>CM033698.1:39258575-40467205 GCA_019514585.1 Dendrobium officinale
TCTTGGCTTCCATTTACCTTGCTTTGATACCAACTTGTTATGCTTTGGAAGAGAACACAGTGATAGAACGATGGAAAATCTGCAAGAATATTTATAATAGTGGCTGCTTTTGGATTATAACTCAATACAAAAGCAAGTTACAGTTGATTTATGATTCGAGAGATAGATCGACTCTCCCAAACAACCTAGACACCGCTATGAAGCCCTAAACAAAACTACAGCAAAACCAAACCAAAACACAATGAAAAAAATCAACATAACTAGCCCTAAAAAACATTTCCTTAATTCCCCCAAAACAACCCTCTTTCCTTAATTATTTCCCTCTCCTATTTGAATTCAATTAGGAAACATTTCCCTAAATAATTCCCTCCTTATTCCTCTTCCTAACATAATAGATTATTTCATTGGTGGGCCCCACAAGGAGGGCCGAAATCCTCTGTCCCAGATTCTGCTGGATTGGCCCTTGCTGGGCCGATTGGTTGGTTCCGATTTCTACTAGACCTGTCGTATCATCCTCCATTTTCTGTTGTTTGAGATCGTTCAACAAGGGTAAATTAATAATATTATTATTGTTATTTGAATTCCTAGATTTGATTGGCGGCGTCAGGTCTTAATTTTATAATTTTCTTCGTATTGTAAGTTTTCTTTTTATGTTACGATTTAGTTCATAAATTACGGAATACAATGTTATTTACATACCTTCAACATTATTATTTCATGATAAATGTTGCAAGTTTGACTAATAAAGTTTATGGTGAGTTGGGTAAGCTTTCTATTTTATGTATTGGAGTCTTATAGTATTATATAAAATTAGGATTTATTATTTGTAGGACTTTCAAGTTTTGTTCTTTAGGCATGATTGGTTGAGCATCTTTTGGCTTTAGTCTTTGTTTCACTCGTCTAGGGATAAGTAACTATTATTTATTTTGGGATAAACATACCCTTCTTTATTAGGGGCGCTATCCTAATTGCTTATGATAGGTTTCTAGATATTAGGTAGTTAGTTCAAATTCTAATGTTTATTTATTAGTATTGTGCATGCCAGGTAATTTTATTTATCGCTCATATTGAAATCATCATGTAGTGAAAATAATATTACTTTGGTTTTTTTATGCAAAAACTTCTATCACTGAAAATGATTCATGCTGTAAAAAATTTAATTTATACATATCAATTCTATTTAAGGCAGTACATTATACTTCTGCTGTAAATCATGTTGATTATAAAAATTGTGATTGTTATACTGATTCATATAATATCTGCTAGTTATTTGTAACAATACTTGCACTATTTGATTGTGTGTATAGCAATAGAATCCTATTGAATTTTGGTCAGCCGGGGTCAACGGGCCCACAGAGTGAAGACTTTATAGAAAATTACTGAATTTCCTTGAGTTTGTGATTACCTTGTTGGTGAGGGTATTTGATAGATCGACTATATACATATGAATGTTTGGATATATATAATTGGATATAAATTGAAATAATAAAATAATTGATAAGTCATTTTGAGAAATAAGGATACTTAGTGTGGTGCATTTGTAAACATTAAAATGATTTGACATTAATAGTTATTTGGCATATATATCGGCATACTAGAATCTATTATAAGAAATATATCATATCTCATGACTATTTTGATATAGTGATTATAGGTTACTATTCTCAACTTTGGATTGTTCATATTGTATGTCGCATTCTTTTATCGTTTATACTTTGATATATAGGAGTTACTTAGTTTGATTTATCAAACTCACTCATTATCAATTTTTACAGCAGATCCTGCAAGCATGATTAGTGGACTGTCACTTCAGAAGTAGAGTTATCCGTATCAGACTAGTTTTTATAATTTACATTATATAGTAGTTTATCATGCTTTTAATTATGTGGATTGGGCAGTTTCTTTATTGTTATTTTTTCCTGCTAACATTTGCTTTTATCAATATTATTGCTACTTGGATGTAATATTTGTTTGCATTTTATTAATGAATTGACTTTTTAATTTCACTTCCCCTACTTTGTCTGATGTATATCCTATTATGTTACTTGTATATACATGTTTCTCTTTGTGAACACAAAACACATTTTTATATCCCTTCATCGCATCCAGCATTATCGGGGTGTACCGTCCTACGGACCCAGGGTGTGACAACTATGACACTAACTTCACTAGCAAAAAGAATTAGAGAACAATTTTCATTCCAAAAAAGGACCAAAAGATTTTCTTGTGAAGTTTTTTCTTAAATGGATAAATAAAAAATTATGACTAATTCAAAATGAGAACCTAACATTGCATAAGTCTATCCACTGTTGACACAATCAATGTTCTCATGGATTTGCATGTGATTGTGTTTACTGAAGATAAAGAGTTTTTAAAAGAAGACAAATGAGATTACAAATTATCTAAGGTAAATAATAATCGAAATCTTAGAAAAAATATCTACATGATTACCTGCTGAGGATGTGCAACCGAACGAGCTTATCCACACAAAATAGCTCTATGATATGCACAGAAGTGGCAATTCAAAGGGCTAAACTGTCAACTTCGATGACCATTCATCTATGACACCATAATCAATGCTCAGCTCTCTCAAAGGGGGTATATTTTCCAATGCAAATACCATAAGATGAGGATATGACAGATTATAGTGATCATATAAAACAAACTGCATAAAAACATTTGGACTACAACTATGGCTTAAATAACAAGCAACATTCCTTGCCCTTGAAACATCAAGTGAGAAGTTCAACTCTGGCAAATAAGGATATGTAGATGGCATGTAATCTGAAAAAACGTCAGATATGTCTCCCCATTCAACCCATCTTCTAGGAAAGCGATTAGGTTGCACCAGACTTCTACTAGCAACAGATAATAGTTCTGCTTGCTGTTTTGTGAGGACCATCCCACTGAACTCACAGATGAAAGTCCCTGCTTGAATAAAATCCCATGACCGAACACCCCATTCGGTCTCATTGGACCTAAATACCTCCAATCGTCGCCTGATCCCCTTCTGGCTCACTCGGTTTGGACAATTCAGCTGACATCGGCATGCAGTGCCACACTCATATATCAATGGTTTCCCTCTCAAAAGAACTCCACTTGCATCATAAGCAAATTCACCCCCATTTAGAGTCGCACAATAGCATTCAGCCGAGCATTTGGTCTCACACTCACAACCATGTATGCCATCACCATGAACCTTCTCCAGGATGGCTGGAGGATAAATTGGATGGTGAGAGTATTGAAATTGCAAAGGATCCTTATCATCATCGAGGTCATTGTACAGCGAAACGGGGAAACTCTCCCTCCCCATTGATATGTCATTGCAGAAATAGAAACTCTTTCTCACACTCAATGAACCCAATTTTAAGCTTGCCGCAAGTTTAAACATTGCACTTCCCATCTCTTCTTGCCCCTCAATTCTCAAAAGCTTGTATTTGTACACTTCAAAGCCAGACTTCCCAATATCGGTCCAACAATTGACAGCCCTGTAAAGTCCATCATACACGTAAACCATACCATTAGGGCCATTATTGATCTTCATTCCTCTAATCACTCGAATCTCAATCCCATACTTCATACTTCTCTCAAGAGCCAAGTTTCCTCCCTCAAGCTTCTGGCTAGCGTACATCTTATGTTGATTTCGGTTCAAACCACCATGGCCGGTATATATTAGCACATCTCCACGATCTTCATCATCTTCATAACCACCTGATACTATTATGCTGGTGGCTATTGGCTCGCCGCTGCTGCTCCGACCAGCCGATACATAGTCAATTCCTGCTTGGAGATGGCCATGCAAGCCAATGACACAGAGCTCCGCCCTGAAGAAATAGACATCTCCAATGCATATCCCCGGAATGGAGCCAATAATACGCTTGTCGCGGTTGAGCCAAAGACCACGTTTTGACATGAAAGCCGCCGCCTTGAGATCAGCGCGGCTTCGCTTCTCTAACACCCCGAGACTTTCCCTCCTCACCTCATCTTGAATGATGAGCAACCTAAGTGACTCGAACGTGGTCCGAGCCCGGCGGATGATGTCGCGGAAGTTAATTTGCTCCTGCTCACTTGGTGAGGAAATCCTTACCATCTCAGCCGACCGATCCTTCTTCTGCTTCTTCTTCTTCTTCTTCTTCTTGACGACCATGCACGAGGCGAACTGTAGGGAAGCTAAGTGCGCGTCTGGAGCTGCGACGGCAGAGGTGGAAGAGGAGGATCCAATAGGGATGAAGATGGGAAACCTCTCAGTACAGCCAGTTGCGAAGATGCGGGCAAGGCGGCGGTATTCGGCTAAGAAGATTTCATCGTCGGTGGCCGGGGAAAGGGAAATGCGTTCTGAGTCAGGATCAGGGTTAGGTTTATGCGGAATGGGGGAGATAAGCAAGCTCGTTTCAAGGGGCTCAGCAATGGAACCGAGGCTCAGGAGAGAGGAGGAAGAGGGAGAAGCCATGGCGGCCAGCGTGGAATAAGAAGGGACAAAGATTGTTCTTTTACAGGGAAAGACGAAGAACGCGAGAAGTTGCATTCAAGAGAATTTGTAATGGTGGAGGAAGGGATGGCACTGCGACTCTGCGAGTACAAAATGGGACGCAACACTAGCGCAGTTCCCGCGGCGTCTGCTCAGCCATTTCTGCATGGCATAAATATTATATTTTTACTTTAAATAATAAATTTAAATTATGATTTATGATGATAAATATTAAATAACATAAATATGAACAGTCAAATATATATATATATATATATATATATATATATATATATATATATATATATATATATATATATATATATATATATATATATATATATATATATATATAGCTAAACTTCAGAGTTCAAAACAACAAAATAAATAAATAGTAACAAGAAAAAAAAATTTACATACATACCATTATATTTTATGTTATTTATATATCTAAATATTTAAAATTTAATATTATATACATACCACTCATAGAATAAATATAAGTACATTAAATGAAATATTAAAGTTTATAAGGTGGTATGAGTGACAAGAATGAAATATACAAGTGATATATTTGATATTAAAATTGTATACGAGTGATAAGAATATAATATTAAAATTTTAGGAGTTAGATATGTAAATAGCATGAAATAAAGTGGTATTTTTGTAAGTCCCAAAAAAAAAAAACTCATAATATTGCTTAATATGTAAAAAAGGAATAAAAGAAAATTTAAAAAAATTATGAAGAAAGCATAAAAACACACCGAAATTTTATAGTAGTTCAATCAATTGTGGGTTGTATTTGTATCGAAGAAATTGATATTGTAATTCTCAATAATCAGATCATAGTGAATGTAATCGAAGCAACAATAATTTCTCAAATACAAAAATAAAGATAATATTTCACCCTCTTTCTAACCCCTATGATGATTTTACTACAAAAGGCCAATTCGTTAGTAGATTTGTCACAATTTGTTTTTGTCTGCGAATAAAAATCTATTATGGAATCTAACAATGTATAATTCTACGATGTCATAAAATATGATATAACCATCAATTAGGTGAACTTTTATGTAATTCTTTGTGAGTTTAGTCAATTAAATTAAACATATTGTTGCGTACTGGAATATTTATGATGATAGAGAAATATAAAGTTTAATGTCTTGACTCTTTACGAAGATCCAAGGCACAATCAGATAAAAGAGGGTGTATCGTTCATAAGAGACCAGAGTTTTTACGTAGAAACCTCTAAAAAGGGGAAAAATCACGGGGTCAGGCCTAATTTGACTGAATCTATTAGTGTTTGTAATTGATTATAAATGAGGCCCTGCTTTGGGGCAAAACATTGACTTGATGTAGCAAATATACATCATATAGAGTGCATTACATGGTGCAAATTGGGAGAATCAATATTTACATGTTCGTTTGGTCAGTATGATCATAATCGGTGGGCGAAAGAGGTCAGAAATTAAGTTTGTATTTGGGTGACGGTGGTTGGAAGGACCGTAGTCGGCAGGAGACGAAGGTCAGAAAGGCCGTAAGTCTAGTGACAGAAATTGAAATGACCATAGTTAGCGGGCGACAGTGGTCAGAAAGACTGTTTTCTAGTGACGGAGGTCGGAAGGACCGTAGTCTAACGACGGAAGTCGAAAGGACTATAGTCTGGAAACAAAGGTCAAAAGGACCATATTCGGTGGGCACTAGTGATTAAAAAGATTGTAGTCGGGCGATTGTGGACAGAAGGACCGACAAAAGTCGGTGGACGGGTGTAAATCTAGCTTCAGTTGGTGGTCGGGTGGAAGTCCGACGACAATCGGTGGCCGAGCGGAATTTCAACGGCAATCGATGGCCTGGAGTAAGTCCTATGATAGTCGATGGTCGGGCGATAGTCGAGGAGGAGCTTGATGGAAAGAAAGAACTCAGATTTCTCTTCGTCTCCTCTCTTCTTTTTCTTCCTTCCTTCATCCCTTGCTTCCTCCTCTGGTCCTCCCCCTTTCAAGAAAGAATGAGGGGTCTATGACAGTTCTTCTTTTAGAGAGGTTCAGTTCGCTATAAGTTTGCTGAAACCAAAATTCAGATGGTTCCATATATAATTTTGAAAGTTTCCAACATGATTTGCCTTAAGATTTGTGCCCAATGAATATAATTTTTTTATGATATATCACCTATAAATAATCCCAAAGAGTTGTTTATTTATTTATTTTATGTAGGAGTCTTTTCTCTGTTTAGAAGAATTCATTATTCTTACTGTACAAGAACTCAATTAGAAGTACTGTCAAATAGATCATTTTGGTGCAATTATATATTAATCTTAATTTATTCAATAACATTCCCTTTACCATAGTCATTAGGGCATACTTAGGCATTGGAACACGTATAACTATTAAAATAAAGCAATCCGCATAAAACGCCTCATCAAAAGTGGAGAAGTAGAGACTTAGGCTTCGTTTGAGACAGCTTTCTTACTGCTTCTTAAAACAACTTTTTAGTATAAACATTTTAATTTTTATACTAAAAAACTGTTTTAAGAAGCAATAAAGAAGTCGTCCCAAACGAAAAAGCTCCGTGTGAGACAATTTTCTTACTGCTTTCTAAAGAAGTTTTCTAAGTATTAAAACTTTTTTGAACAAGAATTTTTTGTATTAGAAAGCTACTTTAGAAAACAGTAAAAAAAAAACTGCCTCAAAAGAAACCTAATTATGATATTTAAGCAACATATAATAACACTCAAAATTTAGACTATTTATTAAAACATTCCTCTATCAATCCATTCTATTATTAGAGACTTTAGTTCTGATATGTTTGGTTGAAGACATTCTATGTTTTTGCATATGATTAGGATTCATGACATTTGCGTGTATGTTATTATTTCAAGAGTTTGATATTAAATTCATTACTGTTGAACAAAAAATTTCCAACATTCTTGAATACTTTTGAAATTTCTAATAGAATTATGTCAATGATTTTCTATTAAATTTTGTTTTATAATTTTATTCAATATAAATAAAAGAAATAGAAAATAAAGAAGATCAACCCACACAAAATACAACTATTTTAATAATAACTTTCATATTTTTTGTTAATTAAAATAGCTAGCAGCTTCAACCCTTCATATTTGGACCACTATTTATCAAATAAATATTTTTGTCCCACTAAGATGATGATAGCATGGTCCAATGCCTATGATGAATTGAAGATGATACAAGTGTTCTAATAATTCACTTCATTTTTATCACTAACTTTCAATCCAACACTATCTTCTTCTTCTTCTTTAGCTCATTAAAAAACAGAAACCTTCAGAGTATGCTTTGATAGATTACATAACGTACTTGATTCTCCTTCACATTTCCTGGCTGTATTATGCATTCCTACTCTTCTGCTACTCTGGATTTCGAATCTGACTTAATATTCTCTTAATTGAACTTCTCAATGTTGGAAGATTAGTTCTAACTTAAAAAGCTCTCATAATTTTTACCAAACAGACAATGAAATCAGTTCCATGAACTGAATTTTAAATAAGCTGTATTACCAACATCAAAACAAACAAGCTCTTAGTGCATCCAAGTAATGCTCAACTGAAACTAAGGCTTTGTTTGAGGCAACTTCTTATTGCTTCCAAAAACAATTTTTTCGTATAAAAATTCTAATTTTTATAATAAAAAACTGTTTTAAGAAGCAACAATAAAGTCGTCCCAAACGAGGCCTAAGATATGATAAGATTACCTCTCAACAACAGGAGAAATTATTCTGTGCGGCGACCGTATGCAGAACGCCGTCCAGAGACCAACTAAAATGTGCCACATTAGTGATACAAAGTCGTGGTACCGAGCAATATTGAGCCACGATGCCGAGTGCAGGGATGACATGGTGCATTTTGGTTGATCTCCAAATGACATTCAGCATCCGCACAGAATAATTAATCCAACAACAGACGGATCATATCTCTGATTAGACATAATGGAGAACTGGACATGAAGCAGTAGTTTATTTCCTCAACAAGATGAATAAATAGTAAAAAAACGAGCATTTACCAACAGTAGCATGAGCATAGATCACAAGGCACATAAGAAGCATACTTACATAAACTCTATTCTAAAACACCTAACAATATGTAATCAGCACAGTCATAGGGACAAAAGAAAAGGAAAAACAATTAAGTAAAAATAATGCCTCCTTGCAATCATTTAGCTAACATTCATCCCTAACAAAGCCTCACCAATAAGCTCATCAAAGACTTGTTCACCAATTTCTTTGCTTATTGTAGCAATCTCAGACAGCAGCAATTCATTCCATCCAGTGCCTTTTACCTCCCTTCCAAGCAGCTTCTCTACCACCAAGCTGCCATTAACAGCCTCACCAACGGTCCAACTCTCACCACCAGAAAGCCTATTCTTCACAACGGGCCATACTTGTTCAGCCAGTAGAGTTTCATCTTCTGCAACACAGCACACTTTGGTGCTTTGATAAGCACCTTGTTCTGCAGAATGGCCAATTTCTTGCAGAACATGATTGACGCAGTCAAAGATAAGCTTCTGATTTGAACTCCTCTCTCCAGTCTTTACTACTTCCTCTTTTGTATCCGAGAGTTTATCCAGTAACTTGGGATCTAAAGGGATTTCTGGGGAATGCCATCCGTTAAAGATAGTACTTAGTCTATTCCTATATAAACCAGAAGTTGTCAGCAAATTCTGAACGAGTATCAGCTCGTTTAGATCATCTTCACCTTCCTTGCAGAAAGCTTTGGAAAGTTCAATAGCTCCTGAACAGGAATCATCCCATGACAAGGTGCGGGCCATGGATTCAATTGGTGTAGACCTTGATAGAGCTTCTGCAAGTGGAGGAGGCAGGTCTCAGAGAAATAGAGAATTCGAAGAATGAGTAAAGAATGCAGTAAGCTTACGTGGGTTATCAGAACGAGCAATTTTGGAAGAATTAAGAGCATTTTCATTTGTTTCGTCTTTAAAAGGTGTGTCTAGTATGGAAGTAGGGCTGGGATGATCCTGGTTCTCACTGCGTTTTTCAGGAATTCTTAGTATTTCTTGATTTGCACTTGAAGGACCGGGCTCTTCATGAGAGAGACTGGCCTGCAAGCAAGTGAGAGATGACTACTAAAGACATAAGGGCTTAAAGTGTCTACAAGAAAAGCCATGATAAGTATAGAGCACATGAGAAACTTATAGCTTAGAAGCAAGACTGACAAGATAACAAAGGTTCATTTTCTTTAAGAAATCTTAACATTTGAGATTCACATACATCAAACTAACGTCTAATTATTCTGTCCATACACCGGATGGAGAGAACCGTCCCGATTTATTGCGCTTTTACTGTCATTTTGCTGTGTTTTTGCAAAAGGGCAGTAAAAGTGCAACAAATATTTAATATTTACTAAATAATTAAATATTTGATGTGCTTTTGCAAAAGGGTGAAAAAAGTGCAATAAAAATGCATTCATTAAAAGAGCAGTAAATCCGGACGGTTCTCTCCGTCTGGTGTCCGCACAAAATAATTTCTCCAAACTAACACACCTGCGTTTGTTAAAGAAGAAATCAATGTCAATAATTTACGAAAACATACCTTGTGTGAGATCTTGCTCTCATCCGAGTCATCATTCAGTGCGATTGGAGAAGCTATTTGGCCCAACTCTGCCTCAAAATTCCCGGACAGACTTGCTTCAGGGACATGAGTCTGAATTGCTTGTGATGAACTATCATGCATATTACCGACAGTGTCAGCACTGACAATTTGCAACCCATTTTCAGTAGCCTCCAAGGAAGAAGAAACAGATTCATCTCTGCCACTTTTCTTGTTTTTCAAGAAGAACAAACTTGATACTCTTCCCTTGAAGGATGTTTTCCCACTCCTAGATTTTGGTGTTTCCTTGGGTAACCACAGATTTATCAGTTCTGGAGTCAGAATCTTGTACGTTCAAGCCAATACTAGCATAAGTTGGTGAAGAGTTTGGAACTGATTTTGATCTTGAAAGATTACCACTGGATCCCCCATCTCCATTTTCTTCTTTTGATCTGATCCCTGAAGCACCAGGTCCCATGTCATTCCTATTTTCCATTTTTAGCTCATTAATGGAAAGCATCTCGCCCAAGGTGCTGGAACTTCTCCTTCCTTGAAGCTTTTCCTGATACAGTCCATTTGATGTGACCAAAGCCCACCTCTCAGAGAGCCGTTTCTTGGCCTCCTTTATCACCAATGAAGATTCCGGGGAATGGGAAGCTCGGCTTAAAGATGAATGTGAGTAAGGACTTCCATATCTATTGCTCATGTAATCCCAAGAACTTGCAATTTCTGAATCACTGTTGTTACAATCCTCTCCTACAAAATTTTCAGACCTATTAAATGAGCTATCATCACCAACATATCCATTTGAAAAGACAGAAGACAAAAGAGATTCATCCCTTCGATGTCTGCTAAGGTTTTCAGGCGTTTGAAGTTTAATGTCCTTGTCTGCCTCTCTTGGACCTATGGGATCACGAGTTTTTATAACTCCATTACCGTCTCCTTTTCTCGGCGGTTCTGGTGATGACATAAAAGAAGTTGCTGGGGACTTCAAGTCTAAATGCTTTTTGGGGCTAGGCTTCAAGACCACAATCCTAGTCGGCTGAGGTAATTTTTCAGGATGATAAGCAAAACCAGAATTCCAGAGGGTATTCTGCAATTCAGAACCACTTTCATATTGATGCTTCACCTTAGATTTTGTCTCAATCGCTTTAGATGGCTTCAACACAGTAATTCGCTTTGTTGTCTGAGGTGGTGAGGGGATTGAATGATGTTCCTCTGATTGACTTGAGAAAAGAGAATTTGGTTCTTCCAGGAACTTGAGGAACAAATCTCGATTAGAACTCAATACCTCAAGAGCATCATGGAACTCTTTAGACTCCAAAAGTTTTTCATCCGTCGCTAGGCGTTTTGCTTCAATGAACTTCTCTCGAACAAGGGCCATTCTTTTATCATTTCGATTCTCATAATGTAGACCCTTTTGTCGTGCTTGATTGTTGAGCGAATTGGATCTTGATGATTGTTGCCGGATTTCATATACATCTCTATAATCCTTGTTCTCATTGCAATACGATTGAAGCTCCTGAGGCTTCAATCTGTTTAAGTATCCAACTTGTCGTTGCTGACTGTCCTGAAATCCTCTCACTTCTAAATTACTCTGCACACAGCCACCATCTAGCAAATTTCTTTTAGTAGAAACAACTGATGGATCAACTGGCAGGGTATCATCAAGGCCCATTAACCTGGCAATCACATTTGGCGTCTTCCGCTTCAAGTCCATCTCTTTAGACATCTCCTGCGCTATAAGCGTTTTCATTGGTGTTGTATTTGTTTTCTTTCCAGAAGAACTTTTCCTTGACTCACAAGTGACCTGCATCATAACAAAATGTATGAAATATTGTGCTCAAAAGTCAATTAATTCCTTGGTAAAAATGAGCTCTAGAAATTTGTGCTGACTAGTAAATCCTTACTGGTTTATCCTCTGAGTGAATTTCAACAGGATCTATTGCCTTGTTACCCACAACTGGCCGATTTCTACCTCCAATAGAACCTGCAAATAGTTCCATACATGTTAGGAATTGTTGGAAGATTCTACAATAAATGCAAGCAAGAGAGTTCAAACTAACCATATATCAAGTAAATACAATAACAACAACAACAACAAATGAAAACACTAATAAATCTTAATGACCTAACTTTGATCACGATGAGATTTATAGTCATTGAATTTTTTTAAGATCTGTGCAATATAAGTTTGAACTTAATTAGTCATATATTGCACAGAGGAAATCTAATCAATATAAAGTAAAAAAAAAATTACTATTTTGGCCAAGATATCCTTGCTAAAAATTTCTCTTATAAAACTGTCCAAATTGTACTACACAATCTCTAATTCATCTAATTAATGGCAGCTACTTTTTAAGTTGTATCCAAAACACTTGAAATTACCTTAATGAGTGTTTCCACAATAAAAAAAAATCATTTTGTTTTCGAACATGTTTGACTGCTTTTGATAACACAAAACAAGAAGTAAAAGAGAATCAAACGTAACCCGAAGGGGCGGTTTGGTAGCAAGATTTAGGCCGGATTTGAACGAAATCCAACCAAACGGCCTAAAATGCAAAACCAAATCTCACGGCAAATGAAAGCCGCCGTAGACAGAAAATTCCGCCTTTTCGTGCAAAATCCCGGATTTCTGAAATCCTGCTTTTTGTCGAATTTATGAAATCTATTGGCTTGAGAGGAAGAGTCAGCTCATTAAATATGTTCTATAGCCAAACAATCACACGGGATTTAATAGGATTTATCAAGAATGTTACCAAACAGTTTTCAGGATTTAGGCCTCTCAGGATTTCCGAAATCCGGATTTAAGAAATCCTACTTAAATCAAATCCTGGGTGCTACCAAACAATCCCAAAGTGTTAGAACTTAGAAAACAAAACAAAAAAAGAGGTTTGAAGAGAGTGCTAATTGAATAAATGACTTGAGTGTGAAGAATTTTGACGAAATGAACTCTTTAAAACAAAGCTAGCTTGAAAGACCATAAACTATATAGTACTGCAAGGATGACACAGTTGAAATAAGAAATTATATTGTTACAATGTTGATAGTTTCAGAATGCATATGAAAGTGAACAGAGTTTACAAACTAAAATTTGAGGATTTATGTAGTAAATAAAAAAAAAATCAGAAAAAATGGATGGTAGAATACCATCTCGAAAAGCTTTCTTGGTTCCAGCCATGCCAGTGCTCAAATCAAATAAGTTGATCATCCTTCCCTTATATTGTGGAAAAGGCTCCTACAAATCCTGAGCTATCTTGTTCAGTAGCCCATTCATCATGAAATCTAAGGAACAAAAACCAGAGAAAAGGGAGCAGATAAATCAAAAGAAAGGGACAAGAAGTTATGAAGCTAAGAAAAAAAAAAAGAGCTTGCCACTCTTAACCAAATCGTCAATCATAAAACCATTGAAAGAGCTTCTTAGATTCACCTACCAGTCTTCATCTGTACAGATTAGGGGGGCTACTCAGAAATCAATCTGCAAGAAAAAAGGGAAAGAGAATATTAAGAAAAACAAGGATATATGATAAATCACTCTACAGCTGTTGAAAGGTTCAGAATTTTGCATAATCAAGGATAAGGAGGCAAAGTAAACCACATTTATTGACTAAAATATTACACTTTCAACATAAGATTTGACATTCTTACAAAAAATTAAAAAGAAACCATACAAGATCTGAAAAAAGCTTTTCTACTATTAATGAACGGTACTTTTTTTATCCATTCAGTCCTCAAATGAATGTAGAATTAGTAATAGAAGACCAGAGAAGGCTATACTAGTATTAGCACGAAAACTGAAGAGACCGGGAAGACCTAGCTTCAATACCCACTTTCCAAAAATAAAAGCAACAGTCTTTAAAAGGAAGCAAAAGATAGAAGGAAGAAAGGAAACTAGAAAGGCACGGAGGAAAAAAAATAGTAACTTGGCTAATTAGGGAAAATCTTGCGGAAGTGAAAAACCAAAAACAAGCCTAGATCTGATAAGGCTCATACCAGAAGGCAGCGATAGTACAGTGAAGAAACCAATTCCTTATAAAAGAGGGTAAAGGTAGAACCAATTAATAGTCAAACTTATAAAAAATCCATTGCTTCTCAATCAACCAGAAAAAATCAAGCTGCAGATCGAATAAGGAAATAAAAGAAGGAATTCCACTAATCCATAAAAAACAATGGACCAGAAGTAGGCCCGTGAGTCCGATTCCCAAAAAAAAGATTAATTTTTGATGCTAAACATACAGAAATATAACTCCATAGCCCACTGATCAAAGCTGCATTGCGCCAGAAGGAACGATCGACCGAACACCGTGTATCGGGAGCGGAGCAGAAAACACAGACGAACACAGGGAAAAAGAAAAGTTACTGACCGGCGAGTGGCGACACCAGGAATCTAAGCGGGCCACAGAGAAAGAACCACCAGCGGACAGAGATAGGGACAGATTCCCTCTCCGGCAGGCCCCCGAGGCAAATCGCCGGTAACTAAGTAAGCCAGGTGACCGGAGCTGAGTCGGGCTTAGCTGTAACAGCTCGCGGAGAAAGAGGAAGGTGGAGGCTTCGTTCCTCGTGCGATGGGCGGACGTGATGAGAATATATCTGTTTTGATCTGCATAAAAATTTCTTCGATTACGAAAGATTAGACCATATAATCGTCCTCATAACAAAGTTTGGAACTTTAAACGGTAAAATTATTTATTTTGAAAGGGAACTTATAATGTAACCTAATCTAATAAACAGTGTTCCAGCAATTTAATTTAAAACCGACCATAAATAAGCACCTCATTTCAACAAATTTTGCTTCTATTTTAGATTTTATAATAAAATGTGTAAATAAGTCTTATTTCAAATTTAATGAATAATGAATCAAATTTTAGCTACTTTATGCTTTTTTTGGGACGATTTTCTTCTTCTTCTTAAAGCGGCTTTTTAGCACAAAAATTAAAAATTTGTACTATAAAATCATTTTAAGAAGCAGTAAGAAAGCCGTTTCAAACGAAACCTTAGACACCATTTAGACAATTTCAGTGTAGATTCTTCTTTTTATCTATCCTAATTTATCATTCTTTTTTTTCCCTATATTTTCTATGACATAACTCCTGAATTAATTCAAACTCAGTTCATTTCTGTAGGGCTCAGTTAATTAATCAAACTCAAGCTAAGTTAAAAACAACTTGAACTAGAATTCACTTATTTGCATACTTATTTAAGAGCAAAAACAATGGGTAGAAATCATTTGCATACTTAAATCGATTTTATCTTATTTATATGCATATTAATCTAAATAACTTAAGAACATAGATAATGAAAATATTCAAAATGACTCAATATATGTGAATTATTTCTTTTATCTTATAATAATGACAATAGCTAAAGCTACCTAATTTTTTTTATCAATAATATAAGTATCAGCATAAACAAATCTATTAATCAAAACATCAATATACATATGTATTTATACTCCAAAAATTATATAGTATACCAAATAGTAATACAAATATAACACACCTCTTTCCACTCCTGAGTACAATATAATATCTACAGAAAAAAGAGAAACAAACTATAGCAAAACCTGAGAAATCTTGTAACTTATCAGTCTCACACTCCTTATCCTCTTCTCTGATATAAAATCAATTAAAATGCATATTGTCACACTACATGATCTATATTGGAAGAATTACATTTGTCTTTCATTTTAACCATTTAACTAGAGCTTACCAATGAAAAGCGAAAAGAAACATCATTACATTTTTATCTTGTTTGAAACCTCATATCATAGGATCCTTACACTTTCCTGAAAATATATAAAACTACGTAATTAGCACATAGCCCAGAAAGCAATTAAAATCTTACAACTAAAATTAATACAAGATAAATGAGAACAATATGTTATAAATCATATAAAAATATATATGCATCAACGTCCATAATAATTATATATATCAATTTATTCTTATTTAGTTCATCACATTTCAATTTATTACATCATCAGTCATATTATCAGTAATAGTCAACAATACGAGTACTTATAATTATTAATGACAGTAAACAATATTAGTGTTAGTCAAAATATTAATATATTGCTTGTAACAGTATCGATATCAGTATTCAGATATTCAATGAGTGTATATCAGTATTTAGATATTCAATGAGTATATTTATAATAACCCAACCCTAATCACGATAAGTTTTATCATGTTGTGATGTGATAGACAAATCCCAAGATCTAATTTTGGAATGTTCAGATTATCTTTCAATGTTTATCTTAAATAACTACATACTATAGAGTTACTAACACATCTGAATATTGAAAATAAACTAATCTACAAGATTTCTTTCATTTCATCAAAATGTATATATACTATAGTACATGGATATGTGTAGAAGTTACATAATTGAATAATAAACTAATCATGATTGTACAAAAATCAAAACAGAGAAATACCTATAACTTTAGATCAAATCATAAACTACTAATTGACAATCTCCTTTAATTTCCTAGATCTCAAAAATCAGAAGAAAAATTACAGTGAGCTATAACAGCTCAGCAGGCCACACAGTATGATCTAAACTTTCAAATTTTTTTATTAAATATTTTGTTAAATATTTAAAAGCGACTAAATATTGTCTAATCAATTATTATACTGAGAAATATATTATGAGCATAACATTTATTCAATTATTTAAATAATTATACTTAGGAGATAAATAAATTAAAATTCATATCATAAAGAAGTTCATATCTCATTTTTCAGATGTAGACAGAATTCCAAAGGATTATAGGCCTTATGACTCTCTTTTTATGTTTATAGCACCAGAACATACCTGTAGGCACCAAAATATGACTTATAGATACTAAAACATGTCTTACATGCACCAAAATATTTCCTAACACAAACATAATCTTAGAAGATTATGACCCCTTTTAGCTCCCCGCATATATTTTTCAATCACATAAACATACATTTCATCACATTATAGATGAAATTTAGCACATATCAAAAATTTATTGTGTTTTATAACGGTAGACAATGGAACCTTCCAAGGATACAATTAGTTAGTGAAGCAATGTGACTCTTTACCAAGTAATTGATCCACATCAATAAACCTCACAATGAAACCAAAAAAGTAGCGCAACGATGCAGTATTTATTGGGTACAATGGCACTGATCTTTCTAGTGCTGTCAGAAGCATATTTTTTATTTTTTTATAAATAGTCAATGTGTTATGTTTGTAAGAGAGTTCAGTCACTTAAATAATTTCAATTTAATTCAGAGTGCTTCTTTGAAACTCTCTTAGGATGACAACTAAGAGAGTCTAGATAAGTAATTGATATCATTATTAGAGTGTTTGGTTTGAGTTTATGGAAGCAAATATGTAAGTAAAGATAAGGAGTTTAGAGGAGATCCATTAAACCCTTCTGGAGATATATATCTCTTATATTTTCGTTATGTCATGATATCAATGAAAATGAGCTTGCTTCAATTCCACTCTATGTCTAACTATATTCTTTTATTTTGGATTGATGATGTAAGTATTGTATGTAGTACTAATGAATTCTGGTAATTCTTAAATGATTTAAAAGATATTTTCAGTATTACCAGATCTTCACTTAATGCACATAGTGGTCATATGTGTAGTTAAAATTATGTGTAATATGGGGCCTCAATGGAGGGAAGTAAGCATAATTAGGAATAATAAATTTGTACGTGTCATGGCTATGCATAGAATATGAAACATATTAAATTCTTAAGGAGATGATATAATCGTAGGTAGTCAAAATCCTTTGCTCCTACAAGCTCGTTAAAGATCTAGGGATACATATGCTTTGAATAACATCACAATTAAAAGATATTTATTAGGAAAAAATAAGTTATTTACATTCATCAATCCAAAACATTATATTATTACCGGCGGTTTTTACAAAATACCGGCGGTCTAACGGCGGTTTAGTGACCGCCGGTAAAAACGGCGTAGGAAACAAATTCCGACGGCCTTTTACCGGCGGTTTTATTTTTGCGGCGGTTTTTCCGGCGGCCCATACCGCCGGTGATCACCGGAATTTCAACCGTCGGTCTGTCGGCGGTTTGGCCGCCGGTAATGTAACCGCCGGAAAACCGCCGGTCAGAGTACCGGCGGTGTTCCGGCGGTTAAACCTGGCGTCGTCTGGTTCATTAGACCGCCGGACGGCGCCGTTAGACCGCCGGTAACTTACCGGCGGTTGACGGCGGTTATAGCCGTCGGTATTACCGACGGTTTAAACCGTCGTGCGTCCATCGTAGAACCGCCGGTGACCGTCGGTAAGCCGCCGGTATTCACCGGTGGTTTAATAATAACACCGGCGGCTATATCTTACCCGTCCGGTATCGTAGTTTCCGGCGGCCAAACCGCCGGTTAGCCGCCGGAAACCTGTAGCACCTGAAAAAAAAAATTGACAGCATCCCCTCTATTTGAGGGAGGTTCACCCTAAAGTCTAAACCTGCAGAAAAAGCATATATATGTTGGGCAACACGCCGCTATATTCATCACAACCAGAAAATACAAAATTCATCACAACATTACAATCACAAGTTCATACAAGAATGGTTCTTAATAATGCTACAATCACCAGTTCAGAAGTTTACAAGTTCTAATTAATACATTCATCAAACATAATAAACATCTAATCATCATCGGTATCCTCACTGTCTGCAGATGGCTGCTCCTGTTGGTCCTTCTTCCTTTGTTTTCCAGCTCTGTAGGATTGCAACTCTGCTTGCATTTCATTCTGAACCCTTTTCATCTCTTCAATCTCTCTAGTAAGTGCTGCAACCCTCTCACTTACAGATTCTTCAGCTCCACTTGGATCATGGAATGCAGAGGTGTATGAACTGGACTCAATAGCAAAAGCTTGTGAACCCATGCCATATACCCTCCCCCTCTGTCTTCCACCAACAACTTCTGACCATGTCTGATACTCAGAAGTATGGGCCGATCCAGAAGATGATCCCTCGCCAGTGGACTGCCTACTTTCTCTAACTCGTAAGAAATCATCCTGCAAGTTACAAATAGTTTTATTAAAATAAATATTTATTCTAAAAATCCAAAAAAATTTTACTCACATGAGCCTTCTTAGATTTCTCATCAACCCACTTCTGGTCAGCTTGATGTTGATGAGTTCTTGTATGCAGCTCCAATGGTGTTGGCTCCCGACCCAGGTGCGCTTTCTGAAAATTTGATGCTTAGTTATACTAACATAAATATATGTAATAAACCAATTCAAAACACTTACCAGTCGCCGCCTATGTTCTGTATGAGGTACAGATCCACCAGTATGAAGAGAGCTTCCTAAACCGCCGCAGTCAGAGGCTCTGTTCTGTTTATTCTGCTCTCTCATTTTTATAAACTCCGGGGTAGCCCAAGCACTACTCAAATCTGCCCAAACGCCCTCTCCAATCCAATTAGGCCTCTGCCCGGACTTTCTAATGTCCGTGAACATGTCTCTGAGACGGGTCGCTCCTCTCCTCTCAAAATTAGATCTGATCCTCGTGCTGTACTCAGGCAACCACCTAAATTCTTTCTGTACAAATTTAGGCAATATCAAAAAGATTAGTACAAATTAAATCATATATTTGAAATCATACAAAAAAAAAATATACCTGAAATTCTCCAAACCACATATCTCTAACAGGCTTTGGGATCTTCTTCCAGGATAAGTAAGGAGCATCATACTTATTCTTTATTATATCCCGGATCATATGTATAGGTGGCCTTGAAGGATTGAAGCTGCAAGTGACTTTGTTTATCAATAACATGTAATATATCAAAATAAAAACAACTGAATAACTTAAATTGAACTTACTTATCGCCGTCAGGCTCGATGTATTGATGCTTATCTGTTGCTGTTGCAGGATCGGTAGCGCCAACCTCTGGTGGTCGTGATGGTCCACCCTGTTCATGCTGCACCGGATAGGGGTAGTAATATGGGTAAGGGTAAGGAGGGTGAGGACCAGTGGATGGACCAGCAGCCTGTGATGATGGTGGGGGGTAATATGGATAGAATGGAGAAGCATGTGTCTGATCTGGAGAGGGGAAGCGAGGACTCGTCGAGCTGGGAGGGAAGTGGCCAGGGAAGTATGGAGGTGCAACAAGAGGTGGATCTAACTGTCCCTGACCCTGCTCTGGTGAAGGCTGCTGGCTCCTGGCAGGTGGTGGCGGTGGTGGTGTAGGTAGATCTGGTGCAACTGAAGGCCCCTCACCTACCTCAGTCTGTGTGGGTACTCTGCTAGTCGTAATCTTCTTCCGGCGGAACTTTGAGGCAAATGATTTACGAGGAGGATCGTCGCCTGAAGCCATCTGCAATATTAAAACAAAAATAATTAAGAAACAGTTAATAAAACAGTTAATAAAGCAGTTAATAAAGCAGTTAATAAAACAGTTAATGAAGCAGTTAATGAAGCAGGTAATGAATTACGAGAAGCAGTTAATAAAGCAGTTAATGAAGCAGTTAATAAAAGACAATGTGGCAAAATACAATATCATTTCTAAGCAGTAATAAAAATTACATAACATTTAAATTCTACAATTCTAAATTACAGAAACTAATCAGAATCATCAGAACTATTTTCATCACTCTCAAGAGTATCTTCACTTTCATCCTGGTTCTCTTCTTCTTCTGAACTAGTTGAACTATTGACATCTTCTAACTCCATTTCAATAGTAGAGGTTGTAGTTGGCATATCCTCAATTTCAACAGGCATATAACTTGACATCTCATCCTCTTGATGTGCAGTTGCTACAATGTATTGTTGATCAATTATTCCCCGTGCTTTTGTTTTTATGACAGCTAGCCAATCTTGTTTGTCTCTGCAACCACTGGGATATTTGCTGAAAAAAACTTGAATAGCTTGGCTTGCTAACACAAATGGATTAAACTTTTGTATCTTCTACTATGTTTAACATCTACTAAACCATACACAGGATGAACCCTTGTGTCTCTATTTTGTACTAGATCATACCACTGACAGTTAAATAAGCATACAAAGTTCTCATCTTCCCCTGGGTACTCCAAGTCAAGGACCTCATTCAAAATACCATAATAATCACACTCATCTTCTTCATGAGTGTTTCCTCTAACACATACTCCACAATTTTCAGTTTTTCTTCCTTCACTCCACGATTTGGTATGAAATCTGAAACCATTCACTATATATATTGGCCAAGTTTTTACTTTTCGCATTGGACCCCATGCTAATGCTTGCAAACCTTTATCGAAACATTTGTTATCAGGATTTTGTACCTAAAAATATTTTCAAATTTTAGTAATTTTGATAATAAATAAGATTTAAATTTATAAAAAAAAAAATGTACTCACATATGATCTGAACCAAGTTGGAAATTCATTTGCAACAGCTTGCTCAATTTCCCTTGAATCTGTCAAGGGCAAATTGCTTACGAAATACCTGTTGACAAATAATACATAAGTATTTTAAATAAACATTACTAATTTATTATTAACATTATGTAAGAACTTACTCTAAGATTGGCTCAACTTCTTCACAGTTCAGTAGTACATACAAATTCGCTGTATTTATTTCTAAATCGTTGAGATATCTTTCAACACATTTGCCACTAGGCTTTCCTTGCCTTCTAAATACTGTTAGTGTAGCATGTGATTGATTGTTCTTCTACATCGAAGTCCATGTTACGACCCATTTTTGTTCTTGTACTCCTTACATGTGGCTCGAAATAGTAGGAGCAAAAGTGTGTTGTTTCTTGAGATAAATATGCTTCACATATCGATCCTTCTGGTCGTGCTTTATTCTTAACATATTTCTTCAACTTGTTCAGATATCTATTAATCAAATAAAAATATGTTATCTTAACTGATTCAAAAAAATTGAGTAATTAATAAAAATCTTAACACATTTACCTTTCGAAAGGATACATCCAACGATATTGTACAGGTCCACCAACTCTAGCTTCGTAAGGTAGATGGACTGGAAGATGTTCCATAGAATCAAAAAAACCCGGGGGAAATATCTTCTCTAACTTGCATAGGATGATTGGTATGTTATCCTCGTACCTCCGTAAAGCATTTTCACTTAGTTTAGATGAACATAAATCTTTGAAGAAAATGCTAAGCTCAATCAACGGATTTGATATGTAATCGGGTAACATACTGACTATGATCGGAAGAAGAACCTCCATAATTATGTGACAATCATGACTTTTGAGTCCAAATAACCTTGCAGATTTCAAGTCAACACATCGGCTTATATTTGATCCATAACCATCCGGCATTTTTAAACCTTTAAACCACTGACATATCATTCTTTTTTGCTCTAACGTGAACGAGTAAGGAGCTTTGGGCTTCATTACTTTACCGTCAGTTGTTGTTACTAACTCCAAATTTTTTCGCCGACAAAACTCTTTAATGTCCATCCTTGCTTTGACATTATCTTTACTCTTGCCTTTAACATCCATAATTGTATTAAAAATATTATCCAGAAAGTTCTTCTCAATGTGCATAACATCCAAGTTATGTCTTATCAAATTAGTTCTCCAATAAGGTAATGTCCAGAAAATACTTTTTTTAATCCAATTATGTTGAACACCATAACCCGGAAATTTAGATTCTGATAGCATTGGATACTCAATAATTGTTGGAATGTTGGAAAGTCTCTGGAGTATCTCATCACCACTTAATCTGGGTGGAGGAGGTGATCGCTCAATTCTGTTTTTAACAAATGCTTCTTTATTTCTTCGAAACTGATGATTAGCATGTAGAAACATACGATTTTTAGGAATGCTAGATTTTTATGCTTCGAACACGGACATCTAAACATTTTATCAAGCTGAAAGGAAGGCAGTTGAGATGCAACTTGAATGAAAACCAGACAACTCCCTGTATAAATTCAACTGTCAATCCTTTTCGACCCGGTAACAATTTATTATACATCCAATATCATTTCTTCTTGGATAGTCATTTGCACGTTGAAGTAAACGTACCCTACATGTTGGAGGCATAAACAATCTGTTTATACATCGAAATAGATGTTTTATGCTTTAAAAGTCACCTCTAAATAAACCAATGTTCCTTATAAGAATTCTCAAGGTCAACAAGCCATTGCCAAAGAGGCAATCTACCAAGTCTTGTGCAACTAAAGAAAACTACGGTGTATATATATTATAAATATTAAAAATAGAGAAGTTGCAATGAATAATTTGATCAAAATCATCAATACTAGTTAAATTAATATCACTTTTACAAAAAACCCAAATTTTACTGGAACAATTAGCGAAGGAAAAAATCAACACATGTAATATTCGCAACCATATAACTAATCATTAAGATCATTTTTTGAAATAAGTGTTGTATCTTGTGATTCTAGAATCAGCAGAAGATCCAAGTAATTACTTTTTTTTTAGTTTTTCTTATAACTTTTTCAGAAATCATCTTTAGTAACATTAACTAAACTTTTCACATATATGCTCATTTTGTATCCTATTTTTAAGAAAAAAATCATTCATCCACTTAAGCATCCTCATCTCTACAACACTTAGTATTATGATTTCTTTTAATGGCCAACATTCTCCACCATAAAGCTTTATAGGTCTAATCACCATCTTATAAAACTTTCTTTAAGTTTGATGATAACTTTTCTATCACACACACAACTAACCCGATGCATTCCACCACTTCAACCATCCAACTTGAATTCTACTAATAACATCCCCATCTATTTCACCATCACTCAAAACAATAGATTCCAGTATTAAAAACACATGCTCTTATTAATGATTCGATCACCCAATCAAATCCTCTCAATGGATCTATTAAAATTGGACTCCATATATTTAATTTTAAAATCTATTCAAATGAAAAAACTTAGACTCTAACATTTACCACCATAATTTAAGTTTAACTTCAACCCTCTCTCTAATCTTATCTTATCAGCAAAAAGAATATCATCAATAAAAAACATAACAAGGCATCTTGCAAATGTCAAGTAAAATATTAAAAACATCCATAACTAAAGAAAAAAAAAGATATGAGCTTAAGTCTGATCCTTGATATAATTCAACTGAAATAGGAAAACATTTTGATCAAACCACCTTCCGAGTTTGATCATTTTAATACAGAGCAATAATACTGCAAACACATATATCAATAAATTATAATAACTCATATGAGATATAACATTTTTTATCTAAAAAATTCATAAGATCCAAGTAATCCAAGCAAACCTAAACCTATATATGCACCATAACTCTCTCCCACATTTTTAAAGTATAAAACATTAACTAACAAGATAATATCAACAAATAATCAAAGAAAAACCATTAAAATTAACCTTAAAAGAGAAATCGGTTTGTTTGGGGTCGGAAATGGTCGGCGGTCGGGCGTCGGAGTAAAGGGGTCGGCGGCGATCGGACTGGGGACGGCGGCGGTCGGACAGGGGTCGGCGGCGGTCGGAATGGGGTCGGAGGCCGGAGTTCCTTCGTATTAGGGCGTCGGAGTAAAGGGGTCGACGGCTGATCGGACGAGCGGAGGAGCGATATGAGCGAGCGGCCGAGAGAGAGAAGGAAACAGGGAAAATGAAATGAGCGGAGCGAGGGGGCTCGTATTAGGGCTTTTACCGGCGGTTTTCCGGCGGTTTAAACCGCCGGTAAAAAATCACTTATCACCGTCGACTAAAACCGCCGGAAAACCGACGGTTCACGTCTATATCCGGCGGTTTACCGGCGGTTTAGACACCGTCGGTATTACCGACGGTTTATCGTAGCTAAGCCGTCGATTAAGCCGTCGTTATCGTCCGACGGCGTAACCGCCGGTGTAGCCGTCGGTAATACCGACGGCCTCTAAACCGCCGTTCAAACCGCCGGTTTTCATAGTCTTTTATAGCTAATACCTAAATTATAAGGGAGAGATTATTTCATTCAATTTTTATACCTTCTCCTTGTAAGGGAGGAGAGGAAATTAAGGGAGTGGTAAATGTGTTAAAAAAACATAGCCTAGTCTCTACTAGATGTTGTAACTCATAAGTTGCATCAAGTGAAGAAATATATAGACAAATAATAATATTGAGTTAAAATCTTTATGGTGGGCAAGAATTGGAGGACTCGTGTTGGCCAAAGCTAAGTGTTATATAGCTATGTTGGATACATTACACATCTACATTAGCTAAGAGAGAATTTTGAGAAAAATCATAGTGGTTGGAGTTGATAAAGAGTCAAGCTTTGTAATGGGTTGCACTAGGCCCGCAAGGAGTGCATATTTCTTATGATGATTTTATCCACCAATTTGTCGAGCAAAAAATGGGAGTGAACCAAAATCATAAACATAAATTTAGGGTTGGATGTAAGGAGAATCAATAACGAACCAAGAATTAATTGTGTCCTTTATACTTATTGTCTTATGTTATTTATGATGGAGTGCTTTTAATTATGAGTGAGTATTTTTATAGTTTAAAAACACTAACTCTCTATCTACATTTTAAATCACTTATTATTTTATTACGTGTTAAAAAATTTAAGTCGATGATTGTATGTTCTATGTCTCGGTATTGTAAAAATATTCAGTACATACAGATGAAAGTAGTAAGATTTAAAAAAAAATTTATGTGAAAACTTCATAGAGTGAAAAAACTATAGGGTGTGGCATAGTTGTAAAAATTCACTAGAAAGTAGTTGATACAAATATCCCTTCTTTCTTCACTATTGAAGAAGAGGGAGAGTACATAATCAATATGTCAGCTAATACTTAACAACTAAAGGTTTGATTTTTCTAATAGGGGATTATAAAATGTAGAAGTCAATAAATGGACTTTATACCCAAGAATCTTGTCAATACTATAGAGATGGTACAGATTTCTGATGCTAATCCTCAATGACGATGGTGGTTGTCAGTTACAATAGATAGTGGTGGTCGTCAGCCACGATAGCTGAAAAAAAATACAAGAGGATTTTTTTATAGTTCTTTCTCTCCTTCCTTCCCCCTCACGTGAAAAATGTGAGCCTATTTATAGGTTTTATGAGTGGTATGATTTATAAATATTGAGAAGATCAAGAGTGGATTCAGAGTGCTCCATCAGATGATTAATATTACTTCCCTCGATCATATAGTATTAGTTAAGCATTTAAGTGTCTTAATGATATCATAATTGATTGATCTTAGGCTCGTTAGATTGCTTGATTAAACTGTAAGCATGCTTAGTTTGGAGATCATTTGGTCATCCAATTAATGCCATTAAACTTTCAAATATACTTTAAGCCCTTAATTTGAACCCATTTGGACATAAATTAGACTGACTTTGGTGTCATTGGGTTTGTCTTATAGAGACGTTAAGTTTAATTATAAGGTTGTTGAGATCAAAGTTTGGATGGTCACAAATTTAATTTTGAAAATTTTCAATTCAAATATGCCTCAAGATTAGGGTCTGATCAAGGTGATTTTTGGCATGTATAATATTTATTTATTAATAGCAAATTTAAATAAGTTTCTAATAATAATATGTAAAATAACTTAAATCATACATAAATTTAAATTAATTATTAAATCCATCAAATTCAAGATACAATTGGCACGTATACTAATTATGTTGAACTACACACCCTAGAGAATTAGTTTACATTTTACATTGTACATGGACCAAGTAGAACCTTAGCTAGTCTAGGCCGCATAAACTCTTTCACTAAACCAAGCACATGTTAAAAGGTGAGATTATTTTTGTATTGCTTAAAAATATTACATTTTTAAAAAAATTATGATAGTTCACTAGCTCGAAATATAAATAAATAAATAAAATAAAAATACAATATTTCATTCAATTTGAATCCAATTTTGACTACAAAAAAACTAACTTCGCAATATAGATTAAGTTTTCAGCCGAATTATAATTGAAAAATTCAAGTTGTGTTGACCCAGGGGCGGATCCAGCTCCTTTTTTTAGGGTGGGCAAAAAAAAAATTTTTTTTGGGGATGGGCAAAGATGTTTAGAAATTGATAAAGTTAGGAACAAAAAAATTGTTTTATTTTAGGGGTGGGGGGGCAAAATGTGCAAAATATCCAAAATAATATTCTAAAAAATTCCCTCTAAATATTAAAAAAAAAAAAAAATTTTGAGGGTGGGCATTAGGCCAATGTGGATCCGCCTATGTGCTGACCCGATTTCTTTTTTTTCCGCTATAAAAATACATTACGAGGATAGAAAATGAACATCGAGATTGTAAAAATAATCAAATTTTTATCAAATAAATAGCATTTTTGTCACATTAATGTGCAATCAATAAATAGTTATCAAATTTAATACATAAAGAATGATCTTACTCTAAGTGATTAATATCTTAAACATTAAGTCTTACCAAACATTTGCTACATTAAAAAAATCAGTTAGATATATCATAACTAATTTAATAATACTATACTAGATGTTTTGGTTGCTGCTTAATTAGTTCTTTGTTTAGTAGCTTAGATGTGATTTTAAATAAATCTAATGGTTGTGACAAACACTTATTTCGTTATCATTCATTATTTAAAATAGGGGTGTCAATATTTGACACGACACGAAAACCCGACCCGGACCCGACCCGGAAAATCCGGGTTGAACCCGACCCGATTTCAAAACGGGTCGGGTTCGGGTTCAAGAAATTGACCCGTTTAAAAAAACGGGTCGGTTCGGGTTGACCCGACGGGGCTGCACGCCCGCGCTGCCTGCTGCCCGCAAGTATGACGCCCGCTCGCGTCAGCCCCGCGCGCCCGTGTTAGCGCCCGCGCCCGCGCTGCTGCCCCCCCCCGCTCGCCTCTGCCCCAGCCGTCCGCCCCCGCGATCCGCCTGCCGCCATTCCGGTGCCGGCAGAACCCTCGGGTTGGGTCGAGTCAACCCGGCAACCCGCCGGGTCGGGTCCGGGTTCGGATTTCCGACCCGTTTGTCCACCCGGATCGGGTTAGGGTCGATCCGTTTGAACCCGGGTCATTTCTGGGTTCGACCCGAACCCGACCCGTGACCCGAAATTGACACCTTTAATTTAAATTATATCTTAATTTTGTATTATAGTAAAGATCAAACTATTTAGCTTCAATGGCTTTGTTGTAAAATCTAGTTCTAAAAATCTAAAATGACCTGGCCAATATTGGATCCATTAAGACTATTACATCACAGTGTTTAAAACACTTAAGTGAGGTTAGTTGCTTATAAAGAAAGTTAAAATTGTAAGTCTCATTATGATCACATATTATACTAGAATTAGGTTGAAGCAATTATCCTAATGATAATTAAAGTACTATCATTGATCTATTTTAAAGGCATATGCCTTAACTATGAGGATATAAGTGTTGGGGAGAGATAAAGCATGCAGTGAAACAAACAAAAAATAGAAAATTGCAGTTGAAAGAAAAGAACACAAGGATTTAACATGTAGAAAATTCAAAATTGGAAAAAAATGGAGCCACACAACATCAAGAAATTCACTATAAAAATTAGGAGAAATATTATGGATCTCTCTTCTCTCAAGCATCGTTCTTTACACAAGAACAAATCAAGAGATACACATCAACCACTAAAGGACACAACCATTAATGAAAAATGAGAAGAAAAACTGCTTTGTCCACCTCGCAGTACTGCGACACTCAATTCTATGTTTGTTGTTTGTATGAAAGTGTCGCACCGTCGAGGCCTGGAGAACCACAACACCCCCTGAGCGCCAGCGCGCTAAGGTTTGGAGCGTTGTAGCACTTCGCTCCCTATCTTTTTTTTTCACCAAACAATACATCATCAAAATGCTTTGCACCTGAACACATGTAGGGGGAGAACCCCTTACACCCCCCCCCCCCCCCCCCCCCCCCAAGTGTCTCACCGTCGAGGCCTGGAGAACCACAACACCCCCTGAGCGCCAGCGCGCTGAGATTTGGAGCGTTGTAGCACTTCGCTCCCTATCTTTTTTTTTTCACCAAACAATACAGCATCAAAATGCTTTGCACCCGAACGCATGTAGGGGAGAACCCCTTACAACAACCCCCCCCCCCCCCCCCCCCCCCCCCCCCCCCCCCCCCCCCCCCCCCAATCCAACAAGTTTGACAGACTTAATTGAAATCCGAGACAACAATATAACTCGATTGATCAACACAATCAAATAAATATCCAATTGATAATAGCCCAATATAGAATGGCATCCTATTATGATATTTTTATATTCAAATGTCGCTTATGTAGGGGTGTCAATTCGGGTCGACGGGTCGGGTTCGGGTCGAACCCGAGTTGACCCGGCTCTAAACATGTCGACTATCTAAACCCCAACCCGACCCGCGTGGGTTGCCGGGTTAACACGACCCGACCCGTCGACCCGAGGCAGAGGCAGCAGCGACGTCGTGGCAGGCTGGCAGCGGCGCAGCGACGACGGTAGTGGGCTCGCGAGCACGAAGGCCGAAGAGAACTGCGCCAGGCAGAGCGGCGGACCGCGGGACCAAGTAGTGGGCTGTGGGCACGCGTCGGCGTCGCCGGCGTCGAACCGCGGCAGTGGGCTGCGAGCCTGCGAGCACACGTCGCGACTCGCGAAGTCGCGATTGCCGAAGCAGCGGGTAGCAGGCAAGGGCGGGCCTAGGCGGGAATTCAAAATTTTTTTAAAATAAACGGGTTTTCGAGTTGACCCACTGTGAACCCGAACCCCAAAAACGGGTCAGGTCCAACCCGAATTTTCTGGGTCGGATTTTTGGATCGGGTCAAATATTGACACCCCTACGCTTATGTATCTTCTTTTAGCATCCATTCACAATTTTTTCTTAAGTTGAGAAATCCTTTTAAAGTCACATTTGAAATGTTATAAATATAAGTTGTAGCTATAATCATGAGATTTCTTAAGAACTCGATACTTGAAGTATGATTAATCATAAGAGCTTATTCTTATGGGTAACTTAAATCTTAGAATAAAATAAATTATATATATATTATGTTAATTATGGGAAATTGTTGTAAAATATTCAAATTTCAATCGTACAGTTTCATGGTGCTGTCTGCTCAACACTGCGGCGCTTTAGACCCTACATCGTGGTGCACTAGTGCTGCAAGTCAAGCTGATCAGTTTTTGATCCATCTTCTTATTATTTCGCTTGAAGAATTGTATCCTTCAGTATATTGCATAAGATTTCTTTATATATTATGAGTGTAGAACGGTTTAAGAAAGATAATAAGATAATGTGAGAAAAATGATCTGTATAATATCTCCAAATATTGAATTTAACTACTAATATTTTTATATTTTATGCTTAATTTCTTTTGCAAATTTATTTTTTAAGCCAATAAAGCTAACTATTACATGAAAAATTTTTATTTTAAAAAATTACTATAAAAATGATAAAAAATTTATCTCAAATAAAACCTAAACTATTGTATATTATAAAAGCCAAAGCAACAATTATTTATTTGCACTATTGCGGGTGTACCATCGATTATATTTGACTATTCAACAAATTTGTCTTCATTAGAGGACATGCAATAGCTAGAGTAATAAGCATTGAGATTGCTGTTTGCTATTCGGTATAGAGAGCGGGATGGAAGCTGACTTATCTCCCGAAACCCGATATATTTTCACGCGAGAGCGAATGATTCTTTTGAAGTCGCAAAATTATCTCATCGATGCCGACCACGTTATATTTATTTAATTGTTATTTAGTTACGTGAAATTATTTTTTATTTTTAAAATAAATTTTTTATTTATGTCAGAGAATATCTGTTAAAAACTTAATCAACATAAATCTTTAAATGATTATATTAAATATGATATTTGACTTATAAAAAATATTAATTTACTCTAAGGTAGGGGTGTCAATTCGGGTCAACGGGTCGAGTTCGGGTCGAACCCGAAACTAACCCGGCATTATTCGGGTCAATCCGAACCCGATACGTTTTTAAAAACAGTTCAGGTTTTCGGACACGAACCCGACCCGATTCGGGTCCAGGTCAACCCAACCCGACATGAATGACCCAGAGTTGACCTAAAATTGATAGTTTTCGAGTAAAAAATTAAGTCAATTTTCGATTTTCAGATCAAAATCGGGTAAAAAATGGATCAATCTCGAGTTTCCGAGTCAAATATGAGTTTTTGTGTCAATTTCGGGTTGATGGGTCAACCCAAACCTAACCCGATTTTTAAAACGGGTTGATTTGTTGAACCCGAACCCGACCTGTTTCGGGTCCGGGTTGACCCTAACCCGGATTTTTCCTGGTCGGGTTCGGGTCGTGTAAAAAATTGACACCCCTACTCTAAGGGTGTCAATTATTAACACTACCTGCCAACCCAACCAAGAAAATCCGAATTAGTGTCAACACATTTAACAAGCGGGTCGAATTCGGGTGGTTTCAATTTTCGACCCATTTAAAAGTTGGTTGGGTCCCGATCAACCCAGTAACCACAGACCTCAGCCACCACCAATTGTTGCTAGCCATCGTCATCACTGACCACCATCGCGCCCTTAACAACGGCCGGCATCTTAGCTTTTTTAAGAAGTTAAAAATAGTAATTCAATATATTAAAAGAATAAATTGTTTGATTACTGATAGCAAAAAGATAATCTAAACTATACATATAATTGCTTGCAAAAACGAAAAGATGCTCAATAAAATTATTAAAATGGTCCCCTCAGTAAAATTAAATAACAATTATTGTTATTACAGAACGGCCCTCGCCAGTCGGGCGGGGGTACAAATGTACAAGAATTTGTTGGCAAATTCGCAGTACGGTCATGGAGGAACAAATCTGACTGGTCGTGAGGACAGCCACGTGTGCTAAGTATATTTTTAAAGGCATAATAATAAAGAAAGAAAAAATGGTTTTAGAATGAAAGAAAAAAAAATACAATTTCCCAAAAAAAAAGAATGAAAGAAAATTCAAAATTGGTCTAAACTTTTTTTTTTTTTTCATTAATGGTGCCGATAAATAGGACAAATGTGCTGCAGAAAGTTTTTTACCTGCACCTGCAGAAGGGAATGATGAAGCACCATCCATCAAGTCAGTCGCACAAATCTTAATGTTTAATGAATGGGATCCGTTTTTCTTGTACATGATAGGCGTAGATTTTTTTTTTTTTTTTGTTTTGTTTTTTGGACTGTTAGGTGATTCGATCATAAGCCATGTTAGAGTAAAAGTTTCGCTCAACCAGCAAGATGCAAACACGATCTCGATTCGGGGATTCGAACATGATAGGCGTAGAGAAAAATTTACCGTACTTAGAATTGATACATCCTCAAAAAATTATCTTGATTGGGCATGAATCTCGATGCAAAATCAAGTTGAAAACTTGCAAAATTAAGATTGGGACCATCCGAACTCCGATTTCAGCAAACTTATAGTCAAACTGAACGTCTTGGAAATACGAACCCAACGACACCATATTCGACTCAATACGAGCCCAAATGAGTCCAAATCAAGGACCCAAAGCATTGTTGGAAGGTTCAAACCATAATTTGGGTTACCAAACAGTTTTCAAACATGACATGTTTATAGTCGAATCGAGCGGCTCGATGAGACAAATCCAACGAGCCCAAAATCGCCGAATTCCGACATCATTAAGACCTTCAAATGTCTGACAAACGGTGCATGATCAAGGGATTCAATATCGGCCGTCCATCCAACCACTCCCCATTTATCCTCGATCTCTTACATATTTACGACCATGCCACTCCAGAAATCTATTTAATAGACCCCTCATTTCTCTTGAAAAGAGGATCCAAACAAGAAGAGAAGAGAATGAAGAAGCTCCTCCTCGACCATCGCCGGAGTTTCGCCGGACCACCGTCGGAGCTTCGCCGGACCACCACCAGAGGCCCTCTCCTGAGTTCGCCGGACCACCACTTGAGGCCCTCACCTTCGCCAGACCACATGAGGCCTTTGCCTTCGCCGGACCACCACCTGAGGCCCTCGCCTTCGCCGGACCACCGCCTAAAGGCCTGAACTCAACTAGACCGCCACTTGAGGCCCTCACCTCCGCCGGACCACCGCCTGACGTCGTTGCTCCACCGGACCGTCACTTGAGGCCCTCACCTCCGTCGGACCACCGCCTGACGACGTTGCTCCGCCGAACCACCACTTGAGGCCCTCACCTCCAACGGACCACCACCTGACGTCGTTTCTATGCAGGACCACCACTTGAGGCTCAGACTTCTGCCGAACCACCACTTGACGCCAAGAGTTATCCCGAAGTACCGTCCTTCTATTACGGTCTTTCTGACCCCGGTCTCCTACCGACTACGGTCCTTCCGACATCTGTCGCCTATTATGGACCTTCCGACCTACATCGCCAGACAACGATCTTTCTGACTCCTGGTCTCCTGCCGACTACGGTCTTTCGGACCCCCTATCTCTTGCCGACTACGGTCCTTCCAACCTACATCACCTACTATGGTCCTTCCAACCTCCATCACCAGACAACGGTCTTTTCGACCTCCATCCTATCGACTATGGTCGTGCCGACCAAACAAACATGTCTATATTGTAACTACCACCATGTAATGCACTCTATATGATGTATATTTGTGACATCAAGCCAAGGCCTTCTCCTAAGGAAGGGCCTTATTTATAATCGACTGCAAATACTAGTGGATTCATTCAAACTGGGCCAGATCCCGTGGTTTTTCCCCTTTTTCAGGGGTTTCCATGTAAAAACTTTGTTGCCTCTTATGAATGCTACTCTCTCTCTCTTGTCTGCTTGTGTGCTATATCTTCGTACAATGCTAAGACATTAAACTATATATTTCTCTACCACCGTGAATACTCCAGGACGCAACAAGAATAATTGTTGAAAAAATTATGAGAAAAGTTACATTGTCAAAAATCGTGTGATTCAGCACAAATTTATATGTTTATTTAAACTATACATTTTGAAATTAAATTTAGGATCATCTGAATTTTGATTTTAATAAATTTATTGTCAAATTGAATATCTCCATAAGATGAAGCACTTGAATTTTAATTAAAAACTTAATGCCATTAATTAAATAACCAAATAATTTCTAAATCTTATATTCTTATAATTAAATCGAGCATCTATACAAGTCAAATACAATAAATCAAAGATCTCTTAATTCTGTCCACATTAAAGTACTTAAATACTAAATGAATGCTCTATGATCAACATTACTAATATAAGACGTCTAAGAGAGTGTTCACATTTTCTCCATATTTAAGCAGCATGATACTTTAAAAAATCTATAAATAAAACTTTATTTTCTGTATGAAGGGAGAAGTGAGAAGTAATAGTCTAAGACCCTAGTTCGAGATTCAAAAAAGCTCAATAACTTTTAAAATCCTTTAGCACCACCTAATCAATAGCGTCAAACCATTGTTCGAGCATTGTTCAACTACCTTTGGACTCCTGCCGTTCGAATACCACTAAAACACAATCATTGAACAACTACACAAACGTAATCATTTAAACATCGTCCGACTGTCATCAAACCACCACGAGATCACTTTTGTCAAAACACCAATTGACTATCATTGTTAGACCATCGCCTGATCATTATCGTTAGACCACAACCTAGCCAACATCGTCAGACCACTACTGATCGACTATGGTCTCTCATGACATCCAATCACCACTCTCACCCTAGTTCAATCCACATAACATCGTTGTTCAACTACAATCCTCCAACCTACGTCACCCGACTACGTCCCTTCGACAACCACTATCATCCTCCTCTAACTATCGTCACCCAATTACAATCATAAGACATCTGTCGCCCAATTATGATCATTTGATCATTATCACATAATTTCTGCCCTCTATCATACGGTCTTTTAATCGTTGTCACCAAACTACTTTGATATCAGCTACTTCATCATCTATCAAAATTAAAAATGTTAATGCATGTCGTCGTTTATAAGATTGATACCTAACTTTGACTCCCCACATTAGTAGTGGGTATTATGATAAACTTCTTGATCTATAATCTCCTCTTCTCAAAAGAGTGATCAAATAATCAAGTAAATGATCTCTTAAGAACAACTACCCTGCCACATAACTCTACCAATTTCGAACATGTTATATATATTGTATTTTTACAACAATAAAGCAACGCATAAGTTCAAGGAAAAACATCATTTGCAATCAATGACAACAATTAATGAAATTATATTAACTAGATTAGGCAGTATGCCTCTTTTTTTTTCACTTTCTTATTGTTTTTATGTAAAATACTATAAAAAAGTAGGTTTATCAGTGATTATTATACTGTAATAGCGATTTTAACTCTGCAATTTATAAAATTATTATTTTTGAACATTTAGGTCAATTAAGATAAATTCATGAACACGTCACATATGCAATAGTAGAATACAAATTCTGCTAGTTGATAGACAAAGCTCCCAACCAACAAGTCAAGATGAAATGCAAAAACTATTTTAAAATTAATAAAATTGGCATCGCAACAACCACAAATCATTAGATTTTGCTCCGAGTGGTAATCGCACAAATCCCCTTCCAATAAATAAATAGATAATAAACGATGGTGTGTAGCTATAAAAATATTGAAAAAAGAGTTTAGATTAGAATATTCCGATTAAATTTTAATTAGAATAAATTTCATACTAATAATTTTATATTAAAATAAATCTAATATAAATTTCATAAATTAATTATATATCACACTCATTTTAACATAAAATTATAAATATAAAATAATTTATGATTAGTATATATATATATATATATGTATATATATATATATATATATATATATATATATATATATAAGAAATATTATTAAATATAAAATATTTTATGACTTTGCTGCTTTTTTAGTGTGAGAGCACAAATTATCGGTAAACAACATCAAATTTTTTCAATCTAACTTAGGATTGATAGTTTTAAAATTTATTTGTTATAGTTTATTATATAAAAAAGCTATATAATAAAAGTGTTTTAATTTTCTAAATATAATATTATAATAAAAAATTTACAATGAATTATTTGATTTAATCTATAAAAATTAAATTTTATTTATATAATAATATAAATAAAATTGTATAATTAGATCAATTATTTTTCCAAATTTATTTTTAAAATCTTTTATATTAAATAAAAACTTTTAGGCTATTGGGCCAATCGTTCAGTGCCCCAGCCCACCGCACCTATCATCTCTTCCCCTTGGCGCTTGATAGAAACAATACAGGAACCACAGCAAGTTTTTTCTTATTATATTGCTGCAGGTCGAATTTTTATCCCAGCTTCTTCCTCCCTTTTTCTTAGAGCTGTCAATGTTGGACCTCAAAAATTTCGGGTTTGGGTTGACCCAAACCCGAAGCGGATCGGATTCGGGTCCGGAAAATCGACCTGTTTGCAAAACCGGGTCGGGTTCGGATTGACCCGGAAACCTAGGAATGATCCGAATTGACCCGGAATAACACAAACCCGTCAGCCATGTCACCGCGTCAGCCCCGCGTTGCCCATTCGAGCGAGCCCCGCTACGGCAATGTCGCTGGCTGCCCCGAGTCGAGCCACCCCGCTGCGGCGCTGCCCAGTTGCCGCGGGCCCGCGCGCGACCGCTGCCAGCGTTGCGCTGCTTGTGCACTCGAGCCATCGACGAGCACGCTCCGCGTTTGCCGCAGTGCCGCGCACGACCGCTGCCGCGCATGAGTCACAACCGCTGCGGCACTGCCCGCGTCTGTCCTAACGCCTCGCACTCGCACCATCCTCGCCTGCCCGCTGTCGCTAGCTGCCCGTTGTCATGGCTGAAACAAGTGGGATCGGGTTGACCCGAACCCGAATCGGGAACCCAGAAAATTGACCCGTTTGCAAAAATGGGTCGGGTCGACCCGAACCCGAACAGTGTTGGGTCAACTTCGGATTTGACCCGAACCCGACCTTGATCCGAAATTGACCAGAACCAGACCTTGATCCGAAATTGACACCCCTACTTTTTCTGTAGCTTTTGAAGCTTTCTCTGTTGTTTTGCAGACAAATTTGAATATCTCTTTTTGGGTTACTTGAAACGACTGATCCTTTGAGAAAATGGCCGCGAAAATCTACTGAAACTCTGTATTGTTTCACATGTTTTGTCATCTTTATAGTGTTACGAGCGTTCCTTTGCCAGACACTGAGATTTATCAAGTCAGCTTAAACCATTAATGCTCTTAAATCCACCGCTTTGAAGTGAAACACCATGACAGAGAATTTCAGCTCCTCGGTCCATTACGACGCCCTTAAGAACTGTAAATTAAGCTCTTTTTTTAAGGTTTCGTATTAGGATTCTATCAAGCTAGAGGTTAGACTTGATCATTTGGGACAGCTTTTTCATTACTTTCTAAAACAGCGTTTCAGTTAAAAATTTTCTTTTTAACTAAAAAATTGCTTTACAAAGTATTAAGAAAGCTGGGCTTCATTTGAGACGGCTTTCTTACTGATTCTTGAAATTAGTATTCTTTTTTGGTCTCATGCAGTTAAGGGCCTCCATTCATCAAGTTATCTGTCGATGTAATTCACTCACATGCTATAAAGAAAAAAAATATATTTCATTGAAGACATTTTTAAGAAGCCTGTGGAACCGAACAAATGATGATTGCAGTTATTTCATCTGATTGATATATAAAAAAGAGAGCCATGCAATCAGGAACTATTGAGGAGAGCACCATGAAAAGCTTGAGACCATCTTAACGCAGAAAGAAATTATGATGGTAATGACTGCTATCGTTATAGCTACGATGTTTTATTTATTAAGATATATATGTATTGAATTAATGTTCTCGTGAAGATTATTATCATGTATTTGGTCTATATGAGTCTGAGAGAAAATGCAAGTTCTTATTTACTTCATATCTAATGTCTAATGATGAGTTTGAAAGCTTCAATGCATACAGTGAACTGATATGTTTATAAGCATTATAGCAGTTTGGTTAATGTGTCGGAGTTGTCTCGAATTTAGCTCAATTCTTGTTTGTTCATGTTCTTGACTGTCATATGTTTTACATTCTTAATACAATATGTGGCAGACATGAACTATGGAGATATATTCAACTTTGAAGTTAATAGAGACTTTAGGTGTTGGAGTTATTCTCATGAGGTTATTTGTGGTATGCTCAATCACTCTTCTTAAAGGAAGGAAGGACAAAGGCCAATAAGTCCAGCATGAGTCTTAGTGTCCATGTTGAGCATTGTCATTGATGCTGACAACGTGCATTGACCATGTTGGCCATAGCAGACGTCGATTGTGGTGTTGATTGTGTGCATCGGCCTTATTGGCAATGGAGTGCATTGGCTAGCAACAATCTTTTTGGTGATGATGATGTCAATGTTCGTGTCAAAAACATAATTTAGCCTTATTGGTGATTGCATGCATCTATATTGGTGTCAATAATGTGCGTTAAATAAATTAGAGATTACATCTGTCTACAATGGTGTCAACGATGTCCATTAATATTCACGATGATGGCTTGTGTCGGCATTAGTGCCGACGGTGTGCATTGGCTATTATTGGTGATGGAGTGTGTTGGTGTTGGCACAATAGCGTACATTGACATCTTCTTTGTTGGTTGGTTGTGTGCGCTATTGGTAATGATGGATGTTGATGTTGATCGGTAGTCAAATGATAGTGGGAAAGGATAGTAGTTGAGCACTTATGATAAGGCAATAGTAGTTTGGTGGAAATGTTTGAGCTATGATAGTCGAATGATTGTAGTTAACTGAGATAGTTCGACAATAGAGGTTGGGTGTTGATGGTCATGAAATAATAATTGAGTGATAGTAGTTGAATGACTGTATTAGGGTAAGAGTAGTCAGATGACTGTGTTCAGGCCACAATAATTGGGGAATTGTGGCCAGATGACAATAGTCAAACAACTGTGCTATAGGAATCATAGTCTGGTATAATAATGATCATAGATGTTGATTGACGACGTCGATTATGCACCAAAGTTTTCTCCAACTCCAACTCAAGGTTTAGGTATATAATCCTTTCATGTGAAGATTGAGAGGCTGTTTGTACGTTTTCTAAATGCCATTTTAATTCTTTTAACAAAAAATCCTTAAAAATTCATCAAATGCATGGTTCATATTAATAATGTTGTTGATCATAAACAATTCATTTTAAGTACCTAAATGAGATTATACGTAATTGGTCATGGGTTAGTTTTGTTCCACCCATTAAGAGGTTGTATTGCTGGTAAGCATGCACTCACTATTTGTGTATCATTTTATTTTTCAAATAATATCTCTAAATTTTCAACTAATCTTTGACTATTTGCTTTAGGATCATTTGGATTTAGATCAATGAATTTTTATGTCGTTGTGTTTATCTCATCAAAATACTTATTTTGGCCATTTGTTTACTAAAATGAGAGTTCTAATGCTCTTAAACTTAATTCTTAAAGTTTTTAGTTCAAGCACTTGCATCGGGAGTCATACTTAACTGGATGGATTTTCGAATATTATATCAATTATTAATAACATTATCGATGTTTCATCAGAAAATTATCTTGATTGGGCACGAATCTCAAGGCTAAATTAAGTTGGAAGCTTCAAAAATTAAATCCGTGACCATTTGAACTATGATTTCAGCAAACTTATAGTCAAACTGAACGTCTCGAAAATATGAACCAAACGACACCAAATTTTACCCAATCCGAGCTCAAATAGGTCCAAATCAAAGAACCGATGTGCATTTGGAAGGTTCAAACCATAATTTGGATTACCAAACTGCTTCCAAACGTGACGTGCTTATAATAGAATCCAATGAGCCCAAGATCGCCAAATTATGATATTATTAATGCATTCAAATGCCCAATAAATGTTCTATGATCAAGAGATTCATATCAACCATCTATTCAAACCACTCTCAATTTAGCCTTGATCTTTCTCCTATTTAATATTTATGAAACTCTTAGAAAATTATAAATAGACCCCTAATTTTTTATGGAAGGGGACCCAAGCAAAGAAGAGAAGAAACATAGCTCTATTGCCACCAGACTCCTCAACCATCGTCGGACTTTCGTCCGGCCACTGATTATCGTTGGATCTCCGTCCGGCCACTGACTAACGCTGAACTTCTACCCGACCATTGACTAACCTTATACTTCTGCCGACCACTGACGCCAAATTTCTGCTCGACTGTCAATTGAAGCCGGATATCCGCCCGACCACCAAACGTCGTTGGATTTCTGATCTCTGTTAGTAACTGGATTTCAATCTGATGGTTGATTATTGTAATCTAGTCGTCCTCAATTTTAGGGACGAGTCAATCACTTGTAATCCAATCAAACACTAATGAAATCAATTCAACTGAGCGTGACCTTGTGGTTTTTTCCCTTTTTCAGAGTTTTCCACACAAAAATTACGGTGTTCATTTTTTCTTCTGTTTATGTCTTGAATATCCGTACAACATTGAGACGAAAATGTCTAACTCTACCACCACATATATTCTAGCCCGCAACAATTATCAAATAAAATCGTTTGTATAGTTTACTAAGGCTTCATTTAGGATAGCTTTTGGCCACTTCTTTTTTAATTTTTTCAAAAGATTTTATGTTAGAAAGCTAGTTTAGAAAACAATAAAAAATTTGTAAGAAAATTGTCTCTAGCGAAGCCTAAAATATTAAAGAATTATTTAAGCACGTGTGATGATTTAATTGCAATTGAACATTATTGGGGAAATTATTAAATTGTGCATCTTCCATTTGCACAAATCTTTCAATATTTATTGCAAATTATGTTAACTCCTATCAAGTTCTTTCCTATTTGTATTGCCAGTGCAGGCAGCAAATTACTTCAAGAAAAGATATTAACCTACTAAAGGCTTTGTTTGATACATCTTTCTTAATATTTTTTAAAGCATTTTTTTAACACAAAAAAAAAATTATTTCAAAATAATTTATATTAAAAAAACAATCCAAATCAAGCACAAACTAGGAGGGATTATTACATTAATTAAATTAATTTTATAATCATTGCTATTGGGTGTTATAACATTTGCAACAGCACAGAGATATAAAATTTATTGTCTTAGCATTAGTATGCACGATATGCATCAATCTGATAAATAACAAGTCTTAACATTATTAGCCACAGTAAGTGCTCAAGACAACATACACTATAGGAAAAACGCGCATTATCAACGGACCAAATCCGTCGAAAAATGCACAGAATCCTGTAAAACGCGTGTCATAAAATTGTTACAGGCGCAAAATATTCCTTCGGAAATATTTCCGGCGGAAAAAACATCGAAAATTTGTCCAGTGAATCTACTCCGCCGGAAAAGTAAGAAAATGATAAAAAAAATGACAGCCCACAGCCCCCGCCCAACCCCCAGCAGGCCCACTCGCTTCGTCTAGCTCAAGCCAGCGCGACGAGGCACCCGACCCGCACCCATTTGAAATATATTTTAAAATAAAGTTGTAAATTTTCTAATAATAATTATGACCCACACGCATTTAAAATAAACGCCCGACTCGCACACATTTTTCTAAATTTGTAAATATATTTTAAAATATTTTTTAAAATTTTCTAATATTAAAATTTTAATTTTTTAAATTTATTTCCTAATAATCATTTTCCATGAAAATTATAATTCCGTATGATATCGTCGGAAAATTCTGCGGAAAATCTGTCTAAAATACCACCAAAAAATTCATTGGTAATACGCCGGAAAAGTCGCTAGAATTATTCCGTCGGAAATTCGCCAGAAATTATGACGGATTTTTTTCCGCTGGAAAATCTGACGAAAATCAACATTTTTCCTGTAGTAAGACATTAGTATAGCTAGCTAGGTGATGACGATCAAAAAGTTGTATGATAGAGAATCGTAGTTGAGCGAAAATGGTCGAACAAATGATATTTGGACGATAATAATCAGATGATCGAAATCAGATGAAAGAGTTCAGATTACCTAATCGGGTGATGATGATGAGGGACTATGAGATGGGCAACAAAAATATTAAATAATACTGATTGGAGGATCGTAGTCATACAATTTAATGATATATCAACAAAAATTACAAAATTGAGTCAATTATTTTATTGATACTGATATTATAGTTTTAGAAGCCACGTGTTCATTTGATGTACGTTCATTTTATTTTATTAATATAAATGATAAAGCATGAATATAATTTTAAAAACAGTGCCGGATAACTATTTATCGACGTGAGGGTCTATCACAACGCTAGTAACTGAGATGATCACATGGAATAAGCCACTTCTTCCCCGCTACTTGTTGAAGGAGTTGTTAAACTGTCATTCTCGCAATGTTTATTATTATTATTATTATTATTATTATTATTTTTAATATTAATTTTTTATCATTAAAAATATTTTTTAATAAATTAAACTCCTAAAAAATTAAGCCTTATGATAAAAATTAAAGACTATGAGAAAATTGTTCACATTTTAGGCAAAATATATAGCGTGTTTTTTTAGTGTTCTTTATTGATTTTATGCCATTTTTTTGATTTATTTAATGCTTAAACGGTTATATTTGCTTATATATTATTTTACTGTTTGAACCAAATTAAATTATATACATGAAAGAATATTAGTGATATTTTTTATTTTATACTGAGATTTTAGTGTAATATAAGACTTTGGTTGACTTTTTTTTTTTTTTTTTTGCTTTGTAAAGTGATGGTAGATAAAATATTTTTTTAAAACTGCTGTGAAAATAGCTTTTTGGCTCAAATTTATTTTGAAAATAACAAAAAAATAATGGTCAAATATAAAGTATGACTTCTGTCTGAAAAACAAAGTAGCAGAAAAGCTATCTCAAACAAAGTATAAATCAATATAAAAAATTAAGTATTAAATATATAAATATATAAATATATAAAAAAGATTATGATATGTCTGTAAATTCTTGAAAAATCAAAATTTTAAGATTTTGAAGATAAAAAAATTTTATATAAAAAAATAGGTCAGCCATGGGTTACAAATTGTGACATACTAAATCAAATTTAGGCTTCGATTGGGGCGGCTCTCTTAGTGCTTCTCAAAGCAATGCTGCTTTAAGAAGTAGTAGGAAAGACGTTCCAAATGAAGTCATAGACTCTAATGATGACTTAGACTTTATTTGAGATGACTGTTTCACTGCTTCTTAAAATATTCTTGAAAAATTAATTATTAAATATATAAAAAAGATTATGATATGTCTGTAAATTCTTGAAAAATCAAATTTTTAAGATTTAGAAGATAAAAAAATTTATATCAAAAAAATATGTCTGCCATGATTTACAAATTGTGACATACTAAATCAAATTTAGGCTTCGATTGGGGCGGTTTTCTTAGTGATTCTCAAAGCAATGCTGCTTTAAGAAGTAGTAGGAAAGTTGTTCCAAATGAAGTCATAGACTCTAATGATGACTTAGGCTTTGTTTGGAATGACTGTTTCACTGCTTCTTAAAATAGATTTTTAATACAAAAATTAAAATTTTTGCACTTAAAAACTGATTTAAGAAGCAGTAAAAAAATTATTCCTAATAAAACTTTAATCAATGAAATCAAAATGAATATGAACGCAAGAAATTTCATAGCACATAAAACTTCTTTTCTCCTATCCATTCTCTCTATTTATTGGCTGTCATTGTACTGATTTGTGATCCAAGTTTCAGATTTGTTATATTTCTTTGACATATTTTTACCATTTTGTTTGATTTGTGTGACCAAAATAAGTTAACAATATGTATCAGTTTTGGCAAGCCAATTTGTGCATAGTTTAATCTCATACTATTTTCCCTTGTCCAAGTCTGTAAAAAGCTGCATTAGCACTGTTGAAGACATTCAGCAACGCAAGAAACATGACTGCGTTGCATGTTCTACCTATATCCTGAATTTCTTACTGAAATATTACTCAAATAACGAAGTTCTATGCGTCAGGCTTTATTTAGTTGATCTCTAAAATGAAATCTTGGTAATTACTTATCATTGTAAAACAAGCGTCGTTATAGCTGATACGTCAGGCAAAAATTATCTTGATCGGGCACGAATCTCGAGGCAAAAATCAAGTTGGAAACTTCAAAAATTAAATTCGGGAGCACCTGAACTTTGATTTCAGCAAACTTACAGTCAAACTGAGCGTCTTGGGAATACGAACCCAACGACACCAAATTTGACTCAATCCGAGCCCAAATGAGTCCAAATCAAGGACCTAAAGCGCTGTTGGAAGGTTCGAACCACAATTTGAGTTACGAAACGGTCTCCGATTTTGGCAAGCTTATAATCGAATCGAACGGCTCGATGAGACGAATCCAACGAGCCCAAGATCGCTGAATTCCGACATCACTAAGGCCTTCAAATGGCTGACGAACGGTGTATGATCAAATGATTCAATATCAGCCGTCCATTCAACCACTCCCTGTTTGCCCCTGATCTCACATCTATTTACAAGCCATGCCACTCCAGAATTATTGCATAGTTGGCAACAACAGTCGGAGGGACCATAGTTGGCAAGATACTGAGGTCGGACGGACCGTAGTTAGTGGGCGACGGTAGTCGGAGGGATCGTAGTTGGCGAGTGACAATGGTCAGAGAAATTATAGTCTGTGGGCAATGGAGGTCGGGCGAATTAAGGCCCAACGATGGCTACTGGACACAAATCCGTTGGCAATGGTCAGGCAGAGGTCAAACAACGACGGCCTTGTGACGACGGTTCGTCGACGAAGATGCCGAGATGGAGCTCTAGGAGGCTTGAAGCCTCAAAGCTCTCTTGAGTCTCTAAGCCTCAAAATGTACAAGCCCCTTCTCAAGTGGGGAGAGGGGGTTTATTTATAAATTTGGAAGATGGCATGCTTCATAAATATGAAGAAGATCCAAGCTAAATTAGAAGTGCTCAATCGGACGGTCCATACCGCCTCTCTCGAACATGGAGTGTTTGTTTGGTATTTAAGAGGCTTAATGTTCTCAAAATTAAGTGATCTTTGGCTCGTTGGATTTGTCTCGTTGAGTCGCTCGATTCAACTATAAGCCTGTTATATTTGGATATCATTTGGGCATCCAATTATTGCACTAAAACTTTCAAATATGCTTCGATCCCTTGATTTTGAGCCCATTTGGGCATAGATTGGACTGATTTTGATGTCGTTGGGAACATCTGATAAAGACATTCAATTTGACTATAAATTTGCTGAAATTGAAGTTTGGATTTCCCCACATTTAATTTTAAAAGTTGTCAACTAAGATATACCTCAAAATTCGTGCTCAATCGAAGCGATTTTTTGTAACGTATCAACTATAACTAACAAACAGTTTGACTTATAATGGGTAAATATTTAGGGCGTTTGCAATACAACTTTGAATTATAGGCAAGATAAAAGTTTTTTTTTTAAAAAAAATTCATAGTTTATTCAAAATGTATGATTTTAATGTGATGAGTAATAACATCAAACATGTGTCACTCATTTCAAAAAATAATTTAGTAATCACCTAAATCTTAAATTTTATAAGAAAGAAACATAAAAGCTATCAATTGAGGGTGGGTCATTTAGGGTGGTTGTAACAATCCTTAAAAGCAATTGTGGAATTATTGAGGGCAAGCAAATTTTTTTTTAGAAGATGCAAATATTATAAATTTCTCTTTTCAAAAAAAAAAAAAAAATCAAAAAACAAATTTCTTTCAGCTACCACAGTTTAGTATATTTGTTCATAAAAATTCAGTTAACATCAAAAAAAAGTTATAGTCAAACAATATATATCTGTAAAAAAAATTGCCCCAACTGGCCCTTAATGAAGAGCTAATCTTGTGTTACATTGTTAGGGAATCCCTGAATTTATAAGTTCTTATAATTAGGCCAAATGAGTCCTTCGTTTGGGATGATTTTCTTATTGCTTCTTGAATTTTTTGTATTAATAAATTACTTCAAGAAGCGGTAAGAAAGCCATCCAAAATGAAGTCTAAAGCTACCAGAATTGAAACCATCTGTCATGTACATTTGATGGCTGGTTTAAGAACATTATTAGAGTTTCTTGCTTCAACTTAGCTTTTAGATGTAGATTTATTTCTTAGTTAGGGGTGTAAACGAGTCGAGTAGTGGCCTTATCGAGTTTGGCTCGTCAGTCGAAAAATCAGCTCGAACTCGTGCTCGAGCTCGAGTCAAGCTCTAGCTCGGCTCGTCTCAGTGTAAACAAGCTCAAGCCAGCTCGCGAGCCTCCAACGTCTTCCGCATTCCAGTTGTCTTCCGAGTATGGTCTGCCAACTCCAACACACGTGATTCGCCTTGAGCCTAGCGCAGTCCGCTTTACACAAGTCATTCGCCTTCCGCGACCTTTCGAGCCTCGTGCGGTCCGCCTCAAAACATGCTTACGTGCGCTATCCACCTCAAATTTCAAATTCAAGATTTAGAAGGGATTTAGAAAAAAAAAACATTTATTATTAATTTTTAATAATATTCAATTTTAGTAAATAAAATTAAAATTATTTAAAAAATATTAATAGTTATTCGAGCTGATTCGCGAGTCGAGCCTCATCAAGCTCGAATTCAAGCTCAAACTCATAACTGATAAGCTCGGCTCACTTACACCACTATTCTCAGCAAAGAGGAGCTTTCTAGTGAAAGTTTTAGGCTTAATTTACTTGCTTGTTATATTATAACATTACATTAAAATGGACAAACTGCTATGTTAATTAAATTCCCTAAACCCTAATTAATGCTCCACAAAAAAGCAACATATGCAGATTCAGTTGCAAGTCGCTTTAGTCTTTGTTAAGATTTTGTGTCTGATCAATTGTTTGTTCAATATTTAGGAGTAGTTCTTTTTGTGTCCCTTTCATTATGCCTTTCAGAATATATGGACCATTTATTCCATGGCTTAATTTAGATAGCTATATCCACAATCACATCAGCTTCTCTTAAATATTGCTTTCTTTTGCTAATTTCTTATGTGTTGGAGATACTGAAATCATTGATTATGCTAACTTTCTGAAGGGTCTATTTTTCAATGTCAATTCTCAATAAATGTTTGTTAGAATGATTATTTTTTATTAGTAGTTTTGAATATGCTGTAATCTTAGGATTGGGATTGCCTATCCTTTAATATGGCTATCTTTGTCCAAATATTTCAAAGGCTATTTTAGCAATATTACTTCTCTTATAAAGGGAAGATTTGTGTTTCTTGGCTTTCAATTTAATGTTTCTATTTTAAGTGCTCATGCTACTCAATTTAGAGCCTTGAGTATAGTACTAGGATGTGGTATAGGAATTGTTACTAACTCTAAAATTTGTGGCAGTATAGTGGGTAAGTTTTGCGTCTTAATTTTTTACTAAGATTCAACACAAACAAAAATTAAAAAGAAAAGTACGAGTGACATTATAGTTTTTATATGTAAAATTTAAAAAGAGAAAAATCTCAAGGCCCATCATAATTGAAATAATTACACTATGTGAGCATTGATTACACAGAAGCTTGTCAATCCTTTAATTTGGAGATAGCAAAATTGCAAGTATATGAGGATCTCACAAAATTATCATAGCGTCTATATGGAATGAAAGGTTTTCGGACGATGGCTAAGAGACAAAAGTTCAACAGCGTTAGTTAGGTAGTGGTGGACCTAATAATAATGATTGGGTGGCGACGGTTCGATGTTAGCAATCTGGTGGTGGTTGTGTGATGCCCCATAATCTAATTTGGAAGAATTATTCATTTATCTTTTCATAAATAACAATCATAGCTATCTAATATTATATACATCGGTAATAAATATCAAAACAAATTGTATAATTCAAAACATTTATTTACACATATGTATTCATTTCCAAAAATCATATATATACATTACTCAGGATCTACACTATCATATCACAACTATTCTGCCCTGAGTACAAAAGAATGACTAGAACAAAAAAATAGAACATGAAGAATCCTGACCAGCCTCACACTCATGCTCCCCTGCCCTGACCTGAAACCATTTAACCACATATAATGAGCAAAAAAGCCCATGAAGTCATCAAAACCTTCAACTAATTCAAAGCACATCAAAAGAGTAATATGCATGTCAAAAGTAAAATCATAGTAGTTATATTTATATGATCATTGAATCAATGCAAAAATAATAAAATTCACATGCAATAATAATAGAATTTTATAAGCAGTAAAATATTACAGTACGAAAGCCAGTAAAGTAGTAAACTCGTACAAGAGTCAAATCTAAAAAGCAATCATAAAGAAATCGTATAAAGCATTAAATCAAAATATTGGTAATACCAATTAGTACAGAAATTGTATAAAGCATTAAATCAAAAGATCGTTAAAGATTGTTGAAATTGAACCAATACGGTAAAATCATATCGAAATGTAATTCTTTCAATAATTATGGGGTACCACAGGTTGGTTGATGGCAATCCGAAAATGCTAGTAAGGCAATAACAACCCGATATTAGTAGGAAGAGGTTCGATGATTGTGGTATACAATGGCGGTTTAATAAGGGTGGTCAGGCGATGGTGGTCCATCATTGGTGATCTAGCGATAGCACTGCTCCGACAAATGTGGTCATGAGACGTCTGTCTGGTGATGACATGTAATAGATCAAAATTATAAATGAATTAATAAAAGAAAAATTTGCTGAATGGCACAGTGTCTGAAACGTTGTGATGCTATGTCTAAAATTTATTTTTTAAAATAAAATTTCTAAAATAATTTATATTAAAACCTCATCTAAAATTAGTAAAAATTCAATAGCTTTTGTTTCAATAATTTTCCATATTTTAATTTGTTATATGTTGTAGATATCATTATCCTAAATATTTTGGTTAATTTATATTGAAATATCACTTGTTGGTTTTGCATATTTATCATTTTATTTGAAATGAGTAGTATGATTATATGTCTAAAATGATCAAGAGTTTGTATGTTACTTTTGGACACACACACACACACACACACACACACACACACACACACACATATATATATATATATATATATATATATATATATATGTGCAAATTGATAAGTATAGTGATAGTTGCATTGGGTGTAAATGATGTTTGCTATTATGTTATATGTAATGTAAAATGTTTGTAAAAGTAAGAAAGATTAGCTGAAAATGATTAACTGATTCAAGTTAGTTGGAAACATGTCATCATGTACAAGAGGGTGGGCAAACAGATTTTCCTTTAAATGAGATTAATTTATGGTGTAATTCTAAAAAATATGAAAAGGAAAATATAAGAGACTGATTGATATGATATGATACGCCGATGAATAGGAAGTAACAGCTTCTTACATGAAAGTCACCTGACTTATAATATATGATATGATATTGATTCCTGGAAATATGACTGATATGATTGAGACTGATTCCTATAGGGTTAGCCTATAGGATTGGATACAAAAAAAAATCACAAGTAGTCGGATATTCTATCTTACTTGCATAGGTATTTGATATCAACATGCATGAAAAATAGCACATGTGATATGATATGATATGCATACGATACAGGATATGACTCATAAATACACATGATATAACGATTAAGATTGATATAAAGGCATATAATACACATGAAATATATATATAGCATTGCATATGATAAAAATATATAATATTCATGCATTGATAATTAATATTATACAACATACATAAATAGATATTTATTGGCTTAATATAACAACTGTACTAATATATAAGGAAGGGCATATAGAATGAAATAAATTATAATTTATTGACATGCATAGATTTATAACAGACCTACTCTGTTGTACTTGACATGAATATATAAATGATAGGACCTACTCAATCTTTATGTGACTACTGATCACTGATTGCTAAATCTGAATTATATTGCTTTAATGATTTCAATTGCTCATATGAATTGATATTTTTTTTATATTGACTACTACATAATCTTACAATTACATGTTTATACTAGTATGAATTGAATGATTATAAATATATTATTTTCTACTATCATGTAATGATTGTAATTATAGGTTATGATAACTTACGAAGCTGTTTGCTTACTTCAAGATTTTTACAAGTTTTTAGTGAGGGGTTAGGATCCAGTAGAGTAAGGCAGATCATGATTTAAGTTTTATTTTATTTATTTTATTTTAGTTTATTCTTTTGCAGTCAGGAGTATAGAAAGATAGAACGATAAATTGCTTGATCTTCTAGCTATTATAAATTGAATTTTGAGGAATGAATATGAAATAAGTTGATGTATATGATTTATAGTTACTTCCTCTAGACTTATTTATATTAATGATTTAATAGAAGCTATGTAGACTAATTAAGAGATGAACTAAGCAATTCTTCTAAATTTATGTCTTGGGGTGCACATGAAGATTGGGTAATACTGGTATGACAGTAGAGATCGGATGGCGATCAAACAAAGATAGTAGGGTAGTGGTCCGATGACAATAATGGGGCAATGGTTTGACTACAATGGTCGAGTTGTGGTCCGATAATGGTGGTAGGGCGATGGTCCGATGATCGCGATCGTGTAGTGAAGATCGAATCTTTTCAGTAACATCATCCATTAAGGCTGGCTCAATCAGATGTCTCTATCCCACCTCTGTACAAGATAGAGGAGTTTCATACTTTCTATCATATATAGCTTCATACAGAGCCATGCCTATGCTTGATTGGAAACTATTGTTGTAAGAAAAATTGATAAGAGGAATATAATCTTCCTGATTGCCACCAAAATCTAGAACACAGAGTCTCAAATGATCCTCCAAACCTGAATAGTCTTCTCAAACTACCCATCAGTCAGAAGATGAAAAGTTGTACTGAAATGCAATTTCATTCTCAGTCCTTGTTGAATACCTATTCACAGCCTGGAGGTAAATATGCCATCCCCGTCAGAAACTATAACCTTCAGTATCCCATCCAACTTGATGATCTTAATTATACAGATATATCCGTGCTAATCTATCTACAGAATCAAACTATCGGATCAGAATGAAATGGGCTGGTTTCGTCAGATGGTCAACTATAATCCAAATAGCATCATGTCCCTATCTCAACCTAGAAAAATCTATGGCAAATTATATAGTAACTTCTTCCCATTTTCACTTTAGAATACATAATGGCTGCAAAAAACTTCTCGATCTTTGATACTCAACCATCACTAATTGACACTCAGCGTCGAGGCTCTTCGATAGTGACATTTCTCGGGTTTTGCCAAAATCCACACCAAACAATTGGGACTCATCATAGACCACACAATCATTTTCATGCATCAAAATACTCCCAAAGGCATGCAAATGATATAAAAACTCAAAAGTTCAAATCTTTATATTTTTTTTAGTCAGTTCAACACGAGTAGAATTGAATATTGAACATGGAGGTGTCACACTTAGGCTTGTCGACACTCGATTTGATTATAAGCATGTTAAATTTAGAGATCATTTGGTCCTCCAATTGATATCTCCAAGTTTTCAACTATGCTTCAAACTCTTAATTCGGGCTTATTTGAATCAGGATCGGATCATTTTTTTGCTTTGTTAGATTCGTCTCATAGAGCCTATCAATTTCACTATAAGTTTGTTGATGATACAAAATTTAATTCTAGAATCTTCCAATTTAAATATGTATCGAGATTCATGCATCATCAAGCCAATTTGTTATGACGTATCAAAAATAAACAATTATATTTTAGGTGTAATTGCTCTAACATTAGCTTTTTTCTCAGCAAGAATTATGTTTATTAAATAATGTCGAAAAGAACTTGAATCTCTTTCAGTTTAAGTTACTAATTTGAGTATCAGAGAATTCACTCAAAAACAACACTAAACTTGAGCTTAAGATAAAGATGTCTCATCTTCATTACTCTTCTCTGTAATAAGGAAGCATAGAAGCATGCAGCAAAGAGATCTATCAACTGAAATTCTTAAGTAAGAAGTGAACTTTTTGTATCCTCATACAATATTCTGAACAATTATTTTCTGTTTCATAATAAAAGATATCAACTTTTTCTTTTTTCAGATTAGAAAGAAACATATTGATCACTGTGATATGGAACAACCTTGGGCCGGGATGTCTGGTATCTTTCTAATTAATAAGAACATCATTTAGATGGACTTACTTGTTGGTTTCATATGACACTGTGGGTTTTTCCTTGGTGCTTCATGTAGCATAGTTAGGTAGTTAACAAAAGAAAGAAAAACAGAAAGTGAAAGGCTGTGAATTTTTCTCATAAAAAATTTTTAACATCGTCATCATAGCAGAAACAGTAGTAATAAAAATATAAAGTAATCATCAATTGTGAAAAAATCTGTAAAAAAAGGTTTTTTTGATATTTTTTAGCTTAAATTTTCTTCTGTTTATTTTTACTCCAAGTAATTTAAAATAGGTGAGCAACTTATTCCAAACAGTTGAAGCTTTGAAGTCTTTCCATTTTGCAAAATAATGGCCACTAAAGACGGCAAGGTAATGCCAGGACCTCTTAGATGTTTTTAATACCTCATCTTCTGTTATGTCGCAGGCTTTAATTTTTCTACTAGAAGAGGATTTAATAGACGAAAAGTGTGGTTTAGATTCAACCACTGTAAATCGAACTGAGTTTTCCTTATATTATATTTCACTCCATCCAACCATAAATCTATTAAAATTTTCAGTTTCTCTTTCATATTTCTATAGCTGCTTAACTGATTGGAAACTTCTTTACTGTTTTTCTTATTTCTATGAATTCCCCCCTTGAATTAAGCAGTTCTGCAAATTCCTGAAACATTACAGCCTCATACCAAATTCCTTGCAGACTTCTGACAAGCTGTGCAGCTTCTCATTCTTAAGCCAGAAGGCTTCCTACTTATTCTTGTTTCCATTTTTTCCAATTATTATTCAAGAACATAGAACAAAATGCATATCCAGAATGTGACAATTGAGAATTGAAGTATTGGCTGTTTGCTACTGTTGAATTTATCTTTGCCATTCGCTTGTGGTGAAAGCTGTACTTGTCAAAGGTGAATGATCATAGGCAAAATTTTAATGGAAATAGTACACTATCTTCTGTAGCATAGGTAGCATAATCATTAAAGTTAGGTGTGGAGTTTAATTTTTCCCAATCATTTTGATCTTAGGACTGTATTCGTATATATATACCTCGCCTCATTGATTTGTAAAAAGAGAAGAAACTAAATAATGGTTGCAAGATCTCGCTCATTCTTTTCCTTCATTTAATCATCCGTAGAGGCGAAGGTCCCAAAAAGTAGTTAGTGGAGTGATTGGATGTCAGAAATTTTAATATTGCTCGGTGTCATATAAATTTTTTGTATGTTAGGCAGTCGATAATAACCACCAACAAAGATCCAAAGGTCCGGTTCAAAGTTCGGGACCTTGTCAAAAGGAAATCATCAACTAACAAATGGAAGAAATGATCTGACATAGGATTTAGTAGGCTTTTCTAAATCTCTGGTGACATACAACAACAACAACATCAAAGCCTTTGTAAGCACTACGTGGGGTCGGCTACATGAATCCTTTTTATCCATTGTGTCCTGTTAAAAGTCAAATTCTCGTTTAAATCTAATAAAGAAAGATCTTTTCTAATATTTTCTAACCAAGCCTTTTTAGGTCTACCTCTAGCTTTCTTAACATAATTTCAAATATAATACCTCTACTTTCCTAATCAGGTCATCGGAAGTGTGGTTTTATGTGACCAAATCATCTAAGATGACTCTCTCTAATATTATCTTCCACTGGAGCTACTCCAACCTTTTCACGTATATGCTCGTTTCATATCCTATTTCTAAGGGTAAAGCTACTCATCCACCTCATACTCATCTCTGCAACACTTAACTTAGTATTATGCTTCTCTTTCAATGACCAACATTCGGCACCATAAAGCATTGCAGGTCTCACCAACATCTTATAGAATTTTCCCTTAAGTTTGAGGGGTATTTTTCTATCAAACAACAAGCCCGATGCATTCCTCCAATTCAACCATCCAACTTGAAGTGGAGGTTTTTATTTGAGAATAAATATTTGTATCTTGTATTTATCTCTGGACTAATGAACATTTCTAGTATTCTCCTTATAGATTATTTTTCTCATTCTCTCATAATCATTATTACTCTAAGGCATGAGCTTTTCCCTGACATCTTCGCACTAATTAGTTGCCTCCTGTTTATGTTGAAAAAAAAAAATCTTCACGTGACAGCAAGTTTGTCCATGCTAACTCATCAATAATGGAGCTCATTGTAAAGGTAATGGTGCACTATGTTAGCAATTCACAGAAATTAAATAGCAATAATGAAGGTAGATGTAGAACCAAAAAGTAGCTAGAAAAGCCATCTTACATCATAAATTCACTAATAATCTTCTATAAGACACTTTTTCCTATCCATTTGATATGGCAATGCTAGGTTTCCACGGCAGATTTACTTCTTTGGCCTCTACTTTGAAATGCAATGTACTTAGATTTATTATTATTATTATTATTTTAATGATTGAGTATGGCCACACATCATATTTTTTATCAGTAACATGAGAGAGTTAACAGTGTTTCACCAGAGAGATTATTATGTGCGGAATCCGAACTCATTCAGAGGCGAATTGAGGCGTGCCACGTCATCGGATGCATTGGGCCCCGGTGACGTGGTGCGCCCCAATTCGCCTCCGAACACGTTCGGATTCCGCATAGAATAATTTTCTGTTTCACTGAAGGTTGAATCAGCTACTCCATCTTAAAAAACCTACCCACATTTATTTCTTTCACATGTGGCTTCCTCTATCTCACACCACCATTATGGCCCTCCCATTAAATATGAGGCAGGGTTATTTTCTTCCAGCTTTGGCTCATAAGTAGAAACGGAAATTGGTTGGATACTTGGATGACAATTAATAATAGCAAGAATAGCATGACCATTTCACCAGTCTCTCTTGGTACTTGCTTATAACCATACAGGGCTGACAGTTAACTAGAACAATTTGGGAAAAAGTAAAGAAGAGGTGGTGGGAAATGGCAGTCCTGCTGTCAAAGGATTTTTGCTGACAGTTTGATTACATTTACATTGCTTTCTGGGAAAATTGAAAGATAGAAATTGGCACACCCTGTGTTTTTTTTTTTTTTTTTTTGTGATGAATTTGATAGGATTAGTCATAATGAAAGAGAATCAAGAGTCAAAACATAAATAAAATACAAAAGAAGCTAAGAAGAAATCTATTAGGAAGAGATAAAAGATATCAAATAAATAGTATAAAAAAGCTAATCACAGTCAGAGAATACTTTAAACTGAAAAAGCTGCTAATGAGCCTAAAGTGAATCTAACATGAACAAAACATGAGCCGAGGTCGAACAAAACAAAAACCAAGCAGACAAAGCTCGAAGGCATGCCAAGCTTGCACAAGCTCACTTAGGCTTCGTTTGGAATGGCTTTCTTATTGCTTCTTAAAGCAGCAAGAAAGTTGTCTCAAACGAAGCTCTAGTGTGCAAACTATGTACTGTTCATGATGAAATAGTATATGAAAGGACACGTGTGGAAGAAAGAAAGAGAAATTTAATTGATTCTAATCAAATTATAACGGTCATTTGATTATCTTATGATGCCATATGTTATATATCTGAAAACGCAGATGAAGTGAACGAACTACATTCAAAGTAACAATTACAGGCAGGAGAATTTGAAACCATAGATGGTAACCACATCAGTCTGTAAATATTGAGCAATTGGGAATTAAGTTCCAGTAATGGATAAGTTAGCAGCCAGCTACCATTGGAGCAGTGGAAGAAAACAACTTGAAAATTGTCATCATTGTCACTCATGCATGGCTGGCTCACCAGTGGCTTTTAACTTACCTCTCTGTTGCTTGGCCCATATCTCCAACTCCCTACTTGTCTTAATTTAATAGATATAATACAATTTGATTAATTATAACTAGAGATCTATATATATAAAGCCACTTGTCTTTGAACCTCCATGTGCATGAGTATTGCTAGCACCACTACAACTAGCTTGCTCTTGATTATGGAGTCCTCAAGTGTTCTCCTTTTCTCTTTGGTTTCCTTGCTAGTTCTTAGCAAGCTTGTGCAGCAATCAGAGGCAAGAGCATTCTTTGTCTTTGGAGATTCTCTTGTTGACAGTGGAAACAACAACTACTTGGCAACCACCGCTCGGGCCGACTCGCCGCCATATGGCATTGACTACCCGACGCACCGGCCGACCGGACGGTTCTCCAACGGGCTCAACATACCCGACATAATCAGTAATTCTGATAATTGACAAATTTTACAGTGTCCTGAGCTTATATTCTCATTGTTGAGTTGCTGAACATGTTTATTACTTGCAGGTGAACGCATTGGTGAGGAGCCTACATTGCCTTACCTGAGCCCTGAACTGCAAGGGGAGCGGTTGTTCGTCGGAGCCAACTTTGCTTCAGCTGGAATTGGCATTTTGAACGACACTGGAATCCAATTTGTAAGTTTTGAAATTTCTTCAGTGAATTCAGCTCTTATATGCCTAATAAACTACATTGTTGTTTTGCAGCTGAACATTATAAGGATCAATCAGCAATTGGGATACTTTCAGCAGTATCAGGAGAGGGTAAGTTCTCTCATTGGTCCTGATGAGACACAACGGCTAGTAAATCAGGCTCTTGTTCTGATAACTCTTGGCGGCAACGATTTCGTCAACAATTACTACTTAGTACCCTTTTCTGCTAGATCTCGGGAGTTCTCTTTGCCAGATTATGTTCAGTACATAATCTCTGAATACAAGAAGATTCTTGCGGTATAATTCTTCATTACTAATATCAACCACAATTGCACGATCCATATTTGCATATAAACTAAAACTCCTGCACTGAATTTGTCTAAGTTACATACTGCAACTAAATCTGCAGAGGCTTTATGATCTGGGAGCCCGGCGGGTCCTCGTCACCGGAACCGGTCCCCTTGGTTGTGTCCCAACTGAGCTTGCTCTGAGAAGCCCAAACGGCGAATGCGCAGCGGAGCTGCAACGGGCCGCCAATCTCTTCAACCCCCAGCTTGAACAGGTCCTTAATGAGCTCAACAGCGACGCCGGTTCAGATGTGTTTGTTACAGCCAATGCATTCAGGATGCATATGGACTTCATCAGCAACCCACAAGCCTATGGTGAGAATCAAGCTTCCCTCTTTTCATTCAAACCTGATATAAATCATCAATTTTTACAAGAAAAAGAAAGAAAAACTATCATCTTGAACATATATAGAGATTTGAATTCCAAAAGAAGATGAGAAATGACTTGGGAACTGTTCTTGGCAGGCTTCGTTACTTCTAAGGTGGCCTGTTGTGGGCAGGGAGCATACAATGGAGTTGGCCTCTGCACAATTGCTTCAAATTTGTGCCCAAATAGGGACATCTATGCTTTCTGGGACGCATTCCACCCAACAGAGAGAGCAAACAGGATTATTGTCAGCCGATTTGTGACTGGTTCTTCAGAATATATGAGCCCAATGAACTTGAGCACTATCATGGCGTTGGATGCAAGGACTTAAAATACATAGAGCATTTCCCCTTATGCTTTTTTTTTTTAACTTTTTTTTTGGGTTGTTTATGATTTGGTATTAGAACTTGAAGGTTGAGATGGCGATTAAAATTGGGGATATGAACTCTTGAAGGTTTAATAAAGCCTCTAGCCAAGTTAATTTTTATTGAGTTGTATCTGAATTTGATTGTTTCCATTGCATGAAATCATCTTGAACAAAATGTAAGGATGGTAAGAAGAATGTCAAGTTGTTATGATGCTTAAGGTAAGAAATAAGAGGTGACATGTACTTGTTCTATTTGCATGAACACTTTTTATTCATTTATAAGATCATTTAGTGATCTTTAAGATTCAACAAAATGTTTTGTGATGGATATTCCAAATGACTTAAAATTTAGGCTTCTTTTAAGACGATTTAGGCTTCCAGAAAAAATTGGTCATTAAACTGTAGGGGTGCAAACCAATCGAGTCGAGCTCATCAGGGTTGTTCGAGTTGAGCTAGATGAGCTCGACTATCAAATATTGAGCTCAAGCTCAAACTCAAGTTCGTCCCACTATAAGCGAGCTTGAGCCGGATCGTGAGCCTCAATAGGATTTTTTAAACATTACTAATTATTTTGAATATTTAAATATTTAAATTTTTATTAAATATTTTAAACATTTATTATTAATTTTAAACAAGAAATATTAATTTAATATTATTAAATATATTTGCATGAACACTTTTCATGAACACTTTTCTTCATTTATAAGATCATTTAGGTATATTTAAGATTCAACAAAGTGTTTTGTGATGGATATTCCAAATGACTTAAAATTTAGGCTTCTTTTAAGACGATTTAGGCTTCCCGAAAAAATTGGTCATTAAACTGTAGGGGTGCAAACGAATCGAGTTGAGCTCATCAGGGTTGTTCGAATTGAGCTCAACTATTAAATATCGAGCTCAAGTTCGAACTCAAGTTCGTCCCACTATAAACGAGCCTGAGCCGGCTCGCGAGCCTCAATAGGATTTTTTAAATATTACTAATTATTTTGAATATTTAAATTTTTATTAAATATTTTAAACATTTATTATTAATTTTAAACATGAAATATTAATTTAATATTATTAAATATTTTAAACATTTATTATTAGAAGTTTTAAAATATTTAAATTAAATAAATAAAATAAAATTATTTAAAAAATATTAATTATTATTCGAGCCGACTCGTGAACTTGATAAGCTCGACTCGCGAGCCTATAAATGAGTCCAGCTCATGCTGGCTCGACTCACTTACACCCCTATTAGAGGGTTCAACCTTTCATGATTTCATAAAATATTGTTTCAAATTACACTTTATTTGTTATCAGTTTTCATAAATATATTTATTTAATCCTAAATATCTTAAAATCATTGAGATAAGTTGTGCATTGGCTTTATATAATTCATTTAATTATAGATATTCAAATCTAAACTTATAAGAGCTATTTAAGATGAATATTTTCTACTTTTAAAAAATTAACATATAATTATGTCATTATTATATATCATTACATCATTTAAATAATTTTAAAATATATTACTTCTTGTCTTCATCACAATTCAACCCTGGATTCAAATCGTGATTGCTCGATAAATTTTACATTAATTATCGACTATCTAATGCAACCCTCCAATTTTCTCATCCATGACTCTAGACCTGACAAAGACAATGATAAGATTAGAGTTAGTCGTCTTTGATCATTTGGGCACATAAAGCAACGGACGTCTGATGACTTGATTTAAAAAGTAAATATATTACATCTAGCATATATTAAAAAAGGCAGAGATAGACCTAAAAAGCTTGATTAGAAAGTTTTATAAATAAATTTTATTTATTATATTTAAATGAAAAACTAATTTTTAATAGAACACAATAAAGAAAAAAAAAAATTCATATAACCAAGCACAGTGCCGCATTGCTCCAGCCATGGTTGCATTGCAATTTAACATTAAATGTTATCTTCTTATGAATCAATGCCCGACCGAATCTAAAATCATTGATATTCAGATCAACTCAATGATTTATCATGATTAAGTTCATGTGTAAAAATTTTCTTAGGCTTCATTTGGGACAACTTTCTAGTACTAGAAAACCGCTTTAAGAAGCACTAAAAAAACTATCCCGAACTAAGGCTTTGTTTGGGACGGCTTTTTTACTGCTTTCTAAAACGGAGTTTTAGTACAAAATTTTTTATTTTTGTACTAAAACTTCATTTTAGAAAGCAGTAAAAAAGCCGTCCCAAACGAAGCCTAAGTCTTAGGTTTCATTTGGGATAGTTTTCTTACTGCTTTTTAAAACAATTTTTTAGTACAAAAATTTCTAATCCAATAATTTTTTTTTGCACTTGAAAGTTGTTTTAAAAAAAGCAGCAAAAAAACTATCCCAAATGAAGTCTTAATCATCTTTTATACGTGAAAGTTGTTTGGATTATGCAATATGCAATTGAATCTCCCAATCACTAGTAAAAAACTCACTCAAGCAAGCATTCTGAAAGAGAGATTTTTTTTTTTTTGAAATCAATAACAATTTTCAGAAAATCTATGAACTTAACAATCTTCCTATGCTGTTCTTATAATTACACCTTCCAGGCTTGCAAGATTTACCTTAAAAATATATAAATATATATACAAATTAAACCAAAATAAATAAACAGATTCATGAATATGAATAGAGAGGGGAAGAGAAGTATATGAAGAAGGCTATAAGTGAAAGGAGGAGCTACATCAAGTCTAAGCCAGGAGCCAGAAGTTCTTGTGTGTCTTTGTGTTGAGAAGATAACCTGCATTCTGACCTTTCTTCTGGACTCCAACGCAGAGGCACTTGCAGTGCTCTATCAAGAACTCTGCAGTGTCCAATCCTCTCCCACTCATGCTTCCACTGAGCTTGCATCTGCCAAAATATACAAATTTTATCAATCAACTCTTTAATTTATGAAGAACTAGCAATGTCACATTTTTTTATTTGCTAGGGAGACTAAAAAGATATTATATAGAATTATTATGCCATCTAAATCTGTTCAGTATATATTTTGATGTGATTGAGATACAAAGTTATTATATAGATAAATATATATAATTATATATATATTCATAATTTAGAAGTTAGTAAGAAAAAGTTGATAAAAGTAAACTCAAGGAAGTATTTGATATTTTGAGAAACATCAACATCAAGAGACTGTATAATATTTGACTAAATCTATAAGGAGTAAAAAAAATCATTATCTTTACTCTTGTAGATGAGTACATGCATGCTGGCAATATAGAAGAAAAGATTATAACTCAGATCTAACTACCTATTGAATGGAGCATTCTTGTTTGGTTCGATTAAATGGTGTCAGTACAGAGCCCACACATGTATAAAGGAATTATTTGATCCAAAGTTAAATCACTGCATGCACGTTCAAGCAATTCAACTTTGAAAAAACAAAGTTAACTAAATTTCCTCTAGCAGCTTGTTTTTGTAAATAAAACTCACTGAAACTTCGTGTACTTAATTACCTTGATAATTTTATTATCATCATTAATCATTAATCATTTACCAATTTTGGGATGGCTTTAATTATGAAATTCCAATTCCCCATGTTTCTTTCATTTCTACTGAGTATAACTTTTGATTTACCCTTTGTCCTTCATTCTAATTAATTTTATCTTCCCTTTTTTTGGTGCATTTCTACACCATTGTGTGTGGCCAAATCACTCAAATCTATTTCACTAATTTTGTGTTTGATAGGTGCTAGCCCATAGTTTAACTAATATAATTATTTTTCAACCAACATAATTTTTTGATAGAGTAGCCGATTTGATTGGGAGGGAATTAGGAAGTTTCCTAATTAAGAGTGAACTATTTAGGAAGGTTCTTAATCAAAGGGGAATTATTTAGAAATATTTTTAATTACATATAGGAGGGAATTATTTAAGGCAAGAGATCTAATTTGAATTCAAAATCTAAGAGGAAATTATTTAGGAAAAGGGAGGAATTAAGGGGGGATTGTTTAGAAAAGTTTTAATTACAATTGGGAGGGAATTAATTATAGAAATAAATCTAATTTGAATTCAAATCTGAAAGGTATTTATTTAGGAAAAGAATGCTAATTTGGAAGGGAATTATTTAAGGCAAGAGATCTAATTTGAATTCAAAATCTAAGAGGAAATTATTTAGGAAAAAGGAGGAATTCAGGGGGGGATTATTTAGGAAAGTTTTAATTACAATTGGGAGGGAATTAACTATAGAAATAAATCTAATTTGAATTCAAATCTGAAAGGTATTTATTTAGGAAAAAGGTGCTGATTTGGGAGGGAATTATGGGAGCCTATTTAAGGCTAACTATGGGGTGATTTTAGAATAATGTGTTGGAGTTTGCTGAAATTAGAATTTCTTAGGTTAGCTGGAAAGCTATGGATTTGGGATAGTCGGATCTTCCCCTCTCAAATTAAAGATCCAATTGTATCTTGTTATTTTCTTTCATATATCTTGTAATAAAAATAGTTTTTGTGTGTTTTTCTTACTAATTTCTTATTGTCATTCACTGATTTCGAGAAAAAGTGCATGAACTTCATATCAAATTGGTATTAGAGCCTAGATCCGGGTACCTATGGCGGGAAGAAATGTAAAAGTGTTGAAAAGGGAGATCAGACAATTAAAATCTGATTTTGAAGAAAAGACTTCCGGTTTTGAAATGCTATTTTGAATCATCCATAAGAACATCGATGAGAAATTTGTCATCAAGGAGGAGATGATAAAGAAGCTTCTTGAGGGCCAAACCAAACCGACAATATCGGAGGTGAGAGCATCGTTGACCGGACAAGAAAGTGGGAGAAATCCTAATATAGGGATAATGAGGGAGAATCAGGAGGTGAAAATTTTTTGGGAAGAAGAGGAGATGTCATCTTTGGAATCACTTCCAAGGAGGGGAAATGGTGGAGTAAGATTTTTTGTGGAACTGCACAATTTAGAAGAAAAAGAAGATAGGGAGAAGATAGAAGCACCCGAAATGGTTCAGCCACTCTTATAGGAATATCGAGAAGTGTTTCAAGCAGTTCATGAGTTGCTTCCTTCGCAGGAACACAAGCATGCTATCTTTTAGAAGGACGAAGTTTCACATATCAATGTTCGTATGTACCATTCTCCCCAACTTTAAGAGGATGAGATGAAGAGATTGCTCAAGGAGATGTTGGAGGAAGGAATCACTCGATCTAGTGATAGTCCATTTTTTAGTCTAGTACTATTAGTCAAGTGCTTCAACAGCAGTTTCATTCGTTCCACCTTGAGGATAATGTGACACTTTGGGAGGGGAGTATTGATAGACTGGACGATTTGATTGGGAAGGAATTAGGAAGTTTCATAATTAAAAGGGGATTATTTATGAATGTTCTTAATCAAAGGGAATTGTTTAAGAAAATTTTTAATTATATTTGGGAGGGAATTATTTAGGGCAAGAGATCTAATTTGAATTCAAAATCTAAGAGGAAATTATTTAGGGAAAAGAAGGAAGAATAGAGGGAGGATTGTTTAGGAAAGTTTTAATTATGATTGGGAGGGAATTAATTATGGAAATAAAACTAATTTGAATTCAAATCTGAGAGGGATTTATTTAGGGAAAGGGGGCTGATTTGGGAGGAAATTATGGGAGCCTATTTAAGGCTAACTATGGGATAATTTCATATTATGTTTTGAAGTTTGCTGAAATTATAATTTCTTAGGTTATTTGGGCTCTATCCAGAAGCTAGGAATTTGGGAGAGCCAGATCTTCCTCCTTCCTCTCGAATTGAAGATCCAACTGTATCTTTCTATTTTCTTTCATATATATTATTATAAAAATAATTTTGGTGTGTTTTTCTTCCTAATTTTTTATTTTTGTTTACTGATTTCGAGAAAAAGTGCATCACTTCCTATCATTTTTTCACACATATATCTTAATATACTTATTTCTATCATGATGAATTAGGCAATATATGATTGATTTTATTCATTCTTATTGCTTATTTACAAATTTAACCTTTAGATCTCTAAGCTATTTTATTTTTACATAGTAATGATAAGTCGCTAATCTATTTTAATCACTCAAGCTTAATTTTAGAAGTTATATTCAAATTTATATCTCCACTTTTTTATTAGTAGATAAAAAAAGCTTAAAAGTCATCACACTTATGAATCACTTAATCTTCTGATAATATTGACCCATGACCATCAATTTAACACTTGAAATTATACCATATACATAATTTTTGTTATACTAATCTTAAGCCTCACCTCCTTACCTTCATTGTTTTAACTCTTCACCTTTTCTAGCAGAGTTCTCACTAATTCTAACTATATCATCTATATAAAGCATATACTAAGATCACAACTATTAGGCTATTCCCTTATCTATCATAGCTATCCTAACCTCAAGAAGCATCTCACCTAGACCTAAAGTATTTTCTCTTACATTTTAAAACTAACTCGGTTTTATTTTTTTCCTATTAATCTATATTATACTTAATGATTCAATCCATTAAGCTTTTCTAAAGAAATTCCATCCTTTAAGTTTTTATTGAATATTTTTGAAAGCTACATTTTTATTTTCCCTTGATTTCTTTATCTAAGTTCTTATTATCTTAATTTTTAATACATCTATGTCGAAGGAAGTCTTTTAGAACTTCTTAACTCTTTTCTTAGCTATTTTGTATCTCAGTTGTCCTTCATTTTTTTATAGCTTAAAATAAATTATTTAAAGCGAAAGCTTTTTTTTTATTATTATTAATTATAAAAAGCACTAGCAAGTAGCAACAATAAGAGGGATGCTCTCATGATCAAACCCATAGGCTAAAATACAGGCAAAAATACAGGTTAAATGTCTCTAAATTTGGAAGCATCTTAGTATTTTTTTTTATTTTCTAAAGCTCTTGTCAACTATACTTTCTATAGTTTGGCTCCCATCTCGGGTAATAAATTTAACAAAATATTGTCATATAGACATGTTCAACTTTACCCTGAAAAATTCTTATTCATTCTGCCAGAAATTTGATGTTTAGTTCAAACATCAAAATGAAAATAGTTTGGATTGAACAATATTATTCAGCTTATCTAGAGCTAGAATTTATAATAATTGATTCAAGGCCAGATCAGATTTAATTCTAAGTTGAAAAATTTTGAGTCAAGCTAACTCGGCTTGGAACTTTTTGATTTTCAATCAACCTGAAAACTTTCTGAGCCAGTGTGGGCTCCGAAAATTCGGCCCCGGCCTCCCCGCCGCGCGATTTCTTTTTATTCGACGAGGGAGTTTTAACGGACTAAGTTTCGGGGTAAATTTTGGAAGGCAGATGGGTTTGTAGATAAGACACTACCCAGAGATTTCACCCTCATTTTGTGAGGACTTTATGATCTGAGTTCTGGTTTCCTATAGGCGCAAGCCCCTATAGTTAATTACCCCTCCCGATCACGAGAGAGAACTTTCGATTAAGGCTACTCGTCGATCAGATACGTAGAGAATACGTGCTATCTGGCATATAGTAGCAGCAATGGATATGGAATTTTGGAAATCTGAAGATTTGGGTGTTTGAGAATTTGAAGGTTCATATGTTTGGAATTTGGTTTGAAAGATTTGAGAAATTTGATATTTAAAATTGGAATTTTCACCATCTGGAACTTAAAGCGGATGGTGGGGGAATGGATGATAGACCCGATCAAGATCCCATGGTTCCGTCGTCCCGGCCAATCATGGTCCCTGGTCTACTTAGTCAGAGGAGGTAGTCGACCCAACCTGACAGAATGATCCTTGTCGGCAGCCATGGGTTGCTTCGTCCAAGGGAACCTTGTAGACCGGGGTTGAATGTTTGTCCAAGGGGACAAATTTGAATCCACCTTGGCTAACAGAGGGCTTTGTACCCTATCGATCATATCCTATTAATTCATATCTCAAGGATTTGATGCCATAAGGAACGTATTAGCGCTGGCCATAACCGGTATTGTGTGGTGCCATTTGGAGGCAAAACCACTGGTTCAGAGGGCCCCGGGTCATAACCGTTTATCCTGCGGTGCCATTTGGCGGTCAACCGCCGGTTAGAGGACACGTACCACGTCCTTATTGGCAGGAGATTGTTTGAGAATGGATCCTAGTGATATTTTCGACTAGGCATTTGGCTCTTTTGTGAGCTAGAGTAGTTTTCATTTTTGTCCACCTCGGCAAACTGTTGTGGAGGGTGGATGAATTTTCCTTTAAGTGATTGATGGATTGAATTTCAAATTTAAATATTTTTTGGATTTTTGGATCTGAGATTTTTTTGGATTTTGGTATCTTTGTGGAGTTTTGGGTTTTGATATGGACATTTGGGTGGAATTTGAAAATATTTGTGAACCCCTCCGGTTGAGATAACCAATCAATACGGCCATCATCGGGGTGTACTTGGGTCATTTCTATTTATGGATTGAACCTTGTCAACTCTGTCAGGCTGTCGACAGAGGATCGGGTTTTGTAGGCTTTGAGCCTTTATTAGTGAATTCATATTGTTGTAGGCCATGATGGCCTAATATGAATGTTTTAAAGCAAATATACCGGTCGCCACAACTTTATATTTGCTTAATGGTTCGAACCCTGTCGACTTTTATTGACTCGTATAGAAGGATCGATTTCGAACCTGAATTCACTTGTCAACCCGCGCAGCATCCCTAGACATCACGTGTGTACCAATAACACGCTCGCCGGGGCCCATGCGGGTTTGGATTGTATTTTATAATTAAACCCTGTCGACTCCTTTTTACCTGCTAAGGAGGATCGGGTTTAAAATTTGATAACCCGCGCAGCATCCCTAGACGTCACGTGTGTACCAATAATGTGAGAGCTCGTTCCTTTGATTTTTCCTTTCTGGATTTGATTTTTCTCCCAGGATCGTCCGGGACGATATTGAGATCGTCCAGGACGATCAGTGCATTGAAACAGCTGATTTCTGGAATGGATCGTCCAGGCCGATGTTGGGATCGTCCTGGGACGATCAGATAAGACAAAAATCCCGAGAGCCGGGGTTTTTATCAAATTAATTATCGCCCTGCAAAATCGTCCTGGACGATTGAAAATTGTTCATATCGTCCTGGACGATGTGGCGATCGGCCAGGACGATCAGACTAGTTTTATAAGGAAATCAGCTCGATTTGAGGAGAGAAATTTTATTTTATAAAATCAAAATATCTGAGGAGAGAGAAGGAGAAGAAAAGCAAAGGAAAAGCCGGATTTCGGAGGCTGCGGAGCGCTTTTCGTCCGTCTCCGCTGTTGAGCGAATTGTTTATCTCGTGGTAAGGACTCCGAATCCTATTTCTGTTTTCGAAGATGTCGAGTTTTGGTCGTTTTGTGCTCAGATTTGTGTTTTCATTACCGATAAACGCGCCGCATTTTGTATTGAGGAAACTTTCACCGCACAACTTTTGATATGTTATTGATATGATTATTCTACACGTTTTGAGTATTTTCTGTAACGATTCTACCGGTTATTTTGGGTTCTGTGCGATCTTGATCGAATAGATTGCGATTTTGATCGAATAGATAAATATCTGGGTATTGATTGATGTTACTTCAGTAGAATAGAAGTCTTATAATGTTGTCGTGCACGTTCTGTATTAATTTGGTGAATTGTGATTTTTGGGAATTTTTGTGTAAATTCCGTATACTGCCGTTATGCCGCTGGATTTTCGTACGATTTCCGATTTTCCTGAAATTGATGATTTGAATTGATATGTATACGAATGTGAATATGACTGTTCTAATACTGAATACTGAAAGACAAGTGGAGCCTGGTTGAACCGTTGGTTGGAGATTGACTTGACATGTACAGGATAGTGGGCCGACGGGCTTTCCTTTAAACTATTGATCATTGATATAACGATTGGGAGTTATAAGAAGTTTACTATGCCGACGGGCACAGAGTGACGACTCTTATGGAACCAACGTATGGATATCTACAACAGCACTATGGATTTCTACAACAGCACTATGGATTATCGAATAGCCAGTGATTGTACTTGTTCAGTAAGACTATTGTATTGAAATGCATGTGTACGGCATTGACTCGTGATGGATTTATTGTTTTATTGATTTGGATTTACTGACGAATTTACGGACTTACTGTTATCGTACGATTTCATTGTTATTCGCATTATGGCCCTGAGCATTGATATTGAGACTGTTATGGATATTGATATTGATATGATATGGATACTATGGATTCATTGATATTGATTGATACTATTGCTTCTACACTGTATTGAACTGCTGCATTTATTTCATTGCTAGTATAGACTGGGTTTTATTGTATTGATTTCGATCGATTTAATTGACCAGCTAATATTGTTTTGATTGATTCGATTTGATACGATTAATTTGACTGATCGATTGATTTTCTACTGTTTACGGATTCTTCTGAGATTTGAAGTGTATTGAGTGAGATTTACGGATTTCTTCCTGCTGTTTATCGATTCTTCTACTGTCGACTACGGATTTTATCGATCGTGCATTGACTACTGATTTTCGTATCCGCTGCATAGATTCATTGATCATGTGCAATAGATTGTTATGGATTTGATTGATTGACATGCATATTGTTTCCAGTATCATGCTTTGATTTCAGTTATAGGTATTAAGTGACCTGCTAGGCTTTTTGAAGCTCATTATATGTGGTTAATATTTTCAGGTCAGGGCAAGGGAGCAGGAGATTGAGGTTGATCAGGAATCTCCAGGTTTTTGTTCTTTTGGTTATAGCGATTCTTTTGTACTCAGGACAGGATAGATTTCAGTTCTTGTGGTCATAGTGTAGTTCCTGAGTATTGTATATGATCTTTTGAGATATGAATCGACTTGTATATTGATATTTTAAATGTTATAGATTTTTGCTAGACTGTTTGATTGAAGTTATAGATAGCTCTGGTAAATTGTTGATGAATTGACCGAAATTCTTTCCAAGTTAGATCTTGGGGCGTCACAAATAACACGCTCGCCGGGGCCCATGCGGGTTGAGAATATATTTCCCCCTTTAGTGTACCTATGTGTATACAATTTGTAGTGCACGTGTAGGGGTATTTTGAAATAATTGTAGACGCCTTCTGTCTGCCTGTACGAATGTTGCAGATCCGGTGGCGTAGCGTAGCAGCTTCTGAATCAGTTGCTTGCTGCTTCGTACAGGTAGACTGTCGTGCACTATTTGTTGATTTTTGTAGGCAGATAATAGTGCACTAACTAATCTCCTGCCTTTGGTCGTAGGAACTTACACTTATTGTGGTCTTTTGTGCTTGTATATGATATTTAATACATATGATGGGTCCTCCACGACGATCTGTAGATGGTTGTACTTGCTACAATTCGACCATCTTTGTTCGTGGAAAATTACTGCATTTGGTCAGCACTGAATTGTTATTGATTGTAGGAGTATCATTGTTCTTGCATCCTATCTACCTTTCATCAATCTCAGGTGAGATTTGATGATTGCATTTGTTGTAGATCAAATTTCCTTTGTATTCTCCTTGCAAATTGCATGTTGTGTGCATAGTGGATCCTCCTATTGACCTCCAATGTCGCCTTCTTCAATCAACAGGCATTCGTAGGGATTATCGTAGGGGATTCCAACAGTACATGTAGGATTTGTTTGTTTGCAGATCAGTTTGTATGTTTGAATTTTGATGTTGATAGTTGGAGTGCCCTCTTTGAACTATTCAAAACACATCATGTCTATGTTGAATCCCCCAACTTGTAGGAGACAAATGCATCTAATTGTTAGGAGCTTGTCACTTGTAATCTATACAAGTTAGATCTTATATGGTTCATTTGAAATTCTCTAGGTCATCATCAAAATCAAGTCCAAACTCAAGTTTGAGTTTGTCTAGTTTAAGTTTTGCTCCAAATTTGAGTTCAAATAATTCGAATCATGACTCTTTTGAGTCAAATGAGACTCAAACCCAAGCCTTGTTGTATTTCAAGATTTATTCCACAAACAATCTTATTAAGTTCAACTTAAGTCTGAGCCCAAATCAAGTTCTTCTTGATTGAGTTTGATTGAAGTTCCATTTGGTTCAAGTAGAGTTCAATGTCAAAGTTCACTCATTCATTTGAGCTTGGTTCAACTTAAATGCTTCATTTAGAACCCAGTCCAATATTTCTTAGTTTCATTTTGGGTCCTTTATATTTTATTCAAATTCAAGCTTAGTCCACCATGATGGAGTTCAAGCTATCTTGCTTTAACTCCTTTGCCATGTTCATGTTCAAGTCAAAGCTCCTTGCTCCAAACTCATTTGAGTTCAAGATCTCGTTCTAACTCAAGTCCAATCATGAATTCAAGTTCAAGTGGCAAGTTAAAGTTCAAGTGAGAGTACAAATAGTTCAAATTATGACTGCTTGAGTTTGAATTGAGCTTCTTACACATTTTATTTGGGTTCAATTGTTTTAGGTTTGGTTTTAATTCATTGCATATTTAGGCTCAAATTCAATGTCAAAGTCCTCTGCTGTTCAAATATGCCCAAGTGATCATTGTAGTTGTTCCAAACTACAATCTCAAGTACAAGTTCTTTGCATTTGTTCTTGCATGTCATCCGAGTGCAATCAAGTCCAAGTGTAGCATTGCGTTCACCCGAAATTTCGGCAGCCTTCCGGCGTCTCCCCTGTTTAGGGGAAAACTACGGAAAACTGGGTCTTTCCCACCACGCTAAGAAAAGCGTGCATGGTAGGTGCCCTCTTTCGAGGACACCGCGGCCATGTAATTTTCGATCCCCCACCACGCTAAGAAAAGCATGCATGGGTGTTTTAAAAATATTTTGCAAGAAAAGCATTTTTTTGAAAATATTTCGCAAGAAAGATAGTTATTTCCCCGCAAGCGGGTACTTATGGGTATCCCCGCTTTGTCGTGCGCATCGCACCGGGATCCCTTCCCACCACGCTAAGAAAAGCGTGTATAGGCGGGGAAATCCGTGGCGATACGAACTTCGAAAAAGAGATTTAGGTGATTACCCTCTTCGTCGCAAGCGTCGGGACGCACTCCCTCCCACCACGCTAAGAAAAGCGTGCATAGGTGGTCGTTTTGTCTTGACGAATGCGTTGAAACGAGTTCTCGGAGTTTTAGGGTTTAAGAGTTATACCTTGGCCGTCGACGATGTTGGCTCGAGGATCGAGGGAGAGAGAGGTTTTATTTTAATTAAATTAACCTTAATTAATTGTAATTAATAATAATTAAATTTAATCAATTATAATTAATTACATTAATTATAATTAATAAAAAGAATGAAACAATTAATTATGATCAAATTTAATTAATCATAATTAATTAAAAATCATCATTTTTTTTAATTATGATTAAAATAATTAGCTTATAATTAAATAAATTAATTAAAATTAATCATAATTAATCAAAATTAATATAATTAATTATATATATATATATATATATATATATATATATATATATATATATATATATATATATATATATATATATATATATATATATATATATATATATATATATATATATATATTTCCCCCCCACCCCCCTTTGGTTCAGCAGAGATACAGAATTCGGCCTAAGAGGCGTGTGAAAGGGAGTTGGTTACCTTCACCAACAGCGAGCTCCCGTCGTTGCTTTGAGTTGGTTACCTTCACCAGTCGAAGGAGAGGAAGAGAGACGATCGGGTTCGGCCTCGCGTGAGGTAGAAGTCGGAGAGGGAGCAGGGAGATCGGGTTCGGCGTCGGTCTGAAGGGAGGGATCGGAAGTCTGGGCCTGGAGTTCGATCGGAGAGGGAGGCTACTAGGTCGAGGCTGAGGCTTCGATCGACGGGGTCTTGAAGGTCGGGAGGATGTCGGAGCTTGGACGTCGAGTAAGGTAGAAAATGGAAGAGGGGGAAGAGCAGAGAGTGTCGTGTGAGAGAACGAGCAGCCAAAGCCTTCGTCTTGGTTCGGTATTTAACGAAGAGAACGGGGCAGCGATCGAGAGCAGATTTCACGCAGGAAGTGCGGAGAAATGACGGGAGCGGCGCCGATTTCAGCCGGATTCACTGCAGGATTCGTGGAACCAACGATTTACAGGTATTATTTTTCATTTCTCTTTTTTTTTTTTTTATCTGCGAAGGTCAACAGCCAGCACAAAATCATTCAGATTTTATGCATATATTATTTCAGATCTAGTATTAGGTACAAGGAAATAAGAAATGACAAAAGACTCACTATTGAGCTTGTATTTGAGGAAAGACACCATTTAAAATGGAGCAAAGAGCAATGAGAGTTAGAGAAGAATCGGTCATGGAGAAAATAGGAACTCAAAGTATAACATTTTAAGCACTAACCCAAAAAAAAATCATTCTCATAATCAAGGGACCACCTCACTTGAGAGAAATTTTTAACTAGGTTATAAACAAGCTGTACATAATCAGGCAAAGTTTTGTTCATATTGACTCATTAACTATCAATCTGAAAACAAACAAGCTCAAATTTCTTAATTTGCTAAAAATCTTATTAGTCTTCAACTCATTCTTTGTCAAGTCAATCATGAGCCAAACATGAACAATAAGATTAATAGATGACCATCAAGCATGTCAACAATATTTTGACTTATGGTTCCATTTACCAAAAAGAAAATTAATGATTTTAGATAATACAATATTATTTAAGAATAATAAAATTTAAAATACATATGTCTTATAATTTTTTAGTGCATTATATGGATTTTATAATAGATGCAAGAGCATTTAATATTCATAGAATTGATATTTTGTATGGAGGTCTTATCAAGCTAGGTATTATGGGACAGAATCAAGTTCATGTTCAACTCATTTAGGGGCTAAAAAAAGAAGCAATGTAAAAGGAATGCATTGTATTTGAAATACTTATGAGTTGTTTGGATGAGTATAAAATGAATGCAAGTTTTTACTCTTTTTTTTTTTTGGCTTGTAGGGAATCGAATGCAAAATAAAAGGAATGCAGTGTATTTGAAATATTTTGGAGTTGTTTGGATGAGTGTAAAATAAATGTAGATTATTTCTTGGCTTGAAGAAAATTAAATGTAATGTAAAGTTCAAGATGGTAGAGGCCGAGGGTGGCAAATTGTGGCTGCAACGGGCCACAAGCATTGATGGAGGTGGCTGTCGTCGTTGACAATGGCCGTGAGTTTCTAAGGTATGTGGAAATCTTCCAAATTTGAGGAATTCTAAATACAATATATTTGAACTAGATGGTGAATTAATTTTCTTCAAAATTTTACTCTTCATTCCTTTTACTTCAAACTAAACATCAATATTTTCAAAACCGCTGCATTTGAATATCTTACACCCTTTTTTACAGAAAATCAAAAAGCCCCTTAGTAACCAAGCTGAAAATTTGGGTTCAAATGCGAAACATGTACTGAACGAAGTTTTTCAAAAAATTAGATGTTTTTGACAACCCAATTCAGAACCTAAATCTCCATGGCTAACCCATGACAGAAAGAGAGGTGAAAAAAGGATTTTACCCGAGAAATGAAGAACCCGAACGGCGCTGACCAATAACAAGCAAATCAATTCCAAGTACCTTCGTCTGCGACAGAATCACCGACGCCTTTTCCCTCCCCTCCATCTCCACCTTCTCTACCTGAACCTTAACCTTCGGCTGCGCCGCTTCGCACGCCGCTCTCATCGCCTCCAAGAACTCGTACTCCCCCCCATCCCCCGACCCAGCTGACACTACCGATCCAGACGACGACGACGAAGACGACGAAGACGAAGATGACGTCGACGTTAGAGCCAACTGCTGATGGTGCTGCTGGTTTCCAGCACTTCCTGACGACGTCGGCCGGCGGAGGAAAGCCGATAAGCCGCCACCGCCGCGTCGACTAGGGTTTGACGTCTCGACGTGGAGGAGAATGAGGTCATCTTGTTCGAGAATGGCGTGGGAAAGGGCCCATTGAAGGGCGACGGAAGATTCGCGGCTGGCGTCGGCGATGACCATGACCCGACGCTTGGTTGGAGGGAGAGGGCCGCCGCGATCGGCGGAATCCATGGCGACCGACGGCGCCGTGTCGTCGCCGGCGCTGAGCTTTTTTTCCTAACGCTATTACAGGTGGCACTAAGAGGGCATTTTTGTTAAGAGAAAGGTAGAATAGTGGTTGTGGGTTTCTGGAGCGGAACAAATTGTGGGCTGGAAGTTTGTTTGGGAACGGGCTTTTTGACCCGTTCAGAAACCATTTTTGGACAACTTATATGAACTAGTAAAAATGTCCGTGCATTAAATGCACGTGATCAGAAATTTAAAAATAATAATTCATATAATAAATATTTTTATTATATTATCATTGTTAAGATGAAAAAAATTTATTAAATTTGTTATTATAAACAATTATAATCACTAATGTTTATTTGCATGTTCACAAAATCTAGATAAATAATAAAAATAAAAAATTTTAAAATTTAGTGAAAAAGTGCCATTAATTGATTTAGATTTATTGTACGTGCATTAAAATAATCCACGGTTCAATATTTATCTTCCATAATCACACAAACTCATCATTATGTTGGTACTTATTTATTTATTTTGTCATTATTTTGGTACATGTTGCTCAATAAGCCCCCATATGACTCATGTGATTGACATTTCACATTAAGAGATGTTCCAAGAACTTAAAAAAAAAAAAAAAATTGTTCCAAGAACTTTATATTATGTGGCCACTATAATTTGTCAAAAAAGATGTTTCAAAAGCTGAATATGTTATCTTAAAACAAAGTCACTTACTAAAAATATTTGCAAAAGATTTCTCCTCATGGTAAAAGCTAGAGCATAGAAATCATATATAAGACTATAAGGTGCATGCATAAATTCTAAAAAAAAATAGAAGATGGAAGACAAAAAAGCATTTCCTCTAGAATGTTGCATTAAAATTGTCAAGAAAATTGCACGATAAACCTTAGTATCTTGCTAGCTAGTGTATATTATCAAAACTATTTCTTATAGACAAGCAGACGTCAAGCGTGACTTCATTCCACTAATTTGCATCAGAAAATACAAGCATATAAAACAATTATTATGCCCAAAAGAAATTTATAGATAATTGATGATGTTTGGCATCATAAACATAATGACATACGAGCAATAACATATATTCATGGGTAAAATTAAACAATTTAAGAAAATGTACAGAATTTACCATAACTCAAGGGTAGGCATACATCTTATAACAACGAATTTTTAAAGTTAATGAGATTTGAGCCCAAAACTACAAAATTTGTGTCCTTGATTGTAAAAGTTCTTTAACCGATAATTACAGCTCCCCATATAGTTCATTGCTCAACTCAAAGCCTTCACTTCTAAAATATTTATAAAAAAATCATGCGATAAACATTAAGCCACATGTTTTGAGGCTTTAGAATATGAACCCGACCAATCATTTACATATCTCAATGAATGGAAATTTTTGGGAAATTTCACCTCAGAGGATATAGCATGCTAACCTGCATTTTAATAAAGATCATAGGGTTGTTTTTTTCTTCATATTTAAAATAACTGACATCTAATTCTATCAAGTAAAACTCCTGTGATGAAGATTTTGATAGAAGAGAAGCTAATTTCTATTAACAAATCCAGCATATATGTTAAAGTTTAGTTGCGAATTGAGCTTAAAGATCGAAAATCGAATAGTTATTTGGTTTTAATTCAATTTTTTCACAACTATCTGTCACGAGCATGCCTTTAGACAAAACAAATTGATGCATAAGAGTAAAAAAAATCTACAACTATTAATAGAACACAATAGTAGCAGCTACAAATGTAAAGAATGGGTGCATACAATAGGACGATCATAATCAAAATATATAACAAACGTAATTGAAGATCAGGGGGGAAGATATCTGTACACATCATATATTTGATTCTTAAATCCTCTACTTAACATCTCATCAAATTCATCCTATTCCAAGTTGCTAAAGTCGGTCATCTAAAATTCCATAAATTGTAACATTGAAAAACACAGAAGAAGAGATTACTAACAAGGACAACTAATTTAATTGATCTTGATAAAAAAAATATTATTACTAATAGGTTAAGATTCGATAGCTTTTTTATTTGGCACTCATGTGTGTGTATTAAAATGATAACGGATAAATCACTAAGCATATTGCTTAAATTTTGACATTCAAAAAATAAAATTATTCTTCAACCCATCCTTTCACACATAGTATCATTTTGAACAAAAATCGAATCCCATTCAGCATTATTCAAAGATTCAAAATCATGATTTCACCAACAAAATCAACAGAGTTATTTACACCCAATAGAACATAAGCAGGATGTGTGCTAAAATATGGCTATTCCATTTTGCTTTTGTCCTTATTGGAATGATATATGGTTGACAACAAAGTTAAAAGAGAGCATAAAATAGATGATAGAAAAGTTATAATTATTACAGCCCTTGTGTGCCGTGCATTTCCACAAGGAATTCTCCATGTCTTATTGATTCCAAGGTAGACAACCAAATCAATTAGAGTCCATGAACAGGTTGCAGTTCAAGAGATTTTTGGTTTGCAACGTATGAACAAAGATGGTTTGCCTATTGTTAAGTTTATGTAGTCACATTAATTATGAGGCTCAGAAAATATATGGGCATAGCAATCAGATGGGATACGGAGTAACAAGAAGAAGAAACAATAATAATATTTACCATCTGAGTTCCGCTTTAAAAAATGTAGTAGTAACTCAAATGTCAAGTTTGGGACCAAAATAATTGACTGAAAATTAGAAGATTGTAATCTTACAAAGAAATAAATTATGGCAGATGATTAAAGTTGTACTATTTATAAAAAAGCAACTAATTATAAAAAAAATGCTAGGTGGAGCATTAAAAGCAACTAATATAAAAGATGGAAGATAAATTTAATTTTAAATCAATTAATATTAATGTATATATTAAAATAATAGGTGATCTATATTAGAAACAAATCCACGAAAGAAAATTATTTACATTAGTTGTATAAAAATTTTGATAATAATAAGTGAGATGTAAACACATATATCGTTTGAAACTAATTTGAGTTTTGATGCATTTTGCATATTTTGGATTTGGTCAATCTATAATTAATTTTGTGAAATAAAATCACCATATTCCAAAAAGCAAAACATAAATTGTTCTATAAATCAAATAAAATTGAATAGAAGTTGCTAATGCAAAATAAAAAGAAGAAAAACTTGCATCTTTCTTGTTCTGATCACTACTATATAATTATTACACAACTAATTCTGATGGGAGGAATGACAGTTTCAATTTTGCAATAGTTAGATTGTTGAATCAATCAATAAATAGTAAGAATAAATGTTTTGTTAAATTAAATTTACATGGCTTGCTTATAGAGGAAAATATGTAAATCATTGTTACACATAGACTGATCTCATGTTGAAAACAAATTACAAATTCTTTCACCGTACAAGTAAGGTAAAAATGGGACCTTTAATAATTAAGTGATGTAAATCTTTCATTACATTTGAAGTTCGCTGACGGAGCCTTGGAGGTGACTGCTGAGTTGATGGGTTATGGCGAGAGGAAGATGGATGATTTCGAATGTTGCGTTTGGTGAGAGAGAGGTTCGTACACCTGTGTTGTTGTGTTCGGCGAGAGGGAGAATAGCGGGAACAAACGATGTGTTTGGCAAGAGAGAGGTTCGTACGCCTGAGTTGCTGCATGCATTCGACATGAGGGAGATGAGTGGGAACTAACGATGTGTTCAGTAATAAAGAGATGTTCGTACACCTGAGTTGTTGCGTTCGGTCAGAGGGAGGAGAGGAAATGATGTGTTCATAAGTTTACTTATTATCTTTAATAAGTCTAACAGTTAGAGCATGCCATGATGGATTTCCGAGACACCTTTTGACTCGAATATATATATATCATTAATGAGCTTCTAATGAAGTTCGAAATTTAGTTTTGCATGCAAATCTTTCAAGCTAAGTGAGCCACCAAATATACAATGATATGCGAAACCAGATCTAACCACCTTTATAATGGGAATTGGAATTTTTCCCAAATGCTTTTCAAATTAAAAAACAATAAAGTAAAGTAAAAAATTATCACCAAATCATTTCTCTTAGCAAATAAAAATTGCATGATTTGGATGGACGAAACTGTAGGTAGTTAGAAAATCAAATAAAGCAATAGAACATAGAAATGGAAAGACTAATTTTAAACAAAACATTTAGATTCAGATGATGCACAATTGTACCAAGCTTGTTCTTTTCATGCCAATCATTAAAGGCCAATTTTAAATTTAAACAAGAAAATTTATTACATAAAGTGCAACAACAACAACAAACCTTTTTGGTGGCGGGATTAGAAATTTATTACATTAACTACTTCAAATAAAATCGGAAATTGCTATATAACCCCAATAGATCTTGAAAAAACTTATTAAACTTTAATTTAGTACTTCAGTTTAAAATTAAATAACAAATATATTCATCCATTTAAAAGGGTACTTACATCTTACTTCTAAAATATCTCTTTAGGGAACATTGAAAGCTACAAAATACATAAATAAGAAAAAAATAAAACATCATTGAATACCAGTTGGAGATCACGAGGTTCCAGCTTCTTCATGATTTCGTCCGGCATGTATCCCCTACAAAACATCAAAAGACAAGGAGATGATTAGTTGAATAAATGAACAACGAACAAATATATTGAACCTCAAGAACTCAATGGTCATGCCAATCCCAACAACACCGCTTTGATCCTCCGCTCACATCGGCGATTCTTCCATGTCATCATTTTCATCAGAGAAATTACTCTTCGAAGCCATGGATATATATGCGAGTCAAATTATAAGCAGGAAAATCATCTGTCATAGTAGGAAATCAAAATAAGCACATAGTTAGAATCAGCGGTAGGCTTGAGATGAACCTGGTCCTTAGAAAAGGCATGAAAGATACCAACTTTGATCTAGATGCCAAAAGAAAGAAAAATAAATATGAATACCCAAATAAGCAACGATGTAGAAAAGGCAGAGCTCGTAGACCACGAGCGAGTGTTGGATACAGCCGTGGACGGCATGTATATATCATTACCAAATGGGACTCCGACTCGTCAGCCTACTCCAAGCTCACCTCCCTCTTCTCGGATGGCCACGACGATGCCGCCCCTTCCTCCGAGCAGTTGCCGACCTCCCTCACGCCATGCTATTTTTCTTCTTCCCAGATTGCCCTGATCCTTCGTCCATCCGCGTCCAATCCCTCATTCACCGCATCCTTACCGCCAATTGTCAATGCCTTGACTTCGTTTCCCTCTCCTCCTCTTCCAACGACGATGAAATCGGTCTCTTCTCATCTAACGCCATCACCGACCTTCGCTCGCTTCATTGCTGAATCAATGATGGCGAAAGGCTATAGCATGGAGTGCGTCCGGATCAGCGGATCTATTTCCTCGCGTCCAATCCCTCATACACCGCAAGTCGATTCTTGAGGAAGACCTATTTCCCTCGGATTTGACATCTGCCTTCCTAATTACAATTTCTCCTCGGATACCGCCATAAATGGCATGTATAACTGCTTTGCACTTTGCAGTAAAAACGTTTTGGAGAAAAGAAACGCTCGGATGAGAGAAAGCTGAAGAAACTGTTCGACTGTGAAGAAAAATAAATGCTCAGATGTGAAGAAGAACAAGAAACGCTTCCATAATCGCGAAACTGCAGGTATAATGAATTTATAAATGATATGTAGAATCGTTTATGGAGGAATGGAATATGAAGAGTCCTAAGCGGACGATATAGATTTATTTAAGGTTTATAAAAGAACGCTTAGGATTTGCTAAGAGTGGAATCCCAAAGATTCAAGCAGCTTTTATTATAGATAGTATAGATGTGAATTGTTTGATTTATTAAATATTTTTAATAGAATGAACGGCCAAGATAATTAAAAAATAAGTAGAATGGACGAATAAGATTTGCCGGAGGAAGGAAACTCAAGCCCCTTTTATAATAGTAGTATAGATAGTCGGAGAAATGATTCATAGGAATTTATTTACCCTGGAGAATTGTCGATAATAATATGACAGAGACTAAAAATTACTATTATAATTTTTTTTAAGTAACTACTTTTCAATTGCTTTCAATAAAAAAAGTTATTTTCTCAACAATAGTTTTACAACAACTTTTTTTATAAAAAAAATGTGAACTAGTGGTTATCCAAGTTGACCACAGTGACAGTACTTCATGTGGGGCTTTTACCTTTAGCTAGATGAAAACCCTAATTTTTCTTTTTCCCACCGATTTTGCTCTCCCACCACCGCGTGGAGGGTCTTCCTCCCTTTCTCCATCACATGGCTTTTTCTTCTTATCTCAGTCTCCACTCCATCTGATCTCAACTTCATTTCCAACCTCACCAATCATGACCCTGTGGCTAGCAGCTTCGTTGTTGTTTCCTACATCAATCCACAAGCTCGAGTTCCGTTCTCCGCTGAGGATTTGGATCTCGGTGTCCTGGATTGGGGCCTCTCACTGGTCGGATATTCGGTCGGCCCCAGACCTACCTACCTGAGCTTGCAGAACATGATTAAAAAGGTTTGGTCTATAAAAGGTTCGGTTAAACTCCTATAACTAAATGATAGATTTTTTTTCTGTTTAAATTTTTATTGCCAGAAGATTTCGAGGTCGCATGGTCCGATGGACTTTGGTTCTTCTTTGGAAGACCGTTCATACTTCAGAAATGGACCCCAAAGTCTAAACATAGGCGGGAAAAATGTAATTCCATTGACATTTGGATTAAGATAGTTGATCTTCCTTTAGCAGTTTGGAACCCCTTGAGTATTTCAAAAATTACAAGTTTTGTTGATAAACCTTTAGCGGCGAATGCTCTCATAGCTAGAAAAACTCGCCTAACATTTGCTCATGTTTGTGTGATGGTTAACAATGATTATTCTTTCCCGGATGAAATACCAATCTCTATGGATGTCGATGATGTGTCTCTTAAGGTTATATACGACTGGAAGCCGACTCCGTATATTGGTTGTGGATCCCTTGTTCATCCCTCCAATCTTTGCCATAAAAATCCGCAGCCAAAAGCTCAACCCTATATTCAAAATCGAGGAAGGAGCACTAGCCGTGCTCGTCCTGGTCATGTTAACCCGAAAGCTCTTGCTCTTTCTTCCTCCACACAAGCTCCCCCAAAGCCTCCAGCCATTCTTCCTTCATATGTTATGCTTGCCAACGTCAGTATACTTTCTCCTGTGCCTCCCCCTCCCACGATTCCACCTTATGCAAACTCCACTGTCCCTCCTTCCTCACCCAATTCCATCTCTTCTCAATGCAACTCTTTGCAGGTTGATCTTCCAATTACACAACATCCACAAACAACTAGTTCCAATCCCCCTCCCATTGAGAAACTTCCCTCTGATGCCCACTTAGGCGATTCCATCCCGAACCTTAACTCTCCTGTAGATGAAATCTCTTCATCCGAACTCTCCAATCACGAAACCCCCTCCACTACAACTATTAGTGAAGGCTCTTCTTCATAGAGTGTTCTTATTTCCTCTTTTGAGAGGAGACGTAAAAATGTCTCTGTCACGGCCTCCCCAAATAAATTCTCCATCTTTCTAATGGAAGATCAGCTGGATTCTGTTCTTCAGATCATAGGTCCTGTCGATCGATCAAAACCTGAGGATAATCCGGATATGGGTCAATCATAGAAAGCTCAAGATGTCAAATATACTAGAGCCAAAGGTGCTAGGAAAGTACACCAACCTTCCACCAAATCTAAATGATTCTTCCTTCTCTTGGTTGTTTGAACATTCATGGTTTTAACAAACTGGAAAAGGTTCTAGCTTGTAAGAATTTGACTGCCTCTTATCGTCTCGATATGTTGTGTATTTTGGAAGCTAAAACTTTATCACATTCTCTTTTGGACCCCTGGTTCATTAACACTCACCAAATTCTCCCCAATAAGCATAGCTGTAATAACTTCAGCTCTTCTTCCGCAATAAGCATAGATGTAATACTATAACATACTGGATTAGGGGAGCAATTATACCTAAAGCTCGTTGTAAACTTATTGATAGAATGTGCTCAAGATTTTTTTTATCATGTTCAAACGAGGGGAAAAATTACATCTTATTGTTTGGCATAATACCTGTATGCCAACTACCTTTGGGGGTCTTGGGATATCGGACATTCTCTCCCTTTCTCACGATTTTGTCTGCTCATTCATCTGGAGGTTTTTCAATTCCAATTCTTTGGTTTTAGACTGGTTCAGGTTTAAATACTGCTCACCCTGGAAACCTTTCTTTACACAAACTTCTAAATTCTGGAAGATTATTTGTGGGGTTGCAATTAAGATTAAGGGGCACATCAAACTTAATGTGATAGTTGTGAACTGTAATATGCTTTCATTTTATTGAGACCCTTGGATGGATGGAAAGTTGTTGGCTGAAATTTTTTTCCCCTCACCTGTTATTCCTGGGTCCATTTCTGACTTTTGGGACGGCACCTGGTGTTTGTCGGATTTCATTCCGGCTAAGGTTCGATAACTTATTATTGCTACACCAATTTTGGACACTTCTACAACTATTTTAGAATAGAAGGATATAGTTAATCCTTGTTTTAAAGAATTTTGGACACTTCTACAACTATTTTAGAATAGAAGGATATAGTTAATCCTTGTTTTAAAGTTTTTAGACTTAATTTCTATGTTTGGATGCCCAAAGTGAATTGGTACAAATTCATTTGGAATAAACGTGTTGCTCTTAGATTTTTTTCTTGCACTTGGCTTTTGGTCTGGGGTGGTTTAAAACTGGACAACGTTTTAGCTAGGAGAAATATTTTTATTGATGCCATTTGCCCTCTTTGTCACCTGGAGGAGCAGAACAACTCACATTTTTTCTTCCAGTGCGACTATTCTTTTGTTGTTATCTCTCATCTTCTGTCTGTGTTGGATAGTTTCCTGTTTAGACATACTCTATTGCAGTTGTTTGAATTAATTGAAGAGTTAGGCACCTATAACAAGGTGGAGGAGTTCTCTTTTTTTTTTTTTTTTTTTTTTTTTTTTTTTTTTTTTTTTGTAATTTGTGGTGCTATTTACTTTTGTGGTGGGAACGGAATGATAGAAGATTTGCGGGTTCTCAAACTACCTATCATGTTTTGTGCCATAAATTAGCATTAGCTTTTGCTCGGAAAGTGACCGGAAGGAAAAATGCTGATCTGCTCTATGCTTCATTTCCATCGTGTTTCATTCGAATGGAAGGTCTGGTTTCTGATTTTTATTTGATTGGACGATGATGAACGGAATCGCTTATTTTCCCCTTGGATGGCCAATGGGTTTTTGAACACCCGTGGTTTGTCACTTGGCCTGGCATGTTATATGTTGCACACTGCTTCCCAATTGTGCTCTGTTCAGTTGGCAACCGGGGAGATTGATTCGATGTACCAGCTGGATTTGGACATCTGAGCATTCTTGCTATGAAGCTTTGTTTGTCCTTGGGCGGGTTCCGATTTTCTTGAGTCCTATTTTTTTTTTTTTTTGAAGTTTTTTCGTTTGTGTGTTGGCTTCACTTCTTTTTTGTTTTGTTGTTTTATTTCTTTAGCCGGTTTTTCATGCTAAAATTTTGCCGACCTATATTTTTTGGTATATCTCAAATATACGGTCTTTACCCAAATTTTTCCAAAAAAAAAACATTTATGAAAACTATATATCATAAATTCAAGATCTTAATATTTTTTTTATTTATTTTGAAATTAATATAATATATTGGTGTTGATTGATTAATATTATATTACATTATTCTTAAAACAAATCTAAATATTTTAAAATATATAGATGTGACATGAGCCGTGGCCTAATCATTATTGAAGAAACTGATGTATCGTTCATTATTTTTAAGAAAATTTTTATCAAAATATTTTCATCAAAAAATATAACGGGGATTATTTTAATAAAATACGAGTTTATATTACATTATGGTATTCAAATTTGGGGGTCTATTTTTTTCAAAAATAATTTAATTCTTGACAAAGAAGGGAGTATTGTCTTTGTACTATACCAAAGGGATTTAGAATTGAATTAAATGAAAATGAAATCTACATCAACAAAAAACATTAATTATCCACTTTTTCACTTTTGAATTTGAATAAATTTTGATAGATGAATTTTTTTAGTAGATTTTTTTTTTTTTTTGTATTAATCTTCATTTCTATTTTATGACTTTTTCACTTCAGATTTTGAATAATTTTTTTGTCAATTTGTTCAACATGTTAAAATTAATTCAAGAAAATCAAATAGATGATCAAAAGTAATTAAAAATTTTGAATTGATGATTGATCTTACTAACAATGATCAAATTCCATACCAAGTAAATTGTAAAATAGTTCAACAACGCTCCTTTTCGAACCAAATTAACTGTGTTCGCCTAAATATCTCAAATTTTGCTTTGTATCATTCTCCCACGCTCGCTTAGCCTCAAATATGGTTATGCATTTGTTACTATGGTTTCGTCTAGGACAACTTTTTGTAACTTTTAAATAAATGTGACTAATTATGTAAAAGAATTGTGTGTTATATATTATCCTTGCACTTAAATAATGGGAACATTATCTTTTACATCAAAATTTTTTTTCTATTAAGTGACCATCACATACTAAATTTCCAAAATTCTCAAAAGAACATTGGAAGGATGTATGCTACATGAATTATTTTATTGCAAAAGTTTAGCTTAATGATTATGCAGAAGAGAGGACATGGAAATTGGGTTATAGAGACCTTAAGCCAAAGGTCCAATTTGTTGGACACATCACAAATTAGTAGGGCTGCAAGCGAATCAAGCGTTCAACGAACTACTCGATGCGCGGTTCGATTAAAGCTCATTTGTGATCGTTTAACTAACTAAACAAACAAACTTGAACAACATTTTCAATACTCGATCATTAAATAAACAAGCTTTAATGTGTTCGGTTCATTTATGTTCATGAACAACATCATTTGAAGTTCATGAACAAGCTCGACATTAAGCTCAATAAAAAATTCGATAAAAGCTCGAATGGAGAGAAATGCAACAGGTAAGCTTCATTTAAGAATATATTCATATAGATTAATCATATTTTTATTTTGAATAGACAACTGCTTTATTATAAATTTAGTTTTCTGAACAAAAGACATTTCACATTTGTCAATATTTACTAGATTGTTTGTTTAAGATGTTCATGAACAAATTTAATGTTTGTTTGTTCAATACATTGTTTGGTAAATATGTTCACGAACATAACTCAATAAGGCTTGTTTGTTTAAAGCTCGATAAGCATTAAACGAACTGAACATGAACCAAACATGAACACCCTTAAATTAAACGAACCAAACATGAACACAAACAATAAAGCTCGAATCAAACACAAACCGAACTTGAACAAGCTAATGATAAACAAACTCAAACATGAAAACTCACATACTCGACTCAGCTCGGTTTAATTGTTTGCAGCCCTACAAATTAGCATCACCCCATTTACATCCTATCAAAACACCAAAATTTGTAGTTATTGTTGGCAAGAACTTTCATAAAGGTTACCAATAGATATATGACTCAACTTCACATATCATCTTAAAAAAACAATCAAATTTAAAAAGGGTCGATCGTCAACCGTACTCTTCGATACTTGCGCCTTTCATTAGAATTAGATCTATCAAACGAATTGGATGAATCACATAGATTTCGTTTGGGGGCGACATTTTTATTGCTTTTTAAATATGAGTTTTAGTATAAAAATTAATACTAAAATTCTGTTTTAAAAAACATTAAAAAAAAATTTGTCCAAAATGAAATCTTAATAAGGCTAATTTGGGTACAATTCTATGATCAATAGTTCCACCGGGCACAAATATATTCTGATTAAAATTCTCTCAGAATTTTTTTTAAATATATACATTTTTTAGAATTTTTTAAGCTAGTATTATAAAGCAGAGACACTTTATTGAGAAATGACAACGTTTACAGAGAATAGTAGAATGCCACGTGATTTACTGATTTAGCTGAGTGACTTGTCAGCCATGCCCACGTATATAGGGAAAATTTCTTCTGAGTTATTAAGGTAAGAAATTAAAAAAAAAATTATTATAATATTAATTTATAAAAAAAATGTTATAAATATTATATTTTTTAATAAATTTTTAGTTATGATTATTAACGAAGTATTTAGACTAATTTACCCATCTTTAAAATTTTATATCATATGAAAATATTATAATAATAAAATGGTAATATATAAACAATCATAATAATTAATAAATCTAATAAATCCCATTTTGTTAGTTTTTTTTTCTTCTTATTTATCAAGAATAAAATATATAAATTAAAAGTTTTTGCATCATAATTAAAATTAAGGAAAAAACATTTGAAAGAATATCTTTCAAGCATTCACTCATAAGTGTTTTACTAATTTCAAAATAAATATACCAAATAAATTTTGATCAAGATCTTAATTTTTGTTCTAATTAAAATATTACTTCTCTCTCGCACTATAATATTAATATAAACATTATAATTAATATTCATTTGGTTATTGGTAAATAATAAATAATATTTTTATTTTTATTCATTTTAATAGTGATTAAAATTATTATTTTTAGAGAAGGTGGTGGTTTTGGATGATTGCAATACTTTATAAAATTAGGTGTATACTAATTATGAGAAAAATATATATTTTTTAAAATCATTATAAGGATTATAGATTTTTTAAAAGAATAATTTTTTTATAATTTTCAAATTCTATTTAATTTAGTTGTGAAAAAACTTATTATCATTATAAAAAAATATTCAATATAATAAAAAAATAATTATAATTAAACAGAAATGAGATAGTAATATACTAATTAATATGCCAAATAAAACTATTAAAAATTTCACCTAACACATCCATCCAACAAAGTGATTGATTTAACTTTTTTGTTTTTCAAAACATAAAAAATACTCCCATCCCATCAACAATATTAAACTATTTTTTTTTTCTTAAAGCATCATCTTTGGTCCCCATTATTCATCATTAAATTGAATCAATAGATAAGGATTACAATTATTTCTGAAATTATCAATGTAAATATTGTGAGAAATTTTTTTAAAAAAAAATTATTATGGATATTATAAAAAATATATAAAAAGCAAAATTATCATTTGTAAATTACCACACTCTAATAGATTTGATTGCAAATATATATATATATATATATATATATATATATATATATATATATATAACATAAAATATTTAAATAATAAAATATGAATGGGATTTGTAAAATAAAATTATGAAAAAATTATTTTAAATGCAGCCCAAATTACTCTCATTTATGAATTTATCTTATCTATTGGCACTTTCCCAGCTTTTAAGCACATGGCAGTACTTTATATGTTGGGCTGAATGCTCTGATCTAATTTGAATGGCATCTTCACTGCTCTATAAGATAGGAATGAATAAATCTCACATGTTTTTCTTGCTTTCAAATTATCTCACATGATTTTTGCTTTGAGTAGTGGGACTCAATAGAAATGATAAAATTTATTAAATTTATGATTTAACTTTATATAATTAAAAATACATACTCCAAAAAAAATTCTCTTAAATCTCTCTCAAATGTAATTATTTTATTTTTATACATAAAATAACTATCAATTTGATTTTTTTTATGATGATGATGGGTAAGATACTACAACAACATCATCATCATCATCAAGTATTTGTCTTACTACGCGGTTACATGAATCTTTTTTCTCCATTGTGTCTTGTTAAAAATCACAGTCTCATTTAAATCTAATAAATAGAGATCATATAATATGTACTAACCAAATCTTTTTATTATGTCTACATCTACCTTTCTTAATATAAGTAAAATCTAATACCTCTACTTTCTTTACTGGGTCATCAGAAGGTCGTCATTTTATGTGACCAAACCATCTAAGGTGACTCTCTCTAATCTTATCTTCCACTGGAGCTACTCCAACCTTTTCACGTAAGGTAGATTAAAAAAAATGAAATAAAATGGAAATAATTTGTGAATTTATTATACATATATGATAATTGATTGATACTAATTAGTCTATGCAAATATATCTTGCATTTTAGCTAGGCATGAGTGGTTATTGGAATCTTATTCAAATTGCATAAATTTTAAAAAGAATAAAAAAAGGTCATGGAGTATGAATCAATTGCAAACTCAATAAAATTAAATCTTTTTTGTACTACAACCTTATTAAAGAAATCTTCAAATAATTGACATTTTACTTGCACATATTATTTAATTAAATGCCTATGTGGTATCCATTACTCATCACATATATGCTTCCAAATTTCATTTTCTTGACAATCCTTTTGGTCTCAAACACTAACTACTTCCACATATATAGTTCTTATGTGTTGGCTATGAGATCTTCAAGATCTAAATTTTATATTCATAAAATTAAATTAAATGATTTCTTAGAGATTAAGTAAATTTTTGGGCTTATGATAGTTCATTCTTGTATAATAATAATCTTGCAAGAAAATAAAGTAGGAAGCTTAAGAGGAAGATCATGATGCCTCTCCATTTTGTAAGTAAGGTTCATTTGCTTAATTTTAAGTTAGGAAATATATTTTAAAAAAAAATTAAAAACAGCATTAAATTTAAATCACGCAAAGCCTTTCAAATATAATAACTTTATTTTCTGAAAAAAAAAATTCAAAATATATTTTCTATCTTAAAGAAATCAAAATTTCTCGGTCATCTACAACTACATTTGCAAATCAAAACAAATCAAGCTCATTAATGCAATGTTATGATTTTGGCTCTTTTAGGGGAAATTTTCTTATTGTTTTCTACAACAGTTTTTTAGTAAAAAAAAATTCTTGAAAGCGGTAAAAAATTAGTGATAAAATGTTGTCATAGAAGAAGCCTTCATTATTTTAAATATTGGCTTTAAGCTCTTTGATGAAAGATAAGAAAGGATGAAAAAAGAATAAAACTCAAGAATTAATTCTAATTGAAATCACACTAAAGAGTAAATGCCTCATACATTAGATGAAATTCACTGTGAAAATCCTTAGCAAAACTTCAGTGAATTTTTTTTTTTCATTTTTTCATCCAAAAAAAGAGCAGAAGGAAGAGCTCAAAGAAACTAAAGGAAACAAGACCATTTCCAAAGCCAAGCATCAGACTTGCCTATAAACTCCAAGCACAAAACTGATCTATTTACTCTTCTTCCGGATCTTCATCATCCATCTATCTTCTTCCTCTTGCATGCTTCTATGACCGATCGCCGCCGCCTTCATCGCCTTCACCGCCTTCGTAATCTCTGCAGATTTCATCTGTAAAAGATCAAAATCCATCGACAGGCTCGAAGAAGATCTAAGACTGGATGAAAGAGAGACGCCAGCGAAGGAAATAAGACACCAGCTTTCGGCTTCTCAAGAGAATCTAAATAGAGAGAGAGAGCATTAGGTGGATAATGGGAATTTCATAATCATTAAAGTTATTTTGTAATGATCATAATATAATTTTTAAACAGTTAATTATATATTATATTCATCTTAAAATAAATATTATTAATTAATTATTATAAGTTCATTTTGATCAAATTGGAGTCAAAATATCTTAAAATAACTTTTCTTTTCATTTTTTTTCATGATTTGAGGTTGCAAATTTTTATTAATAAATTATTATAAGTTCATTTTGACCAAATTGGAGTCAAAATATCTTAAAATAACAAAAATTTTTTTTTTTTTCATGATTTGAGGTTGCAAAATTTCTTAGTGCTACAGTCATTGATCTCCAATTGGAAGAAAAAGGAAGAAAAAAAAGGGAAAAGACGCATGCAATGAGAGGGTGTCCACCTCATGTTCTTCTTTAAAATATTGTCAATCATGAACTTAGGCTTCTTTTGGCGACTTTTTTTTTGCTTCTTAAAGCAGTTTTTTAAAATAAAAATTTTAATTTTTGTGTTAAAATTTTACTTTAAGTAGCAATAAAAAAAACCGTTCCAAACAAAACATTAGTAGTGTTGTGAAATATAATATAAAATAAAATAAAAATTAAATGAAGAAGTTTTTTTTATTGATTTAGGTTTACTTTTGTGACAAATTTTTTACTATTTTTTAAAGTATTTAAAAAAAAAGTATTAAAAAGATCTTTTATAAAATAGTAAGAAAGTTATCCCAAACAAAATTTTAATTAACTATTCTTATCATGTAGTTGACATTATCACCATGTCATACTTTGTTGATTCCATTTGAAGAGGTTATATATATATATATATATATATATATATATATATATATATATATATATATATATATATATATATATATATATATATATATATATATATATATATATATATATATATATATATATATATATATATATATATATATAGTTTTTTTAGTGATAATTTTTTTTATTTACAAAATAGCTCATATAAAATATTCATCATAATTTTTAAAAAATGTCCCAAAAATAACAATTTTTTTAAAGGTTATTTCAATCAAGATTAATATTTAGTCAAGTATAATGATAATTATGGAAGGTATAAGAATTAGATTACATTAAGTTCATAATTACTTATTTTATGTATATATTATATAATTTTTAAAGTTATTATGATGACTTAGGCGTCGTTTGGGATGGCTTTTTTATTATTTTTTAAACCAGCTTTCTAGTTTAAAATTTTTAATTTTTAAACTAAAAAGTTACTTTAAGAAGCAATAAGAAAACCGTCCCAAATGAATCCTTCGATAGTTAGATCGTATATAATATGCAATAGAAAGTGTAGCTTGATCAATCGTTGTTAAGAATCAAGAGGTGAATTAGTTCCCTTTTTTTAGTCATACTCTCCTTCACTAATAATAATAATAATACTATATAAATATTAAGATTATTAATAAAATTTTTAGTATTGATAAGTCATCAAAAATTGATTTAATTGGAACCGATGCATAGTTGAATTGGAAACTTTTAAATTCAAATAGAGAACCATCCAAACTCTAATTTTAGCTAATTTATAGTTGAATTGAATGTCTAGATAAGATAAGCCCAGTACTTCTACCATCATCATCTAACTATGATCATTCAACCAATGTCACTAAACTCATATGTGTCAATTTCGGGTCACGAGTCGGGTTCGGGTCGGACCCGAAATTGACCCGGGTTCAAACGGGTCGACCCTAACCCGACCCGGTTAGGTAAACGGGTCGTAAATGCGAACCCGGACCCGACCTGAACCCGTGTAGTGAAAGGATTCATCTGATCGATCATTCATTTTCTTTTTTCTTTTTTTTTTTCTTTTTCTTCATCCGTTATTCGTATCAATGTATATATCCAGAGCCAGAGATAATTACATTACAGAAAAGAAACAGCAGCAGATACTATAATTCACAATTCACATATAGTACAATCAGAGAACAGACAAAAGAGAGTCCAAAAGAAATAACTACACTAGCCACACAGGCTACAAAAGAAAGCCCACCCAAGGCTACAAAACAAAAAGCTGAACTCGACAGAAAGATCTTCAGACTGGAGGCCCTGCACCTGAAATTAATCACATATAATGAGCTTACAAAGCCCAGCAGGTCACCAAAGCGTACAACTGAAATCAAAGCACGGCGATTCTATCAATATGCAGGTCAATAAAAATCAAGTCAATCAATGGTCAATGAGTCTATGAAATGCGGAAATCCATCGTCAAATCAAATCCATCAATAATCAATAGTCAATGCAGCAGAAATCAAATCAGTAAGTGCTTCCAATTACTATCTATCCCGTAGCAGTAGCAGTATCTATCAATACTATCAGTTCAATCAATCGTGTCGTCTAATCCGTATCGTCTACTCAATTCATTGTATCCATATATCATCAATCAAATCAATAGGGTGTCTGTATCAATTAATAGCAATCAATAGCGTCAATTAATTCAATAAGGGACTCGTGTCAGAACGTACTCTTGTAAAACAGTCAATCCAATTATGTTCAATGACACTACGACGGATTCAATAATGACGACGTACGATGCTACAGTAGGGAAATCATCTCAATCAATAAAGCACTTTCCAGTCAATTATATCAATCAGCTCAAGTCCCAATAAACAATCGAATCCAGTACGGCGAAAGATCAATTGAAAATCAAATCAATAGAATGAAATCATCAGGCCAATAGAAATCAAAGAAATCAATTCTACGATAAATCAAATCCATACGGCATTCAATCAATCCATCGATAAACGGCACGACGAGTCAATGTACGGCACGAAGAATCAATGTATCAGTATATCAATAACCTATCAGGATCTGTCGTATCAATAATATTCATATGTCAATATCATATCTATATCAATGTCGATATCGGTATCCATCAATCGATACAATCTATATTCATGTCGCTGTCGATATCTATGAATCAATACACAGAATCCATATCAATATCGGTGCCGGTGAATCAATACAATCTATATCAATATCAGTGTCAATCTCTATGAATCACAATACAAGGTGCCGGTATCGATGAATCAATCAAGTCGAGAAAATCAATCGGAAAAGCAATACGATAACTCAATAGCAGCAAGTCAAACCAATACAGGATCAATGGTATCCATGAATCTATGAATCTATACCGTCCATGTCCATATTAATATCAATGATCAATAATCAATAGTAGTAGCAATGCTCAATGATCAATCAATGAAATCAGTGAATTCGTACAATATAGTAAATCCGTGATTCCATGTACATCAGGAAATCCATACGATGCAATCATTCCATGGTCTTACTAGACAAGCACAAACGCTGGCTATGTTGCTGTTGTAGAATCCGTATTGCTGTTGTAGATGTCTATACGTTGGTTCCATTAATAAGAGTCGTCACTCTTTTGCCCGTCGGCCGCCCGTCGGCGTATAAAACTCCTTATAACTCCCTCCATGATCCATGATCCATGATCTATGATTTAAAGGAAAGCCCGTCGGCCCACCATCCTGTACAGGTCAAGTCTATCTCCAACCAACGTTCAACCATGTTCCCACTTGTCTTTCAGTATCAATCAGTCAATGCAATAATTATGCAATAATCAATAATAAAGAAATCTAAAACGATCATATCAATAGTCATGCACATATCAATTCAATCTATCAATTTCAACCAAATCAGAAATCGTACGAAAATCGGGCAGAGTAACGGCAGTCGGTCAAATTTACACAAAAATCCTGCAATAAGACACAATTTCCAAATCTCACCAAATTAATACCGAACGTGCACAGCAACATTATAAGACTATTCTCCTACTGCTCAAACCAGTTCGGACATCATAATAAATTGCAGTCAAAATAAAACTCCGCAGAACCAAAACGAACCGGACGAAATCCGCCAGAAAATAATCAAAACGTGCAGAATAATCACGTCTACAACATACCAAAAGTTACGCGGTGAAATCTTTGCCAATACCAAACCGGGTACGAAAATCGCTTACAAAAACACAAATCTGAGCACCATTTCGCAAAATCTCAAAATCTCTGAAAACAGAAGTAGGGTTCGGAATCCTTACAGCGAGACAAACAAAATATCCAACAGCAACGAACGACGAAAATCGCTCCGCGGGCCCCGAAATCGGACTTCTTCCTTTGCTTTTCCGCCCTTTCTCTCTCCTCAAAATATATGATTTATAAAAATGTTTTCTCTCTCCTCAAAACGAGCTCATTTTCTTATATCATTAGTGGGATCGGCCCGGCCGATCGTCACATCGTCCCGGGACGATCAGGCCAAAATGGATCGTCCTGGACGACTCCCAGAACTATTCTCAGGACGATATTTTCTACAGTGCAGATCGGCCTGGACGATATAATCGGCCCGGACGATCCTGGGAAAAATTCACTTTTCCCAGCAGCTACAGCAACAGCAAAGGAACGAGGTCTCACAATCTCCCCACCTTAGAAAAATGTCATCCCGACATTTCCCTAACGTGTCCGGAACAGAGCGGAACAAAATAAATCCAAGCGATCGGAAAAATCGTACAAATCACATCTAAACAGACAATAAACGAAACTCGTACCAGTCTCATCAGCAGGCACGGAAGGAACATCTTCCATCATGGCTTGTACATTTCCAGTCTGAACAGTCGGAACAGGTCCTTGCCCAGAACTCGGGCAATCAGTCATTCTATGTCCGTATGCACCACATCGGAAGCATTGCCCTGTCCTCCGATAACACTGTCACAAGTGTCTCTTTCCACAAAACGTACAAACATTAATTCTTGCTTTGCTACCTTCCCCACCTTTCTTGCTACGCCCAGAGCGTTTCGCTAGCTTGTCACTCACCATCTGAGAAACCATATCAGCAAATTTATTCATATTTTCAGATGTGAGAGGAAGGTTAGCAGCAGGCTCAGACTCAATCTTTTTGCCTTTCGGATCCATTTGCCTGATCAATTCAAATCATTCAAACCAAATCAAATCACGGAATCAAACACGTAAAACAAAACGAATCAAATAATGTAATTATCATTTCTGGATATAATCAAATCTTTTCACTACACTCGCTCTGATACCAATTGTAACAACCCAAGATCCGTGTAGTGAAAGGATTCATCTGATCGATCATTCATTTTCTTTTTTCTTTTTTTTTTCTTTTTCTTCATCCGTTATTCGTATCAATATATACATTCAGAGCCAGAGATAATTATATTACAGAAAAGAAACAGCAGCGAATACTATAATTCACAATTCACATATAGTACAATCAGAGAACAGACAAAAGAGAGTCCAAAAGAAATAACTACACTAGCCACACAGGCTACAAAAGAAAGCCCACCCAAGGATACAAAACAAAAAGCTGAACTCGACAGAAAGATCTTCAGACTGGAGGCCCTGCACCTGAAATATTAACCACATATAATGAGCTTACAAAGCCCAGCAGGTCACCAAAGCCTACAACTGAAATCAAAGCACGGCGATTCTATCAATATGCAGGTCAATAAAAATCAAGTCAATCAATGGTCAATGAGTCTATGAAATGCGGAAATCCATCGTCAAATCAAATCCATCAATAGTCAATAGTCAATGCAGCAGAAATCAAATCAGTAAGTGCTTCCAATTACTATCTATCCCGTAGCAGTAGCAGTATCTATCAATACTATCAGTTCAATCAATCGTGTCGTCTAATCCGTATCGTCTACTCAATTCATTGTATCCATATCATCAATCAAATCAATAGGGTGTCTGTATCAATTAATAGCAATCAATAGCGTCAATTAATTCAATAAGGGACTCGTGTCAGAACGTACTCTTGCAACAGTCAATCCAATTATGTTCAATGACACTACGACGGATTCAATAATGACGACGTACGATGCTACAGTAGGGAAATCATCTCAATCAATAAAGCACTTTCCAGTCAATTATATCAATCAGCTCAAGTCCCAATAAACAATCGAATCCAGTACGGCGAAAGATCAATTGAAAATCAAATCAATAGAATGAAATCATCAGGCCAATAGAAATCAAAGAAATCAATTCTACGATAAATCAAATCCATACGGCATTCAATCAATCCATCGATAAACGGCACGACGAGTCAATGTACGGCACGACGAATCAATGTATCAGTATATCAATAACCTATCAGGATCTGTCGTATCAATAATATTCATATCTCAATATCATATCTATATCAAATGTCGATATCGGTATCCATCAATCGATACAATCTATATTCATGTCGCTGTCGATATCTATGAATCAAATACACAGACTCAATAATCCATATCAATATCGGTGCCGGTGAATCAATACAATCTATATCAATATCAGTGTCAATCTCTATGATAATCACAATACGAGGTGCCGGGTATCGATGAATCAATCAAGTCGAGAAAATCAATCGGAAAAGCAATACGATAACTCAATAGCAGCAAGTCAAACCAATACAGGATCAATGGTATCCATGAATCTATGAATCTATACCGTCCATGTCCATATCAATATCAATGATCAATAATCAATAGTAGTAGCAATGCTCAATGATCAATCAATGAAATCAGTGAATCCGTACAATACAGTAAATCCGTGATTCCATGCACATCAGGAAATCCATACGATGCAATCATTCCATGGTCTTACTAGACAAGCACAAACGCTGGCTATGTTGCTGTTGTAGAATCCGTATTGCTGTTGTAGATGTCTATACGTTGGTTCCATTAATAAGAGTCGTCACTCTTTTGCCCGTCGGCCGCCCATCGGCGTATAAAACTCCTTATAACTCCCTCCATAATCCATGATCCATGATCTATGATTTAAAGGAAAGCCCGTCGGCCCACCATCCTGTACAGGTCAAGTCTATCTCCAACCAACGTTCAACCATGTTCCCACTTGTCTTTCAGTATCAATCAGTCAATGCAATAATCGATGCAATAATCAATAATAAAGAAATCTAAAACGATCATATCAATAGTCATGCACATATCAATTCAATCTATCAATTTCAACCAAATCAGAAATCGTACGAAAATCGGGCAGAGTAACGGCAGTCGGTCAAATTTACACAAAAATCCTGCAATAAGACACAATTACCAAATCTCACCAAATTAATACCGAATGTGCACAGCAACATTATAAGACTATTCTCCTACTGCTCAAACCAGTTCGGACATCATAATAAATTGCAGTCAAAATAAAACTCCGCAGAACCAAAACGAACCGGACGAAATCCGCCAGAAAATAATCAAAACGTGCAGAATAATCACGTCTACAACATACCAAAAGTTATGCGGTGAAATCCTTGCCAATACCAAACCGGGTACGAAAATCGCTTACAAAAACACAAATCTGAGCACCATTTCACAAAATCTCAAAATCTCTGAAAACAGAAGTAGGGTTCGGAATCCTTACATCGAGACAAACAAAATATCCAACAGCAACGAACGACGAAAATCGCTCCGCGGGCCCCGAAATCGGACTTCTTCCTTTGCTTTTCCGCCCTTTCTCTCTCCTCAAAATATCTGATTTATAAAAATGTTTTCTCTCTCCTCAAAACGAGCTCATTTTCTTATATCATTAGTGGGATCGGCCCGGCCGATCGTCACATCGTCCCGGGACGATCAGGCCAAAATGGATCGTCCTGGACGACTCCCAGAACTATTCTCAGGACGATATTTTCTACAGTGCAGATCGGCCTGGACGATATCAAATCGGCCCGGACGATCCTGGGAAAAATTCACTTTTCCCGGCAGCTACAGCAACAGCAAAGGAACGAGGTCTCACAGTCGCGCGGTCGCGCGCGGTCGCCGGTCACGCGGGGTCGCCGGTCGCGCTGGGGTCGCGAGTCACGCAGGGTGCGCGCTGGGGTCGCCGGTCACGGCGTTGCGCCTACTGGCAGTCGGGTTGGCGGGTCGCGACAGGCTCGCGAGAAAGCGGGTTGGCGGGTTGACCCGGAAACCCGTCGGGTCAACCCGAACCCGACCCGTTTTTTAAACGGGTCGATTTCTGGAACCCGAACCCGACCCGTTTTGAAACCGGGTCGGGCCCGGGTCGGGTTTTCTTGTCGTGTCAAATATTGACACCCCTAAGTCTAAACTAAGGTCCTTTGACCATCGTTGCCTTATTTTGGTCCTCATACCACTGTCATCGAACGTCAATTCTCATGCTACCACTGCTTGATAACGTTAATCTAACAACCATTGTCTAACTATGATATCTCAAACAATGTTATCTAACAATGGTTTCACGATCATTGTCACCAAACTATAGTCTTCTAATCATCACAGCCTGACTATAACATTCTTATTATCATCGGTTAACTATGGTTTTCCTACCCGCGACCCCACTACAATCCATCAACCACTATTATGATTGGCCACTAGCTATCACCCGACTACAATTGTTTGACCATTGTTGCCAAACTTCGATATATACTCTGACCTTCGTCATCCAACTTCAATCCTCGAATTACCTTTGCCTACTATGGTCCTCCAACCACCATCATGATTATAGTCCTTTAGCCACCATCAATCAATTACAGTTGTTTGAGTTGTTTGACAACTATGATCATCAGTCATTATCATCTGGCTACAACCTCCCGGCCATCTTTATGATCCTCAAATTAATGACACCAAACTATGGTTATACAATCAATGTTGATTGAATAATATCTCTTGATCATCATCACCCAATTACAATCCTCTAGCTATCATCACTTGAATATAGTCCTTTGATAGTTATCACACAACTAAGTTCTTCCCCTAGCTAACCATTGTCGTCCGCCTATGGTGCTCCGATCACCATCACTCAACTTTGATCCTCGACCACTAACGGCTAATGATTTTGGTCATTCGACTACATTGACACCCACAATGACTTCACTCATCATTATCAATAATATTAACACATGTCATGGCCTATAAGGCTAATGTACGCCATTGACATGCACTAATTAACCATGGTTTTTGACATTAAGAACAAGATTTATATCGGGCTTCTTGATTGCTAGTTTTCTCTAATCAAAGGAAAATGACCAAACATACGACAAACACTCAATTAAAGAGCTCTTAACGCACATGGATCTTCCTACACCCACAACAAAACATGTTATATATGTTGTATGTTTACTTACAGTGTATCATCATCTTCCTCAATTATGAGGAAATACATTATTTGTAATCGATAACAAATATTAGTTGAATCATTTCAACTATAAAATATATCGTGATTTTTCCCTTTTTGAGTTTTTCAGATTAAAAAAACTCTAGTGTTCTTGCGACTTGTTTCTTCTATAGATGACACGAATCATTGTACAATGCTAAGACATAAAACTCTCTGCCACACAATAGCTATAATTGTCTATACAATAGATAAGCATTATCCAAATTCATTTTAATAAAAGCTACCTTCTATCATTTTTAAACATTTATTTTGACTTAATTGTTTAATTAGTGGGATTATCCCCAGTGGATCTCAACTTAATTAATCTTTAATTAGTTTAAAATTGTGGAAGGTTAATTTTTAAACAACGCAGAGATGTTGGATATTAGTGTATCGTGGAACTATCGTGTCGGTCATTAGTCTCCACTCAACATTAAGACCTGTGGCCGAAAGCACTAAGGGCTGAATAGTTAGTCATTAACCACATTAATTATGTGATAATTATATGAGTTTAGGCAGTGGTGGAGTAAAAAATCTTTTCTAGTGAGGGCAAAAATTAAATGTTTCTGATATTTTCACAATTTTTTTTTAATTAATTGTGCTTGTGGCCGGAATTTGAAGCTTTAATAAATTTTATTTTAAAAATAGAAAAATTAAGATGATAAAAAAACTTACAATTTGTTGCATACTTTCTAATTCTATTTTGTAATAAAACTCTTTTAATTCATATTACATGTATTGATCTTAAAATAATTCTAAAATTTTTAATTTATAATGATAAAATTTTGATTATGATATTCAAATATAATTTATCTTGATAGAAAAATCAGAATTATAAGGGGATGACTAAAAGAATTATAAAGATTAATTATGATTCTATTTTAATAAATAAATAAATAAAAATTTGTTGTGCCCTCACAGGCACCCCCTTAATTTAGTCCATGTGTTTCGGATTAATTATTTTGTGCGGACGCAAAATGTCGTCCGGAGACTAACCAGAATGTACTACGTCACCCTTCGCTCGGCATTGCGCACGGCTCGATACTGGTAACGTATAGCTCATTCTGATTGGTCTCTGGATGACGTTCTGGGTCTGGCCTCCGCACAGAATAATTTCTTTGAGTTTAGGGGCTTAATTTTTCACATAAATGATAAAATAAAAATGAAGGAAACCCACAATAGAAGCATATATGTGAATTTCTTATAATTTATTCATCTAAGATTTTGGTTTTTTAATTGTAGTCATTATTATTGTTGACAAAAAATCCCAAACTTCTAAGTTTATTGTGAATGACTAATGATCCAAAATTGTATTATGTGTTGGACAAAGTTGAGAGAATTTAAAGTGTATGACATTATATAATTAGTCTTAGCTTTAAAGACATAAATCAAAATAAGCAAAGGGTTTTATTTTTTAATTTCAAAAATCAAATTGAGAAAAAGTATTATGTTTGGCCCTATTTTGATTAGCAAGATATCTGCCTATACCTCATATGCTTATTTATCATCTCAAGGTCTGTCAGTCCACCTTATGATCTCCCTTTATTTTGGAGAAAACTTATCCTCTTCATATATATGCTTTGTTGATTTTCTTTTGTCATTGTAAATAAAGATATTAACAATAACATGGTGTGGGAAGGGAACTCAATGCAACACAAAAATGAAAATCTTACCAAAGATACTAAATATAAAATGAAAAAAAAATAAAGAATGACCACGTCCATATGGGTGTCAAAACAGGTTAATGGGACGGGTTGAGGTATGACTCGAACTCAGTCGATCCTAACCAAGACCCGTTTAATAAATAGGTCAAAAAAGATAGATCCGAACTTGACCTGCTAGCAACGTGAACCTGACTCAATAACCCGTTTACTTAAAAAATATTTTGATTCACTTGTTATCCATAGATGTAAGATTGATAAAAAAATACATACCAGTAAATAATAGAATTTAATAGAAATAAAATATTAAACGGGTTATTTTTTGGTCCAGATTGAGTTGGTGGGTCAACCCGAATTGAACCTGTTTAATAAATGAATCGGAATGCATGAACCCGAGCCCAACCCGTTTATTAATCGAGATCCGCCTAAACTTAAAATTTTCAAATCAGATTCGAGTTGAATTGGCAGGTCGGTCGTTAATTGATACTCATTCTCCTCCAGATATTAACCTTGCCAAATTTAGAAAGGCTCAATTAAATAAGACTATGCTAGTTTTATTTTTATTATTGAGATTTATATTTTTAATAAAATAATTTTGTTAAGTTATTTTGAAGTAGTAGATGGAAAATCATTAAAAAAATATTAAGTGTAATATGAGCTGAATTTTTAGTCCAAATTGGAAGTCAAATAATGCCACATTACATGCAACCTCTTCTTACAACATCATCCCAAGTCAACTCTATTAGTATGTGTGGAATCTGATTGTGTTGTTATGTTACCTCGGACCTCTGTTCAATTTGTCGTGATAAAAAAAAAAAAATCGTACAATGCTTTGGTGTTGTGTACCAGAGCACCCCGGCCAACGTTGTGTTCTCAAGCACCATGCTGTTGCAAAGTTTCATGGGAGAAACGATAGAGATCTTAGCGCCATAGTGCTCAAAATTCGAAGCCGCTGCACTGTCAGATGAACCAATGGCAGAGGATTGAGCGCCACAATACTTCGAAGCGGACTAGATAGTTTTCTTTCTCGTTTTTCTTAAGGGTGCTGTTCCTTGGTATTATCTACGTGACTTTCTCTTTTGTTTTGTGCGTGAGAATGTTGTAAGAGTGAAGGGAAGCAAAGAGAGAGTGAGAGAGAAGATAGATTTGTACAAATTTCTTCAAATTTTCATTGTGGGGTGTGGTTCAGTAAAATTTTCCCGATTTCGAATTTTTCCACGTTAAATCTTGATGTCCTCTTACTTTAACTGCTTCATATTTCTTATTTTGTTTTCGTTGCACGGTTCACTTACACCTCCAACAAACTCAAGATAAGTGATACATTTTTTTATGATTCTTTGAAGGTTCAAGATGTGGCATTTTATATTCCAAGAAGTAGTAAATAAGTGATCTTTGCAGCCCTTGTGTTTCTAAGGAGAGAAGTTAAAGATGAAGCAAGTTTTCATGCAAAGACTTTATGACTTGCCACCTTTTCTCTTCTTTGTAACTTTTCTTCTTCTTAAGCATTGTAATGATTCAAAATATGATAAACTCAGCCAGAAGTGTTGTCTTTGTAGTTTCTTCTTATGGAGTGCTTGGTGGCTAACAATATTCTTAACTTGGTGAACTCAGAGAGTTGCCTGTTTGATGAGAGGTTTAATGCTTAATTACTTGCTGTTTTTATTTTATTTGTTTTGTTTCTCTCATCTTCACATTATTTTTTAGTGTTCTTAAATTTCTCTCTAAGTTCTCACTCTCCTACACTAAGTTATTTACAAAAATAACTAAGCTACCTAACAGATGTCCAAACTAATTAAGACTTCGTTTGGGGTAGCTTTCTTACTGTTTTCTAAATAAACTTTTTAGTGCAAAAAAATTATGAATTATAAATTTTTGTACTACAAAGCTGCTTTAAAAAGTAATGAAAAAGCTGTTTCAAATGAAGACTAAGGCTTCGTTTGGGACGGCTTTCTTACTGCTTCTTAAAACTGCTTTCTAGTACAAAAATTTTAATTCTTGTACTAGAAAGTCGTTTTAAAAAGCGAGAAAAAAGCCGTCCCAAACAAAGCCTAAGTTAGCTTGTGTTCCTTTTAGGCTTCATTTGAGGCGGCTTTCTTAATGCTTTTAGAGTACAAAAATTTGTAGTTTAAGAAAATTTTGTACTAAAAAATCGCTTTAGATAACAGTAAAAAAGTCGTCACAAACGAAACCTTACCATATGCACCAAAACCTCTAAATATTTTTTAAAAAAACTCCATCACATTATTTCAAACATCCTAAAATTTTCAAAGTACTTGTAATCGTCGTAATCCGAAAAACCTAACTTACCAAAATCAACCAACATAAAATAAAACAAATCTAAGTCCATCTTTAGAAACCCTCCTTCCCAAAGGAGCAATTATTACATCCGGTGAAATCCGAATGTATCAGAATGTATACCGAGTAATATGGAGTCCTCAATACCGAGTTTTAGGTGACGTGACGCGTGATTATTGGTCTCTGAACACATTCAATTACCAGACGTAATAATTGCTCTTCCCAAAGCCTCATTAACTTCAACTTACATTTAGTCATCATACAAGCCCTTTCATTCACCGAGGGCTCACCATATCAATAATATCAACAACCCTTTGTAACTTATATTTATTATTAGTGTAAGTTATTTTAGATGACAAAGTTGCTTCATTTTTTGTGTGTTTCTAAACCCTAAAAAAAATAATGTCTACTTATCCTTTTATTTGCTTCTCTAATTTGTTGTATGAAATCTTGTGCAAAGTTAAGAGGATTGAAATTTTTTTCTTTCTTCTAACTTGGCTTCTAACACACATGCCACAACACTAACATATATTAAATTTTTTAGATAAAATCTTTAATTTTTTTTTATTAAAAATCTATTAGCAGTTTAATTGTTTTTGGCATAATTTCAAGTTATTTATTTATTATATACCAGCAAAATATTAGTACCAAAAAAGAATTGTACCATAATTTTTAGTTGAAAAAATAAAAAAAATTTATAGGATATGTGTATTAAAATTTTAAGATGATTTTTATTTTTATATAAATCATATAAGATTAAAAAAAAGCATGTAATTTAAAAAAATTATCTATCATTTTTAGGAAAAATCCCTCACCTTTTTTTTTTCCAAGCTAAAATCTCAATCTTTGGCGGTATCAGTGAATGGATATCATTGCTACACATCATTTCCTCCACTTCTGTGTTCTCTCTCTCTCTCTTTCTCTCTCGCTCTCTCTTTCGCTCTCTGGCTCGCTCGCCAGTTGCTCTCACTGTTAGTTCTTTGTGTGAATAGATGGCCGCAATGCAATCTCTTGCGCTCTCTTCAACGATTGCTAATTGGTCGCAGAAGCGCCACCCATTTGGTAAACCCTATTTTTCCTCTTCTAATTCCACATTCTCTTTCCGATCTTTCATAGTTTCTGCACATTAGACTGCTATTATCATTTTCTTTTTCAACCAGTGTTCTACACTGGCATAATTATAGGCTAATGAGTATGTTCGCCGGGAAAGGCCATATGGGCAGAACCAAAACAATCATTGCTTCTTAGTACTTTCATTATTTTCAATAACTTGATCTTGGCTAGGTTATTATTTCTTTGATAAATCCTTTTTTAGGTTAGTTTAAGGTACTTTTACGTTTCAATAACTCGTTATGGTTAAGTTCAACCAGGAATGATTTAACCACCAATTTTTTTTTTTTTTCCTTCTTTATTCATGGATACTGCAATTACATTGGATATTTGGAATCGCATGGATATTTTCACCCTTTGAGGATAATTAAATTGGAAACAAAATTGTATGAAGATATCCTGACTCAAATGATTAGGATTAGTTTTGTAGCCACTGAATTTTGTTTTGAGATAAGTACAATACAAGTTTTGATTGATTAACACCCACCTCCAAAGCAAATGTAGCGGCTATAAAACTCATTCCGGCCAAATTCGTATTTCAGGTTGCAACTTGCCTTCCTTATTGAGCGATTTATTTCAGTTGGTTGAGAGTTAAGTGAAAAAAAGTTGTTGCATCTGGTAATTCTGATGTTTGTTATATGTATCATTTGATTGGTTCTTTAGGCTGTATAATAATAAGAAATGTCTATATTTTTGTGGAAATATTTGATGATATTGACAATGCAATAATTTGTAGAAGATTGAGATATTGTGTATTCTCCTTATATTTTATTTTTGTTCTAAATAAATATTTGAGAGAGAGGTGTGATATTTTAGCAAAAATGATTTAGGCGATGCTTTCTTTTTATTAATGTTATAGGTGGGATAATGATGCTATTGGTGATAATTAGGAGATTCAAAATTTCAATAAGATTTGGAAGTTGATGCATTAACAATATAGTTAGTCTTCAACTAGTTAGTCTATAGGGTTTTTTTTTTAGATAGTACTTTATAGTTAAAAGAGTGTTGTTTGAGGCATTCAAGCATGGTCTTGGAAGAGACATATATATGGAAATATGTCTTCTAGATGACTTTTGGGTTCACATGTTTGATAGAATCAGCATCAACATATATATGTATTGACTCGCTCATATTTTACTTTAGGCCTACCAATGGATTGTCTTCTAGTTTCATGAAAACAAATTCTAGACATAACTTTGTTGTTCATAGTCCATCTTGTTACTGCATAACTTTGTTGTTCATAGTCCATCTTGTTACAGACTAGGGAGAGAGATGCTATAATAAAATAATTCCTACTGTAACAAATGCTAGACAGAAAAACAAAGATGGCGGTCAATGTGATATAATTGATAAATATTAATAAGAATTACATATCTATATCTCTTTAAGGTTATACTGAAATAGCAATTGTAGATGCTGCAATAGTCGCAATTTATAACATTTGTGATGTGTTCTAAGATTCTTACAAGAGCATTTTAATCTTTCTCAAACTATTTTTTAGTCATGTTCTGCACTATAGTCATACATTCTCTTCCTAGTTGTCACGTTATGTGATTAATTACTACCACTATGTTGCTCATCTTAGCATTTAATATCAATCCACAATATTTCTTTGATCTAATTAGTGAAATAGTTTCTCCAAATGTTTGATGATGTCCTATATTGCTTGGTATAGTCGCATGACTTGTTTTGGTTGTGGCTTGTGAAGGTGAGTTGAGTTTAAGGTGTCACTATCCTTTTGGATAAATTATCTAGGACCCTTATGGTGGCATGAGATGTTAACGATAGCTGAAAGGTATCCTTTTATTGTGTTGTGGTTGGATATAAATGAATCAAAGCTGCAGGGGTTTGACACTCATGTGTTTGTACAAAACATATTTTTTTTCTCCATAGAAAGTTGGAAGAAAAAAGCCTTTAATACTTATCTTAAATGAAAAATCATTTGAACAGTTGCATTCTACAGGAACATGATAACTAAAGTTTGACAATTGTCCTTTTTCTTATTGCTCGATTTGATTTTTCAGGCTTGTCTCCTGAGCATATCTATTTCAAAAATTTCATCTAATCAGATAAAACTTTAGGGCTGGTCCTCCTTTACTAATTAAATCTCTCTCAAAATGCCAACTTACTAGCAATTGAACTCTTCATCCACAAATTTATATCTTCCACCAAGTTGGTTCCTTTAAATCAAAAATATTTATTGCCTTTGCATTCATGAGTGTTTTTGTTTACATTATTAGGTGTTTTGGTCTATCTTTTTTCTCTATTACCACCTTTATCATTGTCATCATTATCATCTTTATCCCAACTATATTAGTTGGTTTTATGAATCCTCCTTCATTCATTTTTATTAGATTCTACATGAAATGCAGAGTATTTTTCACAAACCCGGACTATTTTCCGCAAACATCGCATAAGTTTTAGCCATATTATGTTAGTCTATCATTTTCCTTCACAAACTTTTCTTTAATTTCTCTAACACCTTATTGTTTCCACACTTGTTCTTTCTACCCTTTTAACAGTTTCATTTATACCACATGCAATTTAGTTATTAAAATCTTTTTTGTTGTCCAACACCTGGATCTGTACAACTAATTAGTTTAATTGTAGAGAATCTTTATTTTACATTTTTTGGATGGTACTTCTTGAGGCACCTTTGATTTTAAGTTTTTAACTACCCAATTATAACTCCAACTTACAACCTCATCTATTCACTTTCATATGGTATAACCGTATAATAGATTTGAGTTATTTAAACTTACCAAACGTAGATTTCACTTAGGGCTTGTTTTGGTTTCAGCTTACTTTAGGCTTAAGGTTTCCAAGTGATAATAAGTTATGTGAGAAAAGAGAAGACGTACTCCCCAATGTTCTAGTTCGCCTCAGGGGAGCTCGGCCATAGAGGAGGCTTGCCTTAGAAGAGCTCGGTTAGAAGGGGTATGCACTCCGAAGAAGTCACCCAAGGGAAACACTCAAAGAGATTGACTGGTATAAGGGCAAGCACTCGTCCCATTAAAGCTCGTTCCAAAGAAGCTTGACTAAGGAGGCATACACCCCTGATAGGTTTGATCGAGGGAGGAAATTTGCCTATGCAAATCTCTACTTTAGGAGGTACTCGCCTCATCTGAACTCGCCCTATAGGAAGACTCACTCTAGTTGAGGCAACTAGTCTTTCTCAGAGGGCCTCTCATCTAAACTATAGGACATGTACAATTACCAACCCCACACTGATGGCCTCATCAGTTATGCTAGTCCCTAGCTCAAACTCGCTAGAGACACTCGTTAGAAGCACACACCAATGGCACTCGTCAGAAGCACACCCCAAGGGAACTCATCAGAAGCACTAATCGAAGGCTCTTACCAGAGGCATTTGCCAAAGGTGCTCGCCAAAGTCACTCACTGGGACCATTTCAATGCCATATCCAATGTGGTTGAACTCTTAACTCTCTTTAAGTTAGTCTATATGTTTATTACTTTTTTACGTGCAATATCTCATATAGCCTTTCCAACCTTGTAAATAAAGGCTAAAGAGGTATGTTTGGGACATTTGCATGAGCATTTATCATTCATTAATCATAGACAGATTTCAAAGCTCTTCTTCATATTCGTCTGCCTCTCTCTTTCTATACTCATTGCCTTAGCTAATCTTGATAGTAGGCTCAAGGTATATTCCATGAAAATTTTTGGATCCCACATGACCGTGGCTTGATGTCATTGACTTTACGTGTGTTTGGAAAAAAATTAGATACTATTTTTTTAGCTAATTTTAACGAGTCGACCCTTTGGTGGTCCTTGTGCCTTCTCCTTTACGTCATCACATTCTTAATTGAATTCAAAAGGATGTTCATCACATAGTTTGATAAACCCTAAACCTAAATCCTACTCTAAACCCTAAACCTAACCCTAAAGGCCTAAACCCTAATATTTTACAATTTTTTTTTTTTTAGGTATAGTATCTCATATAGCCTTTCTAACCTTATAAATAAAAGGTTAGGAGGTATGTTTGGGACATTTGCATGGGCTCTTATCATACATCAATCATGGATATGTTTCAGAGGTCTCCTTCATATTCATCCACCTCTCTTTCTCTATTTACTGCCATAGCTAATCTTGATAGTAGGCTCAAGGTATATTCCATGGAAAATTTTGGATCCCACATGAGTATGGATTGATGTCATTGACTTAACGTATGTTTGGGAAAATGTTGAATCCTATTTTTTGCTAAATTTGAGTCTCCCTTCAGCGGTCCTTGTGCCTTCTCCTTTATGTCATCACACCCTTAATTGAATTCAAAAGGATGTTCATCACATAGTTTGTGAGTGCCCAAAATCCTCTCAAGAGCTTTCAAGCACTCTTAAAATTGTGATAAGAGTCGGGTGGGTCATTCAGAATTTCATTATCAAGTTCCAAAGGGAGATGCCAGAAGTAAAATACATGGAGTTGGTTGTCACTCAAGGAACTCTCACTTAAGGCTTATGAGAAGAGTTGTTCGAGTATGCATTTGGTTTGCAGTAGCTAGTGAAGTTTCTAGAATTCACTGATCACCCTACTCATTACTTTGGGCAAAGGTGAGCGTGAGCGCAAATGCAAGGCAATAATTAACTTCATTGTGGTGGACCTACTTGCCACATACAACATCATTTTTTGGGGACCACTACTACATGCTTAAAGAGTGGTCGTCTCAACATATAATGCGGCAGCCAAGTTCCAGGTGGGTACCTAAGAAGTCATAGTAAGGGCTGACTTGATCTAATCTGTGTGAAATGTATGTATGCATCGGGAAAAAAAAAACATTTTGAAGTAGAGAAAGGAGCCAGACTGGGGACCACTAAAGTAGTAGAGGAAGTCCCGATAACAGAGGGCACCCTTGGGCGAACCCTCCTAATAAACCATGTCTTTAAGCCTGGAGCATTGCGATGAACTCATCCAAGTCTTCAAATATGTTGTCAATGTGTTCACTTGGACAATTGTTGAGATTTTTGGCATAGACGGCGAAGTCGTCTGCCATAGACCAAACATGAACTTTTTCAAGCAAAAAATAAGGAAGATCGTAACCATCCTAGCTGAGCTTATAAAGCAAGAGGTGTAGAAACTCCTTGATGTTGAGTTCATAATTGAAGTAAAATAAACTGATTGGATCTCCAACATGACAATTGTATAAAATATGGGTGAAAAATGAAGAATGTGCAATTGTACATATACTTCACCAGCCCGAATGCGGCCTACCCTTAAGGCAATCACCCACTTCCAAGGGTCAACTAGGGGTGCAACCGAGTCAAGACGACTCATGAGCTGGCTCGGGCTCGACGAGTCGAGCTTATTGAGTTCGTGAGTTGAGCTCGAACAGGATTTTGAGCTCGACGACCTTATTGTGCTCGAGCTTGAATAGCCCTCCGCTCAACTCGATTACTCGAGCGGCTCACCGAAAGAGGAACGACGACAGATGGCATGCCACAAGACAAGAACTGCACACTCAGACGCAGGATGAATGTCAGGATCGTAGTCGGACCTCGGACGTGGGAAAATGAAAGGTCGGATGCTGAATGAATGTCGGGATCGCACGCGGTCTGGTTGGCTGACGGGAAAATGAAATCGCTGGCGGGAAAACAAATGGTGGGAAAATGAAAGGTCGGACGCCAGATATGGGATCAGAACTCGGGTGCGGGATCGGAACTCAGGCGTGGGATCAAAACTTGGGTGCAAAATAGGAGCTCGAAACTTCGAATTGAGTGGCTTGAAATTGGAGCTTGAAACTTTGAATCGAGCGGCTTGACGAGCTCATTTCAGTGGGACGAGTCGAGGTTGGCCTCGACTTTCGAGCTTTAGTTCGAGCTTGGTATTTGGCTCGCGAGTCGAGCTCGAACACCCCTTGACTTGAGCTTGACTCTACTCGTTTGCACCCCTAGGGTCAACTCACTAGTTGGATTCCTCGTCATGAGCAAATCACTGCATAAACACATCTTGGACTTGAGTGAAACATTTGCTACACAAAAAAGGTATAGTATGCTACTTAGCACTTTGATATATACTTTTCATGTAGGATCAGACAAAGTCTCGAGGGTTTCTCTTTACCTCGGAAGGGGTCAAGATGAATCCAAACGAAGTGAAAGCCATATTGGAGATTCAACGATTTATAGGGCGAGTTGTTGGTCTTAACGGCTTTGTCTCGAAGTTGGGTGAAAAATGTTTGCCCTTATTTAAAGTTCTTATTAGTGTAAAGCATCTTGTATGGTATGAAGAATGTGAGGCCTCTTTTTAACAATTGAAGATGCTTCTATACTCTCCGCGGCTTCTGCAAAGCCCCCAACAACTTGATGAGGACATTGTAAGCTAAGTCCTGGTCATGGAAGGAAGTTGTAGCTCATCTACTATGTAAGCAAGACATTTAGAGTAACCAAGCTCAAATACCCAATCATGGAAAGCATGGGCTCTAATTATCTCAAGTTGATGGCTTCGACCTTGTTTCTAAGCACACCTACAGCTTAAAACAATAATTGTCAAGCTAGACCATTTTGGGAGAATATTAAAATGGGTGGTTGAGTTGAACAAGTTCTGAATTACTTACATCTCGAGGAAGGCTATAAAAGCTCAGGCCCTTGCCGACTTCACGTTTGTCTTAGCTGAAAGGAAACAAACGAGTGAATTTGACTAGCTGTGGATGGCATCCGACGAGAAGGGAGTTGGCGCCAACTTTGTCTTAAAAAGCCTGGTAGGGGTAGTACTCACACAAGTCGTGGAGTTTGAGTTCCAAGTTACAACAAGATGGAGTATGATCATGGGATTGAGTTTTGCAATCGCCATCATAGTGAAACATTGATTATTCACTTGAACTCACAGCTAGCGGTGAATCAAGTCAATGGACAATATGAAGTGCAGGATGAAATGCTACAATTGTATCTTTTACTATCAAAGGTTGGGAATCCAAATGGACGACCTTCCTTGAAGTGGTCCAGCGCACTATTGAATGAGAGAAAGTGAGCGGAAGAGGATGATGAGGTGAGTTAGATAGACCTATACATTGAGTACATGAAAAAAAGAAAGATCACTCGGTGGCCGACCTTTGTAGGTTCCAGATTAAGTTCTCTGATACATCCTAATGGGAGACGAGCTTTTCAGAAGATCAGCAATGTTACTTAATCTAATGTGCACAAAGGAGAGCAAGGTGGAAAAGATATTGAAGGAGGTACACTTGTTAGTGATGGTTGATTATTTCTCTTACTTGATCGAAGCAAAGGCACTAGCAATGATAATAGTTGTGATGTCGTTCACAACTTTATTTGGTCTGATGCCATATGCAGTTATGACCTCCACCATTATCATCGATGATGTGCCCTAGATTGCAACAAAAATCAAATAATTTTGCTAGTCTCAGGAAATTGACCTCGAATTCGCTTAAGTATATCACCCCTAAATGAATGGCCAAGTCGAGGCGACGAACATGCAAATTGTGAATTTACTAAAAAAGAATGTTGAAGGAGTAGCTAGCAAATGGTAGAGGTGCTATATTTTGTCCTAAGGGCACTCATGACCACATCGTCCTCGGAAATTGGTCAAACCCCATTCACTCTCTCTCTCATGGAGCCGAGGCCTACTCCTAGTTGAGATGAGTTGCATAGCCAGCGAGTGGTCGCTGCCTCAAATTTGAAGAAGGTGAGTTAGGCAAGTGAGAAGAAAGAAACTACAAAGAGTTGGAGACTGCTACTGATATGTTTGAAGAACTTTGAGCTAAGACATCACTTAAGCAAGAAGAAACCAAAAGGCAAATGGCAAAGTAATAAAACTTACATGCCAGAGAGAAGGTGTTTGATCCATGAAACTTGGTGTTGAAAAAATTTGACGCTGTAGCTTGCCATTCAGTGCTGAGGAAGCCAAGCTTGATCTGGGATGGACCTTGCATTATCAAAGAATGAGTTGGCCTCAGAGCATATAAGTTGGAGATACTCTGAAAAGAAAGTGCCCATAATATGGAGCTCCAATGACCTCAAGATCTTCCACCGTTAAGCGTAGTTTTTATTCATTCTTGTATCTCTACATTTTACTTCACCTCATAATTGAAGTCTCTTATTTTTTTAATTTTTTCTATTGCTTAAATGCGTCAAGCTCTTCACAACAAGTAGTTATAATTTAAGCGAAATTGTAACAACCTTTGAATTGACAAATTAATATTTAAAGAACTACTTTTTAGCAAAACTCGGGGACTCGGGGAACTCACCCCCTTGCTAGCAAAACTTGGGGAAATTACCCCCATTCACTGGCAAATCATCCCCTTTCAACGCTCGGGGAACTTGATTTTAGCTTAGGGTCTCATAAAAGAAATTTTCTTTGTAGGAAATGCCGAGAGTTTGACCTCTATAGAATTCACCATAGCTCGAAGTTGGCCAACTCCAAGCTAGGGCGAGTGTCGAGTTCATCACTTGATGAAGCTCTACTTACAGAGATACTCGGTAGCGAATGAAAACGATGTGCAACTTGAGTCCTAGGATCAGGTGATCTCAGCTCAGGGTATAGTATCACACTAGGCTATATAGTTGAGATGTATGGAACTCTTCTCAATGCAACTAAACTATTTAATCTAACATAAAATTTGGTTCAATTTTAAATTTTTAATTTGTTTTGCTTAACATATTATTATACTGGATTAGTAACTTTTTATCATTTAAATTTCATGATCATATTCTTAGACAATTATTTTCATCAATTACCTTCTATATGCTTCTAATACAATCATCTATGACATTTACTCTTTGTTATGTCATGCCTTACTACTTACGTGGAATGCCTTTAAGGGTTTAACACTAGCAAATATTAAATTACAAGTTTATAGATTTTTGCATAGGTTTTATGATTGATTTTCAACCTATCATCGACTTCTAATTTTTTCCACTTGGGCTTGAGACTGAAAATTATAGTTTAAGTGGTTTGATTCATCATTCATCAAATATGAAATCCATAAGAAAAAAAAAATTGTATAAAAGAATTTCATGATTTTCAATGGTGAGCTGTGCGCTTAGTCTCATAGAATTATGCTTTGTGTGTACAAACTTTCCTCAAATCGTTGTTCCTAAAATTTCAGTTCAACAACTTGCTTTTATCCATCCGGACAGTTTGGTCCTGGAGACTGGAGTTTAACTGATTGTTGCTTATGCTTCTCACTTTGAGGCTTGGAAGTTTTGTCCATCACTTTGACGCAACAAATGTGTCTTTCCATAATGTGTAAACTTAAATTGTCTACCATATATATTATTTCCTACGAGAATTGGTCATCTTTTCTCCTTCCATTATTGAGTAATAATTCATCATAATTGCAGCAGTTCTCCGTTCTACCTCTATCTTTATAGAAACTTTTATTGGTATACTGTTCCAATTTTTTCAACTATAAATTTGGGTTTTTATCTTTAATTACTTTTATGCAAAAACTTAGATGCAATATTTTTATGATAAAAGTAACCTTCATAAGCTTAAGCTCCGTCTGAATAAAGGCAGTACATATTCTTTCTTAAGAAATCTTCCTTCTGCAAATTTTTAGTAGATGTAATTCGTTATCCTGTTTAAGGTAGCGCTTCTCTTTCGCAAACCGTCTACCGGAGATCCAGCTCCTCATTCCATGGAAGAACCTTCCAGATTCCTGCTCCAAAGAGGTCCCATATAGTAGAAAGATCTAACACATCAAGACCTGTTACTATGATGGCCAAGCCTGCAATTCAGTTTATCCAAGGAACTGATGAGCAGACAATACCAGATGTCAGTTTAACCAAATCCAGGGATGGTACAAATGGTGTTGCCACGTTCATCTTTGATGAACCTTCTGTATTTGATTCCTCCAGTGAACTTGGAGAGATTACTGGTTTCTACATGATTGATGAGGAAGGTGTACTCCAATCAACCAATGTGAACGCCAAGTTTGTGAATGGGAAACCTTCAAAAATTGAAGCTAAATATATTATGCGCACTCCAAGAGATTGGGACAGGTTCATGAGATTTATGGAGAGGTATTCAAATGCAAATGGCTTGCAGTTCATCAAGAAATGAGGTACTGTGCATTTTTGAACTGTTTTCCTCTTGTTTGCCTTCCTGTACGATTCTTGTAAGTTTCAGTTACTATAAAAGTTTTGCTGAATACTTTGTTATATTATCATTCCTTCCTTAAGTAACGAGTTCTTGGTAATGATTTCTCATTTATTGAACTTCAACTTGACAAAAATTGGTAAAAGATTCTGATGGAAACGACTAGCCTCTCTTGTCTGTTATTTGTGCCTTTCTGGAAGTTGTTTTTTGTTGGTGCATTACTGCAGCATCTGGAATTGCCTCTATCATTTCATTAGTATTCAGATGATTTATGAGTCAAAGTCATCATGTAAGTCTGATCCGATTCCGCAACTTTGTACTCTTTTTTGTCCACAAGTTGCCAAAGAAGTAAACTTTAATCGATCATTCGATCCTTACGAGTAGGAGAAATTATTTTGTGCGGTCATTGGATGGGGATAACTGTCCGGTTTGTCTTTGTGAACAATAAAAAGCGCAGTTTTGTTTGGACAGCGGACGTCTGGTTAGTCTCTGTGAATATTGAACTGCACTTTTACTGTTCATAGAGCGGACGGTTCTCACCGTCCGGTGTTCGCACAGAATAATTTCTCCGAATAGGTATTTGCAAGTCAGATTCCTTTGCCAATATCTTGTTAGATCGAGCTCCATTATGTTTTTTTTTATTATTATTATTATTTAATGACCTTGACTCTCACCTAGAAATAAGAGGTCAAATTATGAGAAGGTTTGGCTTGGATCAAAAGCAAAGGGACAACTAACTTTCTTTGTGCATACACATTGGCCATAATATCTAGTTGTCTTTTAATTTGACGAGCGTGAATATAGCAGCATTTTTAAATAAATGTGGAAAGATTTAGTCGGAAGGTGTCAAAACGGGTTGATAGGCCGGGTTTGAGTCCAATCAAAATTGACTTGACCAAATCTAGTCAATCCGAACCCGACTTGCTTAAAAAATGGCCCAAAATTCAAACTCGAATTTTACCCACTAGCAATCCGAATGACATGAATCTTATCGATTAACCCGTTTTTCTTTAATTTTTTTTATAACTTATGAAATACCTATAAGTAAAAAAAATTAAGAAAAAAGTATTAAATGAGTTATTTTTTGATCAAAAATTGGTTGGCATGTCAATTTAAACAGGACCGTTTAATAAACAGGTTAGAAAATCAAATTAAGTTTGACCCATTTATTAAATGAGTCAATCTAAACTTAGATTTTTTTTAATCGGGTTGATGGATCAGATCATTTATTGACACTTTTTTTAGTCTGAAATGGCACCTTCTGTTTTAGCCTAATCATATACACATAATTAACAGATGACAAAAAAAAAAAAAAAAAGATAAAAGAAATATTGCTTCTAAGACAGAAAAACCTGACATCTTATATGTTGTAAGAGATGGCAAAATTCTTATAATAATAAAATAAAATCAAAATGGAAACATTTCTAACAAAATATCAAATATGAAATTTCTTATGAATTTAATAATGTTTTTAATAATTATTATAATTTTTTTATTAAAAGTTGTATAGAAAATATTAATCATAATGTAATGTGATGATTATTTTAATGTCATGAGACCTATTTTTACTTTGATTAGAAAGAGAGCCTTATCTGATCTCCTCATGATCTATAATAAACCTTCAATAGGTTTAAAATCTCCATCAATCTTAGTAATTGTTGACTTCAACATCCATAAAGATGAAGAATCTATCATGAGAGCTTATGAAAAAGGAGATAAAATAATTCAATAATAATAATGATTGATCCTCTTGAACAAACAATATATAATATTTCTCAAATTAGGTGGAATTTTATTCAATTGGTTTATCTTATTGCATGCAAAGTAAATACAATTTTTACTTTTGATGTAATATATTAAAAAGGCTTTGAATTAAGGTTTTGTTTGGGATGACATTTTTATTGCTTTCTAAAGCAGCTTTTAAATACAATAAAATTTTAAACTAGAATTTTTTATATTAAAAAGTTATTTTAAAAATCAGAAAAAAGCGGTCCCAAACAAAGTGTAAGTAATTTTTCTATAATTCTAGATTTTTTTAAGCTAATAAATACATTATATTAGAGGGTGATTACATATAAAATATAATTCTATTTTATTTTATTTAAAAAATTGTCTAAAAATAACATTTTAACACCATGTTGAACTTATTATCATATTTAAAAAAGGCTGTTAATTGTTTGAATACAAATCAGTCATAATTTCTTAGTTAATTAGTTGCCTCTAATCATACAATTAATTAAATTTTAAACAAATATGAGAATACTAATAAAAATATTACTTGAAGAAGAATAATGCGCCACTTTTTTCAAGAAAAATAACTTATGATTAATACACAGCCACACTATATTAAAAAAAATAATTAACTCTTAATTCTAATAGTGCATCATTTATAGGGTTATTTTCATTTACTTAAAAATATAAAATAAAACAACTTATGATTCATTTGTGACGGCTTTTTTACTGCTTATTCAAGCAGCTTTCTAGCACAAAAAAATAAAATTTTTGTACTAAAAAAACTGATTGACAAAGCAGTAAGAAAACCGTCTCAAATGAAGCCTTAGGATAAGGACTCATACAGACAATTGCTTCAATGAGACTACACAAGGGGCAGTGCGACATGAGAGTGGTAACACAAGTGACCTTTAAGGAATTTTAAAATATAAAATAAATGATAATTTTGAGTATTTTAAATCCCTCAACAATTTATTTGAAATTTCCTTAGCTATATATAAAACATAAAAAATGTAAAAAATAAAGGAAGTTTTAATACAATATACTCCTAATATTTTAAACTAAAATGCCCATTAATGACATGAGAGAAAGGAGAAAAAGTGGATAGATTTGCAATTAGAAAAAAAAAAACAAAACAAAAAGTTTATTTTGATTTTACCTGTGGGCCTTGAGAACATGTGCATCCCATGTGGCATAAGGGCTCAGATTCCCTCCTCTTTCCACTCTATTCTAAAAAGATGAAATTATTGTCCACTCTTTCAATGCTTCATTTTAACTTCTAGTCATTTACTTATCTATCTCATTTTGGCCAACTCCCTCTCTTGTCATCTTCTTCTAATCTTTGTTTTATTTGGGACGGTTTTTTTACTGCTACTTAAAGCAACTTTTTAGTACAAAAATTTAAATTTTTATAAAAAAAGTTATTTTAAAAAGCAATAAACAAACAGTCCTAAATGAAATCTTAATTTAAGTTTTTTAGTTAATCAAGCAAATAGTATGAGCATTTAGTGCACATACAACAACAAATTATATCTTCTTACTAGTCAATACCTCTAATTGCAAATAATAATAAAAACATAATAAAATTATAAGTTATATTATAAAGTATCGCTATGAGTTGAAGTAATCAAAGACTAAATAAATTTATATTTAAATAAAATTTATTTGAAATTATTATTATTATAACTATTATTATCATATAATAAATGTAATTCTATCGTTGTCAGGTTTGAATTTCGAATGAGAAAAACAAAGGGTTGCATTAGGTCGAAACCTATATTCATAATCCATGCAATTAAATAGCCATTGAAGATAAGCTCTAGCCATAAGAAGAGATAAGAACAAGTGCAAAGGAATGCTTTCTAGCCAAGCCAACTTCAATTATTTTTATTTTTCCTTGAAGCTTTTCATTCCCCTAACTTTTTAGAGAACAACTTGGAATTGAACTCCAATCAGCATGAGTCATATTTGAATTGAATGTACTATGAAATAAATAGGTTTTTTCGAGGAAACAACTGCTCTATAAAAAGGAGAAATTATTATGTGCGGAGATTAGACGCAAAACGTCATCTGGAGACAAATCAGAATGCTCCACGTCAATAGTGCCGAGCCGCGGTATCGAGCACACGGGTGACATGACGCGATGGTTGGTCTCCGAACGACGTTCGACGTCCGCACAGAATAATTTCTCATATAAAAGAGGATTAATGCGCCATAGCTTTTTGAGATACCTTCAAGTGAAAGTGGAAGGTCTTAATAAACAAATTAGGAATATTAATATTATTTGTTAAAGAGGATCAATCATTATTATTATTGTATTCCTTTATCTCTTTTTCATAAGCTCTAATGATAGATTCATCATGTTTATGGATGTTGAACCTATTGAAGGTTTATTATAGATCATGAGAATATCAGATGATACTCTCTTACTAATCATTGTAAAAATAAGTCTCATGACAATAAAGTAATCATCACATTGGACAATGGTTAATATTTTCTATACAACTTTAGTACAAAAAATTATAATAATTATTAAAAGCATTATTAAATTCATAAGAATTTTCATATTTGATAATTTGTTAGAAAAGTTTCAAACTAATACAGGCGGTTAATCCGCCGGCTTTACCACTATAATTTACTGCACTCCCATAGCCGCTGGTATTACTAAATGAGTTTTTTGCTACCTTTCGAGCCATTAGCCATCATGGTCTATTTCTTTGTCGTAGTACTCTGCTCTCGTTTCATTAGGTGTGTCAATTTCGGGTCACGGGTCGGGTTCGGGTCGAACCTGAAATTGACCAAGCATTATTCGGGTCAACCCGAATCCAATCCGTTTTTGCAAACGGGTCAGTTTTTTGGATCCGAACCTGACCCGCTTTGGGTCCGGATCACTGACACAACCCAGATGACCTGGGACTGTGAAAATAAATGCTAGTTTTCGGGTCAAAACCTGGGTCAAACTCAGCTTTTCGAGTAAAAAACGGGTAAAAATGAGTCAAAAATAGTTCAATCTCGGGGTTTCCGGATCAAAACTGGATTTTCGGGTCAAAACATGTCAATTTCGGGTCACTTTCGAGTCAAAGGGTTTACCCAAACCTGACTTAATTTTTAAAACAGATCAAATTATTGAACATGAACTCGTCCCATTTCGGGTCTAGGTTGACCCTAATCCAAAATTTTCGAGGCGGATTCGAGTCAAATTTTCAGGTCATGTCAAATATTGACACTCATACCTTTCATGGGTTAACATATGTTAATTGGCTTGGCAATATAATGGATCCACAACTGCTCACATTATTTTTCTTTGTCACAATGCCATCTCTTGGTGCTCCAAGAATCAATGTAATGTCACTCGCTCATCCATCGAAGTAGAATACCATACAATTGCCAATATTATTACTGATATCACTTGGTTAAAATCTTTACTTATCGAGCTTGGTGTCTCTCTACCCACCAACAATAGTCTATTATGATAATATTGGTGCAATATATTAATGTGCAATCCCAATTTTCTTTCAAGAACGATGAACATCGTCATTGTCTTCCGCCTCATTCGAAAAAAAAAATGATGCAAAACAATGACATTCATGTCTCTCATGTGTCATGCTCTCAACACGTCTCTTTCTTATCATCGACTCAACAATCTTTGTGCCATGATTGGTGTTATCTCACGTGACTCCATCTTGAGGGGGCATATTAGAAAAAAGTAAATAAATCTATTAACTCTTTATTTTTGGTTACTTTCTTTTAATCATCTTTTCTTTTGATTTCCTTTCATTTACTCTATGTATTAAATTAGCATTCATTAGCTGTTAATTCACTTTCCTTTTAATTTTCTTTCATTTAATATCTATATATTAAATTAATATTCATTAGATTGTTAATTGAATTTCCTTTAACTTCACTGTTATGTATCTATAAATATTATACAAAGCCTGCAATAGAAAATTAAGGAGAATAATTTATTTTCCTTCAAATTATCTTTCTTTGTATTAGCTAGCCCCTACTTTTCTAGTTGACTTATGAGTCATTTTTAAATAATTATAACATAAAATATATTATAAATTATATAATTTACATTTTTGGAAATAGTAATAAAAAAAATAATTCCACTCGTTCATTTCATAATTTGTAAGTTTTTTTTTTTTTTTTTTTTTTTTTTTTTTTTTTATGATTATGCGACTTAAAATGGTCGTAAATTATTTCAAACATAGGTGTTTGATTGTAAAATACACTAAAATTTCATTACATGCCACCGCCACCTACCACCACTGTAGGCTGCAGCTGCCGGGGCCTCCGCTGCCACCGTCGGACGCTTCAGCCGTCCATCCGTCTGTAGTACGAGAGATTATTAGGTGAGGAGTGCGGACGGGAGAACCGTCCGTACAAGTACTATACCCAACTAGTACCGGCACTCGATACCGCTGTATACTGCTAGGTACCCAAGTACTTTTACGAACGGTGTATATTCCGCACCTAATAATTGGACGACACATCCGTTTGTGGTCCTATAAGGGAATCCGTTTCAATTCCGTTCTCTCCGATATTTCGGAAATGGATCGTTACGGAATCAATACGGCGATTAATTCAAAAATTCAGTGGTATTATTGTAATAAAATGGACATCCATTTCAATTTACCTCGTCTATTCTTATTGCACCTACTTTGCCCGTCTGTAGTTTATCTTTGTCGCTAATCATATACTTTCGACTCGCCACGCAACTTTTTTTATTTTTCCACTACACTGAAGCTTGCTTCGAAAAACAGCAGCTTTCACTTCCTTCAGCTCGCGCTCTGCTTTCCTTTTCTAGGGTTTCCTCCGCTTTCCTCTTCCGTAATCGTCAATCTTGGTCTCTTGTCTTCCCATTTCAGTCTGGATATTGAAATCTGAGAAGAATCTCCTGTGACTCGGTAATCTAAATTCTTTTTTCGGTGTTCTGGGATCAAAGCAAATTCCTTTAGGTTTAGGGCCACTGCTTTCCTTGTGTTCCTGATTGTGTGGTTTGCGCGTGTTTTGGGTGAAGTTAGGGTGGTGTTTGGTGAGGAAGATCTATGTCTTCTTCACGGAATGGGCCGGAGCAGCAGCCACCTCCGCGTCGGCTGCTACGTACTCAGACGGCGGGAAACCTTGGAGAGTCAATCTTTGACAGCGAGGTCGTGCCGTCGTCCCTTGTCGAGATCGCTCCCATTCTTCGTGTGGCTAACGAAGTCGAGGCAACGTATCCCAGGGTTGCTTATCTCTGTAAGTTACATTCTTTATATGGCGGCTTCTTCTTAATCTATTTTTTTTTTTCAAGTGACAGATTCCTAGTCCTGATTTGTTATTCACAAAGTGTGCGGTGACTGATATTGTGGATTTTTTCATTGTACATGTTAAATTTGTTAACTTTTTAATTCTCCGTGTTTACTGGTTTGTACTCGAGCTTTTTGTGATTTGGGGGTGCTGTAGTTTTCCAAAGCTAGCTAGTTTTAATGCAATTTTCCACTATGTTCTGCTATTTTCATTGAAAATGTTAGAGAGAGAAGCTTAGATTATTTGAATGCCATCACTCATGTGATATATTGGCGTTTCCCTTAATTTTTTTTCTTTGCGTGAAAATTTTCATGTTTGGGCATTATTTGTTAATCTATTTCCATATTAGAACAATTCTGTCCTCTGAAGGAGGATAATGCTTATATCTTCTAACTCAATATCACACAATTCATTATTATCTAAAACTTGAAAAATACTTCCGGAATTAGTTTTATCAAGTTTCATAATAATTTAATCATTGATCAAGCCTATGAAATGACAATGATTGAGTCACATATGGAATCACTCCTAAAGTTTAAGTTTGACTTATGCATTTTGCTAATCAAAAGTGTCCAATATATTCAACATATCACCATGAACCTATGTATTTTATCTTTGCCCATTTGAAGGTTTACAAAACTACAACTACCTTATCATGCAATTGAAGCCATCCCGTGAAAAAATTTTGATGCTTCTAATTCGTGATTACACAATATTAAAATTTTGATAATTATATATAACTCTAGATTTAATTGTGTTAAAGAGAATGAGCAATTATGACTTAACATTTGAAGGCCATAACATTAAAATTTGTATGGGAGTAGAATGGTGATTCTTTTGCAAGGAGGAGAAAGGTCCATCCCTATATGCACACATGTTTACACACATGGACATACGTGAAGGGCATTATAATTCATGTGTAACGACTCTTATGCTGTGATTGGGGGCTTGAAATTTTGAGAGAAAAGTAAAAGAATTGGAAATAAAGTAAAGACCATTTTTTATTGTGAGTTAAAATGAGAAGAGAGAGAAGAAAAGAAGTGAAAGAGATAAAAAGTTTCAACCTTTTGAAGAATTTTGTTTCTCTCAAAAAACTAGTGGAAATAGAAAAAGGAATTCATATAAGTAAACTTTTAATAATAAATAAACTATACTTATTTTAACAAATGGATAAATGTTAATTCTCACAATCCTTACCTATCAACTTATGAGGGTGTACATATCAAATTAATTCTAATATTTATTTTCCTTTTGTTTCTCTTAACTACCTACCTATCAGGAATTGGATGAAAATTTTTCTTCTCTTAAAAACACCAATAAAAAAAAAGAATGCACATGCTTTCTTTTGTTTCTACCTAAAATTTTTCTTCTTTCCTCAACTCCAAGTCAGAGTGTAAGTTCCATGAACATTACATATCTATGCTCCATTAATTTGGATGAAAGTTAGTATGTAAATAATTGTCAAATTCTATCACATTATGTATTATCAATAACATGATGCTATACAATTAACAAAAATGCAAAAAAAAAAAGGTGCCCACTTTAATTTCTGAAGGAATTTGCTTGAAGAAAAAATTTGCGCATAGTCATGGAAAAGTTGACCCATTAAGTGATAAAGCTACATGCTGATCATTATGTAGAATTTGGAGAAAATATTATAACAAGTGTCAATGAAACGTCTCAAACAAGGAACATGGTGCAATGCTGAAGTCTAAATATTTTTTTAAAGCCATTGAGTTAGCACCCATTGTGGACTAACCTGAGGACCCTATATAAAATGTTAAAAAATCTGCGATGCACTCATTCATGCATGTGCTTGATAAATATGATCCATTTCTTTTCTAATATTTTCTAGAATACATGAAAATATGATATTCAATCTGAAGCATGAATTAACTCCCAATTTTATTATTCTTGTGCTAGTTAGCCTAATTTATTTGATGTTAGAAAAATCCTATAATTCCAAGTAATTTTTTTGCTTAAGGTGAGCATGTAATTTGGCTTGTAAGTTTCAAAATAATGCAACTTAAATTATTTTTTAGTTAAAATAATCAAGTAAGTGTTTTTTTATTTTGTGATTTCACTAATTAAAGGAAGATGAGAAGGAAAGACATCTTGTTAGAACCATAAACTTATGGTAAGGCAATGATCGTAGGCTTGTTGTGCAAATTAATTTTTAATTTTTTATTGATCAGTGTCTTTTTAGAATGCAATAGTAATTTCCTTTGGAAGTTGTGCACAATAAAGAAATAATAGGGGAATGAAACATTGAGTGAGAGACCAGAATGTCATTAGATCCTTTCCAATGATGGCAACAAAATACTTCTTTTTATTGTTGCAAGTTGCAACTAGCTTAAAAAATTGTACTTGAAAGATAAATGGAGGAAGAAGCCGAAATTTAGGAGTGATCTTGATGCGGACATCGCCACATCGGTACGAATATTTGGCGCATCTATCACAGGAGGCGTCGTAAATCGACGGCTATAATTTAAATTGTCATTTATGAGTTATTTTCTGAATTTTAGCTCTTATTTTATGTTATTTCCTGTTTTACCCCTAGGTTAGTTTATGTGAGTGTTGTGGTCAAGGGGCAATTTTGTAATTTTGAGTTTTTCTTATATTGTGGCCTATATATATGGCCTTAAGCTATTGTAACGGGGATAAAGAATTGATATTAAAAATTTGTGTTCAACAATTGTGCTCTTGTGAGAGGATGATAGTGAGATTTCTATGGAGAGGAATTAGAGTCTTCACCAGCTACAGGATGGGTCCGGGCTCGTGAATTGAAGTCCCTTGGAGAAGGGCAAAGAATCACCCGTCAGTCTTTGGAAGAGTCCAAGGCTCACGGTTTTTATCTTCTATCTCTTGTTTCTATTTTGTTTTTGTTTCTTCCATCTTATCGCTCATCATTGTCATTTTTATATTCTTGCTCCTCCCCCATAATTCGTTTGGCAGCCGGATTCTAGCCCCTCCCCTTTTCCCCATTAGCTCCTCCACCGCCCCACCCGAGCCAAGCCCACCGCCGGCCACTCTTGTTTGTCTCCATGAATGAGGAGTCAATGTCACCTTAATGCTTACCTAAAGAGTTCAAATAATTTAGGAAATTATTTTCATCCTTTGAATTTCAAATTTTGAATTTCAAATAGTTTCCTAAATTAGAGAGCTATTTTAGGAAAATATTGAATCTCATTCATGATGTAATTCAAACTTAATTTGGGTTATTTAATTTTGGGCAGTTTCAAATTCAAATCTAACTAATTTGAAATTTGAAATTTGAAATCCTTCCTAATTTGCCATTCCATTTTTGGAACTTTTTAAATGAATTCTATTTGAATTTCAAATTTAAATTGGATTGGGTTATTTACTTTCCTAATTCCTGAACCAATTAAGAAGCCTTAAATGCTTTCATTAAACCTCTCCCTTGCCCATGCATGCCGCCGGCCCCCATGTGAGCAAATCAGGATTTATTTCCTAATTGCCTAATAAGCTCGTTTAGAAATATTTCAAATTAATTATTTTTCCTTTGGCCGAATTTTCCCAGACCCATAACCTCTTTATTTCTTTCCAATTTCAATTCCTCTGAATTGGAAATGGATTCCCTTGGCTCTCCTAGTCACAACAAATCCTGTTTCTTTTATTACCGGAATTTAATCCCGGTCTTCTCTCTCCTCACCTCTCTATCTTGGCTTGAAATAATAATGATGGCCTATTCTCCACTTAGTGTTTTTGGCAACTATTTTCAAATTCCTTTACGTTGCTTCTAACAGATCTTTCCTAAGCCTTATTTCCTAATCTAATTTCCCAAATCAACTCATTGATTTAGGAATAGAAAATCCCTCAGATCTCCCCTCTATCCCGCCGCCCTCCCTGTTCCTCTCTCCTTACCCGACCACCTCTCCCTCTCAAATTCCCTCTCTCCCACGTCAACACCTTGCTGGACTGAAGCCTGACTTCTCCTCCCAATTCCCTTTGCTCCTAAGCCTAGATTCTTGGGATTTCTCTCAGATTTTGGCTGCTGAAGCTATCCCGCTGCTGGATTGCTGAAGTTCCTCTCAGATTTTGGGAGGAAAATCTGAACTGTTTCAGGTTTCCTGAAAGGAACTGTTTCAGATTGTTGCCACCCTCCTACCCGTTCTACATCAGATCTAGAGGGTCATGCTACATAGCAGAAATGGAGTCCCCCTCACTGATTCCTCCTAATTGTGGAGTGGAGGAAGAAAGAGAAGCCATTTTGAATTTTTGCATATTGTTTAGCTAAGGCCTCAAGCTTAGAATGTTTCTTCTGACTGCTGTGTTTTTATGATTTTTATGAACCAACAATGGGCATTGATTACTTTTGTTTGATCAATTTCTTGTATGTTATTTAATGGAGTTTGTTTGTGACCTAAAGCTGTGTATGGATCATCTATTGGTGAGTAGCTTCAATTTTTTTTTTTTTAGTTTGGTCAAGAATCGCAAGGTGGACAATGTATTCAATGTTATTTGATCAAATATTGATTTTATCGGCAACCGAAATGGATTCATGCCATCATAGACTACTTTAGTTTCACTTTGTGATTTCATGTTAAGTAGTATTTGCTTGTATGCTATTTAAAGCCTAGAGTTTCTTTGTAATCATATTGATGATTTTTTCTCCTTGCTAATGGACAGGTAGGTTCTATGCTTTTGAAAAAGCACATCGATTAGATCCAACATCAAGTGGGCGTGGTGTGAGACAATTCAAGACTGCTCTTTTACAACGACTAGAAAAGGTTGGTTATCTAGATTTTTCTATTAACTACTACGATATATCACCCTTTTTATCTTTAAATGCTTAAATTTATTTTGCTTGAGATGCTTCTATATTATGGATCTTTTCTTTCAAATATGCTTTGGGACTTTCAGCTTTACTTTGTATTTGAATGTGGTTTATGGCATTATTGATTGTATATGATGTTCATTATAAACAGATGTTTTGGGGGCTTTTTCATTCATATTTTTTTTGCACTTACTTGGTATGTGGTATTTGGTTGCTAAATAGTGAAAAATCAAAGCTGTAAGATATCAGTGTTGATGGAAATCATTGAGTTAGTCACTGCCGATATGTATAACTTATCACTAGAGTATATCGAGAGTTAGTAGTTTTAGTAACAGATGTTCATCATTTTGGTAGTGATTAGAATTCCATTGAAATAAATATAAGGAGTATCATTCCATTGTTAATTTCTGGCTATTCCTACGATTAGCCATCACATCTTTTGATGTGAAACTAAATGCGATGACAATAATTGCAATTAAGAGATTAATAAAAGTTATGAACTTTGCGTACTACCAATAAAATCTAGTTTACTCAAGTGGAAGTTTAAGAAGATATCATGAAAGATTAAGCACTAGAAAAAGATTACACTTTGAGATTACTAGAACTTGCAAAATAACAACCAAGACTAATAGATAATGCAAATAGCAAATATAACAAAGCCTCAAATTTAAAATCTAGATCCTTCACCTAGAGCTCCTTCACTCAACTCTTGAAAGTGGAGGAGGCTAGTGGAGGAGGATTGCAAGTACACTTAGAGATGCCACTATCACACAAGTGATGCTTAGAGGACTAGTCGCCGGGAAAGAAGCGGGAGTTGGGGAAGCAGGCGGACGTCCGATAAGAATCCACGGAGTTCTGGGTCGTTGAAGATCGATGGTTTCGGCAAGGCAATAAACTATGCGATTGACGTAACGTTCCACGATGACGTCGTACTCCCAATCCAACGCATAGAAGGGGGAGAGAAAGATGTCAATCTTCCCTTGTTCGTTGTAAGCGAAGCCGTGATCAACTTCCAGATCCGCCATGCATCCTTGTCGGGAGATGAAGGAGCAACGACGGAAGCAAGGAGAAGAGGAGGGGTGGATGTGGCGGTTTGGAGGGAGGAGGACGTGGTGCCGGCGAGAAGACTTGGAGGGGATCGGCTAGGATGGGAGGTCAAGAGGTAATTGCAGAAAATCTGAAATTGTTTCAGATTTTAGTAGTTTGGGGATGTATTTAATTTGAAAATTCAAATTAATCCCAAGAGGGGGAGAGGGGTGGCAATGGGGAGGGATTTGGGGCTGAATTGGTGGAGCTTTTAATTTAATTTGGGAGAGAGGAAAGCCCATTAAAGGGGGCGGCCATATGTATTGGATAGAGAGGCTTGGGTTTTAATTATATGGGGCCCACACACTAATCAAAAGTTTTAAGAAAAAATCTGAATTAAATTTCAGATTTTTCTATGAAGGGGAAAAGTTTCCTAATATAAAGGCAATTAATTGAAATTTGTTTGAATTTCAAATTTAAATTGAAATTCAATTAAGAGGATTGCCTAAAATCATGGAGTTATTTTAGGAAAGTCATCAATGTCTCTTGGGGAAAATTTGAATTTCAAATTTGTAATCCCAAGGAGGGAGGCCGGCGGCTAGAGAAGTGGAGAGGGGATGAAGGGGGAGGGAAGGCCGGCGGTGGGTGGTTGGCAGAAGGGGCCGGCGGCTTGGACGACCCAATGGGGGGCGGCGGCAAGGGGCTTATAGGGAGGGGAAGATCACTTCAAGGGAAAAAGAATATAAATTTGAAGAGTTAGGGATTTACTCACCTCAAGTACTTCCACCCCAAATCTCACAAAGAAATATTGGGAAAACTTAGAACTCACAAAGAGATCTTTCTCCTCTCATGAACTCACTAAGATATCACCAAGTAGAATAAACTTTTCATTCAATAATTCATCAAAAAACATACATTGCATGAGGCCTACTTTAAATAGGCCAAGATAAGATAAAAAAATGAAAATGACACAAATGCCCTTAGGGCTACATAATACATAAGTGACTCAATGCCCATAGGGGCAAACTAGGAAAAATAAAAATACAAGCATAAATAAAATACAAGTAAATCAGAAATAAAGGATCTGGATCGTAGCCGTTGATCTGCGTCTCCGGCGATGGTACACGTGTCGAAATCTGATGTCCTCATCATCTTTGGACTTAATATATTGAATGTATCCAAATTATCATCTTAAAGACTGATGCAATCAAAAATTTGGGAGAGGGCCCCAAATTTTTGATCACAAAAACAAACTCTTCCTATAACTTAGAGACTAAAATTTAACATAGGATAAGGCGACGACACTTGCACAAAACAAAATACAACTTTAATATTATAAAAGGACTTACAAACAAAAACTCTTACAAATGACACTTACAATTTGGACGCTTACAAACTTTGACACAAACAAAATGACACCCTAAACTTGCTTACTTTGAGAAGAAGGATACAATGGAATGGTTACTATGGAAAGAAGAAAGAGATTAGAAGCCAAGAAGAAGGGTGGAAAGAGCCCGCAGGATTTCCATAGAAGAAGAAGAAGAAATGGAACAAAGCTCTCAAGCTTTTTCCAATGAAAAAACCTTTCAGGTTTTGTCTCCAAAAATCACATCATAAACTCTACTTTTTATAACCCAAAATATCTACTATATATAGGCATAAGAGGGGAACTAAACAGCTATAACAGCCATTAAAATCCAGCACAGGAAACAGGACAGCATTTTGGATTCCAGCACAGAAAAAGACAACAGCAGTTGGAGTAATAAAAGCCACGGTAATCAGCAACAGAGAATTCCAAACGGTAGAGCCAATATCAAGAAAAAGCCACGGTATACCAAGGCAGCATTTAAAAGGGAATAAAGGCCACGGCAATCCAGCAATCAATTGAAGGAAAAAGGCAGCAGCTCAAGAGGTAAAGAAGAAGAGGAAGAGACAAGTTCAAGAAACAATGAGCTAATTCTTTAGTTCCATAAATGAACTAAAAAAATAGCTCATAATGAGCTAACTTTTAGCTCAAAATATTAATGAGCTAGCAAGCCCAAAAGAAGTCAAAACCAAAATATTCATTTTGTTTTGACCCCCCTCTTTGCATGCATCAAAGACCTTCTGCATGCTCTGTTTTGGTTTTCCAGGGTTGTGGGTGTAGCTCCTCTTCTTCCTGGTGTTTTAGAAGGCTATGTGAGACGAGCGATTACTTTGTTCCTTGACAATTTTACGTTTCTTCATCTCCTCTTCCCCAACAGCCGGTCATCCTTGTTCTTTTCTCTTAACTGCTGCTTAACTCTATCATTTGCAACCCTCTAAACTCGTTATTTTGATTTTTGATTGATGGATAGGGGATTCAAAGAAGAGATGCAACTTATAGTATTGTAAAATTAAATTATTTATATATTACCAAACATTACAAATGCTTTGGCCCTTGTTTTGCACACCTCTTATAGTTTTAAGCCATTTGCACATAAAACGTAAAGCTCTTATCCACCAAAGCAAGATAATATTTTTATAAACAAGATTGGAAAATTTGATGTGTCAACGTCTTAATAATTTAATTTTAGCCTTATGCACAATCCTTTAGCCAATTTATATAGATCCACGGCTCAGATTTGCTGTACAATTGAGCCCCTCTTTAGTACTCTTTCACCTTGATATCATAGGATTCTTGTCATGTGCACAATTTTATTAATTCTGTTGGTTTATTATCATGTTGGCGCCTATGGAACAGCTTGCTGTTTGCTTAAATCTTCTATTCTTTTATTGTGATTCAACGCCTTTAGGACAATGAGCCCACTTTTAGACAGAGGACCAAAAAGAGTGATGCGCAAGAAATGCGAAGTTTTACTACCAGCATTACTACAGAAAATATATCGAGGCTCTCCAAAATGTTGCTGACAAGGCTGATCGGTGAGTTAGATATAGTCATTCTTATCAAGTATTTTAATGTCATGGACTCATTATTATTGCCCTTTTTTATTCTCTTCTATGCTAATGTTTTGCTCCTTTTTAGTGCTCGACTTACCAAAGCTTACCAAACAGCTGCTGTTTTGTTTGAGGTTTTAAAAGCTGTTAATCTGACTCAATCTCTTGAAGTGGATAAAGAGGCAAGTTTGTATTTCTGCTTGATATTTTATATTTTATCATATATATATATATATATATATATATATATTAACATATATATAACACTATCCTAGCACTCCACTTTTAAGCTGTGAGACAAAAATGTTATAAAAGAAAGCTTCCAACAACTTCTTGTGTTGATTATTTATTATGTGATGCTTTTGTTCAGATATTGGAAACTCATAATAAAGTTGAAGAAAAGAAAAAGATATATGCACCTTACAATGTTCTTCCGCTTGATCCTGATAGTGCAAATCAGGCTATAATGCGGTATCCAGAGGTTTTTCTCGTAACTCTTGTTTTAGGCAATGCTTTCAACTAGAGGAAAGTTTTACAGAAATCTCCTGACATTATGATTCTGCAGATTCAAGCTGCAGTAATTGCTCTTCGGAATACTAGGGGTTTACCATGGCCCAAAGATCATGAGAAGAAGTTAGATGAAGACCTTCTTGACTGGCTTCAGGCAATGTTTGGTTTTCAGGTGAATCCTCTTTAGTTGCTGCTTTTTTTTGTCAACAAGTTACTTTTTCTGCATATTATTTCCACTTAATTTTGAACTTCTTTTTAAGTTATTTCATGCAAATGCATTTCATATTTTGAATTGTTTGAGTACGCAGAAGGATAATGTGGCTAATCAAAGAGAACATTTGATATTATTACTAGCAAATGTCCACATCCGACAGGCTCCAAAGCCTGATCAACAAGCAAAGGTTTTACTTCTTTTTTACTGCGCTTAAACAACAATGTGAGTGCTGTGCTATTTTGCTCTTTGGTGAGCCTTAATACTAATTGCTAATCTATATCTCAGTTGGATGATCGTGCCTTAAATTTGGTCATGAAGAAACTATTTAGGAATTACAAGAAGTGGTGCAAATACTTGGATCGAAAGAGTAGCCTCTGGTGAGAATTCAAAAGCTACTTTAACCGACCATTTTACGTATGAAATACATTTAGGCTTGACGTTTCTTCTTGATTTCTATTTTTAAAGATTCGACTTTTACTTCATTAATATTTGATCCATATCTTTTTTTTTTTTATTTTCTCATATCTTATTATCGTGATATTAAAATTTCAGGCTGCCAACCATTCAGCAGGAAGTACAACAGAGAAAATTGCTTTACATGGGCCTGTATCTTCTAATTTGGGGTGAAGCTGCAAATCTGCGTTTTATGCCGGAATGCTTGTGCTATATCTATCATCATGTGAGTTTCCTGCATAAAATTTGGTTCATTTCATCCCCAGATGCTATAATCCTTTGCCTTGGGCAAATGAACAAAAGGAAAAAAGGAAATAAAATAAGTACCTAATTGGTTTTGGTTGTTTTTTATCTGAACTACATATACTAATCTTTCTGCTATTATCATGGCCTTTTATTTACTGGATCTTGCAATAATAATCTTATTTATTTATCCACAACTGATAAAAATGCATAATTAGAATTACTCATCGCACAAAAGCAAAAAAAAAATTGTTTGGTATCTAATTGATGACAATAGTTTTTTCAGTGTATGATTCTATCTGGAATACGCTTTAAAATTGAGCAGGCAATTCATATTTCGCGTCTGTCCTCAAATTTAGCTTCCTTTTTTCTACAAATCATATATAACCCTGCTATTAAGGCCCTGTTGAGCTTTTTTCTGCTTCCATGAAACCTAACATGAGCTAGAAGGTCTTACTGACCATCATTAGTTAATATTCCCATTGAAGGACTTAATTGCACTATGAGCAAAGATGGCTATCTTTCACTGGGAGGGGAAACATGGGATGAGGCTTTTATTGATTATTGGTGAGCTTCAAATTATTTTTGGCATTACAGGTCTGAACTGTTGTTCCGTGACATTTTGCTACTATTGATTTAACTGCATTTCATGTGATTTACAACCTCAAATTGGTGTGCGAAATGTTGAATATTGGATGTAAGTTCGGGAAGAAGAGAGGAAAAGGAAGGCATGTTGTCTATCATAATTCTCTGAAGCACTCAAATGAAGAAGTATCATGCAGCCCTAAGATGACTGGTCAAATATTAGGGCATCGGGTTGAATTCCAAAATCATTCGTCCACAATTGAAAGTAAAACCTAAGGAGTCCTTACAAGAGGAAGTCTCATCAAGTAATGGAAACAAATTCCCCTCAGAAGAAAATAGATGAAGAAGCTAAAATAAATACATCTCAATTCCTACATAACACTGCATGGGGCATTACACCCTTTAAACTCAGCATGGAGGGCGCGTAAATAGTAAAATAAAACATAAAAACAATGAAAAATTGCCGTACATGGATGTGAAAATGAGTTGAAATTTTGCAACTTCTCTAGATTGTTGCCATTTATTTCCTGGGTTTCAAAGCACTCTAGTGTGGAGAGTGAAGGTGACAATACACTACTTACTGACGTAGAAGTAGGTAGCTTGATTTGCGGACTATGGGTCATCAAACGACAGATGGTGCATCCAATGAGGAAGTTGCTATAAGTTCCTATAGTCAACTTGAACTCACCTGATGTTGAAAAAGTAAGATACGGTGGAACTGGCATTTTAGGTACTACATCTATAGAAACACTAATAATACAAAGTATGGGGTTTGGAAGGTTCTAGACAACCAAAGAGGAGGGTGACTGGGTGAGTCTAGGAAGGACTAGAAAGGAAGGGAGGGCATTTTCCTTTAGCAGTCAGCAGCTTGAGTGAGTTTCAATCAGCTGTGTTGGAAAAAAGTAATTAACTTGGTAGAGAATTAAGGGAAGTGTACATGGCCCTGAAAGGATACGGGGACTGGTGGGAAATTGCTTATGTGTATGGGGTATACTCAAATTAAATTCGGAACCATATGAACTCCAATTTCAGCAAACTTATAGTCGAACTAAACGTCTCGAAATGACAAACCCAACGATACCAAATTCGACACAATCGTAGCCCAAATGGTACCAAATCAAAGACCCGAAGTGCATTTGGAAGGTTCAAACTATAAATTAGATGGCCAAACGGTTTCAAAATGTGAAATGCTTATAGTTGAATCAAGCGACTCGACGAGACGAATCCAACGAGCCTAAGATCGCCAAATTCTACTATCATTAAGACATTTAAATGCCCAATAAACAATTCATAATCAAGGGAATCAATATTGGCCGTTCATTCAAACCACTCTCAACTTACCCTTGATCTTCCTCCTATTTACTGGCCATGCCACTCTCAGAAACTATAAATATACTCATCATTTCTTATGGAGGGGGACCTAAGCATGGAAGCAAGGACGAGAAGGAAGAAAAGAAATTAGAGTTCTCTTACCACCAGACTCTTTGACCACCGCTGAACTTCTGCCTGGCCATCGACTGATGCTGGACTTCCACCCGTCCATCGACTGATGCTGGACTTCCACCCATCCACCGACTGATGCTGGACTTCCGCCCGTCCACCGACTGATGCCGGACTTCCGCTTGGCCGCCAACTAACGCCGGACTTCCACCCGACTTCTAATTCTTGTTGGACTTCCACCCGGCAACGGTCTTTCTGACCTTCGTCGCCCACCGACTATGATCCTTTCGACCTCCATCGCCAGATTATAGTCCTTCCAACCTCCGTCACTAGACAACGGTCTTTCTAACCATTGTTGCCCGTCGACTACGATTCTTTCAACCTTCGTTGCCAGATTACAGTCCTTTTCGACCTCCGTCGCCAGACAATGGTTTGTTGGCCACTGTTGCCTGCCGACTACAGTCCTTTTGATCTCTGTTTTCATATTACAGTCCTTCTAAACCTCAGTCAATAGACAACAGTCTTTTTGACCACTGCTCGTCGACTACAATCCTTTCGACCTCTGTCATCAGATTATAGTCATTTGAACCTCCGTCGCCAGACAATGATCTTTCTAACCACTGTCGCCCGCCGATCACGGTCCTTTCGACTTCGTCGCCGGACTATGGTGCTTCCGACCTCTGTAACCAGAAAACGGTATTTCTAACCACTATTGCGCGTCGACTATGGTTCTTTCGATCTCCATCGTCAAATTACGGTGTCCTTATGACATCCGTCACCAGACAATGGTCTTTTTGATGGTCCTTCTGACCTTCGTCGCTCGACTATTGTTCTTCCAACATCTGTCGCCAGACAACGGTCTTTCTGACCTCCATCACCCGCCGACTACGGTCCTTTCGACCACCGTCACCTGACTACGGTCTTTACGACCTCCGTCGCCCGCCGACTATGGTCCTTCCGTCCAAACAAACACGTCAATAATGAATCTTTCAATTCCCACCATGTAATGCACTTTATATAATATATATTTGTTGCATAAAGCCAATGCCTTCCCCCTAAGGAAATGCCTCATTTGTAATCAACTGCAAATACCAGTGGATTCATTCAAACTGGGTCAGGTCCTGTGTTTTTTTCTCTTTTTAGGGTTTTCCACGTAAAAAATCTTGGTGTCTCTTATAAATGTTGCATTCTTTCTTTTATCTGATTGTGTGTTGGATCTTTGTATAAAATTAAGATGTTAAACTTTATATTTCTCTATAATCATGAATATTCCAGGACGCAATAAGTGTGATTATAATAGTTGTCAAAACATATTTAGTTATGGGCATAATCAAACCACCTGAATACCATCTCATCATCATGGATCATGGTATAAAGTGACAAATTTTGCATTGCAACCTAAATAACTGTACATTTCATCTCAATATTCCAAGTAATGGTAGCATGTCTTAAATCTAATTCACTGCGAGCCATTAGCTCCCCATCGCCACAACATGACATATTTCTTATGTTTGCTTGCATGTGGTGGAAATGTACCTAACTCCGTATCCTCTATCAGCACAATTTGGTGCAACTCATCTGCTTCTATTATCTGTGGTGGAAATGTTGAAGTCATAAATGAGTCGGTAACTTTGCGTTTTTAACTAGTCACAATGGGGCTCCATCTAGCAACATGCACATGCAATTATTCATGTATATATTTTTATTGGCATCTATCAATTGATGTAGTGTCTTTATTCGTAGGAGCTTTTGGCATGATATTACATTTTGTAATCATAACAATAACTTATAATTTGAAATTCTGAACTGAGCATGCTATTTTAAATCAAAGACAGCATTAGTCTGACGTTTGTAAACATGACATTTAGAATCATGAATTGTAATTCAAAGGCAAGGTAAAGCACATCCACTTTTTATTTATTTATTTATTTTTATTTTTTAAAGGTAGGGCACATCCACTTGATGTCATCAATGGTAGCAGGATACATGAATTGCAAAACACTATTTCCTTTTACTATCTCTTTTTTTCTCGTGTCTGAAATCAGTTAATGTGTCATTGATTGTAGCAAGTGGAAGAGGAAAAGGGAGAACAAGAGAGAAACGCAAGAGAGGTTGAGATACATGTCAATAGTGGGGTCTTGAGTAGATCAATATTTTTTTTAATCAATCAATAATCTCAACCTCAGAGATAGGATACGAAATGAGCATATACGTGGAAAGGTTGGAGTAGCTCCAGTAGAAGATAAGATTAGAGAGAGTCGCCTTAGATGGTTTGGTGACATAAAACGGCGGCTTTCCGATGACCCGGTTAGGAGAGTAGAGGTATTAGATATGACTTATGTTAAGAAAGGTAGGGGTAGACCTAAAAAGACTTGGTTAGAAAATTTTCGGAATGACCTTTCTTTATTAGATTTAAACAAGAATTTGACTTTTAATAGGACACAATGGAGAAAAAGGATTCATGTAGCCGACCCCACGTAGTGGGATAAAGGCTTGATGATATTGTTGTTGTTGAAATCAATAATCTCAACCTAGTCTTAGGGGTCCTACTTATTATCAGAAGATTTGTTGGTTCACAAAAATCTAATATGATTAGTTAAATATAAGGAATTGAATCCTAGTGAAATTAATGAAAATCAAAGCATAAAATAAACCTTAATGAAACAAGCAAGTGTTAGCTAAATACATCCTTAAATAAAGCATGAAGGTATTTTATCAAAAAATGTGTTGATGTAAGTTCAAATACCATGACCATCATCAGAAAGAATCTCTACTGCAGAAGAATTTGCTTTTATGATGTTCCACTAATCTAGGGTTGTCAATTCGGATCAACGGGGTCGGATTTGGGTCCAACCCGAGTTGACCCGGGCATAAACGAGTTGACTCAAACCCGACCCGTTTAGCTAGACAGATCAGGATATACAACCCGGATCCACCCGCACGGATTACCGGTTTGACCCGACCCTACCCGCGAACCTGAACCGGACTTAATGGGAATATATAAAACGTCCTAATTTTGGTGATGCATGTTTGCTCAAGCTATTTTCATGTATTAGAAACAAGTGGATGATGTTTCTCAAAATTTTTTCCTTGATCCAATAACTTGAATTCTTGAAAAAATTCTTTTTTTTTTTTTTTTCATAATTTTTAGATTAAAAAAAATGGTTATAGAGCTATGTTCTGGTTTGCAGACTATGCTTTTGTATCATGCACAACATAAGCTATACGGTTTGCTAAACATAGCGGGTATCAAATGGTTAGGATAAGGCCAATGATTAGATGATAGTGATTATACACCGGGAAAAGTTATTTCCTTGTAAAGATGAGCATTCTAAATATTTTTCCTATTCTCCTTTTGTATTTTCAACAATAGAGTAATTGAAATGGAATATACTGGAAGACCTTGACCAGTTATCTTCTTGTTCCAGTTGCATTTGGTTCACGTGTTAAGCATTAGTGTACGCTATATGATATTGATCTTATGCTTTAGTGTTGGCATTGCTATGCATTTTTTGACTCTCTGCTTTTAGGATGTTATGTTTCTCTAACTGTTGTTTTTTTTCCTTTGTTACCAGATGGCTTTTGAACTTTATAGCATGCTAGCTGGCAATGTGAGCCCCATGACAGGTGAAAACGTAAAGCCGGCTTATGGGGGTGATGAAGAAGCCTTCCTCAGAAAAGTTGTAACTCCTATTTATAAAACAATAGCCGAGGTTGTAAAACAATATTGTTCTTACCCCATGCATCCCCTTCCTCTTTTAGTTAATTTGTCTCATTTTGCTGTTTTAACACTCATGTTTATTGCAGGAAGCCAAGAGAAGCAAAACAGAAAAATCGAAACATTCTCAATGGAGAAATTATGATGATTTAAATGAATACTTTTGGTACTTGTAACAAGGAGTTTTTAATTTGTATTCTCTGACTGAATGTTTTCCTGCACTTCAGTTGACTATTATCTAAATGATATGCAGGTCAGTTGACTGTTTTCGTCTGGGTTGGCCAATGAGAGCAGATGCAGATTTCTTTTGTCAACCTCACAAATATCCATCTGAAAAAAATGGAGTAAGCTTCCTCCTATCTACTTCTATTAAATATTTCAGGTTTGTGCACACATATAGACGTGTGAGTGTGAGTTGAAAATATGAATGAGCAATATCATTTCTAATTCATATTTTATTTTACTAAGAACTGTAGATATTCTTAGTATATTTTGATTTTTTGTTGCTCAGGAGAACGTAAACACTGCTAGGCACAGATGGATTGGGAAAAGTAAATTTTGTTGAGATACGCTCATTTTGGCATATATTTAGAAGTTTTGATAGACTGTGGGCTTTCTTCATTCTGGCATTGCAGGTGATTTACTACATTTATTTTTACTGAAATATAAATCTTGTAGTTTATAATTTTATTCAGCTTTTCAACTTTCTCTGCAGGTCATGATTATCCTTGCATGGAATGGAGGCTCACCAAGTGATATCTTTGATAATGGGGTCTTTAAGCAAGTATTGAGCATTTTCATTACTGCTGCTGTATTGAAGTTAGGACAAGGTAAATGAAGCAATATCTTTGTTTGACAGTGGACTTTTGTACATAAGGATTAAGACTGCATATAGAACCAAAGAGTAATAAATGAGGAAAAAAGATTTATGCAGCCAAAGTAATGAAGCCTTGCCGACGAATGACAATATATGCTAATAATTGGGAATTGGTTTATTAGTTATTTTTTAGCTCAGTATTGCCTCGTTTTTTTTATTTTTTTCTATTTTCTGTTACCAAAAAAATTAGAAATGTTTTTTTTTGGCTTGTTATTTCTTTATGTAAAGTGTTTTGGATGGATAAGAAATGGTTCTGATTGCCATTCGTTATTTACAATTCATATTAATTCAATTGAAAAAATTGTACAAGTTGTTGAAACCTAGCAATGGTTCTGATTGTCATTCGTTATTTATAGTTCATATTTATTCAATTGACAAATTTGTACAAGTCTGAGACACCCCATGAAAATAGATGCTGTCACGACCCGGCCCGGTGAGCTCGCATAGGCGAGGCGGGAACGGAGGTCGTACAGTAGACTAAAATATATAATTCATAAAACTATCACCTTAACATTTGAAAGAGCCTCTAAAACATCAAATTTGAAATTACATAAACATAAAATTAGTAATATTCATAAAGTTACATTTTCTCAGACGCTCCTCTTCCACGGTATACATTTTCGCCCATTCTACTCATTTTGATTTAAAGTAATTACACCTGAAAAATGTTAACAACTAACATTAAGCCAAAGCTCACTAAGTAAAACACGATTCTTAACTATAGTAATCAAGGAAAAATGAACAATATGCTATATGTCAATTTCCTTTAAAATATAACATAAATTCATTTTTTACAAACATGCCATTAAACATATCATATCATAAAACTATATCTTTCATTTTCATTTTCATTTCCATATTCATATTCATTATTCATAATTTTCTCATTTCGTATATATTTTACAACCGTCACAGGAGCCACCGTCTAGTACCATAAAGGTACTCATTTACCATTTTCTTTTTCATATCATTTACCATTTTAACGTGCAAGAGTACAACGTCCCCAGCTAGTATCATAAGGGGGTGAGTTCCATGTATTCAGCATGCACATACAATCACTCAATATAACAATCATATCATATTCATATCATCTCATTTATCAATAATATTAAGCCTTATCATATACCTTATACAGTAATATAGTGAATCAATTAATATGTAAAATATGAAACAATGGAATCAATTGAAATGCAGTAAAATAAACCAATTTGCAATAACAATTCAATAAAAATTGAAACGATGCAATTACCATAATAAAGAAACATGTTTACTCACCTGAATGTTTCCAAGCTTTAATATTTTTCCATACCTCAAGCTTCGTTGTAGATCCCAATACTCGTCTCAGCTTTATTATCAGAAATTTTCAACTGTTCAAATAATATTAATAAGATCTTAAACCTTCAACTTAGAGTTCTCAATCCTAAAACAATATCAATGATTCATATTCTTTTTATTATGTTCTAATCTACTCCCAACATTTCTAAAGGTTCTCTTTCTCTCCCTCTCATTTAAAACATAAAGTATATATTTTAAAAATTCATTTTTTATTGAAGTAATCCCTTTACCATTACTTAAAATAATTCAAAATAATTTCTATTTTCGGATTTAATCTAAAATCCTAAATTTGGAAAACTTATTTTCATTAAAATGCTTACTTTTTGCATGCTAAAGCTTCCCATTCATCAAAATAATATTTATGAAAAACTAATTTTCGGATTTAAATTAATTAGAAATTAAAAAAATACCATTTTGTGAGAGAAAACTCAATTTCTTCTCTTAAAATCTCTCTTAGGACCCTTAGGAACCACATTTGCAAAAGCACTTTCAAAAATTTCAACTTTAGAGAAAAACCCTAATTTTTTCAACTCAATACTTTTAAAGAAAAACTTAGTTTTCATGCATAAAAAATATCTCCTAAACCTTCCCTAGCATTCCTCCTAAGTTCCTCTAAGAATTTCTAAGTTTCTTCACAAACCCTAAAATTTTCTCCTCCAAAAATCTAAAAGGAAAAGAAGATTTATAAGTTTAGGAACGCACATTAGACTTCTCTTGACTTCCCTCTTCGTTTTCTCTCAAAAAGCATTGCCGGAAACTATCGCTCGAAGCCTCCCCGCCGCCTTGCCTATCCGCCTTCTCTCCTTTTCGCATGCTCCTTCGGTTCAGCCGAAGAAAACATGCGAATGGGGTGAAGAGGGATCGACCTCTTCATATCTTAGGGAGTTAGGGAAAAGTCCAATTACCCAATTGCCCTCACTTAAAACATTCAAGCTTGAATAAACACTAGGGGTATAATAGGTATTATGAGATTTCTATAAATTTTAATTCCAAAATTAAGCGAATTTCAATATATATTCTTTATATCAAATTGTTCAAAATTTTGCGTAGAATTTTATAAAATTATTTTTGTCAAAATCCGACAACTCTAAATTTTTCACTTAAAACTCACCGTGACGCATCGAAAAGCGTGCGAGGTCTAAAATGACATTTTTTCGGGTTTTATAATTCTCCCGTCTTAATAAAAATTTCGTCATTGAAATTTACATACAACATCTAGTTACAATTCAATCAACATCTTCCAATTTAATCAATATAAACTTTAACATTGTAACGGAATAAACTAAACATCTGAAATATCATAACAAAATAATTTGATCAATCCCAAAACATCTGACATGACATAACAAGGTAAACTTCAACGGTGTGCACCGTCTGCCTCGTCCGCCTCGTCCCTTATACTGGCGATGCGTTCTTGGCCTTAACTAGCCGGGTCGTGCCTCCAGCGCCGTTACTTTGAAGAAATTAGAGTGCTCAAAGCAAGCCCACGCTCTGGATATATTAGCATTGGATAACACCACAGAATTTCGGTCTTATTATGTTGGCCTTCGGGATCGGAGTAATGATTAAGAGGGACGATCGGGGGCATTCATATTTCATAGTCAGAGGTGAAATTCTTATATTTATGAAAAACGAATTACTGCGAAGGCATTTGCCAAGGATGTTTTCATTAATCAAGCCAAAACATCAAATTTAACATTTCAAGTCACTAAAAATAAACTATAAAGCCTTCTCAATTGTCATTGTTAGCATCTACAAATTCATTGGGCTCTTGCCGAGTCAAAGTGTAAACTCGCGGTCTGACATTCTGCCTAGATTGATTTTGCACTGAACCTGCAGCTGATGGTTCTATCATCTTGGGTTTTTCATAATTCCTCTGTGAAGATGTTTCATTTGATCTCATTTCTCCTGAAGTCTTCTGAATCAATGCAGGATAATATTTTGCTATGTCTCCAAACTGATGACACCAATATCACTATAGCAGGTGTTGGAACCAATCAAACATTCACCCTTATGTAATCTGCCACACTTAGCAAAAGGTTCCGCGACTTTACTTATAGTTGCACCACTGACTCCGCTAGGACTAAACTTGGGATTCTTCCCATTTGATCCCTCAGTCTACTTGCTTTGAATATCCTCTTTAAAACTCTTCATTTTATGTTGGTCCATTCTCCTCTGAGTAGCTTGCAAATCTGATTCAATCCTTCGAGCCCTCTCTATCAGAATTGAATAATCCTTAATGCCAAAAGGATTCAAGGGTTGTCTAATGATATCCTTCAAACTAGATAAGAAAACGATGGCACTTCTCTTCCACATTGGGTATCATATGTGAAGCATACCTAGAAAGTCTAGTGAATTCGGCCTTGTACTGAGTAATAGTTCTATCACCTTGCAGGCTTGCACCAATGTATTGAATTTATCTTGCATATGTCTTCTAGCAGACATCAGTACATAGCAGTCTCTAAATATTTTCACAAACTCCTCCCAAGTAACTTTTTTTGCTTGGTCTTCCTCCAAAGGTTGCTTGCAATTGACTTCTCCACCACCTCCCTGCTTTATCATTGAAAGCATAAGCAGCTAAGGTAACCCTTCTATCTTGAGAGCATGACATTCCTTCCAAGATCATCTCTATCTTCATTAACCAGTCTTTCGCTTGTGTGGGTCCACCACCTATGAACGATGGATGCTTCATGTCTTGGAATAACTTCATATTTTTGTCTATTGGAGTGCTTCCACTGCCTCCAGCTTGGGTTTGAGTACTCTTTATCATTCGGGTCATAGATGCCATCATCTGCGTAAAAGATTCCATAGTAGCATTGATACTACTACTCGAAGGTTCTGCTACAATTGGTATCTCCCACCTAGTATCTCTCGTAGTGTCATCAGTGGTATCATTTTCAGGATCCATGGCTCTGAGATATAACCGATGAAGTAAAATTAGCAGTTTATAACACACATACCCTATACCTTCTCTAACCTATAGAATCATCATATTGACTCTTTCATATTGATCAATATTCTTAAACCCTTTGCTCTGATACCACTTTTGTCACGACCTCCGTTCCCGCCTCGCCTATGTGAGCTCACCGGGTCGGGTCGTTACCGATGCTTTGGTTTATCTGTTAAGGGAGGGAGCATTTTTTTCCCCTTTTTTGTGTGCGGATATACGTATTTTAGATGCAAAATCATGATGTGTAGGGTCACTTGCATTTGGAGTTGGTATTGATGCATATTTATTTTGATCTTATGTAAGATCTCCCTATTGTTTGATGCTGGGATTTACTATCTTTCATGTTTTTGGAACAATAATGTATGTTGTTGATGTTGCTAATATTTATTTTGTTTCTCGATTTTTGCTCTGCTTGTATTTAAAACCACTGAATGATAAGGACATTTAGATATTAGTCTTATATCGTTCTTCTTTTGTAGCTATCCTGGATATCATTCTTAGCTGGAAAGCTAGAAGAAGCATGTCTTCTGCAGTTAAACTGAGATATATCTTGAAAGTTGTTTCATCTGTAGCATGGGTGGTAATATTACCTGTCACGTATGCTTACACCTGGAAAATCCTACTGGACTGGCAAAAACTATCAAAAGCTGGCTTGGGAATGGTCAAAACCAACCATCTCTTTATATTTTGGCAGTGGTGATATATCTGTCTCCAAACATGCTTTCGGCTTTGCTGTTTCTTTTTTCCATTTGTCCGTAGGTTTCTTGAAGGTTCACACTACAAGATAGTGATGCTTATGATGTGGTGGTCTCAGGTACTGGAAGCTTCTTGATTATCATTGGTTATGCAACCTTCTTGTTTTGTGTTCATAAATGGGACTATAGTTTTTGCTATAGTTCATTTTCATTCTGTGGAGACTTTTTTTATTTCTTTATTGTGTAAAAAAACTCCGTTAACGCTTAGTATTTTTATGCTTGCAGCCTTGTCTCTTCATAGGCAGGGGAATGCATGAAAGCGCTTTCTCACTTTTCATGTAAGAAAATGACATTTTGGTCATATATTTTGCAAGTTTGCTGTGATAGGCTACAGTTTCATATCTATAACTAATTTTCTTACACACAGGTATACAATGTTTTGGGTGATTCTTATAGTGACGAAGCTGATATTTAGTTACTATATTGAGGTAAATTAAAATTTTCTCTTCATATAGGAAGCTTACATTTAATTTAGCAATACTTGCAATGACTTAATTGTTTCTGTGGGTTTAAAATGAAGTTGATCTTATTGTTAATGCGGCATTTGCTCCCGTCTTACATTTATCTTCCAGTTTGTTGCACGCTACTACATTTGCTACAAGTGTCAAATCTTCTCTCTTATTAAGCTGTTTTCTTGCTTTGAAATGCTGAAGTTCGGTTAGTGGTGTACACATGTAAAACATCAAGCTCTTGGATTGATGTTTAGATGCTGGAAAGAAATATGGCTTTATGTATTGCATAACTCATTCCAGGAAAGTGATGGACCGGCTGAGCTTATGGGACATTGGGACCCACTAGTGTGGGTGGCGGGCAAGGAGAGAGAGGGTCTCAAAGGAGGTTAATTCTTCCTTTAATTACTTACCATAGAAAACTAAAATTGGGAGGAAATTAGGAAGGTTTATTTAGAGAAAGAGGGCTGATTTGAATTCAAATTTGTGAGGGAATTATGAAGGTTTATTTAGGAAAAGAGGGATGATTTGAATTCAGATTTGGGAGGGAATTATGAAGTTTTTTTTTTAGGTTAATTAGGTTTCATTTTCATTATGTGAATTGTGTTTTGCTGTAGTTTTCGTTGGAGTTGTTTCTAGCGGTGCTTGGGGTTTGTAGAGAGTTGATTTGCCTCTCAAATAGTATATCAACTTGTATCTTGATTTGGTTGTATTGATATCTCGTTCTTTTCGCTAATTTCTACTACATTTTCTCTTCGTTATTGCTGTTTTTGCTTTGTGGAGATAGAATTCCTACCAAATTGGTATCAAAGCACCTTTTTTTTTTACATGTGGTGGCTAAGAAGGTTGATGTGTTGGAGGAGAGGCTTGATATGGAAATTGAAAATCTGAAATTTGAATTTGGGGAGCAAATTTCAGTAATTGAGTGCAGATTTTCAAATCTGGAAGATAAGGTGAAAAAGATGTTAGAGTTTCAATCAAAGATGACATCATCAAAGGCAAGGGCACCATTGACTGGACAAGTAAGCGGGGGAAATCCTAATATAGGGACGATGAGGTAGGATTAGGGGGTAAGAAGAAGAAGAAGAAGAAGAAGAAGAAGAAAAGGAGATGATGCCACCTTTGAAGCCACTTCCAAGGAGAGGAACAGGTGAAGGTTATGGTTGGCGAAGAAATTGGGATTGATGAAGATCAGAGATCTAATTTGGGGGAGAGGGAAACATAGAGGGATCATAACACCTGCTTGATGCAGGACTACTTAGATGACATGCTCATGGATTCATGTGGGCATTGCACAACTAGTAGATTAGAACAATTTCGAAACAAAATTACAAGCAATTTTCAAACGGCGATTAAAACAAATGAGTGGATCAATTGCGTAGGGTTAAATCACATGCTTCGAGTTTGAGCTATCAAAATAATTGAGAAAATAAAAGCAATACAGAATAGTAGTTTTCAAGTTAATCCCTAATCTAACAATGAGACATAGGATGCATAGAAGATTACACTCAATTCCTACAAAGGACTAGGTTTGGCACGAGCAAGTAAAAGAGCTTTCGTGATTACAACCAACCAATTGAGAATTTGGAGTTAGAAGAAATTGGGTACAAGTGGAAAGGAGAAAACCTTTGTTTAAGGAGACGTAGAGATCCGTCACTTGATGCCGTCGAAGTACTCGTCAATGGATTCCATCATTCCTTGGTGATTGGAAGTAGAGTCTCCTTGGTCTTTGATCCGCCTCACAAGTGAGTACCAAGAGAAAGAAGTTTCTCCTTTGCTTAAGGAGACGTGGAGATCCTCCACTCGATGTCTTCAACGTCTTCGTCCAAGCAACTAAGATACGTCTCTTGAATAGTCACAACGTGAAAGATGTTTCCCTTGATAGGAGAGAGAATGCAAGCTCCGCACTTCGTCTTATAAAATCTGAGAGAAAAACAATCTCAGATTTACTACAGGAAACCTGAGAGGAAACCTCAGGATTTGGTGGGCTGGGATGAGGAGGGCATGGAGAAGTCTAGCCGTGAAAAGGAGTAGGAGGCTGGGTTTGAGTTCCTTCAGATTTCCTTCACGGGCTATGGACTTGGGAGATCTTCTCAGGTATGCAGGCAAGAGGAGGGGCGGTGACGGGAGAGCAGTTCACGGGATGGGGTGGCTGTGGGCTTTTGTTTCCTAAATCCTGTTTATAGATTTAGGAAATAATTTAGAGCCAGGATATGCATGAGGTAATCGGCCCACGTAGGAGTTACGGGAATTGAGAATATTTCCAAAACAAATGGCTTAGAGTTAGGAAACAATTAAATGGGTATTACTGAGATATTGAAGAGGGAGGCGGCGGCACTATCCAGAGGAAACAGGAAGAAATTTAGAGAGTTAATATAGCTTCCAAATTTGGAATTCTGAAATTAAAAGGCTGTAATCAACCACTCTCTCATTCAAAATTCAATGGAATTTCAGTAATGGACTTTCCTGAAATAGAGTTCATATATATTAGGAAATATTTTGAATTTCAAATATTTGAAATTTGAATTCAAATATATTCCAAAATATAATAAACCATAATAGGAAACAAATAAATTAAGGATGGAGGAGAGGTGGTAGCCGGCGGATTAGGGAAGAGGTGGCCGGCGACTAGGGAAGAGGTGGCCGGCGGTTTAGCAGGAGAGAAGGGGTTCGGGTGGGATGTTGGGCCGTGAGGTTCATGTGGGGAGGAGGGTCGGGTGAGGTGGAGGAAACCGGAGAGTAAGGGGTGGGGGAAAAGAGATAGGAGAAGAGTAAAGGGGATCAAGAAAGAACCACGAACTCGACTTATCTAAGTTGGTGGGTATTGCACTATCTCCTTCCTCTCCAAGGAAGCTCTCTCCACTAGAACTCACAAGTTCTCACAATGCTCCAAGCAAGAAAACAAAATTCTCAAATAATCATTCATTCCTTCCTTGAAAATAAAACAAAGGGGCTTTAAATAGCCTCATACAAAAGACTCTAACTGACATGACACAAATGCCCTTAGGCTTACACATGATCACTCCCATACAAAAGGGTACAAAGGGAAAATAAATAAACGCACATAAGCAAATAATAAAATGCATGAAAATAAAATACATCGACTAAAAAATATAACGAATCGATCGTGGCCGTAGATCGGCGGCCACGTCGCTGGTAACTTTCCATGATGATCTGATGTCCCCATCACTGCTACTCTGGAGGAGAAAGAAGTTATTGGGGCGGTGGTGATCCTAGGGTTAAAAAGTTGAATATGTCAATTTTTGAGAGAGAAGATGCTCACTTAGGCTCTATAGGACTAAGTTATAAGACTCGTTATATGGGTCACCTCTAATAGAGGCCGTAAGATCCACTATTAGAGCTACTTTCAAATGAAGTTGCTCCTTGAGGATAAAGTCATGTGGTTATCAAGTCAATTTGTACGCTTGTAGATTATCAAAATTATAATAATTAATTCATAAATAGTATATCTAGTTCCGTAAACTCAGTAAATTTATACTAAAATATCATATGCTTTTCTTGAATGTTATTCTTATCTTTTGAAAGCATCTTACATTTAAAGCTGTTTTGTCCAATGTGCATTTCAGATCAGGCCTCTTGTCAATCCTACAAAAGATATTATGAGAAGCTCCATATCTACTTATGAATGGCATGAGTTCTTTCCCCATGGTAATATTTTGGTCAATCTTTTGAGTTATATCTTATGTCTAGTCAATGAATTTACTCCTTTGGGTTTCAGCAAAGAGTAACATTGGTGTTATAATCGCACTTTGGGCCCCAATTATTCTTGTAAGGTTTCTTAACATAGATTTGGATTACATGCTATTATTTCTAACTATTCTCACAAAATTTGTTTGATTTTTTCCAATACTGTTCAGGTATATTTCATGGATACACAGATATGGTATGCAATTTTCTCCACATTAGTTGGAGGAGTCTATGGTGCTTTTCGTCGTCTTGGAGAGGTCCGTGAAGTTTTATCTCATCTATTTGCCTTGTATTTTTCCAAAGAACGTCTTCTCTTCTATTTTTGCACGATTCTTCATAAATAAGGTTATATAGTGTGAGCATTCCGATTTTTCTTTTCTTTTAATATTATTATATTAATAGGCTTTTTAAGATTTTTTTTTTTATGGCATGTTCTTTTATTGAACACTGCTCTGTGAATTCCTAAATTGATGAGCACTACCGGCTATGCAAGATATGAAATGGATTTTATTTTGTTAAATAGACGACCTTTGTCATGTTACTGCTGGCTTTTCATGTTATTTGCCACGTGACATTATTCATGGGGTGATTATTCTATAAATATGGTTTTGTATGGCTCACAAAATTTGAACTTTATCTTTATCCTTTGTTGATTAACTGGGAGTAGTCATGTTAAATCGCTTGTCAAAATTTCTTTTTCTTGATATAGTTGTAGCTTTACATATCAGTTGAATGGTTTATAAGATTTTTGGTGGTTTTGTAATTTCTGTTCATGTGCTTCTTCCTTTAGTTATAATTGTAAAAAAATTAATCGTTGATGTGCTTACAAAAGATATTCAATATGGTGTACCTTGGTGCATGTTATTGGCAAATGAGTATTACAATTAAGTGAAAGATTATTACAATAGATGAACTTTTCAATAGAGCACTTAGCATTAGTGAATGAACTTATTTCATGGTATACAGTTTTAGAGAACATGAAATTTATAATTATATAACTCAATAATTCACCATGAACAAGCAATATGTAATGGTCATAAGTTTAATTACTCTGAATCTGTTATATAAAATAATGAAGATTCTTATGAGTACATCAACTATTAGAGTTGTACTTGTGTGGTAAAATGGTTGAATTGTCTCAACAGGGGCTATGCAATAAATGGATATCATGAGGTTTTAATAAAATATTTTCTAGATTAATAATGCTTTTATGGATTTAAGTCTAGAAAACAATCAAGTCATTAATAATCAGGTTCAATGCAATAGAAACTAGAAAATTAAGATGAGCTTGTGGTAAAAGTTTTCTATATATGAGTGAGAAGACGGCCATAGATGGGAGTTGTTCCTATTTAAAAAGAGGTGGAAATGCATTTATGTGGTTTAGGCATGTAGAATGGAGGGTAGAGAATGCAAAATTACAAAGAATAAATAGAATGATTGTGGAAGGAAAAGATAAGAAATAGTTAATCACAAGAAACTGCATGGAAATTGCTTAAGAGATTATGTGTAAACTAAATATCCCATGGAGTACTTGACAAGAATAAATACATAAGAAGGATTTATAATCTTGACCCCAAAATAGTTGGATTCGGCCAATGATGAAGATGATGTATCCTTTTATTCTCTTTGAATGGGAAGCTAGTACTACCCAAAATTGCCAGTGCATATTGCACAATGCGATGTGCAAAATTTTTTTTTTTTTTGCTTTGAAGCGCGGTATTGAAATAGAGCATGCCTGTCAGTTAATTGGAACCTCACCTATCACAATAATCGATGTATAGTATGATACCATAAAGCATGCCTTCAGTTGGAGCCACACCTTTCACAAGAATGAATTTATAATATGATTCATAAAAATCAAGATAATGAAATGATATATGATATTTAAATCAAAATTTAACAAGGAAATCATTAATAACTATTAAACAATCTTGTACACATGCAATCTGATGAGGAACAAAACACTATATCAACCTATTGCTGGGTAGGTCTTCATTTGATTGGGAAGAAGGAGCTTTGCACATGCATTGAATCCTTTGCTAAGCGATGATAGAGAGTACTCTTCATTGTTTTGACTATGCTTTACAATATAGTCCTGTTTTCTTGCAGAGTGATGCACAACTCATACTGCTCGGCATTGCACTTAAAGATCGTGCGTTTTAGCAACTAACTCTTCATGAAATTAGCTATTTAATAGTTTTGGTGTTTTGTAAAATTTCTAGAAGTTATGGGTGAATTTATACTTGATGCAGTAGTTGTTCTTCGAAAATCTATTTCCTCAGATGCTAGCATTGCATTTCTTATAATCTTACAACCTTGTTTAATACAGATACGAACTTTAGAAATGCTAAGGTCTAGATTTCAAACTTTGCCGGGTGCTTTCAATGCACATCTTATTCCATTTGAAAAATCTGAATCAACTGCAAAGAGGGGTTTAAAAGCTTCTTTGTCTCGGCTCTTTGAAAAGGTTTGAGATCCATACTTTTTATTGGAATTTGTGTTCATTACGCTCTTTTAAGCCTGATATAACTGTCTAAATGTCTTCTTCTTGATTGTTCTTTTTTTTTTTTTTTTAATTTTAATTTTTTCTTCTTGGTTGTTCTTCAAAAGTCAATATCTCCAGCATTAAGTTCTTTGAAATTGACGTAACTTATAATTTTAGAAGCCATCTAGTAATTTGGAGAAGGAAACTGCAAAGTTTGCTCAAATGTGGAACAAAATAATCACTAGTTTCCGTGATGAAGATCTCATTAACAACAGGTAGCTAAACAAACCTGAAGGAAGGAATTTTTTTTACTATAGATCATTTATTCATGGTATTGTACTAGTTTGCATTGGACAGCTTACACTTTCCATGGCATACAGGGAGATGAATTTATTGCTAGTTCCGTACTGGGCTGACCAAGACCTGAACCTTGTCCAGTGGCCTCCTTTCTTACTTGCTAGCAAGGTTTTCTTTTTTATTGTATTAGGACTTTTTGTAATGCTTCTTATTTAATTATCTCTCATTTTGTTTTCTAACATCTTTAAACCTAAGCAGATTCCAATTGCTTTGGATATGGCCAAAGATTCTAAAGGCAAAGATCGAGATTTGAAAAAAAGACTTCAAAATGATAGTTATATGGCTCATGCTGTGAAAGAATGTTATTTATCATTTAGGAATATTATTAACCACCTAGTGACTGGTGATCGTGAGAAGAAGTATGCTTATCGTAACAACTTTTTACTGTTTTTGCTTATTTGCATCGATTCTATGTTGCCCTTTTTTTAATCTCTACTTTATTGCCTCGTTTGATTAATTACCTTTTTTTTGTATGAAGTTTATAATTTGATGTGCTTTTCTTTTTGTCGTTCTCCATAATTTAGGATTATAAATGAGATCTTCGAGAAAGTTGATGAGTTGATAGTTGAAGACAAATTAATAACAGACTTGAGGATGAGCGCTCTTCCAGATCTCAACAATAAATTTATTAATTTGATAAAAGTTTTGGTAGTTGTTCTAACTTAGGAAACCCAAATTTTTTGTTACTAAAAGATTTCAAATTTAAATTTCCAAATAAGTGATAACTTTCTTGCTGCAGATGGACAACAAACAAGAGGACAGAGATCGAGTTGTACTTCTTTTCCAAGATATGCTGGAAGTTGTGACAAGAGACATAATGGAAGAACAGTTTTCTGAGTAAGTGACATATCAATTTGCTTACAAGTGCTAGAAGCTACTGGTTTTGCTCCATCTTGGTTAATATACTATGAGATAAGTTTTGCATTCTTGTTTAATGTTATACTCGAGCATGCTAATTCTGGGTCATATGCAAATCTAATTGTTTAAAGTAGATATTATTTTATTATAATCATTTACTTAAGTGGACATGGAAATTTATAAATTAGATGTAAGATCAATTCCTAACCCAAAATTTACTAATCATTGAGAAACATAAAGGCAGTGTAAATAATTTTTATATTGGTGTTGACATTTAATGTGTTGGCTTTATTTTTTCGGGTGCATTCAAAAGCGCTCTGTTTTTACAGCCGATATGCTATATTTATATTTCTAGGTGTGTGAAATTGCTGATCGTTATCGGTTTTGTTGTATATGGTAGTTTAGAATTGTCTTACTTATGATGGACATGGAGTAGTGGTTTTATTTTTTATTTTTTATTTTATTTTTTTGAGTAGTAGTTAGATTAGTCCGTTGTGATTGTAAAGTCCCAAGTTTAGTTTCAAAAGCTGTTGAAGAATGCAAGGATGATTGCCAGATAGTTGTAGGTTCCATAAGGCTGGTTGGCGGACAACGGCAACAGAGATTGACGTGATGGAAACCTCTGGAAAGGAAAGGCAATGTTCAATAAATTCCAGCAGTAAAGTAAAGACCAATCAGTTTCAAGAATAGGAAAGGAAATAGGCATCCCACAGCATCAAGACTATGTAGATTTGGGAGGAAGTATATTGATGGAAGCTTAGACAGAGATAAAGCTGTGTTAGTAGCAAAAGTGTACCCAATCCTATGGATTATACAACCTGGAAAAACATTTGCTCCAATAACAAAATTCATGATTTGATCTCTTTGACTACTAACTTTGGCTGACTCATGAAAGAATATAATGGCAAAAATGCCTTCTTATATTTTGGTTTGGAAGAAATTTACAACTGTCCCACAATGATTTAAGATTTTTTTAATCAGGCATGCAAACTTAAACAGGCATTATATTGGTTGAAACAATCTCTAGGAGCATAGTATGGAAGATTCATAAAAGTCATGTGTGGAATAAGATATAGACAAAGCCAATGAGACTATAAGACTATACACTCTTTATAAAACACTCAATTGAAGGGAGGGTGACAATTCTTATTGTATAGGCTATGATAATGAAGAAAAAAAATTACTTAGCGAAAAAATCACTGTAGAATTTGAGATCCAAGCTCTCAACATGCGTAAATATTTTTTTAGCATTAAATTAGCTTAATCATAAGCTTATATATTTATCTCTCAATAAAATAATGTTATGGATTTATTAAGTGAAAAATATGATGAACTACAAGCCATTTGAAACTTCAATAGAAGCAGACAAAAAAATAGACATTGGCGAAAATGTACTCAAGTCAAGAAAGGTCAATACCAAAAATTGATTGGAAGACTAATCAGCTATACCATACTTGGGAAATTGCATTTGCGGTAAGCCTCATAAGTCAATTTATGTATCCAAAGAATCTCGCCTTTAAGATACATAATGTTCTTAATATTGGAAATCAAATATTGAAAAAATAATTATCTATAAAATACATAAAACACTAAAGATTTAAGGCTATACTAGTGTTCTTTATGTGGGATCACATGTGGATAGAAGATCAACATCAAGCTATTTGATGGGGGGGGGGGGGGTGGGGGTGGGGGTCAAATCAAATCCTAAATTTTGGTTTTGACTACTCTTGGGCTTGCTAGCTCATTAATACTTTGAGCTGAAATTTAGCTCATTATGAGCTATTTTTTTAGTTCATTTATTGATGTAAAAAGTTTAGCTCATTTATGTAAGTTTAGTGGAAGCTCATTATGGTGGATCTTTGCCCTTTGGTTCCCGTGGCTGGCTGCTTGGCTCCCGTGGATGGCTGCTTGGTTCCTGTGGCTGGCTGCTTGGTTCCTGCGGCTGTCTTCTTGGTTTTTGCGGCTGTCTGCTTGGTTCCCGTGGCTTTTCTTCTCTGTTTTGTTGTACCGTTTGGGGGCTGATGTGTTATGACTGTTGGCCTTTCATTTCCCTAAATCTAATAGGTTTTAATTAATGTTTTAGGTGGCTGTTTGGGGGGGGGGGGGGTTCCATGGGATTTTCTCTGTTTTTTGTGCAGTTTTCTTGCAGCAGATTTGTTGTCTTTTGGCCTTATGATTGATGTCTTTTGGCCTTCTATTTGGTGTCTTTTAATCAAATCCTAAATTTTGGTTTTGACTACTCTTGGGCTTGCTAGCTCATTAATACTTCGAGCTGAAATTTAGCTCATTATGAGCTATTTTTTTAGTTCATTTATTGATGTAAAAAGTTTAGCTCATTTATGTAAGTTTAGTGGAAGCTCATTATGGTGGATCTTTGCCCTTTGGTTCCCGTGGCTGGCTGCTTGGCTCCCGTGGATGGCTGCTTGGTTCCTGTGGCTGGCTGCTTGGTTCCTGCGGCTGTCTGCTTGGTTTCTGCGGCTGTCTGCTTGGTTCCCGTGGCTTTTCTTCTCTGTTTTGTTGTACCGTTTGGGGGCTGATGTGTTATGACTGTTGGCCTTTCATTTCCCTAAATCTAATAGGTTTTAATTAATGTTTTAGGTGGCTGGGTGGGGGGGGGGGGGGGGGTTCCATGGGATTTTCTCTGTTTTTTGTGCAGTTTTCTTGCAGCAGATTTGTTGTTTTTTGGCCTTATGATTGCTGTCTTTTGGCCTTCTATTTGGTGTCTTTTAGTCTTCCATATTCCCTAATTTAGGTGGCTGTTTGGTTGCCCTTTTCTTCTATAAATAGGAGATTTTTTTAGGCTTAAAAAGAATGTTAGAATGTGATTTTTAGAATAGAAAAAAACCTGTGGGTTTGTTGTTTGGAAAAGCTTGCGAGCTTTGTCCAACTTCCCTCATTTCTTTCTTCTTTGAGAAAGCTTGCGAGCTTGTCTCCATTTCTTCTCGGCTTCTTATCTCTTCTTCTACCCGCAAGAATCCACCCCACTTGTATCATTCTTCTCAATCCAAGAAAGCAACTTTAGGTGTATTTTTATGTTCTAGTGTTGTTTGTAAGTTAAAGTTGTAAGCGTCCTGTAAGCGTCTCTTATAATACTAAAGTTTGTTGTCTAATTTGTCTAGTTTTAGTGAGTTCTTGTAATCTTCTATTGTTTAGGAATAGTCTCTTTTGTTAGCAAAAATTTGGGGCCCTTGCATCAAATTTGGTACGTATCAGAGCTTAGGTTTTGGTGTCTTCCTTTCTATTTCAAAAAAAAAAAAAAATTATGTACACTCATCGACAAACGGAGGATCCAAAGCAAGAAAAAAAAAATGATCCAGAAAAAGTACGCGGCTTTGATTCAACAATTGGATGTGGCACCTTCAACACATCATGAAAGTTTTAAAGTCATCTCATCAGTGTATGAGAACTCTCAACAAGGGGAGAATTGATGTAGGCAAAAGAGGCCTTTTGGTGTTCCCCATGTTGATTTTAATTCCCAATAGATGCCTTTTCGGTTTCCCCTTTATAAGCCATTTAATGCTTCGATTTTCCCACACTTTTGGGGCTGTTTTGATGCTTCGATTTCTTCCCCAGGCGGCTGCTCCTTCAGTTCCTGCTTGCTGTGAAGGGTATTCTATTGGCTGATTTTGAGTTGCATTAAATACATGTATTAATTATCTATTTTTTTTTTAACTTTTTCTTCCCCTATATAAGGGCTATTTTGTGGCTGTTTTAGAAGAGTTTTTGTGAGTGAGAAAATATTTGGAAAGTAAACCTGCGGGTTTTCTCTAGCTTGCGAGCTAGCTTCTTTCTCCTTCCCCTCTTTGAATTCGTCTCAGACTTCTTATCTATTTCTTCTCTCCGCAAGTGTCCACCCCATTGTATCTTTCTTCTCTTTAAAAACTTATATGGTAATTGTGTTGTTGTTACAAGCTTATAGTGTCAAATTTAGTGTTTTTTGTCATCTTTGAAGGATTTTGAAAGGAAGACGAATCTCTTAATTTGCAACCTTAGCTTTCAATAATTTTGGTTGCATCAATTTTGTATCAAAGCAAATTCTTATTCCGGTTTCTCGAGTTAAATCTTGGTAAGTCATAGCAGTTGTTGTGAGAGTTTTGTTTTGTTGAGTCTTTTTAGAAAAAAATGGAAAAATACAAAAATAGTAATCCAGTGGAAAAATGCAAGCCAGAAGATCTTGAAGTCCCTCTTCCGATGGACAGATGGGTTCCGACTGAAGGAGATTCAACAGATCCGCTACAAAACGAGTTGTATAAAATCCAATATCTAATGTTCTTATGTGATGAGAAATACGAGAAAAGGAAGAAATTTCTTCAAGACCAATTCGAGAAAGAGCAAGAAGATATCCTGAAGAAATTCGAGGCAAAGATTCAAGAACTTGATGCGCCTTCTTCGCCTCAGAATAAAGCTAAAGACAACTCATCGGGAGATGAGTTTTTCAAGTTGGGGAGTCTGATGGAGGCAAGGGGGGGGGGGGTGGTCAAATCAAATCCTAAATTTTGGTTTTGACTACTCTTGGGCTTGCTAGCTCATTAATACTTTGAGCTGAAATTTAGCTCATTATGAGCTGTTTTTTAGTTCATTTATTGAAGTAAAAAGTTTAGCTCATTTATGTAAGTTTAGTGGAAGCTCATTATGGTGGATCTTGGCTGCTTGGTTCCCGTGGCTGGCTGCTTGGCTCCCGTGGATGGCTGCTTGGTTCCCGTGGCTGGCTGCTTGGTTCCGCGGCTGGCTGCTTGGTTCTTGCGGCTGGTTGCTTGGTTCCTGCGGCTGTCTGATTGGTTCCCGTGGCTTTTCGGCTTGGTTCTCGTGGCTTTTCTTCTCTGTTTTGTTGTACCGTTTGGGGGCTGATGTGTTATGACTGTTGGCCTTTCATTTCCCTAAATCTAATAGGTTTTAATTAATGTTTTAGGTGGCTGTTTGGGGGGGAATTCCATGGGATTTTCTCTATTTTTTGTGCAGTTTTCCTGCAGCAAATTTGCTATCTTTTGGCCTTCTGATTGCTGTCTTTTGGCCTTCTATTTGGTGTCTTTTAGTCTTCCATATTCCCTAATTTAGGTGGCTGTTTGGTTGCCATTTTCTTCTATAAATAAGAAATGTTTTGAGGCTTAAAAAGAATGTTAGAATGTGATTTTTGGAATAGAAAAAAACCTGCGGGTTTGTTGTTTGGAAAAGCTTGCGACCTTTGTCCAACTTCCCTCCTTTCTTTCTTCTTTGAGAAAGCTTGCGAGCTTTTCTCCATTTCTTCTCGGCTTCTTATCTCTTCTTCTACCCGTAAGAATCCACCCCACTTGTATCCTTCTTCTCAATCCAATAAAGCAACTTTAGGTGTATTTTTATGTTCTAGTGTTGTTTGTAAGTCAAAGTTGTAAGCGTCCTGTAAGCGTCTCTTATAATACTAAAGTTTGTTGTCTAATTTGTCTAGTTTTAGTGAGTTCTTGTAATCTTCTATTATCTAGGAAGAGTCTCTTTTGTTAGCAAAAATTTGGGGCCCTCTCCCAAATTTTTGCTTGCATCACTATTTCACATTATTTGGAGGAAATATGGAGAAATATTAAACAATAGGTGCAAATTTGTATTTTAGAGCTATTGCTTAGGAATATGTGAACTTTTGTGGTTAAAATTGAAGCTTACATGGAAAGAATCTATGAAGATAAGTATTATTATGATAACAAGTTTGAATTTTTATTGTTTACTATTCAATACAACATGATCGAATCAAATGCATGAAGGTGGAAAAATACTGACATTAATATGATCATGAAAGAAACAATCAGCTTGTTAATATGATCATGAAAGAATTAGAGAGTGGGTTGATTCATCCCAACAAACAGTCAACTTGTTAATATGATCATGAAATAATTTTTCAATCCTACATTAAAAAAATATTCCATTCAAATTGGAAATGATAGATCTCTATTAACCAGTACATGGAGGGTGTTGAAGACGGGAGGATTGGAAGACATCTGCCAGCTCCATTAGTAAGGCTAGATGGAAGACAAGTGTGGTAGAGATTGGCGGGATGATAAAAAAGTGCCCCATGGATTCAAGTAGTAAGAAAAGATTAGTTGGCGTTAACATCGGAAAGGGAAATATACATCATATAGATTCAAGAGTGTGGGGCTCCTTTGTTTTCGGGGGAGTTTTAACGAATTAATGTTTCGATGTAATTTTTCAGAAGGAAGATTGGATTTGTAGATAAGACACTACCCAAAGATTTCACTCTCATGTTGTGAGGACTTTATGATCTGAGTTTTGGTTTCCTAGAGGCAAGCACTATAATTAATGACCCCTCTCGATCATAAGAGAGAACTTTCGATTAAAGCTAGTCATCAATAAGATACGCAAAGATACGTGTTATCTGACATATAGTAACAACATAGATTTGGGTATTGGAGATTTGATATTTAGAATTAGAAATTTCACCATCTTGCACTTAATGAGGATGGTGGGGAAATGGATAATAGAGCCAATCAATATCCCATGGTTCTGTCATCCCGGATCATCATGTTCCCTAGTCTACTTAGTCAGAGGAGGTAGTCGACCCAACCTAATATAAGGATCCTTGTCGGCAATTGTGAGTTGCTTCGTTCAACGGAGCCTTGTAGACCTGGGAGGGGGGGGGGGAGTATTTATCTAAGGGGACAAATTTAAATCAACTATAGCTAACAGAGGGCTTTATGTCCTATTGATTCATATCTTAAGAATTTGATGCCATTGGGGAACGTATGAGCTCTTGCCATAACCATAATTTAGTGGTGCCATTTAGCGGCAAACCATCCGGTTCGGATGGCCCCGATCATAACCTTTACCTGCAGTGCCATTTGGCGGCAAAATCGTCGGTTAGAGGACATGCATCACGTTCTTACTAACAAGAGATAGTTTGAGCATGAATTCAAGTGATATTCTCGACCATACATTAACTTTTTGTGAGTTGAAGTGATATTTCAAAATTATCCACCTCGACAAATTGTTGCAGAGAGTGGATATATTTAGCTTTAAGTGTTTAAAAATATTTAATTTCATTTATAAATATTTGGGTTTTGGTGGATTTGAGTTTTGAATTTTTCATGGGAGACATTTTGAATATTTGGATTTAACCTATCCGGTTGAGATCTACATTTAACACGGCTCTCATTGAGGTGTTAACTGGCATTTTCATTTGTGGATTGAACCTTGTCGACTTGCCGTGTCGATAGAAGATCGGGTCCATTATCAACTGTATGCTATTATTTGTGATTTTTTTTGTTTATCAGCTTTGAAGGTGTAACATGAACGTACAAAACAAATATCTCGGTTGATACCGCGATCTTTGTTTGATGGTTCGAGCAATGCGACTCATATCTACTTGCATAGAAGGATCGGGCTCGAACTTGGGTTTATCATTTGACCCACGCAACATCCCTAGACATAACGTGTGTGCCCGTAACACTCTCGTTGGGGCCCATGCGGGTATTTGGGAGGCATTTAAGTGTTCGTGAACCACTCCTATTGAGATCTAAGCTCAACACAGCCATCATCTGGATGACGTATAAGCAATTCCATCTAGTTATGTTTATTGTCTTTGAAGGCCTAATATGAATGTATAAAACAAATATCTCGGTCAATACCGCGACTGTATATTTGTTTGATAATTTGAGTCGTGTCGACTCCTATCTATCCACGTAGAATGATCAAGCTTGAACTTGAGTTCATCATTTGACTCGTATAACATCCCTAGATGTCACGTGTGTACCCGTAACACGCTCGCCGAGGCCCATACATGTATACGTTTACATACGTATTTTCTTGCATCATGTTTGCATACTTGCATGTATATTTATACTTTCATTCGTATATTGACGTGCTCATTTGAGATATTGGTTACTGAATAAGTTGCATCTTCTTCCTTACATGTAACTCGTCACAATCGCTAATAACCCTTTTCGTTAATGCTTTCATATTTCTCCATATAGATTTATTGTCTAACTGACATGAACACTACAAGTACTATGTTGCTTGTGCCATTCTTTAGTCGATTAGCATATTCGTCATGAACTCTTTTGATGAATCGACATGTTCCTTGGGAACCGATACATCAACTTGCACATTGATAGGCAAGTTACTTTTTTTTTTTGCTTGTGTCCCATGACGTCATTTATGAACACTCGTAGGCTTCTTACAATTTGTTATGGGTGGGCTATCGGTGAATGCTTTCATTCATCATATGCCATGCATATCTGCTTGCATTGTTTGTTGACATTTGCATTTCAATGGGAATGAAGGTCTCCAATGTTCACTGAAAGCTTCATAATTTTTACTATTAGCATAATGATTGGAAGGCCACCGCGTTTGTCAATGTGTTCGTAGGGAATCCCTCAGCGCCTACGAATCATTTGTTATCATTTGTAATTTGATGGATTGAAGATTATGAGCCAATTTAATGTTCATTGTCCACCATTCATATGCATTGGGAGTTTATTTTCCACATGCTTGCTTGTATAATGACATTGACTATTGTGGGCTCCGAAAATTCGACCTCGGCCTCCACTCGCTTTTCTTATTCGGCGAGGGAGTTTTAACGAACTAAGTTCCGAGGTAAATTTTGGAAGGCAGATGGGTTTGTAGATAAGACACTACCCAGAGATTTCGCCCTCATTTTGCAAGGACTTTATGATCTGAGTTCTGGTTTCCTATAGGCGCAAGCCCCTATAGTTAATTACCTCTCCCGATCATGAGAGAGAACTTTCGATTAAGGCTAGTCGTCAATCAGATACGTAGAATATATGTGTATCTGACATATAGTAGCAGCATAGGTTTCAGATGTTGGAAAATGGTTGGAAATTGAAGAGTTGGGTTTGGAAGATTTGAAGATTTGGATTGAGATATTTTGGAAAATTTTATATTTAAAAATAGAAATTTCACCATCTAGCACTTAAAGCGGATGGTGGGGGAATGGATGATGGACCCGATCAAGATCCCATGGTTCCGTCGTCCCGGGCCATCGTGGTCCCTGATCTACTTAGTCAGAGGAGGTAGTCGACCCAACCTGACAGAAGGATCCTTGTCGGCAGCCATGGGTTGCTTCGTCCAAGGGGACCTCGTAGACCTGAGGTGAATGTTTGTCTAAGGGGACAAATTTGAATCCACCTTAGCTAACAGAGGGCTTTGTGCCCTATCGATCATACCCTATTGATTCATATCTCAAGGATTTAACGTCACTAAGGAGCGTATTGGCTCTGGCCATAACCGCTATCTGTGGTGCCATTTGGCGGCAAAACCACTCGGTTCAGAGGGCCCCGGGTAATAACCGTTTACCTGCAGTGCCATTTGGCGGCGAAACTGCCGGTTAGAGGACACGTACCACGTCCTTACTGGCAAGAGATTGTTTGAGAATGGATCCTAGTGATATTTTCGACTAGGCATTTGGCTCTTTGTGAGCTGAAGTAAACTTTAATTTATCCGCCCCGGCAAACTATTGCGGAGGGTGGATGGATTTTGCTTTAAGTTTTTGATGGATTTATTTCATTTTTAAATATTTTTTGGAATTTTGAATATTTTTGGGATTTTGGGTTTTTTGAGATTTTTGTTGAGTTTTTGGGTGGAGCTTTGGATTTTAATAGACATTTGGATATTTGGGAGACATCTGAAAACATTTGTGAACCCCTCCGGTTGAGATAAACATTCAACACGGCCATCATCGGGGTGTTCGGGGGCATTCTTTTTATGGATTGAACCTTGTCAACTCTGTCGGGCTGTCGACAGGGGATCGGGTTTTGTAGGCTTCGTGCCTTTATTAGTGAATTCATATTGTTGTAGGCCTTGATGGCTTAATATGAATGTTTTAAAGCAAATATACCGGCCGCCACAACTTTATATTTGCTTAATGGTTCGAACTCTGTCGACCTCTATTGACCCGTATAGAAGGATCGGTTTCGAACCTGAATTCACTTGTCAACCCGCGCAGCATCCCTAGACGTCACGTATGTACCAATAACACGCTCGCCGGGGCCTATGTAGGTTGAGAATATATTTCCCCCTTTAGTGTACCTATGTGTTTATAATTTATAGTGCACGTGCAGGGGGTATTCTTTGGAATAGACGCCTTCTGTCTTCTTGTACGGATGTTGCAGATCCGGTGGCGTAGCAGCTCCTAGATAGAATTGTTTGCTGCTTCGTACAGGTAGACTGTCGTGCACTATTTGTTGATTTTCATAGGCGGGTCATAGTGCATTGACTAGTCTCCTGCCTTGGGTCGTAGAAACTTGTATTTGTCGTATATCAGATTCCCTTCGCTTGTTGGAGACAGATGCATCTACTTACCACTGCCTAATTATGGATTGTATTAGTATCTTAACACTTGTGGCAGACTCCTTGTATCCTTCTTGTAGATGACATGTTGTGTGTATGTTGAATCCCTTATAAGGACCCTTTACTCTTGCTTGTAGGGAGCTAGTATATTTGCTTGTAGTGGGTCGAATGTTGTAGGTCCATTAATCTTCATTGTCCTCTATGATCATCCACAAATATTCATAAGCTCTCTATAGCTTCTTGTAAATGAACTATTGTATGTGTGATAGGTTCACATCCTTGCTCGTAGGTGTATTATTTTGTCCACCACAAGTTCTCGACCATGCTTGTATATGAATGATTGATCATTACAAGTATGAGTATTATTGTGTTATGTTCAAATCAAGTCTTTGCTCTCTCTTTTCATTCAAGTTATGGTTCAAACTCAAGCTTCAGTTATTCAAGTTTTCTTCGAGTTTTTGCAAGTTCAATCCAAGTCAAAGTTCTCATTTTGCTCGAGTCCAAATTAAGTCCACATGTCCGCTGTCAACTTGCCCAAGTCCTTGCTTTGGAGTTCAAATTATGCTCACTTGATTCAAATCAATTCGAGTTCATAAGTTCTTTGTGGTTCAACTCAAGTCTTTCCTTGAGTTTGAATTGTTCAAGCTTATACCCAAGTTCATGGTTCATTTGGGCTCGATCAAGTCCACTTGGTCTCTTAAGTCTAAGATCATGTTCTAACTCAAGTCTTTATTGCATTTTATTTACAAATTCAAGTTTAAAATGCTTGCAAAATCAAGTTCCCTTGTATGTTCAAATTGTTCAAGTTCAAGTGGCAAGTTGAAGTTCAAAAGAGAGTCCAAGCTCATATTCATTTGATATTCAAATTAAGTCCACACAAATCCAAATATGAGTTCAGTTCGAGTTTATGTCCACAAGCTTGAGTTCAATGTCAAAGTTCACATTGCAAGTTCAAGTTCATATCCATTTTACTTGGGTTTAACTCTTTATTAAGTCATTTAGATTTTGTCCAAGTACAAGTCTTCCGTTGCTCTTCTAAGTTCAATCAAGTCCGGATCTCAAACTGTTCAAGTCCAAGCTTATATTGCCTTTCAAGTTCACAATTGATGAAGTTTGAACCAAGTTCTCATTCCTTACAACATTACTTGATTGAGCTTGATTTTGTTTTAAATTATGCCAAGTTAAGTTCATTTGATTTGAGTTCTGAGCATAGTCCAAAGTCCTTGGTTGTTCAAATGTGTCCAAACCTTTATTTTCTTTGAGTTCAAAAAGGTCCGAGTGTAGCAACATTTTCACCCGAAATTTCGGCAGCCTTCCGGCGTCTCCCCCGTTTAAGGGAAAACTACGGAAAACTGGGCCTTTCCCACCACGCTAAGAAAAGCGTGCATGGTAGATGCCCTCTTTCGAGGACACCGTGGCCGTGTAATTTTTTTGATCCCCCACCACGCTAAGAAAAGCGTGCATGGGTTTTTTTTTTTTAAGTATTTTTTTTTTGAAAATATTTTGTAAGCAAGGCAGTTGTTTCCTCGCAAGCGGATACTTATGGGTATCCCCGCTTCGTCGTGCGCATCGCACCGGGATCCTTCCCACCACGCTAAGAAAAGCGTGCATAGGCGGGGTTTCCAAGGCGATACGAACTTCGAAGAATGAATTTGGTGATTACCCGCTTCGTCGCAAGCGTCGGGACGCACTCCCTCCCACCACGCTAAGAAAAGCGTGCATGGGTGGTCGTTTTGTCTCGACGAATGCGTTGAAACGAGTTCTCGGAGTTTTAGGGTTAGAGAGTTATACCTGCGCGGGGTTGTCGGTGTTGGCTCGAGGATCAAGGGGGAGAAGCATTTTTCTTTTAAATATTTTTTTTAACTATTTTATTAACTAATTATAATTAATTATAATTATTCTTAGTTAATTATATTTACTCTTAATTATATTAATTAAATAATTAATTATGTTTATTAAAATTAATTAAAAAATGATTAATTATAATTAAATTATAATTAATTCATATTAATTAACTTTAACAAATAATAATTAATTGTTAATAATTAATGATAATTAAAAAGTATTAATTAAGATTAATTTTAATTAAAAAATAATTATAATTAATTAAAAATTAATTATAATCATTTAATTAAAATTAAATATAATTAATAGTAATAAATATAATTAATTAAAATAATTATAATTAAAAAAACAATTAATTAAAATAAATTACAGCTTTTCTCTCCACTCTCTCTGTTCGGCGGATCGACGGGATTTTGCCGGAGATTACAGCGGGAATTAAGTCGGATGTACACTAAATCCAGCTAAACGATTTTGGTGTGCACATTAAATCCCGGCGATGGGTAAATCCTGGATTTAAAGACTTACAGCTTAAATCCCGAATTTACTAAATCCCTCTGTTCGGTGGATTTCGGGATTTGGCCGAAGATAGGCACGTGAGAGGGGGAGAAAGTTACCCTCACAGTGAGCTCCCGTTGATGCTTCCGATCGAATGTGGTAACTTCCGATCCAGCAGGCAGGGACGGCGTCGGATGAGGAGCGACGAGTTCAATTAGGTAAGATCGGCACTCTCTCTTCCTCTCTCTCTCTCTCTCTCTCTCTCTCTCTCTCTCTCTCTCTGAGGTCGGCAAAGGCAGTGGGGATCGGGAGGCTTCGACTGCAGGAGGAGAGATGGACGAGGCTTTGTGGTGGGTCGTAGATGAGAGGGGAGGTCCGACTGGGATTTCGGAAGAAGTGAGGAGAGCAGCGTGAGGGTTCGGTCGAGGCTTGGAGTCGAGAGTAGGCGGGATTTGCGAATGGAGAGATGGAGTTCGTGTGTGTAAGAAGTGCCCTTAGAACGAACGCTTCGTTCGCGTTTTAAAGGCGGAGGCAGAGGCGAGCTCGAGGCGTGCGATCGAGACATGCGAGGCGACACTTCGGCGCCGTTGCAGACTGCCGATAGGGTGTAAGCGGGATTTTTGCCAGGGATTCGGGATGGGCTTCACGCACAGGTAATGATTTTAGGCATTTTTTATTATTTTCTCTTTTTTTTGTCTTAACCGTTGAGGTCAACAACTATAAAGATGTTATTGCATCAATCGTATGTCCTCGTAGCCAATGCAATTGTCTCAAATCAATCAATTGCATGAGTTTTGTTATCATTTGTGAGTGAATGACATTTACATGTTCTTTATTCATCACAAGTTTTGCATTCGTCATATGTCCTCACATCTTATTCATGAGTGTGTATCTTCATTTAATTATGAGCATGATTGAGGTGCATTGTTTGTATTCATGACATGCACCACTTCTAATTCAATGGATTGTTATTTGCATGCAAATTTTATATGTAACTTTATTCACCATAATTTTCTCACTTGCATATTTGAGTCTGATTTTCATTATCAGCTTAAATTTTTTTACTTTAAGTATTAGGTCATTTTCTCTACAGTTCAAATCAGATTCAATGTTAAGTTCATTGTTATTCGATGTAAATTCAAGTCTTTGTTAATTGTTTAAGTTTTGTTCAAGTCCCCTATTGCTCAAAAGTTTGCAAATTCGGTCCCCTGTAATTTGTTCAATTCTTATGCGTCTTTAGACTGAATTTTGACAGCCTCCTGACGTTTCTCTTGTTTATGGTAAACTACAGGAGTCTTAGCTTGCCCTCCACGTTAAGAAAGACGTGCACAGGGTGACACCGTGGCCATAGTCTTCATCCCCACCAAGCCAAGAAGGCGTGTATGGGTCTTTGAAAGTACTTGTTTGAAAACGTAGTCGTTTTCCCGATGACACTGAGGCGCGTACGGGTATTTATATTTTGCCTTGCTGTGCTAAGGAAAGCACGCCTAAGGCTCGCCGCAAGCATCACGACGATCTTTCCCCCACCATGCTAAGAAAATCACATATGGGATTGCAGATCTCTATTGAGAGTCAACTGTGAAGTTGGACCGATAAGCTGGATATCAGAAGATCTTGATTGCTGTGAGGAGGCAGTTTGGTGGATTGAGGGATTCGAATTAAGCCAACGTGGATGGGGATTGCAGGAACGAGACGTTGGATAGGTCAGAACTTAGAGATGGAAGGTTCGGCGGTTTGCTTGCATGAAGAAGGCAGGACGGACGAAGGCTACTTGATAAATTATAGATGACGGGCTTGAGTCGGATTCAAATTGTGAGAGGAAGTCGGCGTGAAGTGTAAACGGGAGAGGGCTCTCAAGGTTGAAGAAGAAAAAAGGTTTTCATTCTTTTTCATTTTAAGAACGAGAGGGGCATTTGCTCATGACGAACTATGCTTGAGACACGAAGTTTTGGCTGGGATTTAAGGGATTTGAGCAGCGATTTCATCAGAGACATCCGAGGTAATTCAATGTGATTTGATTTGAGAAGCTAATTTTTTATTTTATTAAATTAATAATAATATTTAATAATAAAATATAATTATTACTAAATTAGAATAAAAATACTGCGATGATCTCCCCAAAAAAGATCTCGATTCACGTGCATTCCTCAAATTGGGTGCAATTGTATTGAAAGTCGCACCGATTTACATGCGCGATTTTTGTTGGTCAAATTTATAGCTCATTTTGGGTATCAACGACATTCCGAACACAATGATGAAGTTTATTTTGCGATCAGACGTCGTTCGGGCAACGTCACACGTCAATTTTCTCAATTTGTGAGTCGTCGCCACGGGACCCGCTTCGATTTCCCGGCATGCCTTTCATTGACCAAATTGAAAGTGATTTTAGAGCATTGATAACATTCCGAACGCAAAGGCGAAGTCCGTTTTGCAATCATCATTCAATTTCCTTGATTTGCACGCATTGCCTTGGGATGCATGTCGATATTCTCGCGCGACTTCAATTGCTTAAATTGACTGTCATTGTTGAGTATTGATGACATTCCAAGCGCAACGATGAAGTTCGTTTTGCAATCAGATGCTTTTTGGGCAACATTGCATGTCAAATTTCTAGATTTGCGTGTCATTGCCTCTTAATTCATGCATTCGTCTTGGACTACCCCAATCGAACATGTTGATAATGATTTTTGGGTGTCGACGATGTTCCGGATGTAACGACAAAATTCGTTTTGCGATCGGACGTTGTTTAGGCGATGCCATGCGTTAATTTCGGGTCTTAGCCGTCCCTTTGGTCCAATCTCATCCAATTTGACTTTGAGGGGTTTCCACTTAGGCAATTTCGACGTCATAATTGCAACGGCATAGTCCATTTAGCAATCGGAGGTCTTTTGACCTTTCTAGTGATGCGTCGTGTCGACGTGGGTGTTGCTTAAATCACTGTTTTCACATTTTTTGCACGTGGTTTGATGTGTCGGGGTCAACAAAGAGCATGCATATTCAACGGGTAATGAATGCGCCAACAACAAAAAGAAAATTGGCATCCTGCAGCTTCAAGAGCATGCAGTTTCAATCAGGAATTAATTTGGCTGGATGGCGGCACACAATTTTAAGGGAATACTTAGGAAAAGCTTTAAATTGTTATAATTATTACTCTTTCTAGAATTATATATATTCCAGATATGATCTAGGCCGCTCTATATATAAATAAATTTTGCGTGTATTGTAGAAGGCAAGCCTCTTAGCCATCTATGTATGGTATATTTGCATTCATTATCTCCTCACAATACTCCATATTGGATGGAAGTTTTATATTTCAGATTCCTATTGGAATTTTACTTTGATATCTTTATGCATTGAAGTTTGTTTTGAATTTATTTGTATAATTTAGGTTTCTTACCGATTTTTTTTGTTTTAGCAGTTGTAACAATCATTTTTTTTTTTATTTTTTTTTTATTCAGTTGTAACAATCATCCTTTTATATTTTCTACTGCATGTTGCTAGGCCTAAGCAGTGACAGAGGGACATAACTTAGGCAGCCTGCTGCTGTTAAACAATTCGGTGTATACTGCATTGTAGTCATAGCAATGTTTTTTCTTGCCTCTGAAAGTGCTCCATCGTCACTTTTCTAAAAAAACACATCTAAATTTTGCATAGCATCAACTCTTCCCTCTATGCTTTATGTCTAGGGCTTTCTGATACACAGTTAAGTTCAGCCCATTATGCTGCTCAGTTGCAGTTTTCGATTTTCCAGCAATTACTACTTTACTATTTCATTTGGCAACCAATTTTAGATTATCATTAGTCAAAATCTTCCTTCAACAGATTTTTTTTTTCTACTTAACTGACTTGTACATACATCAACTCTGAATGTTTTTATTAGGCTTTGTTGCTATTGTATAAGGTATAGTTTAAATTTAAAGTTAATTCTTGGGCAGTCTTCTAGATACATACCAAGGAGCTTATAGGTGGCCAGAGGGCGTCCCACCTAATTATAGGAGGTCAGAGGGCATCACTCTTTCAAATAAAGATGTCCAGTTATTTGCATCAACTGGGGCCATTAGGTTTCCTTTGCCAAAATCAGACGCCTGGACAGAGAAGGTATGTCACTATGTTGTAGAGAATTTTTATATTGCATCAAACGCTGGATTGCATGCTTGATGTGGTTTGATTATTCCAGATAAGAAGGCTTAATCTCCTACTCACTGAGAAGGAATCTGCCATGGATGTACCAGCCAATCTAGAGGCTAGAAGACGAATTTCATTCTTCAGTAATTCTCTATTTATGAGCATGCCTGATGCACCAAAAGTGAGAACTATGCTCCCATTCTCGTAAGTTCTGAAAGCCTCTCAAAGCTATGCTTACTATCGTTGTTTCTTAATCAATATTCAGCTAGATATGTTTAATATCATGTTACCTTTGTATCTGATGCAAAGCTTTTGTAAAAGTGCATTTGGTCTTTTTTCTTCTTTCTTATTTTTATCAAATAGTACCGCTTTTTACTTTGCTTTGTGTATGTAATACTATCTTTCTGAATGTAATGTTTTGCTCTACTCTGTATTCTATGGTCAATAAGTTTTAATCTGAGTATTTATCACCTGAAATCATTCAAAATATTTAATGTTGTTTATCTGGAATGGTGAAATTATCTGGACGTGTTTTAATTTGATCTTCTTTGTTATGTTATTATTTTTTCCCAGATATAATAATTTGAAGAATGGTGGCTTATGACTTGACATTTCTTTTTCCAATTTTAATTTACCTTCTTAGAATGTTAATTCTTGTTAATACTTACTGTATGTTTTTTTGTTAAATAAATATCTTTTAGAGGTTCTGGGTAATCTTACACTGCACACTGCATATCTGCATTGGTTTTGGGTTAAAGCTTATATATGACTTCACTTGTACAACGCTTTTTCAAAATATCTTGATAGTACAATTATTCCTTAAAAACAAAATTATGAACTAAAATATTTTGTGAACCTATTTATTGATTATTAGTGCTGGTCAACTCTGTTTCAGTGTTTTAACTCCATACTACAATGAAGATGTTATTTTCTCACTTCCTCACCTGGAAGAGGAAAATGAAGATGGAGTTTCCATCCTATTCTATTTGCAAAAAATTTATCCAGGTACCATCTTTTATAATGTGTTCGTTGGCACCCTATGGCAGGACACTGATTTGCTGGATGTTATAGTCTTACTTTTATTCAATTATCTATTTGGACAGATGAATGGAATAACTTCCTTGAACGTGTAAATCATGATTCAGAAGAAGAACTCAAATCTGACACAGACCTTCAAGAGGAACTACGTCTATGGGCTTCGTATAGGGGCCAAACGCTGTCTCGCACTGGTGCAGCGCACTTATTCCTTTAGGATGCTGCTTTGAGTTTCTCTTTCTATGAGCTGGCGGTTTAAAAAAAATTTTCGCTTTAATCTTATTATTGTCGTTCTGTGTTTTCAGTTAGAGGTATGATGTATCATCGAAAAGCTTTGGAGCTTCAGTCTTTCCTTGACATGGCCAATAATAAAGGTAATTGATAGTCACATCTTTTGCTGATTTACTTTTTTTTTTCTAACTCATCAAATGGTTCCTTTCTCTGATGCTTGCCTTTTTTTTTTTTCTCATCACTTAATATAGATCTTATGGAAGGCTATAAAGCACTCGAATTATCTTCAGAGGGAACATTCAAGCGGAAGATCTTTGTGGGCACAGTGCCAGGCTGTGGCTGATATGAAATTCACCTACGTAGTATCTTGCCAGCAATATGGAGCGCAAAAGCGTTCTGGCTTACAACAAGCGCAAGATATTCTAAGGCTTATGACCATGTATGTGTGATTATCTCTTAGCAGCATGCATGTAAATGATATGCAAAAGATAGCATAATTTTCTCTTATGAGGACCACATGTTACTAATGCTGAGCACTATATATGACTTATTTGGTCAAAATTGTTCTTGCTGCTCCTTACCGCATTCTGCACTTAATTGATGAAAACGCAAAATAAAACCGTGGTATGGCGATGAGTCTAGTAATCACTAGTGATTACGATTTGCTTGACAAGTAGTGAGGTGAGTCACAATGTTGAAAAGACAGTGAAGGTGGAGGCTTGGGCATGATCAAATTGAGGGAAATATATATGAATTTTTATAAAAGTGTTCTTTTCTTTATTCCTTATTTGCATTAGAGCCTGTTTTTGGTCCTCTAAGACCCATTTAAGCTGTAACAGGTTTGCTTTTAGATCCTTTAACAGTTTGGAAACCAAGTGGATGATGTGGACCCAACCCTCCGTGGAAAGTAATTCAGATGCGTTTCCAAATACATTTCATTTTGGATCACTTTTGAGACAACATATTCGCTGAAGTGAGCCTAATTTTGTGGCAGACAAGAAACTACATAGTTATATCTAGCTCACTTGTCTCCTTTAGTAGAAGCCTGATGAGTCTGAAAGGGTGATCATATTATTAATATGTTGTTATCTTACTACATGTTGTTTTAGCATCGCGTTATAATGTTATGCAGGAATTATGAGTGGGTATGAGTTACTCTCGGGCAATTCATATGGGGCTTGAGTCATTTGCTTTATTTTGTAAAATTCGTTTAAGGTGATTTAAAACAATATAGAAATGTCAATGAGATTGATAAATTTATCAGATATTTTAGGGATTCATTTTAAGGATTAACTCATTGTGGTTCAATTAATTAACCTTCATGTTTAGCTAATTAACCCATTTTGGATTATTTTGTGTTAATTATCGGGGTTGGTGTTGGAGAATTTTTTTGTATCGTCAACAGTTGGCTATTTGTCAACTTTGTCCATGCAAGAACAACTTGTGATACTTGCCATGTGCATCACACTCTAATGATGCATGACAATTGTTCAACATCAAGCATGAATAAAATACCAACAAGAATTCTTGAAAGAATCATCCATCCAAGAAATACAAAGCCTCATGCGTTTTCTTCTTATAAAATTTAATCAACTGTTGCAGTTGATAATACATTCAGCCTACTAGGTTTGGGTAAATTTGTCAGTTTTAAGATATTAGTAACCCCTGCTGCTAATGTTAACATGGTTTATGCTGAGAACTGGAAGCGAACCCATTTCTCCGATTCACCTAACTACTTCCCACTAAACGCCTGCTTCATTTCTCCTGATAGATACTCTGTTGGGAATTTTGAAAAAAGGCATGTTTTATCTGTGAAAACATTTATAACGAGTGCCTGCACAAAAGAACCTCAGTTCGATGTTAGCTTTCCTTTTTTCATAATTTCGATAAATTCAATTCCCAAAATCTGTAAATTTCTGTTAGTTGACTTTTGGAGTTTTGTTGATATTCTCTGACGCTATTTGCTAAGAATGTCTTAAAAATCATTCATGGCATGCTAAGATGATTTCACTTTGCAGGTATCCATCACTTCGTGTGGCATATATTGATGAGGTTGAACTACCTCAGGAGAATAGGAAGGTTGAAAAGATTTATTATTCAACATTAGTGAAGGCTGCTGCTTTACCTGACGATGATAATGCTGCAGACCCTGTGCAGAATCTTGATCAGGTGATTGGCTTTTTTTTTTTCTTGCTCTTGTCACTGTTTTCATCAGATTCGAACTTGTAGGAAAAAGCAAAAAAAAAAAAAAAAACATAAATCTGCATCTATAAGACTTATGTTCAAAGTAGAAAGTGCAGCACCTGTGCCTTAGACCTCCAACCAACAATTTTGTCCCGCAAAACAGTTTTAATTTTGTAATAAACTGTGGCTATGGAGCTCAGATGATGCTTAAACTCCAAGCATTCCTCCCCCTCAAAATAAAATACAAAGAACAGCAAATGGCCTGAAAATGGAAGTGCTTTTGATTTTATCATCATAATTCAACTCCGCAAATAATCCAAAAACCTGTGAGATATTAGGTTTAATAGGAAATTAGCACTTCTCGGTAATTTCTCAGAAGTGATAGAGAGCGAGAAATCACACTTAAAATAAATGTGACACTCTCATTAGCACCATTACACAGGCAGAAATCCAAATCCATCTGTAAACCACACTTAAATAGCACATCTATTGTTTTCAAACCCCCTGCCAGTGCAATCCAAGTAAAAATAGAGAATTTAAGAGCAAGTAAGAAAGATTTAAAGTAGTGATATTAGAGTTGCTGAATCTGAACCAATTAACAGGGCTGCAAGTTATCATAATATGCAAGTAAGAAAGATTTAAAGTAGTGATCATCAGAGTTGCTGAATCTGATATCAAGGGAGCAGCAGGCACCGGGACATTGAGAATAACTTGTTTAATGTGCAGTGGGGCACTATCAGGTAGCTTCCAGGAGGTAGAAATAATATAGTCCTTCACAAGGCTAAAGGAGTTAAAAAAGGAGAGAGATTCTCAAGACCAAACAAAACAACCAAGTTCATGCCATAACCAGTGGTCCCAAATCATGGAGTGAGAGCTATCGTTTCTGATAATAAAGGAGAAAAGGCGTTTTAGTTAGATGCCACCAAATGAACAAATTTTCAAAAAGGAGTAGCTTCAGTAGGGGGCGTTGTCCAAGGGGAAGGATAGTGTGCTTTGCACCAGCTGGCTAATGGGCTATCAAATTGTACAGACGTCTAATGAGGGAACAATCAAAAACATGATAAAGGGCGGAGATGCTAGGGATACCCAGCCCCTCAAACTTCTTAGGAAGACAGGTGTTTCTCGAAGAAATAAGATGCTTTTTTTTTTAACTTTTGAAATCACCATGAAAAAATAATTTGGCACACATCTTGTCAATGAGTTTAGAACATGATTTTGATAAAATGGCCCCCCTTATCCAATAAGCGATGGTGTTCCAAATAGTAAATCTCACAAACTCTAGTCTACCTGCAAAAGAAATTAAATTTGCTTTCAAGGTCGAGAGCAGAAAGGTGATTTTCTTAGTAAGAAAATCAAAGTCTGATAGGTGCAGCTTCCTGGAAGAGATGGAGAGGCCAGGTATAAAGGCCCAGGTACATCAGATAATTCCCCGCCAAGTTAAGGTTTGAGAATATTGCAAATATCCAAAGCCAGAGGAGTGTGTTGGGGAAATATAATAGAGCCCTTGGCATTGTTAATTTTTAGCCCAGAAAAGGAGGGAAAAAATAGCAATATTTCCATTCGGGGAGGTAGCATTCTATAAGGTGGCCTTACCAAATATCAATAGATCTTCAGCTTATAGAAAATGAGTAAAGTTAAGATTCTTAACGTTGATCCCTTGAAATAATTGTGAAGAGGTGGTAGAATGCAACAAATTGGGTATAGCGTCCATGGCAAAATACAAAATGTAGGTAGAGAGTGGGCAACTGTGTCTGAGGCTCGAGGTAGATGGAAAGAAACCATCCAGATCTCCATTGAAGTACAATGAAAAATGAACATTAGAAATACAGGCTTTGATCCATGAAATGAAAATCAGAGGCAGACTTTTTTGCACAAGCCTTTTTAAAAATAAAATCCCTAGAGATAATATCAAAGGCCTTGAAAATATCCAGTTTTAGCACAGGGCAACTAAAGAGCAGGCTTTTTGTTGACTCTTTTAACATTTTAGATGCCAGTATAATGTTATCAGAAGATATCTTGTCCTGAATAAACCCAGCTTGGGCAGGATGAATCAAGCTACTCATAATAGGTTTGAGATTGTTTGCAAGTATCTTGACAATGATTTTATTAAAGATATTGCAAAGAGAGATCGATTTGAAATCAGCAACATCTTTATCATGACAAAGCGTAGGAATTAAAGCAACAATAGAGATTTGGCTCTTTTGGGAAGGTAATAGGTTTTGAAAAAAGTACTTGGTAGCTTTGCAAACATAACTCCCAATAGTCTCAAGTATTCTTGTATAACTCAAAGGTGAACCTGTCAGGCCCAGGTGCATAAGATGAGGGTGAGGAAAAAACAGTAGCTTTTATTTCATCATCAGTAATGGGGCTAATCAGCTGAAGAGCTAGGTGAGGATGAATGACTTGACCCAAATAATTGGCAGTGAGGTCAGTGTTGGAGGGCCTTGGGGAGTTGTATGAATTGGAAAAGTGGTGAATAAGGGCACTAGATGTGTCTTGAGGAGAAGAGGTGTCAACAGGAGTAGAAACCTCCTTAATCAGGTTATAGTTCTCCCTAATATTAATTTTGGCATACAAAAACTTAAGGTCATCCTTGACTTCCAAAATCCACTTGGTTTTGGATCTCTGCCTAATCCAAGAAGACCAAGAGGAAGCACATAAAGGCAATTGCTCATTGCAGATTGTAAGAGAGCTGAATTCAAAGAGGGGTTCCAAAGGGTCTTGGTTAAGAAGAGACAAGAGCTCTTGCTGGTGGGATTTGAAGTTTAACATTTTGACCTCTAAATGTGAGGAAGACCACATTTTCATTTTAACAGCTTCTTTAAGCGCCTACAAATACTGATAAAAAACAGAAATTAGATTCCCCAGTTTCTGTTGAGAAGGAACATCAATGAGAGTATCCCAAAACCTTCGCTCCTTAGTCCAGAAGTAATTAAACATGAACCTATGCTTAAGTTTTCGAGGGTTATTAGTAAGATGATGTGAGAGTGATCAAAAGAGGTTGGGCTATCCACTTTGTAGTAAGACAAAGGAAACTTGTCAAGCCATAAATCACTAGGCATCTTTTTTCAAAAACAAATAGGTAAATAGTTATCACCATATTTTAAAAATGGGCTTATTTTATATATAAGATAACTTTTTTATTGATAGCTGTTCTGAAGTTAAAGTTTGATGATGTTGTATGCACCTTCTTGATAGGAATCTTTTTGTTTTTTCCTGTTCCTGTATCTAAGCATGTGTAGCTTTAAATTGTTTTAATCACTTGTATGTTTCTCTATTCATAGGTCATCTACCGGATAAAACTTCCAGGTCCTGCTATTTTGGGTGAAGGCAAGCCAGAAAATCAAAATCATGCCATTATTTTCACTCGTGGTGAAGGTTTGCAGACAATAGACATGAATCAGGTAGCTTTTGATCTTTCTGAATCTCATTTAATATTGATATTTAATGTTTTCAATGGTTTCTATTCATCTAGGATAATTATCTGGAAGAGGCATTAAAAATGAGAAATCTGCTTCAAGAGTTTTTAAAAAAACATGATGGTGTGAGATACCCTTCAATTCTTGGTGTCAGGGAGCACATATTCACGGGAAGGTAGGGCTTGCGAATTTCTGTTTAAAATGATTGCTTTATGTTAAATGCTTTTTCTGCCTTCGTCTTCTCCTGGAAATCTTAGAGGTTTGTTCCTGCTTCTTGCAGTGTTTCTTCTCTTGCATGGTTTATGTCAAATCAGGAAACAAGTTTTGTGACAATTGGTCAGCGTTTGCTTGCAAATCCTCTTAGGTAAGATTTCCTCTTCAGCAACATGAAGAATAAATGTTTGATATTTTTGTTAAAGCTCTAGGGCTAATCCTCTTTTCAGTCTTTGCACAGGAAGAAACGTTTTTATATCAATGCTTCAGTTTGAGGAGATATTTTTTATTATCTTTCAATAATTGCTTTCAGTAGTCCTCATAATTGAGGATATTCATGCATGATTTTCTTCTTCTTTTTTTTTTTCCTTATATTTTCTTATAGACATACCCTTTAGATAATACTTCTTCTTTTTTATATCATTTACACCCATTTTTGTGCTTTAATGTTGCAGACACGGCAAAATGTTAATTTTTTGTATCCGAAGTTTCGATGAACTTTTGATTAAATTAAAAGGTTTGAAATTTTGTTTGCTAAAGTTGTAGGATTAGGTTAGTGATTTTGAGATATAATGATGCAACACAAATGATAAATGTTAAGTTCAATTTCAATATTTTTGTATTTAGTTTATTTATTCATTTTGTTTGTTAAATTATCATTTGTGGATAATTTCAGGTTTGAATTTGAATCATACCATAGCATTAAGTTTAGATAGTTTTAAATTTAAATAATTATTCCTATTTTTTGAACTTATCATATAACCTGTTTCTATGAAGTTGTTTTCATGACCTGTAATTGATGATAACTTAATAATTTGATTCAACATATTTTCTTCATCTTCTCTGTCCTAGTAAATTTCATTGTCTATTGACTCCTCCCTCGCAGAAGTTTCTCAGCTTTTCCTCTGTCACGAAATTAATTGATATCCTCATGCATGCTAATTGAACTGATTTGAAACCCAACCCCATCTATTGAAGTAGTAGATTAATGCCAGTGTTCTTCAAGGATTAATGATTGACATATTGAGCAACAAGATCTTTTTCAACACTCATTATTTCTATTCTTAACACTTGTGATTTTTACCTAGTGAAAATGTTCCTCATATTAGGGAATTGTTTTGCCTTCTTTAGATTATTATATTATGAAGAAAATATTCAAAATAGTCCAACTAAGCTAAATCAAAATATTCTGCCATTGAAGAAAGGTGTCAAAGGTCTCGGATAATTTGTGCGGTCACAATGCTAAATCATTTGAGGGTCATAAATGAGGTTAATGTTGATTGGTGTTATGAGGCTTGTGTGGTTTGGTCATGCAAATTCTGGTTGTAGAAATTATAGGAGGAACGATGTGAGCAGTTGAGAAGCAAGGGATTATTGTTGGGTTTAGGTTTAGGGAATATCTCGATTAAATTCATTTAGTGATTATCAAATAATGTGATGATCATAAAGATAAGTAAAAAGGCTATGATCAACTATTTTAATTTAAATCTAAACTTATCAACTTTAAAATCTATCCTAATAAATCAAATTCAAACTTGAAATTATCTTAAAATGTAATTTAACTAACCAAATGCATGAATCAAATCTAAAATACTAAAAAATTCAAAATATATTGAAATTAAACTTAGCCGTAATCTCTTGTGCTGCATTACATTGGTTGTAATTAAAAAAAAAAAAAAAGGTTGTTATTCATTGCAATGTTATATTAAGCATTCCGTTTTTCTTTTGAATATTTCTAACGCTGGATCTTTTATTCTCCTCAGCCTCCAATATGGTAAATATGTGTGTACATTGCCTATTTACTGTTGTAAAATGATTGTAGTAGTGTCAGCACATCCCTGAGTAGTTCTCACTCAATTTTCATGTTTGGTTCCTTGAATAGAATCAGAAGTAGATTATAAATTCCAGTTGCTTCTCTCATAATTTTCTTATTATACAGTTCTTTGTTTCTTGCTGTTTAGGGTTCGATTTCACTATGGTCACCCGGATGTTTTTGATAGACTCTTTCATCTCACGAGAGGTGGTGTGAGTAAGGCTTCCAAGATAATTAATTTAAGCGAGGACATCTTTGCTGGTATCTTCATGAATTAAGTTGCATTATGTATTCACTATTTTCCAAGACAATGATAGCAAACTCATCAACAATCTGAGTACTTTTTATTTCTTCTGTGGTGTAGGTTTCAATTCCACTCTCCGTGAAGGCAGTGTTACGCATCACGAATACTTGCAAGTAGGTAAAGGAAGAGATGTGGGCCTTAATCAGATATCGCTATTTGAAGCAAAGATTGCAAATGGAAATGGCGAGCAGACATTGAGCCGTGACATATATAGACTTGGTCACCGTTTTGATTTCTTTAGGATGATGTCATGTTATTTTACAACTGTGGGATCTTATTTTAGTACTCTGGTATATCTCAGTTTTTACCTCAAAATTCTAAGGACTTTTTGAATTTATGAATTGAAGCTGATCATCTTTTTTTATTTTTTATTTTTCTTTAAATTGCAGTTGACTGTCCTGACAGTATATGTTTTTCTATATGGACGTCTCTATCTTGTTCTTAGTGGACTTGATGAAGGCTTGGCAACTGGTAAAAGGTTCATTCACAACCATCCCCTTCAAGTTGCTCTTGCCTCACAATCCTTTGTGCAGCTTGGGTTTTTGATGGCTCTACCCATGATGATGGAAATTGGTCTTGAAAAAGGATTCCGGAAGGCACTAAGTGAATTCATCATGATGCAGTTACAATTAGCTTCTGTTTTCTTCACATATTCTCTTGGAACCAAAACTCACTATTATGGAAGGACATTGCTTCATGGAGGTGCTGAGTATAGGGGTACAGGCCGTGGTTTTGTTGTCTTCCATGCCAAGTTTGCTGAGAACTATCGGCTTTACTCTCGTAGTCATTTTGTCAAGGGCATGGAGTTGTTGATCTTACTTGTTGTTTATCAAATATTTGGGCAGCCTTATAGATCTGCAGTTGCATACATATTTATTACTGCTTCTATGTGGTTGAACAAAAAAAGTCGTACTGAAATGAACATTTATCATAAACAGTTCTAATTAAAAACATGAATATCCAAATTTCAAACATCATCCATAATAGAAAGAGCCACTAACAACATTAAATTCAGATAGTTCCAAACTTATTCAAATATCTCAAGATCAATAAAAACTTATAACACACCAATACATATAAACTTCACTTACTGTTCAGACTCAGAAACTAACTCAAACCTTAGACTCAAAACATAAAATAAATGGAACCTTTCATCCTCCTGAGGTCCCCTACGACGATAGGTGAAAGGTCGTCGTGCAGCCATTACTTATCTCCTGAAAACATTTCCAAAAACGTGGAATGAGCTAACGCTCAGCAGGTAATCCATATCACATTTAATTTCATAAGATGCATATAAAAAAATATTTACAAATGAAAACTAATTCATTTCATTGAGCGAGTCATAACATGTACTATTCATTCTTCCATTCATTCTTTTCTTTAACAGTTGATTTCTTTCATTCATATCTTTCATTTCTTTCATATGCAATGCAAAATGTAAAAATGAATATGCTAAATGTATCATCCGTCCCGGAAGTACCAGTTTTCGTACTGATCAGGTACGCAGTCAAAAGTTTTGGCCATTTTCCTTTACCATTTGGCTCCGCAGAACCCCATTACCATTTGGCTTATACAAGCCCCATTACCATTTGGCTTTTGAAAGCCCCATTACCATTAGATTGGTACTTCCGGATCAACATGCATATGAAATTTTATTTCATTAAATTCTTTCCTTTTTCTTTCATAATCATTTCATATACTTAATTGTCTTTCACCTTAATGCATGAAAAGAAAACATGAACTGGGTATTCTTAAAATTCGTAACATCAAAATATTGACAGTAAAAAAAATATTAACAGTAAAATTAAACATATGAAATTTGCATTCTAAGCATGAATAAAATCTAACACTTATAAAATTAAAAGGGTATGAATACCTACCTCAATTTAAGCACTGTACGTCGCTTCGATACAAGTCCTTCCACCTTACCCTTTAATGGTCACTACCTAAGGAAGATTTATAAAGTAAACGTGTTACAATCATAAGTCAAATTCCTAAGTCAAATTGCTAAACTTGGCATTTTCCCCTTAACCATTCCTAACGACAATTAAAGGATAATTAATTAAATATGCATTTATTTTCGGATTTAATAATTACCTAAAATTTGGAAATTCATAAATCTTCAATTTCACCCCAATATTTATTTTAAAAAGATCCTTAACATATTATAATAATATAATAATAATTTTCGGATTAAAATAATCCTAAAAATTAAGAAAATGGAGTTTTCATTAAAAACTCAAAATTTTTCTTTAAAAACATTTCCTAAACCCTTAGGAATCATTTTCATAAAGGATTCTTACAAAATTAAGATTTAGGTCAAAAACTCTAACTTGTAAATCTCCAAAATTTTCCTCAAATCTTTATGTTTTTAACGTTAAAATATTCCTCTAAACATTTCTTAAAGATTTCGTGAAAAGATTTCGAAGAAAATTCCAAAATCCTAAAAACCCTAGAATTTTTTTATTCCAAATATCTAGAGATTTAGAAGGATTCGCTACAAAAATAATCGTACCGGAGTGATCCTCTCGTCGACCTCTTCGATTTGACGTAAAGTTCTCGCCGGAAGATCGCCGCCGAAATGCCCCTCGCGGAAGCCGTCCGTCCGCCCGTCCGCTCCCTGTTCCGCTCGGTTTTCGTTCGGTTCGTGCGAATGGGGAGATAAGGGGGGGGCCGGTGTGTTATAATAGGGAGAAAGGGTTTTGTAAATGTCTATTTTACCCTTACTTAAACAAATTCGGCTTAAGAAAGACCTAGGGGCAAAGTTGGCATTTAGGGACTTCTAAAATTAATAACTCCAAAATTAGGCAAAATTGGGCTTAACTTCTATATACCAAAACGATCAGAATTTCGCGTAGGATTTTCTAAAATTAATTTCGTTGCATTCCGATAACTTTGAAAATTTTACTTAAAAAATTCGTCGCGGCGCTTTAAAAAGCGTGCGATGCCTAAAATTAGAATTTCGGGTTTTACAATTCTCCCTCCCTTATAAAAATTTCGTCCTCGAAATTTAAAACAAGCTTAGGAAAACATACCTTAGTCAAAAAGGTGAGGGTAGGTCTCCCTCATCTCTGACTCCTTCTCCCAAGTGGCATCCTTCTCAGAACTATGCTTCCAAAGCACCTTAACAAAAGGAATTGCTCTGCTCCTCAACTGTTTAACCTCAAAGTCAAGAATCTTCTCTGGTTCATTAACAAAAGTCAAGTCAGGTTGAATGTCTACCACATCTGTACTAATCCTCTGAGCCTCATCTGAAATATATTTCCTTAAGGAGGAAATGTGAAACACATTATGTACTCCACTCATATGTGCTGGTAGAATCAACCTATAGGCCACCTTTCCAATCCTTTCTGAAATCTCAAAAGGGCCTACAAATCTGGGACTTAATTTTCCTGCTTTGCCAAATCTCTTCACTCCCTTCATTGGACTGACTTTTGAGAAATACAAACTCTCCCACATCAAATTCAACTGATCGATCGTGCTTGGCATCATAATATTTCTTTTGTCTGTCCTGCACTGCCCTCAATCTATCTCTGATCAATCTAATCTTTTCTCTGTAGCATCATCCACCAAATCAGCACCAATTACCTTTTCTTTCTCCTGTCTCAGCCCAATTTAAAGGTGTCCTACACCTTCTCCCATATAAAGCCTCGTATGGAGCCATACCAATACTTGCTTGGAAGCTATTGTTGTAGGCAAATTCAATTAAAGGCACATATACCTCCCACTTACCACCATAATCCAGAACACATAATCTCAGCAAATCTTCTAAGGTCTGGATTGTCCTTTCTGACTGCCCATCTGTCTGAGGGTGGAAAGCTGTACTAAAAGTAAGCCTGGTGCCCAAAGCTTCCTGGACTTTCTTCCAAAATCTGGAAGTAAATCTCCCATCTCTGTCTGACACAATAGTCTTCGGTACTCCATGTAATCTAACAATCTGATCAACATACAGGCTTGCCAATTTTTCTCAACAGGATCAGACTGTTTGATAGGTATAAAATGTGCAGATTTAGTTAACCTATCAATAATCACCCATAAAGTATCATTTCCTCTTCTGGATCTAGGTAAGCCAACCACAAAATCCATAGCAATGTCTTCCCATTTCCACTCTGGTATGGGTAAGGGCTGTAGATATCCTCCTGGCTTCTGGTGCTCAGCTTTAACCATCTGACATGAAATACATTTGGATACTGTATCTGCTACACTTCTCTTCATTCCTGGCCACCAAAAACACTTCCTTCAAATCCTGGTACATCTTATTACTGCCTGGGTGAATGGTGTAACTGGAGTAGTGAGCTTCTTGAAGAACTTCCTTCCTCAAAAATCATCCATATCTGGAATGCACAATCTGCCCTTATATCTAAGCAATCCCTCACCATCAAGCTCAAAATCTTCAATGTGTCCAACACTAACCATATCCAGTATCTTCTTAAAATCTGCATCAAGTGGCAAAGCTTCTCGTACCCTTTCTGGAAAGGTTGACATAATTATAGTCTGATTCAACCTTATAATTTCTGCATCATTGGGCTGAACCACTGAAATCTCCAACTTCTCCAAATCCCTTATCAATTCCTGCTGCTGTGTAATCATCCAGTTTGCACTACCTGAATTCTTTCTACTCAAAGCATCAGCAACCACATTTGCTTTGCCCGGATGATACTGAATATCCAACTCATAATCTTTTATGAGTTCTAGCCATCTCCTCTGCCTCAGATTCAATTCCTTCTGAGTGAAGATATATTTCAAACTCTGGTGGTCAGTAAAAACTTCACATCTAACTCCATACAAGTAATGCCTCCAGATTTTCAAGGCAAAAACTACTGCTGCTAACTCCAGATCGTGGGTTGGGTAATTCCTCTCATGATTCTTTAATTGCCTAGAAGCATAGGCAATGACTTTCCCATTCTGCATCAGTACACAACCCAACCCTTTATGTGAGGCATCACTGTAAAGCTGAAACCCATCTGTCCCTGAGGGAATAGTCAACACTGGAGCAGTTATTAAACACTGCTTCAACCTCTGAAAAGCTTCCTCACACTGAGCTGTCCAATCAAACTTTACTGCTTTTCTGAGTCAATCTGGATAGTGGCATTGCTATCTGTGAAAACCCCTCAACAAACCTCCTGTAGTAGCCTGCCAATCCCAAAAAGCTTCTAACCTCAGTCACTGTAGCAGGTCTTGGCCAGTCTGCTATTGCTTGCACCTTATGCTGATCCACAGATATCTTCCCCTCAGAAATCACATGCCCCAAGAATTTAACACTCTTCAACCAAAACTCGCATTTGGAGAATTTAGCATACAAGTCATTATCTTTTAAGGTATACAATACTGACCTTAAATGATTTGCATGCATCCTTTCATCTGGGGAGTACACAAGTATGTCATCTATGAATACAATCACGAATAGATCTAAAGAAGGCTGAAAGATTCTATTCATGAGATCCATAAATACTGCAGGGGCATTTGTCAAACCAAAGGGCATTACTACAAACTCATAATGCCCATATCTGGTACTGAAAGCAGTCTTTGCAATGTCCTCCTCTCTAATCCTGTGAGCTGATGATACCCTGACCTCAAGTCAATCTTAGAAAACACTGAAGCACCCTCCAACTGATCAAACAAATCATCTATTCTGGGAAGAGGATACTTGTTCTTCACTGTCAACTTGTTCAGCTCTCTGTAATCTATACAAAGTCTCAGGCTTCCATCCTTCTTCTTCACAAACAATACAGGAGCACCCCAAGGAGAGGTACTAGGTCGGATGAAACCCTTCTCAAGCAACTCTTCCAGTTGCTCCTTCAACTCCTTAAGCTCCTTAATCGCCATTCTGTAAGGAGCTCTAGCAACAGGTTCAGCTCCTGCCACTAACTCAATAGAGAAATCTATTTCTCTACTTGGAGGTAAACCAGGTAGATCATCAGAAAACACCTCTGGGAATTCCTGAACAATTGGAATGTCTTTCAACTCTCTTTCTTCCTTCTTCTCCTCCTTAACATAAGCCAAGAAGCCTTCACAACCTTTCTTTAACATCTGAAAGGCCTTCAAGGATGACACAATTACTGCAGTTACTCCTCTATCTCCTTGAAATTTGAACTTCTCCTCTCCTGGCATACAGAACTTAACCTCCTTCTTGTTACAATCTATAGTCACGAAATGGCAAGATAACCAATCCATGCCTAAGATTGCATCAAACTCAACCAGAGGCAAAACAATCAGATCTGCTTCTAAACTCTTATCACAAATCTTCAAATTTACTTGACATTTCTGCTTAGCTTCCATATGATTCCCATTAGGCATCAAGACTGATAGAGACTTCAACATAAAGGTAGGAATCAATTTAGCAGATCTAACAAACTCTTCTGAAACAAAAGAGTGTGACGCTCCAGTATCAAACAGGATTCTAACGGGTCTATCGCACATAAGGAGTGTCCCTAAACATGAACAGGTGCAACATTCATTACAAAAAACATATCATTTATTGATTGGTTCATTTCATTTTCATTCATTATTCATTCATATTCATAAAAGAAAATTCATTGCAATTAATTAAACTACGCACCTGTAACCACATCAGGAGATCCCTTAGCTTCCTGTTGGGACAATCCATAGACTCGAGGTTGAACATTCTGGCGAGTCTGACCTTGAGAAGGAACAGAAGCAGTAGTAGACTCCACAGCTCTTGGTCTACCTGCTGTCCTCTGAGTGTTGTTGCCTGACCTCACCTCTGAAGTAGATCTCTGTCCCAAAAGAGGACAGGACTTCGCCATGTGCCCAGGCTGATGGCACCAGTAACAAGTATTAGTGCCTGAAAGGCACTCTCCCTTATGCACTCTCCCACATTTACTGCATAAGGTAGCAGTTGAAGCACTGCTATCAGAATCACTGGACCTGGGCTTCTTCCAAGTAGAAGCCCCTGACTGAGTAAACTGGGAAGGCTTTGATCTGCCCTCCATCTTTCTCTTCTGAAAATCTCTCCTTTTCTGTGTTGCTTGCATGTCCATCTCAATCCTTCTGGCTCTTTCCACTAAAGTAGGGTAATCCTCAATTCCAAAAGGCACAAGAGGCTGCCTTATCATGTCCTTCAACCCATTTAGAAAGCGGTTGCACTTCTCTTCAGCATTGGGTATCAGGTGAGGTGCATACCTGGATAACATCGTGAACTCTGCCTCATACTGAGAAACAGATCGATCTCCCTGAATCAATCTGTTGAACTTATCCTGCATCTGTCTCCTGGCGGTCGCAGGTACATACCAATCTCTGAATGCCTTTACAAACTCCTCCCAGGAAACTTGGCTGCTGGGTCTTCCTCCAAAGGTCTCTTCTAATTGACTCCTCCACCACCTCTCAGCCTCGCCATCAAAGGCATAAGCAGCCAATGTCACCCTCTTTTCCTCAGGGCAAAACATGCCCTCCAGGATCTTCTCAATCCGCATTAGCCAATCTTCAGCTTCTATAGGTCCACCACTTGAGAACAGTGGAGGTTTCATATCCTGAAACAACTTCAGGCTCTTATCCATAGGCCGACCTCCACCTCCACTGCCACTTCCCTGATTTTGGGAAGTCCTAATCATCTGAGTCATTGCTTCCATCATCTGATTGAATGACTCCATACTATTGTTTCTCTGAGGCTCTGCTACATTTGGTAGCTCCCTTCCTTCATCCATATTAATGCCATCAGTGGCATTCTGCTCAGGATCCATACTCCTGAGATAAAACACATCAATCATAAGGCGCATAATTCATAAAATTACACTTCCTATATATTCTAGGACTCAATTAATCATCCTATAGGCTCTTTCATTGATCAGTATTAAACCTTTGCTCTGATACCACTCTTGTCACGACCCGGCCCGGCTAGCCCGAGTTAACGGGGCGGGAACAAAAAAAGTCGTACTGAAATGAACATTTATCATAAACAGTTCTAATTAAAAACATGAATATCCAAATTTCAAACATCATCCATAATAGAAAGAGCCACTAACAACATTAAATTCAGATAGTTCCAAACTTATTCAAATATCTCAAGATCAATAAAAACTTATAACACACCAATACATATAAACTTCACTTACTGTTCAGACTCAGAAACTAACTCAAACCTTAGACTCAAAACATAAAATAAATGGAACCTTTCATCCTCCTGAGGTCCCCTACGACGATAGGTGAAAGGTCGTCGTGCAGCCATTACTTATCTCCTGAAAACATTTCCAAAAACGTGGAATGAGCTAACGCTCAGCAGGTAATCCATATCACATTTAATTTCATAAGATGCATATAAAAAAATATTTACAAATGAAAACTAATTCATTTCATTGAGCGAGTCATAACATGTACTATTCATTCTTCCATTCATTCTTTTCTTTAACAGTTGATTTCTTTCATTCATATCTTTCATTTCTTTCATATGCAATGCAAAATGTAAAAATGAATATGCTAAATGTATCATCCGTCCCGGAAGTACCAGTTTTCGTACTGATCAGGTACGCAGTCAAAAGTTTTGGCCATTTTCCTTTACCATTTGGCTCCGCAGAACCCCATTACCATTTGGTTATACAAGCCCCATTACCATTTGGCTTTTGAAAGCCCCATTACCATTAGATTGGTACTTCCGGATCAACATGCATATGAAATTTTATTTCATTAAATTCTTTCCTTTTTCTTTCATAATCATTTCATATACTTAATTGTCTTTCACCTTAATGCATGAAAAGAAAACATGAACTGGGTATTCTTAAAATTCGTAACATCAAAATATTGACAGTAAAAAAAAATATTAACAGTAAAATTAAACATATGAAATTTGCATTCTAAGCATGAATAAAATCTAACACTTATAAAATTAAAAGGGTATGAATACCTACCTCAATTTAAGCACTGTACGTCGCTTCGATACAAGTCCTTCCACCTTACCCTTTAATGGTCACTACCTAAGGAAGATTTATAAAGTAAACGTGTTACAATCATAAGTCAAATTCCTAAGTCAAATTGCTAAACTTGGCATTTTCCCCTTAACCATTCCTAACGACAATTAAAGGATAATTAATTAAATATGCATTTATTTTCGGATTTAATAATTACCTAAAATTTGGAAATTCATAAATCTTCAATTTCACCCCAATATTTATTTTAAAAAGATCCTTAACATATTATAATAATATAATAATAATTTTCGGATTAAAATAATCCTAAAAATTAAGAAAATGGAGTTTTCATTAAAAACTCAAAATTTTTCTTTAAAAACATTTCCTAAACCCTTAGGAATCATTTTCATAAAGGATTCTTACAAAATTAAGATTTAGGTCAAAAACTCTAACTTGTAAATCTCCAAAATTTTCCTCAAATCTTTATGTTTTTAACGTTAAAATATTCCTCTAAACATTTCTTAAAGATTTCGTGAAAAGATTTCGAAGAAAATTCCAAAATCCTAAAAACCCTAAAATTTTCAATTTCAAATAACTTGAGATTTAGGAAGTATTGTTATAAAATAATCGTACCGGAGTGATCCTCTCGTCGACCTCTTCGATTTGACGTAAAGTTCTCGCCGGAAGATCGCCGCCGAAATGCCCCTCGCGGAAGCCGTCCGTCCGCCCGTCCGCTCCCTGTTCCGCTCGGTTTTCGTTCGGTTCGTGCGAATGGGGAGATAAGGGGGGGCCGGTGTGTTATAATAGGGAGAAAGGGTTTTGTAAATGTCTATTTTACCCTTACTTAAACAAATTCGGCTTAAGAAAGACCTAGGGGCAAAGTTGGCATTTAGGGACTTCTAAAATTAATAACTCCAAAATTAGGCAAAATTGGGCTTAACTTCTATATACCAAAACGATCAGAATTTCGCGTAGGATTTTCTAAAATTAATTTCGTTGCATTCCGATAACTTTGAAAATTTTACTTAAAAAATTCGTCGCGGCGCTTTAAAAAGCGTGCGATGCCTAAAATAAGATTTCGGGTTTTACACTTCAATATTAAAGCTTCGTTTGGGATGACTTTCTTATGTTTCTTAAAGCAACTTTTTAGTACAAAATTTTTAATTTTTATAATAAAAATCTGTTTTATGAAGCAATAAGAAAGCAGTCTCAAATAAAGCCTAAATTTGCTTGCAATATTGAAATAGTGGGAGTCTGATTATCTAAATACATATAATCTTGTATTAATCAAGTTTCATTTTTTGTTTGTTTAAGTGATATAAGCCTATTTTAAACAGGCATGTTGTATCAATTTCAGGAGCTATTTACAACCTTATTCGTTCTCTGGACCTCCTCTCTATCTCTCTTCAATTTTAAATAGGGAGATTTACATGCGTACTATCATATACTATTCTATTTACATATTTAACATCTAAACCTTTAATATTACATACATACCACCCATAGTTCATTTTAATATCAAATATGAGTGATAGAAATGAAATATATGAGTGGTGGGAAGGAAATATGAGTAGTATATTTGATATTAAAATAATATAGGGTGGTATGTATATAATATTAAAATTTTAGGTGTTAGATATATAAATAGGATGATATAAAATGACATGTATGTAAATTACTAAATTTCCCTTTTAAAAATATCTCTGTCTTGTTTATTAACTCATTAACTATTCGCAATAATCTCGTCTCATTATTGTTATCTCGTGCAGACTGTATCTGTTGGAAGGCAAAGATTCAGTGCGGACTTTCAGCTTGTTTTCCGGTTGATCAAGTTCTTAATCTTTGTTACATTCATGTCTATTCTGATCATCTTGATCGCTATCCCTCACATGACCTTCCAGGATATCATAGTTTGTTTCCTCGCTTTCTTGCCAACTGGTTGGGGTCTACTTTTGGTACGCTTACACTGAATCATTTAACTTTACCATCTTATCTTATATTTCATTATTTTATTTCTTGTTTGATTCCTAACTTCTTTTAATGTTTTGTTCAGATTGCACAAGCATGCAAAGGTGCTATGCGCAGATTTGGGCTGTGGGGCTCCATTAAAGCTCTTGCTCGAGGCTATGAGATTATGATGGGGCTGCTTCTTTTCACTCCTATAGCCTTCTTGGCATGGTTTCCCTTTGTTTCTGAATTCCAGACAAGAATGTTATTCAATCAAGCTTTCAGTAGAGGACTTCAAATTTCTCGCATTCTTGGTGGACACAAGAAGGATAGAGCTCGAAACAAGGATTAAATTAATAGTGAATGAAGTTGGCATGCAAACCATAACCAGAAGATTGGAGCATTTGTATGTTATTCTTCCAAAACTACTAATTTTTTCCAAGTTTTTTTGTTTTTTTGTTTCCTTTGTATCTTTTGTATGAGCAGGGTTTTCTGTGTTTTTGGGTGCCAATGACCCATAATATATCTGATATTGGTGATGACTTGTTTGAAATTTCATTAATGGAAATGTAGTTATTGGGTTTTTGGCAGCTATAAATCTGTCTTTATTCCATCCCTTTGAAATTTCCAGTATTTGTTGTAGCACTCTATTCTGATCTTCTGGGTTTATACATTCTGCAGTTACTGTTGGAACCCACAAAAAAAATGTTGGGCGCCTTTTTTTCTTTTGGTGTTGGGCATCTTACTGTGATATGCACTGTTTGTTTAATTTGATTTTTTTGAAACTTAATTCTAATAATAAGTTGTGATATTTTATTGTTGATTTTTTTGTAGATGTCAATTTTTGGAGTTTTTTTTTTTTTTTTGAGCTTATATATTAATTTATTATTATAATGAGTTATAATTTAACTCATCATTTCATCACTGTAATATCATTTTATTTCTATTAAAAATATATAAAAATAATAATTTTGTTTTTTTGTCCCTTGAGATTGAAATTCACCTCATCATTTTGAATTTCCTCAAATCAAAATTTTGAAGTACATTAAATAAAAATTGAATTACATATACATGATTTTAGATGTAGCTTTTAAGATCTTGATTATTAATTATTTAATATATTAGCATGCAGGCTTAGTGTTTATTTGGGATGACTTTCATATTGATTCTTAAAATATTTTTTAATATAAAACTTAAAATTATTTTAAAAAGTAATAATAAAGTTGGCTTAAATGAAGCACTAGTGTTGTACTTAAGTGCTTATTTCACATAGCTTTTTTTTTTTTTGGATACTTTGCTTCTCAAACAATTATAATTTTATAATTTTCTCATTTTCAAAAACATCTGAGATAAAAATACTTTTTATAATTATATTAGCAAATTTTTTTTTTTATAACCCATTTTATAAAACGTTACAACCATCTCAAACATATTATAAATTATGTCTAATATATTTTGAAAACCCTAATTCCATACATCAGTTATCTTTTTTATTTTTGTTTTCTAATATTCAGTTTATTGATTCAAAAAAAAAAAAAAATGCTCATTATATCTAAATATAAATTTTGAAGACGAATTGATATGAAAATATGAAGACAAAATTAGTTTAAAGTGATGCATAAATTTTAAATTTTACTTTATATACAAGATACCTTGAGATTTGAAAACTTGCAAAGGATACTGAAATCATTTGATTAATATTATTTTTCATTGGGTTTGTATGTAGGGTACATTGCACAATATTTTCATATAAATTTCATTTGTGGCTCTTTGAATAAATATAACAATGATGATGGTCATTAATACTTGTACATACATATCAGTATTAGCATGTCCATTAACCTTTTTTAGAGCAGATAGAACAAACTCTTTCCACCCCCTTGGGCATTTTAAGTGATATTTAATGTTAGTGAAATTATTCTATGCAGACGCCGAACGCCGTTCAGAGGCCAACCAAAATGTGCCACATCACCCCCTGCTCAGTACCCGGCTTGGTACCACTCAGTACAGCTCGATATCCATCTCGGTACTGTTGATGTGGCGCATTCTGATTGGTCTGTGTACGGTGAACTGTGTTTGACATCAGTTCACCATCCGCACAGAATAATCTCTCCAGCGCATAATGTTTGATCATGGTATAAAGCTTAGTACAACTGAATTATATTAGAAATGGAGGTATTGTAACTGCTTTTGTATAAAGGTTAGCGTTCTATAAATTTTTAATCTATGGATTCTACAACTAAGGGAAATGTTGACAAATCAAATTCCTTCATTCCCAGCTTCTCATTTAATTCACATATATATCAAACAAGGCATAATGCGTGTAATGAAACAGGTTAACATACTTACAATGTTGCAAACATATAATAATTTCAGTACATGACGCATGCAGAAATACCTATAATTTGCGGTTGCTGGAAGCTGGCAAAAAAGTTAAGACCAAATCTCATTTAAGAAGAGATGGAAATTTCAGATACTTACAGCTTTAAATTCTCTATTATGCTTTATTTATTGCTTCTGCGCAGGTGAATCAATATTATATCTTCATTTTGTCGAGTTATTCTGATTTTGTCATCTATGTACCTGCAAATAAGGAAGAAATCATGGCCGGCTTGAGATAAGTTTATCATTTCGGTTTTTGCAGAGCAGAAATGCGTACCGTACGTGGATAGTTTGTAACAAATTAGATTTATTAAGCAAACCAATATGTCGAAAGATCTAACTTTAAATAATGCAAATTGGCAACTTACAATAGTTCCATGCTGTAACTAGTTTTCATATCGAAGGGGAATCTGATTGAGCCAGTAACATATGCTGCACTATTTATTGTTGCTTTAAATTTAGTTGCATCAGACTTACTGCAGAATACAACATAATAGAATGTAAGTCTACATTATGTTAGAATATCCTGATAGAAATTATATAAAGATGGATTTGAATATTATTGAATTTAGTTTGAAATTAGTGCTGCATATAAAGTAAAGAAAATCTAATGATTTTCAAACCCATAATAAACTAATTTTTATTTCAAATTGAAATGTTCCGTGCATAATTTTTTTCTTGAAGGTTTTCAGTATAATGAAAAGGAAAATTCAATTTTAATGCACAATTTCTTAAGGAAATCAAGGTTTGAGAGAGATGATTGTAGTGGATTTTCTACTATTTAGACACTAATCGCAATATATAATTGTGCAACTTGAGAGTTTATGATTTATGAATTTGGATGTAGTCATGTGATAATATGTAGCTCATTATAAATCTATATTAGCAAATTTAGAGGTGTCAATATTGGACCCGACCCGAACCCGATCCGAAAATTTCGGGTTCGGGTTGACCCGTTGACCGAAAATGACCCTTTTTTTACCCAAAAACTCGTTTTAACGCGCCAACCCGAGATTGATCCGTTTTTACCCGAAATGCAGAGTTTGACCCAATTTTGGACCCGAAAGCTAGCAATTTTTTGTTCGACCAAGGTCATTCGGGTCGGCCGGACCCGGAGCGGGTTGGGTTCGGGTCCAGAAAACCAACCCGTTTTCATAAATGGGTCGGGTTCGGGTTGACCCGAATAATGTCGGGTCAATTTCGGGTTCGACTCGAACCTGACCCGTGACCCGAAATTGACACCCCTAAGCAAATTCTATAACCTCCAACGTCCTACATTAGTTAGATCAATATTTATGCTTCATTTGAGACAACTTTCTTATTGCTTCTTAAAACAACTTTTTAGTATAAAAATTTATTTTTTGTACTTAAAAGCTATTTTAAGAAGCAGTAAGAAAGCCGTCCCAAACTAAACTTTAATCGAGCTAGGTCTAAACTAGATCAACAAGTGAATGCATGCATATAAATGAATACAAATATGCATTTATCTAATACATTCATGCAACTATATATACAAATGCACACATATTTGTTAGACAATGAACTTTTTTTACAGGATCCAAAATTGATCATAAATTGAACAAGTTTAGATCGAATTTAACTGAGTAAAGTAGGCCTACTTGAATTGAAATCAAATAAATCCATCCTATAACTAAGCATGACTCAACTTGAGATCTAACTGACTATTATTATTGGCATTCTCTATTTCTACGGCTTTCTTTACATGTGACTGGCAACTGTGGGTATAACTCTTCAATGGCTGATTATGATAACTACTTGGGGGTTTTGTATTATAATATAAGAGGAAAAATTGATTACCGATTGCATAAAACTTCACTTTGGATTTCAAATTCCTTGAACTCAAAAGTTTTAGTTGATCAAATGAGAGACTTGAAGGATTCTAAAAGAAGCTTTCTCCTTGTACCAGCACGTTGCTTACTTTCTGGTGAATTCTTAAATTAATTCTTCTTCCTTCTTCTATGTTTGCTATTGGTGATTTACATTTTGTTTTGTTATTTTATTAAAGATAGTGAATAGCTATTTAAGATTAATGTTTCGTATCGTTAAATTTTGTCTACTTATGATATGAATTTCTTATCTCACATTAGATTTGCATTAAGAACTATAAACAAATAGACATCTTACATCATATTAGCATCAAAGTTACAACTGCTTCATAATATCTTCTAGATGTAGCATATAAAAATATGAACGATTACTAAAACAACAAAATGATCTAATTTAAATGAAATCAGTCTAGATATGAATCTAGACAGGTTAAATAATTCTGATGGAGTTACGAGTTGTATTCCTGCATTACTGGGAACCCAATGGTATTTTTTCATATTAGGCAGATAACTTGGAAGTTATGATGCACCGACACTTCTCCTCAAAGAGGTGTGCAGTGTCCGACACCGTATCCGACACGACACTCGCCCGACACTCCTCCGACACATGTCGGACACACCGAAAACGTGTCCGATTAAAAAATATTAAATACAAATTGGGCACGCGTATCTTAAATATTTTATTATTTTTTTAAATATAATTTTTGGTATTTGGCGGGATTTAAACTAAATTTCTTATTTCTTATCCATAACACCAAATCAACGTTCCCACTTAATATCCAATCATCGAATATTATCATTTTCATTTCTTTTTGGCTGTGATGGTATTTTCATCTCCTATCTCGGTGACTGATAAACAACATCGACACCTGACTCTTGACATCCTAATACTAATCATTTTAAACACAAATTTTAGTTAAATGACTTATTATTTTAAATTATTTTTAAAATTATACTTATTTAATTTTTATACACTATTTTTTAAATATAAAAACTATAATACCGTGTCCAACCCGTGTCCGTGTTCTATATTTTAAATAACTGACTTGTCCCGTGTCCATGTTGTGTCGTATCCATGTCGCTGTGTCCGTGTCTGCGCATCATAGATTGGAAGCATTTTTTTTTTAATGATGAAATAAGGTTGATCCCCATAGGTTGAAAAATAATAGAACTAGTTCAAATATATTGGCAAAATATTGTTGCTAGAACAAAATCTACATAAATTGATACAAACAACCATTTTTGTTCATTGATTATTTTGACTAGTTGATTAATTCAAGAATTTTAAAGAAGGGCCAATCTTATCAATATTTATTTCATTAAGATCAAAATTAAAAAAAAAAGCTTCAATTAAGCTAAAAATCCTCCAAATATAACACTATAGAGCTTTAGGATTAAAAAAAAAAAGAGAGAGAATGATCAAAATGGTCCCTTAACTCTTTATGAAGAACCAAAATGATTCTAAACTATATTAAAAGATCATTTTGGCCCTTTTAAGTCCTTAAAAAATGAACCAAAATAATTCCATCGTTGAACTATTCTGGTTCCTCTTTAAAGTGTTGAGGGACCAAAATGATCAATTAATATAGTTGGAGATAATTTTGGCCTTTCATAAAGAGTCATCAGTCAAGGGATCATCATGGTCCTTTTCTCTTAAAAAAAATTACAACTATCCTCCTATTAATATTCTTTAAAAATATTAACATCTCTAAAGTATTAAAATGCACAAACAACAACATGAGAATAATGCATGGTCAAATTTGATCTTATTGAAGAATTATTTATGAATGTTGTTTATATTATGAATTAGATGAAGAAAAAAATTTACAATTATAAAATGATTTGAAATCTAATTTTTAAAATCTAAAACTACATCAGATATGACATTAAAACATGCATGATAGTCTACACCAATCAGATTGAAAAATAAATTGCTCTACCCTAAGGGGGAGAAGACAATCAAATTGAAGTTGATAAATTCAAAAAATAAATCGGAGTGTGATTTAGTATTGTCTAAATATATTTCATTTAAGGCAATAATATCATTAAAGTCACTACACAAATCCAATTTGAAGACCATTTTATTTTCATCTACACTAGTGATAATATATGACAGTTTAATATCATTCACTCACTTCAGTAATTTCTATAGAAGCAATACTCCATATTTCCATTGTACTTCTGAGTATTATGTTCCTTAAGATGCAAATAAAAGTATCAAATTATCATCTTAAAAATGCCAAACTTTAAGTTCAGATAACTCACACAATACTGCCAATAGCACAGAATCTAAATCCTGGAAAAGGAGTCACGAGGTTCTCCAGATAGCCATTTTTCTTTACAATCTATCAATAAGGCTACTGTTAGAACCAAAATACCAATGCTGCTAGAAGATGTACAAGGTTATACCAAAAATAATAATGCAACATAGAAACTTGGTTAAGAGATTCGGCTTACTTAAAACTGACCTGCAAACCTTTTAAACCATTAGCAGTCGCAACTTTCCAGCTCTCATCGCTTGCCTGCCATAAAAAGAGCAACAGTTGGCAGAATTGACAACACAGGAAAACCCCATTACAATATGGGAAACCACATTCATGTGAAATTTTAAATCTCATAATTTTTCATAAGGTAGCAAGCCAATAAACTTACATAACTTAAGGGAACTAACAAAAGTTGCAGAGCTCCCCTATAAGTTGCAGTTGCATTTAATTAATTCTTAGTTTGAAAGTAGACAATAGCAACAAATTTAGCCTTTGTTGAGTGCGTGCACACACAAATGTTATGAGTTGGTATATGTGTGCATGCTGTCATGTGCATCCACGAGTTTACAAACAAGTTTGTTGTTCTAAGCGTTCACTTACGTATGTGCCTATGCGTATGAGTACATGGTTGTCTTAAGTTATTGTGCATGTCCTATGCATGCATGCTTGCACATGCCAGTGAACATTCAAGCATGAGCATATATGAGTGTGAGCATGCAAAACCAACATGCAGCATGGAAGTGTGCGTGAACCTTCCACACGAGGTCGAATCGTGATTCTAAGTGAATATTCGCGTACGGGAGTGAAAACTAACGAATCCTCGTGAGAAATAACTTCAGTTCGCTCACTCTCGTAAGAGCAAAACACGTGAAAAGCTTCGTGTTGAGGGGGAACTGTGTCGAGAGGAAGAAGAACGAGAAAGAAGGTAGGTTTTCAACTTTATTCATTTTTATACAAATTCCTTCCATGATTTAACTCTAAGGATAAATGCCTTTGTTGGTAAAAGAAGAAAGTCTACAAGAGAAAAAAAAAGGGTTTAGAAATTTCTTCATTTCTAACGACAAAGTGTAAATAAATTCTCTTTTTTATTTCTTTTCTTTTATGTTCAAACGATGAAAAAAAGTGAATGCTCAGACAGAGGAAGCGTAAACATGGAATCAGTCAATCTACGTAACAAAACAAGGTTAGGCTCCTAAAAATGAAAGGCTAACCCAATTTCAAGATGATTCAAAATTCAAGTTTCCAAGAGAAGTTTCTAAAATCTCTGAAAATCTTCCAACAATATCACTAGGCAAAAACAACAAAGATGTATAGTTGGACAACCGAAAAGGTAGTTTTTTCCTACCTAAAGCTATGATTTCATACGAGCAAAGCCCTCTTAAAAGGGGACCCAAGATCTAGGGATTAAATTATGAAGGGCAAAGTCTGTTCAATATTCCATTTCAAAGGAGTTTATAAGAAGAATTTTCCTCATAATTTGAGGCATCAAATCGTGAAAAGAACAAGAGATTGAGTAACTTGATCATATGTTTTCTTAACAAAGATTTTTTTTTTCTTTTTTTTTTAATAATGATTCATGTATCACACAATCAATATTGAAGAAGACATCACTAGTAGTCCCCTAGAGAAGACAAATCGTCAATCGAAGTGTTGGATTTTGGTCCAGGTTTAGGTTAGTTGTTCCGCAAAGACACCACACCAGTGTCCAATTCCTATATATAGGTTGTATAGGTTGTTGTGATGATAACCCCTGTAATAGCCCATTTGAATAAGGAATAAGAGATTTCCGGTGCAAGCTCTTTCCTTCTCTTCCCTCCCCCTCTCTCTTTCTTCAAATAAGCTCAAGAAGAGCTATCCTCCTCCCAAGAATTGCATAACAAGTGGTATCAAAGTCTCGTTGAGGTGATCTCGAAGGAGGAAAGTTCTTGTCCAAGAAACGAAGAAGGGGTAGCACGACGGTTGCAGTTCGATTGCGAACGCAGAGAAGGGCCGCAGGTATGCAATCGGGCGACATGAGCAAGGTGCAGGTCGAGTAAGCAAGCTTGTCGCGAGAGTCTGGTGTCGCGCGTAGTCAATCGTCGTGTGGAACGCAGACGAAACCGGCTTGTGACATACGATCGTTCGCAACGACAATTTCATTCACGTGAAGAGAGGCAGAAGTTCGGCGAGCAGGCAGACTCATGAGGTGTGGTAGTGGGCCGGACGGGCGGCCTCGAGTTGGAACCGCGGGGCTAGGCAATGAACTCGGAGGAAGCGGGCATGCGATCAGGCGCATCGCGTGTAAGGCATGTGATGGCCAAAGGAAGGGTGTGGGGGAAAGCTGTGCGGGCAGGCATGCATAGAGCTCAGGCTATTCAGTCAAAGCAGAGCACATGTCGAGAGTGCAATATCAGAGTCACATCAGACTTCTCTTGTATATATAGGCCTGTAAGATGAACTTAGGAATAAAGCAATGCTAGAAATATACTCCACTCCCCTTCAAAATAAACTAAAAGAATATCTTACACTCTTCAAGATCATATCATAGATTATAAACATAGTTTTTATATTGTGTTATACATATTGCTTCCTTCCAAGTCATCACAAGTCAGTAAACTTTATAGTCGAGACTTAGACCTAAAACCTTCACTTTTCCTCACATTGTGGTGCGTGCGTTCAATAGCTACAACCTATGGCTTGCCAAGCTCACAACCTCTAGCTATGTCATTTATTCTCTCACCACATCAATTGCCGCACTAGACATAGCATTTTCAGCATCAGTTGCTCTGCCTCTAGCATCTTCTGTGGACTTGCCTCCTTATGCCTAAGGGCTTCCCACGTAGTAATGCATTGTAGCATAATAAACAACAATATTTTGAACAACAATGAACAGAGAAGTACTATAAAGTTGCACGATGATGATCATGTTACGACACTGCTAAATAGAAGGTCTACTTACACAGATTTTAGCATCTTGATATATTATTGTTCATTAAAACTGTAAATGGAAATTAACAAATTAAATGAAAGTGTTCTCATCTAGAACCTGTGAAGACCACACTAACTTCCATTCTCCTTCTAGAGCTTCTAAATCTGCAATGACATTATTCTGCCTTGATGAGATGACTTCATCTATCACCTGTTGAGATATTTATATTAGTGATAATGAGGTAACCCTTTAGTATGAAAGCTGTATAACAAAAAATAATAGGTCAACTCATGGTGATCACACATCTGCTATTTTTTCCCCAGAAGACACTGCCAGCAGCAATTTTTGCCTTGGTTCAAGTTTCTTTTGTAGCACAAATGTAGTGCCCTGCACTATAGATTTTTTCCATAGCTTTAGTCTACTGAAAATGGACAGATATTTATATCTAAAATAACAATCATTATAAAGATTTATTGCATGAATACCTTGTTCCCTCTTGAAATTCGAATAATTCCACTTGCTGACAAATAAGTTGTGTCCAACCACCCCTTCGCTTCATCCCCAAGAAGCCTGAATGGCACAGGGTATGGAACCTTAAAAGGCAAAAATTTAAAGGTGAAAGCAGCTCGGTCAAACCGAAAAAGGATTCTCTTTCCATCTTTAATTGTAGCTGCAGCCTGAAAGGGAAAAAAATTAAAACAAATTGAACTTGCTTATGAATATCCTCAATAACAGACATTCTACAATGATAACTGTAGAAGTATTTCATCATCAACAAAAATAAATAAGGAGAACGAAGTCTACTTTAAATCAGGATAAAAGGATCTTCGATCACACAACCCTGTTGTAGAGGTTTATAGTTGGTGTGCTATCTCCCCTACAAGTGGCATCAAAGCTAGTGATTAGGCTTTAGTGATTCCCTTGATCATGTCCACAAGTCCCAAGTTTATTCCTTTAAATCAGTGTATATATATATATATATAAGTCAGTATTATAGTTGTTAAATAATATATTACAAAAATTGAGTGACAATTTACAAGCATAGGGCTGTGGTTTGAGTCTCTAGAGCTAATTCAGGTGGCTACATCTTTTGAAGGCTTTGCTCTTGACTGTTGTCTACCACATCCTCACTCCTAATGGAGTATTGAAATTAGGGTAGTTACAATTCTCCCACAAGTAAAAGCTCAAAATAGTCTCCCGACTATCAATAAATGTCTAATTTACTCCTAGAGTTTCGTATCGCTCCATTATGGTCCCTCGATTATTGAAAATTGAGCCAATTTGGTCCCTGTCCGTTTAAATTAACGGAAAGAGCCGGAGAGATTCAGGGCATTTAGGTAATACACTTGCTTGACGCTTTCCGCTAAGCCCTCGAAGCATTCCCGCAATACGCCCTAGAGCCCTTTGTGTAAGGTGAGGCTGCGTAGAGGAAGATGCAAGCGAGCCAGACGACGCAAGCGAGGCAGACAACCCAAGCGCTTGTGAGCAGGCTAGGAGGAGTTGTGCTACAGCATGCTTTGATGTGAGCAAGACAGAAGATGACGAGCAATTTGCGACATCCACAAGGAGACGGAGCTGGGTTTGTTGTTTATCTTGGCCTCATAAAAGTGCAAATTTTCAATATTTAATTCAAAGCCAATGAGGCTTCAGCACCTGATTTTTTTTTTTCAAGACGTTTTATGTGGAAAAGACCAAAGCAGTACAAAAACATTCAATCAACTTCTTATTTATAACTTTCCATTCACTCTTTCTGGCAATAATAATATGATGGGGACATCAGATCATGAAAGGTCTATAAGAGGCATGGCCGCCGATCTACGGCCACGATTGAGTTATTGTACTTTTAATTAATTTTATGTATGTTCTTATTTATGATGTCGTTGTGTTTGTTTTATTTTGATTTCCCGTTGTACCCTTTTATTAAGGGATGTCGTATGTAAGCCCTGAGGGCATTGTCGTCTTTTTTATTTTGAGTCTTATGTACGAGGCTATTTATAGCCACTTGTTTCTCTTTCAAAGCAATGACAAAATTTTGTTTTCTTGTTTGAATTCTCATGTGAGCTTGAGAGTTTGGAGCAAGATCCCGAGGAGAGGGAAGATTGCGTATCACCCACCAATCTAGACAAGTCGGGTTCGTGGTTTTATTTTCTATCTCTGTATTTCCCTCCTCCCACCACCACCTCCGGCCCTACTACCTCCCTCCCTTGTCTAGCCGCCGGCCATCCTTGTTTTTCCCACCCGACCGCTAGGTTCGACACCCTCACCATCCACGGCCCCTCCACCTTGCCGCCGGCCCCTTCTTTGGCCTCCCTCCCAACTCCCTTGCTATTAAACCTTTCCTAATTTAGTTTTTATATTTTAGGTAATGCAATTAAAAAGAAAATTCAAATCTATTTGAATTTGAAATTATTGCCTAAATTAGAAATCCTAATTTTGGAAACTTTCCAAATCATAGCCTTTAAATTTTAAATTAATTTGGGATGAGATCTTTCTCCCAAATTTAATTTATTAATTTAAAGAAGCCTTGATTGCCTCATTAAATCCCACCTCCTCTTCCTATTGCCGCCAACCCCACTAGCTTCCCCTTTGGGATTTGTTTCCAAAACCCAATTGGTTCTTTTGGAAAGAATTCAAATCACCTCCTCATCCCCTTGGCCGAAATTCCCAAGGTCCCACCCCCTTTAATCCCTTTCCAAAATTACCTCTCTACTTTTGGAATTAAATCCCAATCTCCTCTCTAGCCCCACCGCAGTCCATCCTCTCTCATATTCTCTCTAAATATTTTCCAACTCAAGAATCTTTTGATTTGGAAATTATTTACAGCTCTCCCTCCAAAATTCCCTCCTAAATTCAGTCCAAACTCCACCAAAATCTGAACTTAGTTTTCCCTAGCAATCCCCTTGTGGCCGACCACCCTCTACCACCTTCCACCACTTGGATTCTTGAGGAAAATTGCAAGGACAGCAAAGGAACACTTCCGTCCATACTTCGACGCCACAAGATCGATGCATGGCCAATCCAGATCTTGATTACGGTCTCTCTTATGACGAACACGGATTTGTTTGCATCTTGCACTCGATCTTCTTCGACGTCAACCCCAACATCGATCACACCGTCGAAGAATAGGTGAAGCGCATTTTGGACACCTTGGTTGAGGATATTGAAGAACAACTTGAGATCATCAAGTAGAGGATTGCAACTGACCCTTGACGAAGGTTTTCTCATCTCCCTCTTCTTGTATTTCTTAAGCCTAACCCTTTCTTGTGATTTGATTATAGTCACGAATGACGCCTTCGCCTGTTTCTGCTAAGCTTAGTAAACGTAGGAATTTGAGCGCATTTATTTGCTTACTAATCTCAATGTTAGACTAGGGATTTTGTTGACACTACTACTTTGGCATGATTTTAATTTCTTACGATATTTGAAGCTTCAAATCTTTTGTTATGCAACTTAGCCTAAACGGTAGTGACCCCTCTTACGTTTTGATTCGTCGTTTTATTTGCTAGTAGATTTATTTGTTATTTCTCTAATCAAGAAGTTGTGCAAAATCTTAACAAAAATCATTGCAATCATCGTAGTTCTACATCATAATAACTTCCTAAACTATCAGCAATATATTTATCTGCTCATAAAATTATTGATACGGTTCATATTATCTTTTGCTTATATTGTGCCGTCTAAGACTGGTATGATGAAGCAATCTCTAAGCCCAAGTTGCTATTAACTGATCTTATTGAAATATTCTTTCCCACTAGAAATTATCTTTTAACTTACTTCGGAAACATTGCTAAGCTTTGTTTCCATTCATAGCGGTGTCTAGAGTTTGTGGGAGAATTTATCTACCTCTCGAATAGATCAATTGTATCTTTCATTATTGTGGAAGTATTAACCAAAATCAGCCCCTATCTTCAAATTCCTATAGTTTTCTAATTGTTATCTATTTACTTCAAAAATGCATCAAATTGGTATCATAGCAAGATTTTTTTTAGACAATGGCAGCAAAGAAGGTGGATGTGTTGGAAGGCGAAATGGAGCAATTAAAATCTAGGGTAGAGGAGAAATTCTCAACCATCGAAGAAAATTTTTGAAACATGGAGACTCTGATGGAGAATCGATTTGGGGGGTTGGAGGAGATGATGAAGATGCTCATTGAGATGCAATCCAAAACTCCACCGGCGGTTGGAGTAGCTTCAGTGGCAGATAAGATTAGAGAGAGTCACCTTAGATGGTTTGGTCACATTAAGCGTCAGCCTTTCGATGACCCGGTTAGGAGAGTAGATATATTAGATTTGGCCTATGTTAAAAAAGTATATGTATACCTAAAAAAAATTGATTAAAAACTATAAGAAATAACCTTTTTTATTATAATTAAATAAGAATTTTCCTCTTAATAAGACAAAATGGAGAAAAAAGATTCATGTAACTAACCCCAAGTAGTGGGATAAAGGGTTGATGTCATTGTTGTTGTATCCCTAAATTAATATTTTTTTTATTTTTGGCCTATTTTTTATTATATTTTTTTCATACTTTTGTGCTTAAGAAAATACTATCTACCATATTTCAGACTCTCAATCGAGTTTGATGCAATGACAAAAAGTCATTAAAGAGGGGTGTGGACGACTATAGGATGGGAAATGAGTTTGCACATGTTTTTAGATTGAGAGAATGTCATATTTGCATAAAAAAGCATGTTACACTCTTATGATGTAACTTGATTTATGCCAAATATTTCATTGAAAGACATGTGCTATTTTGGAATTATTTTCAGTTCAAAAATTCGTTCATTATTAATGATGAAGATTTCTTCAAATTGTTTGCAAAGTTTTACATTTTGAACCTTTGGCACACCTTTCAATGCCCCAATGTTATTCATTTTCATATGTAACTTCAATCATATATGTGCCCTTATTGCTGGCAAGTTCATAGAAATTGTGTAAAAATAATTTTCTATCAATTTTATTTTTATTTGCACGCTTTCAATGAGGTTTTTGCATTCCTTGTGGTCAGGAACTTGCATTCATAGTGAAACTTGTCAAATTTTGTCCTTGTGTTCCCCCTATTTTGGTCAAAAGTTTTTTAGTGAGTTTCGAAAGCACTTCTTAATCACCGCCGCAAAGGGGTGGTGAACGTGGGCCACCCCTCTGCGCCAATAAAGGCTCCTCAGGTGTGGTGCACAAGACATCACAGTCTAAGACTCATTCCCACCATACGAATAAAAACGTTTACGGATATTAGGATGTGTGCTAAAAATCTACTAAGAATAGGTGCTTAACCCCATCAAAATGACATGAATGGGTTGACCATGAGGAAATCAAAGTCTTCCTCATAATTTTTACTCGCCTATCACAAGGTGTTCGCGAGTAAGTGAGATTGTGTGCAAGGTATTGATAGATAGAGACAAACAAAGGAAATGGGAGGTAGAGGGCTAACTGGGAGCTAGTGCGGAGGAGTACACAAAGAGAAGATAAGAGAATTAAGAGAGAATGTTGTTGGACGTGCCTTATGGCACTGACAGCAACATATGTTTTAATTTATTTTTATTTTAAAATATTTAGTTTATATGAGCAAGGCACTATTTGAAGGAGTTGCATTTTTTTGTACCTCTTGAGGGCCCACAACCCCCTTATTTTAAGTGTATGTTCTCTCCGTGGGGCCAATAACTCACGAGTGAACAACAGTGTTATCCCCAAAATTATTATAACTTCATTTTATTTTTTTAGCAAGTTGACTTTGTATGTTCTTCCTATGGCACTATTTAAAGGAGCTTGTATCTCTTGGGGGCCCACAGCCCCCCTATTTTTCATGTATGTTCTCCTTATGGAGCCAATAATTCCCGAGTGAACAATAGTGTTATCCACAAAATTATTATTTGACTTTTTTTTTTTTGCAAGTTGATTTTGTTATTAATAAAATTATATATATATATATATATATATATATATATATATATATATATATATATATATATATATATATATATATATATATAAAATTGGCTCCAACACTATTGTTCACTCGGGAATTATACATATTACCTAAATTAATTTCATAAATATTATTCTTATTATTTTGAAGATATGTACATGTACCTGCAAATCCTCCGCTTGGAGAAGTGAGCATGGGGTGAGCACTCTTTCACATCAATGTGTTTTGGGTCAATTTCAAGTGAAACTATATTCATTGGGCTCTATTTTCATCACATTCGCTTTCTTACATGTCTGTGAACATTTTAAGTCATCGTTTACAATGCCAGCCACAATTTGAATATTTCTAAATTATTTTTTTTAAAAGTCCATGTTTCTTCCATCATTGTCATCATCTCATTCGACTGAGTTGGCTTGTAGATTTCAACAGGTGGCCAACAACATCACGCCAATAAAGATAGAATTGTATTTAAGCAAGAAATTTTGCTGCAAACATCACACGGAATGACCAAAAATGCTATTTATATACCTTGTGTGAAGTCATGATGAACTATGTTGGAGGAGAGAACAAATGTGAAGAGCTGAGGGAAAGGAGAGGCTCGGCATATGGGTTGCAAGAAAAGACAAAGGGACTTCGTACGTAGAAAAAATGCAAGGTTTTAATTCCATACAAAAGTTTTTTTTTTATACTTTCTTGTGTGACTCTGTGCAAAATAAATGACTATAATACATAAGGGTTTTCATAATTAATCGGGATGTATCAAAGTTTGCCCAAAGCTAAGGAAATATCCTTAGTCCTTACAACTATGAACAATGGGAGCTTACAAAAGGCCAGAACAATCCTTCAAATATAGTGATTGCAAATTCTCATATTCAAATGTGGCTTGCACCCAAAACTTGGAGCAAACTTAAGATATTGTCATGGAATCAAAACCTTCCATTGTTGTCATTAGCCCTTTGAATGTAGGTGGCATCACACTTGCTAGCAAGGTTATTTAGCCATATCCCCTGGATGCACTAGACTTTCATGATCATACTATCGTTGAGGATGTTGGTGTAACAGACTCTGAGCAATGCTATGATTCTAATGGTAGTACGAAGCATTAATGTGCAAAGGTTTCAAATATGATTTGTTGACAGAGGCAGAAATTAAAAAAATATATATATTGCCTATCACTAAGGCTTACCAATAATAAGCAAGTTGCATGCAATGAATGTTATTGGGGTTCTCCTCATCCATCAAAGGGATAATTTCATCTAGTCTTCATTCTATCTTTAATTGTGGATTTTGTTTTCTCCTTTTAATCTACAGGAATTCTTTGTCATTGCTTCTTGCTGTACTTATTTCATTGATTGATTACAATATTTATCTGCAGTACTCATTTAATTAATTGGTAAAAATATTTATTTAAAAAAACAAAAATTCCATCTCTTGTGTATTGGATTGTATTATATTCCCAAATAGTGCATAACAATGAATGTAACCACACAAGAACTTGGCTATTAAAATATATTTCTTCTCACTGGTTCGAAGGTACAAAACACGAAATAAGCATGCACAAAAGAAAAAAACTGAATTTATTGGAGATAATATTGCCGTCTGACAAAACTACCCAGTAACATCTTTTGGTTTATGTTGACCTCTGGATTAAGCTCAAAAGAAACAAAAAAAAATAATACACAGATATACTTGTGCTAAATCCCGCAAATCCTGCAGAAATCACGCCGAACTCAAACGGAAATCCCGTAACTTCGTACCTGTTCGGCGCCGTTCGCGTCGGTTCTCCGCGAATCCTGCGACGACGGCTTCGATCGCCTCCCATCCGCGGCTATAAAACGAAGCCGAACCCTCTGCTCCCCATTCGCTACTTTCCCTCTGCTCTCCTCCTCCGACCGATCCCATCCCGATCCAACCCCTCCAAGCTTCTTCTCCAACAGCCCGACCTTCCTCTCCCATTCGTCGCTCCCCTCTGCCTGTGCCGACTCCAACCCGAGAGAGAGAGAGAGAGAGAGAGAGAGAGAAGGAGAAGCTTCTTCCCTTACCTAAGCCGCTCGATCCCGACCCCTCTACTCGTCCAAGCCTTGACCCCGACCGACCTCCTCCTCTCCAAGCCGCAGAGATCCCGTCGATCCCTTAGCCTTCCCCCTTCCTCTCCGACCAAATCCCGTCATCTCCACGCCTCCTCCCTCCGACTTCCCCTTCCTGTCGAATAGGAAGTTACGACATTTCAGTCGGACGCAAGAATGGGAGCAAGCTGGTCGTGAAGGTAAACTCTCTCCCTTTTGTGCTTCTCGGCCAAATCCCTAAATCCACCGAACCAGAGAGCTTAAAAAAAAAGGGATTAGGGCTTTAATTAATTTGAATTATTGTTAGTATTAATTAGTTATAGTTAATACTAATTATGATTTACATTAATTAAATTATATTTATTTCTTTTAAATTATCGTTAATTATTATTAATTTGTTATAATTATTTTAAGCTAATTAATATTAATTAATTATAATTAATTATAATTAATTATGTTAATTAACTATAATAATTATAATTTATTATTATAATTAATTATAAGCTAATTGCAAATAAATGTAATTAATTAAGTATGATTATAATTATAATTAATTACGATTAATTAATATTAAGTTATAAAAGGGAGAAATTGTTCTCTCTCTCCCTCGACCCACATGCTTCTCTCCTTTGATCCTCAAGCCAACGCCGACGGCCGCGCAGGTATAACTCCTAAACCCTAAAACTCCGAGAACTCGTTTCAACGCATTTGTCGAGACAAAACGACCACCCATGCATGCTTTTCTTAGCGTGGTGGGAGGGAGTGCGTCCCGACGCTTGCGACGAAGCGGGTAATCACCAAATTCCTTCTTCGAAGTTCGTATCGCCTTGGAAACCCCGCCTATGCACGCTTTTCTTAGCGTGGTGGGAAGGGATCCCGGTGCGATGCGCGCGACGAAACGGGGATACCCTTAAGTACCCGCTTGCGGGGAAATAACTGTTCTTGCAAAATATTTTCAAAAATAAAAAATACTTTTCTACAAACAAAAAAATACCCATGCACGCTTTTCTTAGCGTGGTGGGGGATCGAAAAATTACACGGCCGCGGTGTCCTCGCAAGAGGGCATCTACCATGCACGCTTTTCTTAGCGTGGTGGGAATGGCCCAGTTTTTCCGTAGTTTTCCCCTAAACGGGGGAGACGCCGGAAGGCTGCCAAAATTTCGGGTGAAGACGGACTGTACTTGGACTTTATTTGCACATCAAATGGACAAAAATGAGACTCGTACCTGGACCTGATTGAACTCAAAGGATGATCGAACTTGGACTCGGACTTGTGAGCCTTTGAACTTGAGAAGACAGTGGACTTGTGGACTTGATTCAATTGACTTAAGTAAACCTAAACTCAAATAAACTTGAAAGTATAAAATTTGAACTACATTTGATGAGAAGAACAAAGAACAAAAACTTGGACAAATGATGAAGGACTTGTGTAAGACTTGAGTCGGACTCAAATTGAACTCGAATGAACAATAAAGACTACAGGGGACTTTGATTTGGACTCAAGCCAGAACTTGTATTTGGACATAAAGCAAATGACTAACAAACAATTGAATCTAAGTGAAATAAGTTTATACTTAGACTTGATTGGAATGCCAAATGAGCTTTGATATTGAACTCAAGCTTATGAATAAAGAACTTGATTCAAATTTGACTTGAGTAGTTGAACTCAAGTAAAGACTTGAATCAAACTCAACCAAGAAGAGTTTGATTTAAGCATGGACATGAACTCAAGTTGAACTCGAACTATACAACATCAAGAAGAGCTTGGACTGAACAAGACTATAGCAAAACTTGAACTTCTACTCAAACTTGAGCTAGAGCTCGAATTCAAATGATTGCTAATGAACATTTCAACCATACCCACAAGCAAAGATCAATTAGAGAATGCAACAAAGTTCCAACTCAAACTAAATGTCGATTCCAAGTACAACTCGCTTGATGGTTGAGATGCAAGAACTATCAGGCGACATAACGACAAGAAGTGACAGTTCAGTGTCAAGCAAATGCAACAAACTCTTACAATAGTTCCTACAAAGTTAAATGCAATTTACTCACAAGGACAACGAATGGTTGCTTAATGTGTATGTCCCCCAAATACACCATTGAAACCTCTAATGCTAGCAATAATGCCTGTAGATTGAGAATACAGCATTACTACTTGATAGTAGAAGATCCGTCCTTGCAAGCAAGTAAAATAGCCGATATGGTACTGGTGCAAATGACTTTCCTACGGGTATCTTTAAAAGACCGTATCAAATATGATCAGTCTCTACAAAATACAATCAGTGGACAACCCGAGATTGGTGAAAGGGTGGATTCGATGCAGAAACTATGGATCTTCTACAAAATACTTCCAGGAGGTCGTCGTAGAAGACATGTATCCCCTGCAAATAAAAAGGTCAATGAATGAATGAAGGTCATTCATTAAAATTCCAAATATAAATGAAATGTCAGTTCACTCACAAGCAACAATACGAACTCCTACGAGTCACTACAAAGATCTGCAATACATACAATCTTTCTACAAATACGGATATATGTATAACATGCCACCCAGGGGTAGATACAAAAAGACTTCAGTAAATGCAGTATCCTGAAGTCAATTTCAGTCTGTGAAGGAAGACATCTACCTACCTACATGCAGCAGTAGCGGATGTACTGAAAAGATTAAAGACCACAACAAATGCAAGAAACTACGAGTTAAGGCAGGAGACTCGTTAGTGCACTATGACCCGCCTACAGAAATCAACAAATAGTGCACGACAGTCTACCTGTACGAAGCAGCGAATAATTCTATCCAGAAGCTGCTACGCCACCACCGGATCTGCAATCTCCGTGCAAGCAGACAGAAGGCGTCTATTCCAAAAATACCCCTGCACGTGCACTATAAATTGTATACACATAGGTACACTAAAGGGGTAAAATAATTGTAAAACCCGCATGGGCCCCGGCGAGCGTGTTATTGGTACACACGTGACGTCTAGGGATGCTGCGCGGGTTGACAAGTGAATTCAGGTTTGAAACTGATCCTTCTATACGGGTCAATAGAAGTCGACAGGGTTCGAACCATTAAGCAAATATAAAGTTGTGACGACCGATATATTTGCTTTAAAACTTTCATATTAGGTCTTCAAGGCCTACAACAATATGAATTCACTATCAAATGGCAAAAAGCCTACGAAACCCGATCCTTTGTCGATAGCCCGACAGAGTTGACAAGGTTCAATCCATAAAGTAAAAATGACCCCAAACACCCCGATGATGGCCGTATTGATTGGTTATCTCAACCGGAGGGGTTCCCAAATACTTTCAAATATCTCCCAAAAGTCCACACAAAATCCAAAGCTCCACCCAAAAAAATATCTCAAAAACCCAAAATCCCAGAAAATTCCAAAAAAATCCAAAAATCCTAAAAATATTTAAAAATTGAAATTATCCATCCACACTTAAAGTAAAATCCATCCGCCCTCCGCAACAGTTTGTCGAGGCGGACAAATTCAAATAAACTCTAGCTCACAAAGAGCCGAATGCCTAGTCGAAAATATCACTAGGATCCATTCTCAAAAAAGTCTATTGCCAGTAAGGACGTGGTACGTGTCCTCTAACCGGCAGTTTCGCCGCCAAATGGCACTGCAGGTAAACGGTTATGACCCGGGGCCCTCTGAACCGAGTGGTTTTGCCGCCAAATGGCACCACAGATAGCGGTTATGGCCAGAGCCAATACGCTCCTTAATGACGTTAAATCCTTGAGATATGAATCAATAGGATATGATCGATAGGGCACAAAGCCCTCTGTCAGCTAAGGTGGATTTAAATTTGTCCCCTTAGACAAACATTCAATCCAGGTCTACAAGGTCCCCTTGGACGAAGCAACCCATGGCTGCCGACAAGGATCCTTCTGTCAGGTTGGGTCGACTACCTCCTCTGACTAAGTAGACCAGGGACCACGATGGCCCGGGATGACGGAACCATGGGATCTTGATCGGGCCCATCATCCATTCCCCCATCATCCGCTTTAAGTGTAGGATGGTGAAATTTCTATTTTAAATATTAAACTTTCCAAACATTTCCTAAATTTCTAAATCCAAACCTATGCTGCTACTATATGCCAGATGCACGTATCTCTATACGTATCTGATCGATGACTAGCCTTAATCGAAAGTTCTCTCTCGTGATCGGGAGGGGTAATTAACTATAGGGGCTTGCGCCTATAGGAAACCAGAACTCAGATCATAAAGTCCTCGCAAAATGAGGGCGAAATCTCTGGGTAGTGTCTTATCTACAAACCCATCTGCCTTCCAAAATTTACCTCGGAACTTAGTTCGTTAAAACTCCCTCGCCGAAAAAGAAGAGCGAGCGGAGGCCGGGGCCGAATTTTCGGAGCCCACAGATTTCTGGCGACTCCGCTGGGGATTGGTTTCTCTTTCCATCTCTGGCTAGTCAATCATAAGCTATAGTAGCAATTATTTCAACCCGTACTCAAGATTTTGAGTCTTTCAAAATGATCGTTTAATGATCCAAAACTCTAAATTTTCTAAAAATGATCATTCAACGAATTCATATGCGTTTAGCGGTTTTTAAATTTGTATTATTTGAATTGCTCGCTAATATTATCTTATCTTATTTTTGTGTTCTGTGCAAGTCTCTGCATTTTGAAAGTGCGGGGTGATGTATCAGATTCTGATTACTAACCCTTGCCTTTCATTTATGCAGATGGATCTACAGAACACCCCGATGACCGTCCAACTGGGACGAGGAGCCAGGATTCAACTGGCTAATGCTGTTATTGAGACCGGAAATGCCGGAGCTACCATCCAGTTTGGTAGCGTTGACTTCCCGGCGATTGCTGCAAGGAGTGCCGCCATTCCTGTGAATGGTAGGAATGCTGAGAAGTCTGCCAGGAGATTCAATGCTGATGAAGCTCCTATCCGTCGTGTGCATCTGCCGGCACAACGACCTGTTATTGAAAATTCTCGTGGGAGAATTTCTGTATTTGAAAGGCTATCCCAGCCTGAAGCCCTTACCACCAGAAGAATTGTGAATGGTGGAAAAGTTTCTGTGGTGGCTACAAACACCACTACTCTGCCGACCAGGTTATCTGCACCTGGAAAGTATGATGTTAAGGCCTCCTCGTCCGGAGGAAGGCCTACGAGAAGACAAAGAAGGAAGATGAACGCTGAGCTCCGAGCTCAGCATCAACAACTCCCAGTCCACCCATCAAATCTGCCGGCCCAAGTGCCTGAAGCCAATGTTCCCACTCGGAACAAGTTTACTGACCTGAAGTGGGTCAAAAGAAATAGCTCTACTGGAGAGCTAAAGAAATCTTTTTGGGATCGACGGCCTGAAGCCCCAATCCCTCCAAAGAAGAAAGAGCCCGAAACTCTGTCTGCTCGAGTATACAGAGTCCTGAAGACTGTAAAGGAGAAGGGGCTGAAGAAAAAGAAATTCCAACGGCCTTTGGTGATCGAGGCCAGGAGAACCCCGCCAAAGGAGCGTCTGTCCTTTGCTACAGAAAGAAGAGAAAGACAGTATGTTTCACGCGGTGAACATCGGGGCGTGACACCTGAATTACAAATTCAGGGATCCGCCGCTGAAAGGTCCCGGTGGAAAGGGAAACAAGTCTGGAGGCCAAAGCCTCGAAGAAATGAGAAAGATAGAAGAGAAAGGAGGATTGATCTGGGCGTGACATCTGGTGGGGCTTCCCGGAGATCCGCCCTCATCTACAAACAACGTCAGAAGTGGGCCCCAAAAAGGACCCATAATGACACTCCTCCAGACGGTAGACACCTTGGAGAATCCTCCAGGGGATCCCGTCGTCCTCCATCTCCTCCAAAGGAAGAGACTAACTTCGATCGCAGCCCATTGATCGAAGAAGTCCCCGTGCCTAATCAAGAACCGGAAATCCAATGGCGTCGTCGCTCGGAGATCCGACTACTGGAAGAAAATATAAATGAACAAAATATAGAAGATGAGGAATTCCTTAGAGAGGATGAAAATATACAAGAATACCTCGAAGGGGATGGAAACATTGAAGAAAATATTGACGAATTTATGGAGGAAAATTTAGAAGAAAATATTGATGAATTTCTAGAGGAAAATCTAGAAGAAGAAATCAAAGAAATAAATGACACATTGGATATGGAAGTTGTCTATATGGTGACACATGTAGACATTGATGATGGCGTCAATTATGATGATGATGAAGATGAAGAGCGTTGGCAACCGCCACCCAGGCAAGTATATCGTCGTCGTCGTCGAGAAGGGTCCACCACTGGCAGAAGTCGTCATTCTCAAGAAGAAGAAGTGGAAGAAGTAGATGAAAATCCTTCTGAGGCCGAAAACGTCACACTCGCTGAAATGCGGCGACAAATGAGGCGACAAATGAGAGCCAAAGACAGGGAAATCTCTCAGTTAAATGAGAAAATGACTGAGATGATGGCTCAAATGGGGGCAATGATGCAGATGATGCAGAGAACTGCCGCTGTTGGTGCCATGCCTAATCCTCCTGCTGACCCTCCAAACTTCCAAGTGCCACAAGGTTCAGGAGTACAGGGAGCTCCTGAAGGTGGTCGCGAAGCCCATAATATTGTCCGTCAGCCCACCCCACAAAATGTTGCAAGTACCTCCGAGCCAGTAACTGCTGCACAGTTAGAAGGAATTATCACTGAGAAGATCAGGGCTATTATAGCCGTCGATCAAGCAGAAAAGTTGGTGGGCAAAGGTCGTCCGTATCCTGCTGAGTACGACCAAGTACCGTACCCAAAAGGATATTCTGTACCAAAGTTCAATACTTTCAATGGTAATAACAACCCCAGGCAGCACCTGGCACAGTTTAAAGCCACCTGTGGGAATACAGGAGGAAATGACGCCCTACTCTTCCGACAATTCGTCAGCAGTTTGACAGCAACCGCTTTCGAATGGTACGCTGAACTGCCAAATGATTCTGTGAAAACCTTTGCAGAGTTAGAATCTCTGTTCGTGAAGAGATTCGCCAGTGCAACAGAGAAGATCACGATTGCTGACCTCGCTCTGGATAAGAGAAAAAGAGAAGAATCAGTGACTAAATATATCACTCGCTGGCGCAATCTGAGCATGAAGTGTGAGCAGCAGCTTGAAGAAGAACATGCCGTACAGTTGTTAATGGGCAACATTGATGACAAGATGCAACCCTTCCTGTGCATGGCTACAATCAATACATTTCAAGACTTGCTCGATAGAGTGGCCAAGTTTGAGAAGCTGAACTTGTCTAGATCAGAAAATCACTCTGATAAGCCCAAGAAGGTTAAGGCCCCAGGTGCTAAAAGGGGTGAAGCCGACTCTACGTTCTTCTCTAGAGCTGATAGAGAAAAGCAGGTGATTTACAATGTAGACAAGGGCAAGCAGCCAATGCAATATCAAGAAAAGCCCAAACTGGCTTACAACCCCAATCCTCAACCGAAGCTGATATTAGGGGGAAATGATAAGCCACGGACTTATCAAACTGGAGGCCAGAGACATGCAATAGGAACTGGTGATAGAATGTTCCAATCCCTCAAAGATAAAATGAATAAATAATATTCATTCAAGAGGGAAAGTGTCGCCAAATTATTTCGACAAGTGTTGAAATCGGGTTTAGAACTGCCTGAATGCAAAAGACCCGAAGAGTCGAAGCACACTGGTGACCCAAATTATTGCCCATATCATCGGGTACTCAGCCATCCTATTGAAGATTGCTACATCTTTAAGGATTGGCTTGAAAGAAAATATCAAAAAGGGGAACTCACTTTGTCCGACAATGTGTTGTCTCACCCTAGAAAAGAATCAACTCGCGTGGTCACGTCCTCTTCCGTACCCCTGGTTGAAGAAAGAAGAAATGAAAAGAAGCCAATTCAAGAAGAAAAGTGGGAGACTGCGGTTTCCAAGAAGACCGTGAAAATGTTGAAGCAGCTTGAAGGAGTTTCGTGCGTAAAATGGAAGTCTCCTATTGAGCCAATGATAGATTTAAAGGCACTGCCAGTGGTACGACCTTCTACTTCTAAGCAGTTTTCCAACCAAGTTTGTTCTTCAAAGACTGGAAAGAAGAAGTCATCCAAGAAGAAAACCAAGCTGAAAAAGCCTAAGGAGAAAAAGACTGCAACTCAGAGGGTTATTGATAGTTTGGATGAGTACTACCAGACTGTGAGGCGACCTATCAAGCTCGCAGACTTCATGTCGGAGCTTAAGATAGATGAAGCTGAAGAAGATGATGAAGATTCTCTTCCAACAGAAATATGTCGCGTCATCTCAGTGGCGCCGAGTACCTCGATAAAAGAGGAATACACAGAAGTACCCTCTGAATCCTGTATGATGGTTTTGCCAATGGATTACAGTTCGGAGGAGGATTTGTATTTTCCAGAGGGAGACGAATCAGACCCTAGCATAGCGTCTCGGATGGGACATGTAAACCTGGGTGATGATTCTGAATCAACAGATGAGTCCCTAGATGCAACGATGGCTGACTCTGAAGAAAATGTACAGTTAAATGACTCTGAACCGGAGGAGATTGCTCAAGTGCAGTTAAGAAGCGGAAAAATACTACCGCCTCCACCGAAGAAAGGGGTCTCTAATAAAGATAAGGAAAAAGAAATAATTATCAACGATGATATTATCTCTGAAGATCCTAAGAAAAAGAACACTTCATCCAAGGGGATAGATTACAATATCTTATCCCATCTGAGAAAAATCCCAGCACAACTCAGCATATACGACGCCTTGGTGATGTCTAAAGACCTTCGGGAGACTCTGATTCAGGCTCTCAAAGATCCCGAAAGATACGAGGCGTATTTTGCTGAACGAAGTTTGACTGAAGTTCTGCAAGCTCGTAATGAGCCATTCATTACTTTCTCCGAAGAGGACATGATGCTCGGAACTGCAGACCATAATCGTCCTCTGTACATTACTGCAGAGAGCGATAAGCTGATTATCAGTCGAATCTTGATCGATCCTGGATCCTCCATAAACCTGATAAGTTTGAAAGCATTGAGATCCCTCTGCCTTGATGTGGAACACCTCGGGCCAGATAAGTTGATGGTGCATGGTTTCAACGAAAAAGGACAGAAAACCCTCGGATCATTTATGCTCCCTCTTGTATTTGGAGAGCTCCATACAGAAGCTAAATTCCATGTGATCGACGCGGATACTTCATTCAAGGCGCTACTAGGCCGTCCCTGGTTGCATGAATATGGTATTGTCCCGTCAACATTGCACCAGTGTATGAAATATCTCAAAGATGGAGAGGAATTCAGGATCTCTGGTGACATTCAGCCTTTCACAGTTCATGAAGCAACAGTTTATGAAGATGCACGGTATTTCATGCCAAAGAAGCAGAAATCTTCGAGCTCTCTCGAGGCTAGAGCATCAAACTCAAAGGCTACAAAGCGACCTGAACGAGAAGGTGAGAAGAAGCAGGTGGGGAGAAAGAAGGCAGTGCCGACTCTTCCCAAAGCGCCGACCGTTCCAAAAGAAAAGAAATACGTACCTCATCTTGGGAGTGATACGGATGAAGATGATGATACTCCTGCCAAATCTCGAAGAGTATGCCAGTCCACAGACGAATGGAGTAGGCATGTTGAATTTTCAAATGATGATTATGACTACGATTCTATCTATATGAATACGGTGCAGAATGTGTTCTCTAGAAGAATTGACAGTCTATCAATTTCAGATAGTGTACTCGTAGTCACACGTGTTCCCTTGCAACACTTCAAAGAGATCATTCCGCGCGAGGTGCATAAAGTTGAAGAACTCGCTACTCTCTATCTGCCTCCCCGAAAAAATGGGACTGTGCCAAAGAATGTGCTATATTCTACGGGAGTACGTGAAGAGGAGAATCATGATTGGGATTGCATGCTCCTCGATTCCGAGGAATTATTTCCTACAAGGCTACCTAGGTTCAATACCAAAAATATCCAGAGAATGCTACGAAAACAAGTCAATATTCCTACCACCAAGCGACAACTTCGCACAAGCTTGGGCCTTTGGTATGGAAGGAGTCCGCGCCCGCTACGGCAGAAGGACACAGATGCATATAAAGGTATTGGATTCATCAAAAGAAAATTCCTCCGGAAAGAGATTTGTCGCGCCATCACATGCGTGGAAATTGAATCCGAAGATGGTGATGCTGAAAAGATATACGAAGCTGACGATTATGATGAACAGCCCGTAGAAGCCGAACCTGCACCAGAAGAGCTTGAAGATGGTGGACAGGCGGCCAGTATGGATGAGCTAAAAGAAGTCAACTTGGGAACTGAGGAAGACCCTCGTCCAACCTTCATTAGTTCTCTTTTACCCGAGGATCAAATAGAAGAAATAAAAGAACTTCTCTGTGAATTCAGGGACTGCTTTGCCTGGACATATGCTGAGATGCCTGGCTTATCCCCTGACGTAGCAGTTCACAGATTAGCAATCAAGCCGGATGTAGCACCCGTCAAACAAGCTCCAAGGAGAATGAGATTGGAGATTGAAGAACAGGTAATTGCAGAGACGACGAAGCTCATTGATGCCGGCTTTATCCGAGAAGAAAAGTACGCTGACTGGATTGCTAATATCGTCCCAGTGAAGAAGAAGAACGGCCAGATTCGTATCTGTATTGACTTCAGGGACCTCAACAAGGCGTACCCAAAAGATGATTTTCCACTCCCTGTATCCGAACTCCTGGTGGACAATACATCCAACTACGACATGTTCTCCTTTATGGATGGATCGTCAGGATACAATCAAATCAAAATGGCGCTCGAAGATGAAAAACATACATCGTTCTGGACACCCATCGGCATTTTCTGCTACACAGTCATGCCCTTTGGCCTGAAGAACGCTGGTGCCACCTACCAGCGGGCGATGACTCACATATTCGATGATTTGATACATCAGAAGGTCGAGTGTTATGTAGATGACCTTGTTGTCAAAAGTCTTGGCCGAAATGATCACTTAAAAGATCTCAGAATCGTATTTGAGAGAATCAGAAAGTTTGATCTGAAGATGAATCCTCTCAAATGTGCTTTTGGGGTTTCCTCCGGCAAATTCCTGGGGTATGTTGTTCGTCATCGAGGAATAGAGATCGATCCCAACAAAATTAAGGCAATCACGGAGATGCCACCACCAAGGAACCTTCGACAGCTTCGCTCGTTGCAAGGACAACTGGCTTTCATTCGGAGATTCATATCAAATCTATCGGGTAGGTGCCAACCATTTTCAAAGCTAATGAAGAAAGACGTCCGTTTCAAATGGGATGCAGAATGTCAGGAGGCGTTTGATAGCATCAAGAGATATCTGTTGAATCCTCCCATTCTAGCAGCGCCAATTCCAGGGAAGCCTCTCATACTGTACACGGCTGCTCTAGAAGAATCCCTCGGAGCACTATTGGCCCAGAATAATGAAGAAGGCAAAGAAAATGCGCTCTACTATATCAGTCGAAGGTTGATTGGAGCAGAAAGCCGTTATTCCCCAATTGAAAAGCATTGTCTGGCGCTGATTTTTGCAGTTCAGAAACTCCGCCACTATATGCTATCCCATAAAATCACACTGATATCAAAGATCGATCCGCTGAAGTTCTTGATGACAAGACCAGCGTTGACAGGTCGTCTAGCCAGGTGGGCAGTATTGTTGTTGCAGTTTGAAATCATATACATGCCACAGAAGGCGGTGAAAGGACAGGCCTTGGCAGATTTCCTCGCTGCACACCCAATCCCGGCCGATTCTCCACTAAACGACGATTTGCCTGACGAACAAATCATGCAAGTTGAAGAGAATGAAAGGCTACCATTCTGGGAAATGTACTTCGATGGGGCATCGTCGATTAGACCTGTCCGACCTCCGAATATTGCAAGAGCCCGAGCTGGCATCGGTCTCATTTTCGTAGCACCGGAGGGAGGTATAATGAGATTTTCATTCAGCTTGACTGAACCTCGGACCAATAACGAAGCCGAATACGAAGCTTTATTAGCGGGGTTGGAGATTGCGATCGATGTCAGAATCCAACATCTCCAAATCTTTGGTGATTCTCAACTTGTAATAAATCAAGTACTTGGAATTTACAAGGTTGGTAAAGTCGAACTAGCCCATTACCACCGACGAGCCCTCGAGCTTCTAAAGCAAATAACAAATGTCAAAATGGCTCGAGTTCCTCGAGGACAGAATGCTAAAGCAGATTGTTTGGCCAAGTTGGCCAAAGAAATGGCGAACATCAACGAGGAAAGACCTATATTCATCGGGGTTTACACTCGTAGGGTCTTGGAACCCGCTCTACTACAATTCCCGAGGGCAGAAGGAATTCCAGATTCAAGTCAGCAGGATGAAATCCCAGTTGACCCTCAGCCTCTCCATCAGATCGTTATGGAGAATTATCCAGAAGAACATCATGTGGCCAAGAGACGTAAAGCTAGTCAAGCTTCAGAATCGTGGTGGCATTGTTTAGATATTGAAGTCGAAAATGATTGGAGACAGCCATTCATTGACTACTTCAAGGAAAGCAAACTCCCGACAGAAAGGTCTATGGCCGCGCAAATTAGGAAAAGGGCGTTGCAATACGCATTTGTTAATGATATGCTGTACAGACGAGCCTTTGATCAAATGTGGCTAAGGTGCCTAGGAACCAAGGAAGCTGATAAAGTAGTAACAGAAGTCCATGAAGGGCTTTGTGGAGCACATCAGTCAGGTCCTAAAATGGCCGCCAAAATCAAAAGAATGGGTTACTATTGGCCGACTATGGTCAGAGATTGTATTGACCACGCTAAGAGGTGCCACGAGTGTCAAATCCACGGTAATGTTATTCATCAGCCACCAAATCCACTACATCCAACGGTAGCATCCTGGCCATTTGAATGCTGGGGTACAGACATAATCGGGCCGATAGATCCACCGTCTTCAGCGGGACACCGTTTTATTCTAGCAGCGACGGACTACTTTTCCAAGTGGGCAGAAGCGGCTCTGTTCAGAGAAGTCACATCCGAGCATGTGATCAATTTCTTTACTCACAATGTCGTTTACAGATTCGGTGTGCCACGCCGCATAATCTCAGACAATGGTACTGCATTTAAGAGCACAAAAATTTACAAGTTTGTTGATCGGCATAAAATCGATTGGCGGTATTCATCCATATATAATCCAAGAGCAAATGGATTGGCAGAAGCCTTCAACAAGACGCTGGTGAAATTGTTGAAGAAGATCCTCACCAAGAACAAAAGGGAGTGGCATACGAAGATGGCAGAAGCACTGTGGGCGTATCGTACAACTTACAAAACACCAACTAAAGCCACTCCATATTCATTGGTGTTCGGTGTTGAAGCCGTATTACCATTAGAGATTGAGTTACCGTCACTTCGGGTAGCAATCCAAAATGACCTCACTCAAGAGCAAAATGCCCGTCTCAGAATGGAAGAGCTTGATGCACTTGATGAACTCAGGTTACAAGCCCAACAAAATTTGGAAATCTACCGAGGAAGAATGACAAAGTCCTTTGATCGAATGGTGCGTCCTCGATCATTTCAAGAAGGAGAATTGGTCCTGGTGCTGAGAAGACCAATCATCCCACACAGAAAAATTGGTGGCAAGTTCGTATCCAATTGGGAAGGCCCCTTCGTCATCGAGAAAGTGTACCAAGGAGGAGCATATCAGTTGATCGATCTGAACGGTCAGAGACCCATGCCGCCAATCAACGGTCGACATTTAAGGAAATATCACGCATGAAAATTTCGTATCTGATGTATTTTGTGATAATCAAAGTTTTATATGCATATTTATCAATGCATGTTTGTTCATATTTTGAAATTCTCTTATATAGCAAGAACGCATTTCAAAATCCCCCATCAAACTGGGGGCATTTTAAATATTCATTTGGGTCGACATCGCGCTGCGTGCCGAGATCCCCAAATAAATATTTAAAATCTCAAAGACAAAAAGCCTATCCAAAATGTCCCTGCAAGATAGGGGGCATTTTAAATATTCATTTGGGTCAACATCGTGCTATACGCCAAGATCTCCAAATGAATATTTAAAATCTTATATTCCAAATCTATTCCATGCTGAAATGTCCCTGCGAGACAGAGGGCATTTTAAATATTTATTCGGGTCGACATCGCGCTGCATGCCGAGATCCCCGAATAAATATTTAAAATTATCAATCCAGATATTCTTTTGTACTAAAGAATACAAATATTTGTTTTCCAAAGTATATGCAGGTGGTCTTTCAAGAGTTAGAGACACCGTCTTCTCCAACAAACAAAGACTCAAAGGTCAAGAAAGTGACTTTTGTGGCTACACACTCCTACAAAATTGAGCCAAAGAAGCTTAAAGTCTTTCGACAGCCTGAAGCTTAAGGTTTGAATGGGTGTAAAAGGTCGGATCCAACAAGCCCAAATATGGCCGGATCGCTGGCAGCTCCGTCTACTCAACAAGCCATAAGAAAGGCCGTAGTAGCGGAACCCCCACTTCGTCAACCCGTCAGTAGGGACTGTAGGAAGTACGAAGGCAAATTTGACTCGACAAGTTCAAGTGATCGTAGTCTACAAAATTCTCCTAAATGACTGGAGAATCAAAGTTCCAGTGGAAGGATGAGTCTCAAACAACTACCAAATGTTCGTAGGCTCCAAAATCTACAACCACAAAGGATGACTCCAAATCTACCAACTTCAGAAAAATCAGTATTGGGGAGCGCAATTCCCATAGCTCAAGTCTGAAGCCTGAATGGGTGTAAGAGGTTGGATCCAACAAGCCCAAATATGGCCGGATCGCTGGCTCCATCTACTCAACAAGCCATAAGAAAGGCCGCAGTAGAGGAACCCCCATCTCAGCAACCAGAGGACGAAGAGCTGTCAAATTCTAGCTCTCCCGATCTGATAAACTCAAGTGACTCAGATTAAAGTCTTCTCAAGTGGTTAAGGATCAAGATACTACCTACGTTCGGTACTATCAATTGAGTCCAAAACCTGCAAATCCTTCAACAAATCCGTAAAGCACAAAGCGAGGATCGAAGAAATTTTTCTTCAACAAGTCCGCCAAAGCACGAAGCAGAGGACCGAAGAAAATTATCCCAAAGTTCGTGAAAAGCCCAAGGCTGAACTAAGTGGATTCTGTCATCAACAAGTCCGTTATGCACAAAGCTCTGGACCGATGACTTTTCGCCATCGACCTGATACGAACCTAAGGGTTTAGGTCATCGGCATCTACTCCTTCAACAAGCCCGCCAAAGCAAGAAAGCATAGGGCCGAAGGTACAAAAATCTCCTGAAAAATCATTATTGATAAATCAGGCAATCCTCCATCAATGTCCGCAGCACAAAGCATAGGACAAAAGAAATCAGTATCTCAACCATCTATTGATACATCGAAGAGATCTATTGAGAAAGAAAATCTTAGTGTGACATCCGAGCAAAATTTTGGAGATCCACTAAAAGAAAATCGTAGTGTGACATCCAAGCGAATTTTTGGAGATCCACTAAATGAAAACCTCTGTGTGACATCTAGAACAAATATCTAGAGATCCACAGGGTCAATCAGCATACAACAAACGTGATTCGCTCTAGACGCATATCACATTTGTTGGGGGGCATTTGTTGACCTCTGGATTAAGCTCAAAAGAAACAAAAAAAAAATAATACACAGATATACTTGTGCTAAATCCCGCAAATCCTGCAGAAATCACGCCGAACTCAAACGGAAATCCCGTAACTTCGTACCTGTTCGGCACCGTTCGCGTCGATTCTCCGCGAATCCTGCGACGACGGCTTCGATCGCCTCCCATCCGCGGCTATAAAACGAAGCCGAACCCTCTGCTCCCCATTCGCTACTTTCCCTCTGCTCTCCTCCTCCGACCGATCCCATCCCGATCCAACCCCTCCAAGCTTCTTCTCCAACAGCCCGACCTTCCTCTCCCATTCGTCGCTCCCCTCTGCCTGTGCCGACTCCAACCCGAGAGAGAGAGAGAGAGAGAGAGAGAGAGAGAGAGAGAGAGAGAGAGAAGGAGAAGCTTCTTCCCTTACCTAAGCCGCTTGATCCCGACCCCTCTACTCGTCCAAGCCTTGACCCCGACCGACCTCCTCCTCTCCAAGCCGCAGAGATCCCGTCGATCCCTTAGCCTTCCCCCTTCCTCTCCGACCAAATCCCGTCATCTCCACGCCTCCTCCCTCCGACTTCCCCTTCCTGTCGAATAGGAAGTTACGACATTTCAGTCGGACGCAAGAATGGGAGCAAGCTGGTCGTGAAGGTAAACTCTCTCCCTTTTGTGCTTCTCGGCCAAATCCCTAAATCCACCGAACCAGAGAGCTTAAAAAAAAGGGATTAGGGCTTTAATTAATTTGAATTATTGTTAGTATTAATTAGTTATAGTTAATACTAATTATGATTTACATTAATTAATTATATTTATTTCTTTTAAATTATCGTTAATTATTATTAATTTGTTATAATTATTTTAAGCTAATTAATATTAATTAATTATAATTAATTATAATTAATTATGTTAATTAACTATAATAATTATAATTTATTATTATAATTAATTATAAGCTAATTGCAAATAAATGTAATTAATTAAGTATGATTATAATTATAATTAATTACGATTAATTAATATTAAGTTATAAAAGGGAGAAATTGTTCTCTCTCTCCCTCGACCCACATGCTTCTCTCCTTTGATCCTCAAGCCAACGCCGACGGCCGCGCAGGTATAACTCCTAAACCCTAAAACTCCGAGAACTCGTTTCAACGCATTCGTCGAGACAAAACGACCACCCATGCATGCTTTTCTTAGCGTGGTGGGAGGGAGTGCGTCCCGACGCTTGCGACGAAGCGGGTAATCACCAAATTCCTTCTTCGAAGTTTGTATCGCCTTGGAAACCCCGCATATGCACGCTTTTCTTAGCGTGGTGGGAAGGGATCCCGGTGCGATGCGCGCGACGAAACGGGGATACCCTTAAGTACCCGCTTGCGGGGAAATAACTGTTCTTGCAAAATATTTTCAAAAATAAAAAATACTTTTCTACAAACAAAAAAATACCCATGCACGCTTTTCTTAGCGTGGTGGGGGATCGAAAAATTACACGGCCGCGGTGTCCTCGCAAGAGGGCATCTACCATGCACGCTTTTCTTAGCGTGGTGGGAATGGCCCAGTTTTTCCGTAGTTTTCCCCTAAACGGGGGAGACGCCGGAAGGCTGCCAAAATTTCGGGTGAAGACGGACTGTACTTGGACTTTATTTGCACATCAAATGGACAAAAATGAGACTCGTACCTGGACCTGATTGAACTCAAAGGATGATCGAACTTGGACTCGGACTTGTGAGCCTTTGAACTTGAGAAGACAGTGGACTTGTGGACTTGATTCAATTGACTTAAGTAAACCTAAACTCAAATAAACTTGAAAGTATAAAATTTGAACTACATTTGATGAGAAGAACAAAGAACAAAAACTTGGACAAATGATGAAGGACTTGTGTAAGACTTGAGTCGGACTCAAATTGAACTCGAATGAACAATAAAGACTACAGGGGACTTTGATTTGGACTCAAGCCAGAACTTGTATTTGGACATAAAGCAAATGACTAACAAACAATTGAATCTAAGTGAAATAAGTTTATACTTAGACTTGATTGGAATGCCAAATGAGCTTTGATATTGAACTCAAGCTTATGAATAAAGAACTTGATTCAAATTTGACTTGAGTAGTTGAACTCAAGTAAAGACTTGAATCAAACTCAACCAAGAAGAGTTTGATTTAAGCATGGACATGAACTCAAGTTGAACTCGAACTATACAACATCAAGAAGAGCTTGGACTGAACAAGACTATAGCAAAACTTGAACTTCTACTCAAACTTGAGCTAGAGCTCGAATTCAAATGATTGCTAATGAACATTTCAACCATACCCACAAGCAAAGATCAATTAGAGAATGCAACAAAGTTCCAACTCAAACTAAATGTCGATTCCAAGTACAACTCGCTTGATGGTTGAGATGCAAGAACTATCAGGCGACATAACGACAAGAAGTGACAGTTCAGTGTCAAGCAAATGCAACAAACTCTTACAATAGTTCCTACAAAGTTAAATGCAATTTACTCACAAGGACAACGAATGGTTGCTTAATGTGTATGTCCCCCAAATACACCATTGAAACCTCTAATGCTAGCAATAATGCCTGTAGATTGAGAATACAACATTACTACTTGATAGTAGAAGATCCGTCCTTGCAAGCAAGTAAAATAGCCGATATGGTACTGGTGCAAATGACTTTCCTACGGGTATCTTTAAAAGACCGTATCAAATATGATCAGTCTCTACAAAATACAATCAGTGGACCACCCGAGATTGGTGAAAGGGTGGATTCGATGCAGAAACTATGGATCTTCTACAAAATACTTCCAGGAGGTCGTCGTAGAAGACATGTATCCCCTGCAAATAAAAAGATCAATGAATGAATGAAGGTCATTCATTAAAATTCCAAATATAAATGAAATGTCAGTTCACTCACAAGCAACAATACGAACTCCTACGAGTCACTACAAAGATCTGCAATACATACAATCTTTCTACAAATACGGATATATGTATAACATGCCACCCAGGGGTAGATACAAAAAGACTTCAGTAAATGCAGTATCCTGAAGTCAATTTCAGTCTGTGAAGGAAGACATCTACCTACCTACATGCAGCAGTAGCGGATGTACTGAAAAGATTAAAGACCACAACAAATGCAAGAAACTACGAGTTAAGGCAGGAGACTCGTTAGTGCACTATGACCCGCCTACAGAAATCAACAAATAGTGCACGACAGTCTACCTGTACGAAGCAGCGAATAATTCTATCCAGAAGCTGCTACGCCACCGGATCTGCAATCTCCGTGCAAGCAGACAGAAGGCGTCTATTCCAAAAATACCCCTGCACGTGCACTATAAATTGTATACACATAGGTACACTAAAGGGGTAAAATAATTGTAAAACCCGCATGGGCCCCGGCGAGCGTGTTATTGGTACACACGTGACGTCTAGGGATGCTGCGCGGGTTGACAAGTGAATTCAGGTTCGAAACTGATCCTTCTATACGGGTCAATAGAAGTCGACAGGGTTCGAACCATTAAGCAAATATAAAGTTGTGACGACCGATATATTTGCTTTAAAACTTTCATATTAGGTCTTCAAGGCCTACAACAATATGAATTCACTATCAAATGGCAAAAAGCCTACGAAACCCGATCCTTTGTCGATAGCCCGACAGAGTTGACAAGGTTCAATCCATAAAGTGAAAATGACCCCAAACACCCCGATGATGGCCGTATTGATTGGTTATCTCAACCGGAGGGGTTCCCAAATACTTTCAAATATCTCCCAAAAGTCCACACAAAATCCAAAGCTCCACCCAAAAAAATATCTCAAAAACCCAAAATCCCAGAAAATTCCAAAAAAATCCAAAAATCCTAAAAATATTTAAAAATTGAAATTATCCATCCACACTTAAAGTAAAATCCATCCGCCCTCCGCAACAGTTTGTCGAGGCGGACAAATTCAAATAAACTCTAGCTCACAAAGAGCCGAATGCCTAGTCGAAAATATCACTAGGATCCATTCTCAAAAAAGTCTATTGCCAGTAAGGACGTGGTACGTGTCCTCTAAACCGGCAGTTTCGCCGCCAAATGGCACTGCAGGTAAACGGTTATGACCCGGGGCCCTCTGAACCGAGTGGTTTTTGCCGCCAAATGGCACCACAGATAGCGGTTATGGCCAGAGCCAATACGCTCCTTAATGGCGTTAAATCCTTGAGATATGAATCAATAGGATATGATCGATAGGGCACAAAGCCCTCTGTCAGCTAAGGTGGATTTAAATTTGTCCCCTTAGACAAACATTCAATCCAGGTCTACAAGGTCCCCTTGGACGAAGCAACCCATGGCTGCCGACAAGGATCCTTCTGTCAGGTTGGGTCGACTACCTCCTCTGACTAAGTAGACCAGGGACCACGATGGCCCGGGATGACGGAACCATGGGATCTTGATCGGGCCCATCATCCATTCCCCCATCATCCGCTTTAAGTGTAGGATGGTGAAATTTCTATTTTAAATATTAAACTTTCCAAACATTTCCTAAATTTCTAAATCCAAACCTATGCTGCTACTATATGCCAGATGCACGTATCTCTATACGTATCTGATCGATGACTAGCCTTAATCGAAAGTTCTCTCTCGTGATCGGGAGGGGTAATTAACTATAGGGGCTTGCGCCTATAGGAAACCAGAACTCAGATCATAAAGTCCTCGCAAAATGAGGGCGAAATCTCTGGGTAGTGTCTTATCTACAAACCCATCTGCCTTCCAAAATTTACCTCGGAACTTAGTTCGTTAAAACTCCCTCGCCGAAAAAGAAGAGCGAGCGGAGGCCGGGGCCGAATTTTCGGAGCCCACAGTTTACTCTATGCTCTTCTCTATTAGTTTTATAGTAAACATTAAAAAAAACAAGAGAAAGTGCGTACATACTACAGGGAAGGAAGTGAGGGTACCTCTACTTTAAGTTCACCAATTTGATCGGAGAATTGTACAATGTTTGTCACCCTTGGATCATTGGTCCTAAGGTAAACCTCTTGAAAAATCTTGAAACTGTTGACCCCCACAAATGTTCTCTAAAGCATACAAAATAATCAAGAGCATATCAAAACTATGGCATATTAAATAATACAATCAATATAACATGGAAGTGATTTTTAAACCTGCAAAAAGATAATGTGAAATCGAGTAAGTGCATGTTTCTTTTAATTATGATCAGAGGAGCTAAACAATGTTGGAAGAAATAGAGAATGTGTAGAATACTATGGTAAAGGCCATATTAATATCTCGAAATGAAATTAAGTACATCCTTAACAAAAGTATGTCATTTGCTCCTAAATGTGAATCTACAACTGAGCTTGAAGTTAAATCCATAGATGAGAAGCTTAAGGGAGTTATGAAAGATCTTCAAACTTTTTTCACATAATTTGACTCAAAAATAATATGGAAAAAAAAATCTCCTGAGGTATTCCTTCCAGTTTCATTGATTTACATTGAAGTTAATTTCATCATAAACCTACACATGAGCCAAAACTTGAAAATGAACCCAAGGTCGAATCTGAATCAACACTAACCTCAACCAGAAGTTGAGCATGAATATAAATAGGGAATTGGATCTGAGTTTCAATTCAAATTTAAATTAAATGCTAAGAAGCTAATAGCTGAAAGTAGCAGCTACTTCACTTGAGGAATTACCTAGTGTTGTTTTGTATGTTCCTTGAATTGCCAACTTATAGAAAGGACTTCATGAAACATATTGAATTTCATAAAAGAGTTTGCAATATATATTTTTTTTAAAGAGTTTGCAATATAATTTGGAACTACATTTAGAATTAATTCCATCAAATAATCATGCATCATATTTTTTGTAGCATTCTTTATTGGTCATACTCATATGCATGTCAAGTATATAAATGAATTTGTCAACCAAGATGAAAGTTTGTAAGTTATCTTGATTATTCCTTGCAGTGCTTAGGGATACAATAAGATAAAGTATGCCTTTGATATCTCTGTCCTATTCTGCTTAGTGCACTCCACTTATAAGAAACTACTTACCAAAGTGATGTAGCCTTGGAAGGGGTGATCCAAGATTTTCACTGACATGGTGTATTTGATTAAATTCTAAGTGGTTAAGAGGCCAAAGGATAGGGACACTCTTGAGTGATTCGAATAATTTTATTTGAGATGGCGGTTGAAAGAAAGGGGTTGGCCAAGGGATTAGGCCATAGCTAGCCATAGAGCTCAACACAGGTCATTGAAACTAGGGATTCTTATGGTGGAGGATCCAAGGCATACGACCACATGGGAATGTTAGGATAATTTCTTTAGATATGATATGGAGAAGTTTTAAAGAAAATAAAGTGTGGAAAAGCTATTGTACATAATGATATTCCAAAAGAGGGGTGGAAATGCTTAGAAGATGAAGGAAGTTTTTGGCTTACAAAATTTTTCAATATTATTTTGAAGACTAAAAAGATGTCAGATGAGTGGAGAATGAGTGTTTGATTGCTATTTTTAAGAATAAAGATGATGCCCAATATTGTGCGGATTATAACGGAATTAATTTCATTACACAAAATAAAATTAAAACATAAAATCATACAATATCACAAATAATATAATTTACAATACTCGAAAATTAATCCTCCTATATTCACGTGACAAACAAAATATCACTAGTTCCTTATATGTAGTATGATATTAAATGATTTTATGAATTTTATACCTAGTTTAGATGTCATAATAATAAATTAACATAAATATTGATAAGAGCTAAGAGATCAAACAATTATTACATAAACCAACAACGAGAGTCAAACATGGGAGATATATGATCACATGCATCTAAGTGGGGTAATATCACATGACCTATAACAATACTTCACTCACGAATAATGAATAGTGAGAAACTGAACAATGATATTCATTGGGATCGAGTTTTGACAATTTTCATGATATTTTGATCACTCATCAATCTTATAAAAAGATAAAAGGACCAAAATGGTCTCTTAACTCTTTGGGAGGGACCAAAATGATCCTCAATTATTTTAAGGGATCAATTTAGTCCATAAACTCTTTAAAATGGGACCATTTTGATCATGCATTAAAAATAAAGTCAATTTCAGATAGCAGCGAGGGTATGATCGAAATAACCACAAAAATGATAAAAACAATAATACGAAAAAAGGGTCAATGATAGTTAGGTTCACAACGAGTGAGCTCCCGTTAGTGACTTCCGATTCCACAAGAAAGAGCATCGTCGAAGGGGGCGTAAGTGACTCGTTCAAAACCCTCCTATTGCTATGTCGGCAAACTTTTGCAAATTCCAATTCGACGGGAAGGAATATCGTCGAAAGAGGCGAAGAAAGGCTTTAACGACTCATTCAAAACCCTATCGTGTCCAACAACAATGAATAACGTGAAAGAGAAGAAAGAGTAGCAAATCGTTTAGGAATTAATTTATGTAATTTAATTAATATAAATTAATAAATTTAAAAATTAATTATATAATTAGATAATTAATAATCAAAATAATAATAGTAGTTATATAATTATTTAAGTTATTAATATTTATAATAATAATTAGATAATTAAGCTAGTGAATATCCCTAAGATGACTAAAATTTTTAAAATTATAACTAAAAATATTATTAATTTTTTCTTATTAAACAAACGATTAATATATTTTTTTAATTTATAATTACTCAAAAAATATATCTAATAATAATTTTAATTAAAAATAACTAAAATACACTTATTTTTAACACCATTAAGTTCAATATCCATTAGTTTGAATGTTAGGACTAAAATGGTCCCATTTTAAATAGTTGGGGACCAAATTAATCCCTCAAAATAATTGGGGATCATTTTGATCCTTTTCTCCTGATGAAAAAATATAATGATCATTGCATGGCATATACAAGTTATTTTAAAAGTCTAGTTTTACTCATAATATTTCACCTATCAATTTTTTTCTAATACATAAAAGATAGTATCAACAACCCATGTCTTTTGTTTCAATCTGTTTCAAAGCCAACTTAAAAATCACAATTATCTTATCCTGCAACTGGAAATATCCATTAACAAAACATTGATCTATTAGGTTAATGATAAGGTGATCATAAAAATTATTGTAATCATGCAGAAAGTAAGTTGTATGATGTTAAAGAGATTGAGCAATTATGATACTGCATTCAAAGGTGATAATACAAAATCTAATTAGGTGAAAAATGACGATTATCATTCAATATAATTTGAACGTAAGAAAGGATAGCAAGGAATTTAATCAATAATATCTTTTACTTTTTAACAACACTATAAACTTGTTTCTGCTCAATCATATTTCTCCTTTGTTGGAAAACAAAAAAACAAAAGTAAATTTACAGGGAAAATAGCTGCTGGAACAAGCATTGTTTTGTCTTTCTTACTTGAATGGGAGATGCCGTTCCTGGCTTTGTAGTGAACATGAGTTGCCAATAACCTTCAATCAAACTGGAGTTTGTCTACAAAAAGATTTTGGAAAACCAAGTTAGATGTTATAGTTTCACATGAAATAAATTTCTTATCCATATTCAAGTAAATGCATTAGTAGTTTTAGCTTAACTATGTTACACATTTTAAGTAAAAAAAATGAGTAGCACTAAATAGAAACGAAAAAAAAAATGAAGATTCATCAAGCCAACCAAAACTAGTTGGGAGAAGCTAATGATGATGATGATTTTAAGGAAAAATGGGGGAGATGAAAAAAAAAAGAGTATAATTGCACATTAAAGAAAGATGTAATAAAAGCACTTATGTGATAATGTGCGTTGTGGCCAGAGCCTCAATCATTATGCAAGTACAAGAAGCCATTAGAATGAACTTAAATAAAAAAGGTGCCCAAAAAATCACAAATTTCATAATTATCATCATCAACCCTGCACCAACTGTTTGGGATAGGCTCATGATTTCTGGGTGAAAGAAACAAAATCAATGGCAAGTCAACAAGGCATAAACCTGCATAATGTTTCATGTTCTAAGCTCAGACTTATGTAGCCACAATTTGTCATTAGTAAAATATATACTACTATTTAAAAAGTGGAATGTGATTCTACCAAATAATGACCATACTCTTTCAGATTTAAAAAAGTAATATAAAACGTTCATTGGGTTCCAACAACATTAAATCCTTATTTTTGAATTATAATATTTGTATTAAATCCAAAGAGTTGGAATTCAAAGTATAAACTTGTTTTTATGAATGTATTTTAAGTAAAGAATGTAAGCATGAAATATACAAATAAGTTCAAGTACAAGCTGATAGTCAAGCATGTATAATATACGAAATCGTTTTCGAGCTAAGCCCGACTCGACTCGAAAACTCGTCAAGCGGCTCAACAACAACATCAAGCCTTTATCCCACTACGTGGGGTCGGCTACATGAATCCTTTTTCTCCATTGTGTTCTATTAAAAGTCAAATTTTCATTTAAACCTAATAAAGAAAGGTCATTCCTAATATTTTCTAACCAAGTCTTTTTAGGTCTACCCCTACCTTTCTTAACATAAGTCAAATCTAATACCTCTACTCTCCTAACCGGGTCATCGAAAGGCCGTCGTTTTATGTGACCAAACCATCTAAGGCGACTCTCTCTAATTTTATCTTCTACTGGAGCTACTCCAACCTTTTCACGTATATGCTCATTTCGTATCCTATCTCTAAGGGTAAAGCCACTCATCCACCTGAGCATTCTCATCTCTGCCACACTTAACTTAGTATTATGCTTCTCTTTTAATGGCCAACATTCGGCACCATAAAGCATTGCAGGCCTCACTACCATCTTATAGAATTTTCCCTTAAGTTTGAGGGGTACATTTCTATCACATAACAAGCCCGATGCATTCCTCCACTTCAACCATCCAACTTGAATTCTGCTGATAATATCCCCATCTATTTCACCATCACTTTGAACAATTGATCCAAGATATCTAAAACGTGTACTCTTATTAATGACTTGATCGCCCAAAGTCACAATCCCTTCAGTAGGTCTATTACTACTAAAATTACACTCCATATATTCCGTTTTAGATCTACTCAAGCGAAAGCCTTTAGACTCTAAGGTTGACCTCCATAATTCAAGTTTACCTTCAACTCCCTCTCTAGTCTTATCAACAAGAAGAATATCATCAGCAAAAAGCATACACCAAGGTACATCCTCTTTGCAAATGTCTAGTGAGAACATCCAAGACTAAAGCAAAAAGATATGGGCTTAAGGCTGATCCTTGATGTAACCCAACCGAAATAGGGAAATACTTGGTCAATCCACCTTGTGTTTGAACACAAGTAATAGCTCCTGCATACATATCTTTAATGATTTGAATATAAGCATTATTGACTCCTTTCTTTTCAAGAACTCTCCATAGCACTTCTCTTGGAACTTTATCATATGCTTTTTCTAAATCAATAAATATCATATGTAGATCCTCCTTATTTTCTCTATATTTCTCCATCAAACCTCTTAATAAATGTATGGCTTCCATAGTCGACCTACCCGGCATGAATCCAAATTGATTTTGAGAAACATTAGTATCACGCCGCAACCTATGCTCCATAACTCGCTCCCATAGTTTTAAAGTATGACACATTAACTTAATACCTCTATAATTCGCACAATCTTGTGCATCACCTTTATTCTTAAAAATAGGAATTAACATACTCATTCTCCACTCATCTGGCATCTTTTTAGTCTTCAAAATAGTATTAAAAAGTTTAGTAAGCCATGAAATTCCTTCATCTCCTAAGCATTTCCACACCTCTATTGGGATATCATCAGGTCCAACAGCTTTTCCACCCTTCATTTTCTTTAAAGCCTCTCTAACTTCAATTTTACTAATACGCCGATAAAAATAGAAATCTTTATTTTCATTTAGGGTGCTAAGGTCACTACAGTCAATCTTATTTTCACAATCTTCATTAAAAAGTTTAGCAAAATATCTCATCCATCTTTGTTGAATATCATCTTCTAAGAAAAGAATTTTTTTATCTTCATCTTTAATACACTTCACTTGAACTAAATCCTTACTACTCCTATCTCTTTGTTCGGCTAACTTATACATATATCTTTCTCCCTCTTTAGTATCTAATCTATTATATAAATCACTAAAAGCTAATGTCTTTGCATCGCATATGGCTTTCTTAGCATCCTTACGAGCAACTTTATATATTTCCCAATTATCAGAATTTTTAAAATTAAACCAATTTTTATAACAAAGCTTCTTATTTTTTATCTTTTCTTGCACATTAGGATTCCACCACCAACTATTTTTACTATTAGGAGCTTTTCCCTTTGATACTCCAAGGACATCTTTTGCAATATTCTTAAAATCACTAGCCACTTTTTCCCACATAATATTAGCATCCTCATGCACAGACAAAATCTTACGATCTAAAATCTTATCTCCAAAAATATTTTTGTTAATATTCTTTAAATGCCCCCATCTAATCCTAGAAAATTGTTTTACTTTATTTTTTATTTTATGCCCCTTTATCTTAAAGTCCAAAACTAATAATCGATGTTGGGTACATAAATTTTCACACGGAATAACTTTACAATCTTTGCAATCTAAACGATTTTAAAGATTGAAAAAAAAATTTTAATTTGCAACACCACTACTCCGCTCCCATATAAGGTTTTTGCTTTTGATGCCCTAGTTTTATTCAGTGATTCTTGAGAGCTTGCCATTTGTGACAGAATTCGCACAATCTTGTGCATCACCTTTATTCTTAAAATAGGTTTCAACATGCTCATTCTCCACTCATCTGGCATCTTTTTAGCCTTCAAACTAATATTAAAAAGTTTAGTAAGCCAAGAAATTCCTTCATCTTCTAAGCATTCCATACCTCTATTGGAATATCATCAGATCAAACTGTTTTTCCACACTGTTTTTAAAGCCTCTCTAACTTCAATTTTACTAATACGCCTATAAAAATAAAAATCTTTATTCGCATTTAGGATGCTAAGTTCCTAAAATCAATTGTATTCTCACAATCTACATTAAAAAGTTTAGCAAAATATCTCATCCACCTTTCTTGAATATCCTCTTCTAATAGAAGTATTTTTTAACTTCATCCTTTATACACTTCGCTTGAACTAAATCCTTAATGCTCCAATCTCTTTGTTTAACTAACTTATACACATATCTTCCACCCTGTTTCATATCTAATCTATTATATAAATCATTAAAAGCTAAAATTTTTGTATCGCATATTGCACCTCACCATTTATAAATATCAACTCATTTAATTGTATTTGTTTAATATATAAAGGGATAAAGGCTTGATGTTGTTGTTGTTGTTGAATATAAAAGGAAATTTGACTTTATATGCCTTATAATATAAGAAATTAGCCAAATATCCTCGTTGTTTGTTTTATAGAAGAAATATGCATGAAAGTTCATTTTGAACAAAATTACCTCTAATGAGGAATAACCTCTTGTACTCGCAAATAGCTCATTGAACTCTTAAGCCATTCAAAACTAGTTTGAATCACATTTGAACCTCAATTCAAACCAAGTTCAAATTAGGTTTAAACCACCTTGTTCAAACCAAGTTTGAAACTCGATTTGAACATTACAAGTTTTTAGGGGTGTCAAAACTTGACCCGACCCGAAACCTGACCCGGAAAATTTTGGGTTTGGTTCAACCCATTTTCCATACGGGTCAAGTTTGAGTTCCAAATTCTGATCAATTTATAAAACCAAGTCGGGTTCGAATTGACCTGAAACCCCAAAATCAACCCAAAATGACCCGTATTCTACCCTCTGCAGTCTGCAACGCGATCCTGCACTCACGAGCTCAATCCTGCAACCAAACTCCGCCCTCTGCAGTGCAATTCCATCTACCGTACCACGCCCGCGTCCAAACTCTACTCTCCCGCCTCTCCGTACGCAGCGAGGCAACGAGCCCTCTCGTTGTCTAGCGGACCCGCACTCGTGTCCGAACTCGGGACTCTGATCTCCGCACACAACGCCATGGTGGCGGACACCACAGACCCACACTCATGTTCGGACTCCGCTGGCTGTGTTTCGGGTTCGCTGGCCGGGTCAACCCAGTAACACACGTGGGTCGAGTCCAGGTCGGAATTACCAAACTGTTTACAAAACAGGGTCAGGTTCAGGTCAACCTGTTTAGACCCAGGTCAATTCTAGGTTTGACCCAAACCTGACCTGAAAACCCATTTTGACACCCCTACCAGTTTTTAGTGGAACAAATTCAAACCACGGTGAAGATGTCATAAGGAGAAGAAAAGTTCATGAAGAAGGCATCGTGGTATGAACGACATGTGCAATGAAGCTCATGAGAGAATGCATCATGAGTTCAGTGACATGCGTGAAGATGAGTGCACGAGGAAGGCATTGCGGGACTAAAGTTGTGCGATGGAGAAGAGAAGTTCGTGAAGAGGTACCGACAACATGTGAATGAGAAGATTAGTTTATAGAGAAGGCGTCATGGGATCGACGATGTGTACGACAAAGCTCATGAGGGAATGCCTCACAAAACAAGAAGCGCTTCCAAAGAGGAGTCACAGAAACATCATGGAACCAGCATCATGTGAAGGAGAAAAGGAGGTCGTGGTAAAGACAGCATGGGACTAATGGCGTGCAAAGGAAGAGTTCATGAGGAAGGAATTGTTGAACCAAAGATATTTGAAGGAGAAAAGGAGCTTACATGAAGCATTCAAGAATGATGTTCAAACATTAATATGAATAACACTCGAATGAACGTTTTAACCATGTTTGAATGAATGTGCAAACCATGTTCAAACGGGTTTGAACGAAGGTCTGAATCCATAATGAATAAAGATTCACAATACTTTCATAACCAAGTTCAAATGTCATAGTGGTAATTTCATCCAAAATAAACTTTCAGGTATATTTTTTAAGAAATGATTAGTAAGGATATTTGGCCACATATGTATTACAAGGCACATAAAATCAAAATTTTCAATATAAATAATACATAAGGAATACTCATGATAAAATGATAATATATGATATTATTTTGAAAGCATTTAGGGTGATAATGACTTAGTTCAAGATGATATCTCAAGAAAGAAAAACTAGTATATGAAAACATGCATTCACATGCAATTAAACTAGTATATGACAATGTTCCCATCACCTAGTCCAAACAAGAGTACTTACAGGATCAGGTATGCCCTTTACTTTCTCTAGCGTTTCCACGGCACGCTCCACTTCCTACATGAGTAAAAGCTTGCAAATAAGATCCCATAACAGAGTTAACAATTTGTCATCGAATAACATAAAACCAAAAGAGGGCAACAGGATTAGCAATAAAAACAAACAATCCAATAATAACATGAATTTACTGCCAAGTTTATGTTGCAAGCATTTGTGTTATAATCTCTAAGTGAGAATAAGATAGAAAGGTTCTAAATCAATTATAAACAACCAAAAACGACTAGGGAAATAGAAGAAATCAAGAGGAAAGGGAATAATAAAACGGCATTGCCTTCAGCTGCTGAGCAGAGGCTGAAAAGCCGCGCCCTTGGATCCCTATAAGGGCATTGACAAGAGCCATTTCCGGCTCGATGAAGGAAACTTCACGCTGCTCCTCCACCAGAGAAGCTAAGATAGGGTGAAGCTGCAGCCGACGGCCAAAGTGTTTAGAGGATACCGGCCGGGCTCGGGGATATGAAAGCATCGATCGCCATGAGATAAGTGGCGGAAACCCTAACACCGCTGCCCCCGCAACCATCTGAGGAATTCTCCTAATGAACGGCGACTACTGATTTGTGCCCTTATCCGTTGAATTGGTTGGAAACATGGCGCGGAAGATAACAGTGATGAAATGGCACGTGCACTGTACACCTGTGAGGAATTTATAATAGTGTGGCAGATATATGATCAGGCTCATAAGGCTCAACACCATCATAGAAAGAACAAGAGAAAAAAAATTGAAAGAAAATTATTTATTATTATGTTCAAATTATCTTATGCCCATTTATTTGTAATATTATTAGATTATAGAAAATTAATATATATAAAAAATAATTATTTATTGTAGTCCATAAAGTTTGTAGTCAATATGAAATATAAATAGACAATTTACACATAAGCATTTACTAGTCGAGTGATCTGCAAGTGACAAATGATGATTAACAAGTGGTGAATGAGCCCGCCGTATAATGAGGGATGAGCGAAACTGACAGGTGAAAGCTGACAAATGAGCACACCAAGTGACAGATGGCTTTTGATGAGTGTCTTTATGGAGTGACGAGTTAGCCTGCTAAGTTATGAATGGCGAGTATGATCATGAGCTTGTGAGTTCATAACAAATTAGAAGACCCCCTCAAGAGTTGTTTTATAGTCCTTAAAGAAATCTTTGAAGGTGTATCTTACACTTTAACTAAATTTATTTTTTAGCTATAAATCCGCTAAAAAGTACGTAAAAAAACCTTGTAGAGTGTCAAACAATATAGATTTTGACCTTCAAAGATATTGGCAATGATATGTCATAAAAAATTTTCACTTGATCAAGCGCAATCTCGATGGAGTACTCAAATTAAAAACTTTTAAAATTAAATTTTGAATTATCCAAACTTTGAGTTCAGCAAACTTATAGTTGAACTAAATGAATGAATAAAATTAACATCTGAGTGAAACACTTCGTTCTCAAAATTATTATTTTTGAAGTTCACATGTAATATGAAATGAATAATATATCATTTACAATTGATTGCACTTGCTAGTCATATTTCAAAAAGCATATAAGCTCATTTGACCTATTGAACCTCTGAAATATATTTTGCTTGATCAATCATATTCATCTCAATCCCAATTATCAATAGATCAACCAAATCGGCTATCGAACCAAACTTGCCTCAATGAAATTGAACTAGAACCATAAGGATCAAATTAACCTTAAGTCATCCCATTAATTCAAAAATGTTAACCACAACAATTAAGCCAAAATAACATCTAACTCACCCAATTAAGACTAATTAACACAAGTTAGCCCAATTGAAAAGCATGTAAACCAATGTCATAGGGATTCCCCACCAATTTCACTATAATTGTGTATCTTTCAACCTCTTCTTTCAGCTTGGCTATGCCTATGTTTTCACCCTTGTAAAGATAATAGTTATACATATAAGTTGATTCATCCTCTTGATGTATTATTAAATATCGAGTGTTATTAATTATAAAAAGTGTAATCTCTATAATACACGAAATAGTAAATGTTTTGAAGATATTGCGCTTCTCACAATATGCTATAGCAAGAAAGATTGAAATGTTGACTCAAGTGTATTGCAACCTTTTAGAAGATAACGCTCGAGTTAGTAAGATGAACAAAGATAGGGCAATTTGGGCTCTATTTTGCAAGCAATTATTACATCAGGTCACCTGACGCGTCCAGAGATCAATAATCAGGCGTCACGTCACCTGAAACTCGGTATTGAGCACTCGGTATACGTCCGAATTTTCGGTTTTTTGTTCAGACGTAATAATTACTCCTATTTTGCCAAATTGAATTCTAAAACAATTTTGAATAAACATAAAACAAAACAAAATATGAGGTTATAAGAGACCATGATGATTAATGAATGGCAAACCCTATTAGTAATTGTGATAGCTATTCTTGATGGGGATGTTCAGTGCTATCCAACCCTAAAATATTAATATTTGTGATTAAATTGCTCATTGGGCCAAATAAAAGAGACACAAGAGAGGGAAGGTGGTGGCTTGATGAGCTTAACATACACGATTTATGACAAATGGGATAAATGAAAGAAAATGATGATGACTCTTCAATATTAAGGAAATATTAATATAATATCATCCTGCTTTCCTTATATCATGATCAACGAAATACAAAAACCTAATTTAATTATAAATTATGGACTCAAGGTGGCGAAGATTGGGTCAATTTATCCTGCCAACTTATTTGTTTCACTTGTCTTTTTCTTTTAAAAAATTTATTACAAATTGTTGCGTCCTAATATATTCGTGATGGTAGAGATATAAAATTTAGCGTCCCATCTTTGTACAAAGATCCAGCACACAAATAAGTAGGGGTGTAGTGTTCATAAGAGACATCAGAGTTTTTACGTGAAAACTTCGAAAAGTGAAAAAACCAAGGGTTCTTGTCCAATTTAAATGATTCTACTAGTATTGGTGGTTGATTACAAATGATGTCCTTCCTCGGAGGAGGGTGTTGGCTCAATGTAGCAAATATACACTGTAAATGACATGACAGCTACTCTTCAGAGAGTGTTGGCTTATTCGTTTGGTTAGAAATATAATAGGTGGCGGGCGACATTGATCGAAGAGACTATAGTCGGTGGCCGGTGGCCGTGGTTACCATAGTCGGCGTGTGATGGTGGTAGAAGCTACCATAGTTGACGGGCGATAGAGTTCAAAAGGACCATAATCGATCAATGGTGGTAGAAAGGATCATCACCAATGAGTGATAATGTTTGGGAGGAGATTCAACATCAATAGTATCCGGGAATAGTTCCGACGATAGTTGGAGAATGGGCGGAAGTCCGATCACGATCAAACTTTGGGAAGAACTCTGACTGTGATACCGTTGGGTGCAGAGTGCAAGAGAGCTCTCAAGCTTTTTCTCCTCTCCCTCCTCCCCTCATGTGAAGAATGGAGGGTTATTTATAATTTTTTTGCGAATGACATGACTAGTAAATATGAAGAATATCAATGGCATGTTGGGAGTGTTCCATCAGATGGCTCATAGTGATTCCCTTGATCATGGAGAATTTATTATGTATTTAGATGCCCCACGTATGTCAAAATTGAGTGATCTCTGGCTCGTTGGATTCATCTCGTTGAGCCTATCGATTCAATTATAAGCATGTCATATTTGAATATCATTTAATCATCCAATTAATACTTTAAATCTTTCAAGAGTACCTTGATCTTTTGATTTGGGCTCATTTGGCGGGGGCATAGTTCTACTTATAATTTTTTTGGGAGTGACATGACTTGTAAATATGGATAAAATCAATGACATATTGGGAGTGCTCCATAGAACGGCTCATAATGATCACCTTAATCATGAAGTATTTATCAAGTATTTAGATGCCTTAGAGTTGTAAAAGAAAGGCTAATGAAATTTGAGAAATATCAATATCACAGTTTTTTTTTTTAATGTGAAATTTTGTTGTTAAAAACTATAAAACTGCTACTTCAAACAGACTATTACAAGATTGCTTTTGTCCAGTTCCATCCCGCCTATGTCTAACCCGTCTCCGCGTTCCCTTCCACTAAGAACTCTGCGCTCTTGATTAAAAGATTCTTACGTTCTCCTTCCATGAATCCAAAAACGGGCAACGCAGTGACCCTTCTCCTATGCTGTGGGTATATGCTTCGCTCTCCATCCTCTAAAACCAACTGGTCTAATTCCGCGAGCCTCTACTCCCCTCGTTACCTAAATTTCAAACCTTCTTCTCAAAACGATAGTCCGATTCCTTACCACAATCTCATATCATCTGCAATTTTTTATGATCATTTCAAGCGCACTGATTATTTCCTTCTCCGATTACGTCGTGTAAATTCGACCGGTAAAGTTCAGACTTTGCCATTCTTCATCACTTGTACTCGGTCATTTTGTCGAATACCTGGCGTGCAACACTCTCCAGGCAGGTCCAGCTCTCCGATGCAGTATAGTAGGAGTTCTATGGGTTTCAAGATCGGTCTGGAGCCTGAGAAACTTGCTGGGCTTGTTGAGGAGATTTCAAGGGATGCGGATGACATGGAATCCAATCTAGATAAGTTGAATTTAATGCTTTTTCCAATTACAGTTGCCGATGTTCTCTGTGCTTTGAATGATCGAGGTATCTCTGCAGTACGTTTTTTCGATTGGGTCTTGAAATATCATCCAAGTTTTAAACCAAATTCAGAAATCTATAATCTGATTGTGAATAATCTGGGCAGATTAGAGAACTACAGTTCTATGAGTAATGTACTCAGCGAGCTTTCGTCTAAAGGGTATTGTCTAACAGAGAAAGCTTTTCACCTTTTTAAAGTTCTGCAGTTCTTCCACTATTAAGGACTCAGTTAGAACTGTAACTGAAGTTTTTAAATGGCATAAGAGGCCCTTGCAGAAGTTCTGGTATTCACGCATTGATTAAACTTCTATGCGCAATGAATTTTTTCGAACTTGCCTTTTTTGTCATGGAGGAGACAGTCAGAAAGACTTCATATTACAATTTGCTGATTGCAGCGAAGTGTCAAAATGGCAACTTTAGGGAGTTAATGGATGTTTTTGATGAAATGAGAACACATGGATGTGATCCAAATATCAAATCATACAATTATTTGCTTGGAAGTTTGTTTAAGAACGACAGGGTTATTGAAGCCTGCGAACTTCTCCAGGTGATGGAAGCTGCTGGTTATGTTCCAGATTTGATCACCTATGAGGTGGTTGCATCACATGCATGTAAGGCTAACAGGTTGGATTATGCAATTGAGATTCTTAACCTGATGTTGTCTGAGGGGATTAAACCAAGGCCAACGACTCATGCAGCATTCATTAAAGGGTTATTTTGGTCTGGTCGAGTTGAGAATGCATATAATTATGTCATTGAGATGAGTGTGAAGGATAAGTGCTCAAACAATTGTAATTTTAGCTTATTAGCTAATCTTTTTCGGCTATCAGGGAGGGCGGTCGAAGCAGGCAGTATTCTTCATGAGATGATGGTGAAGGGAATCAAGCCTAACTTCCCTGTTTATATTAAAGTTCTGAAGGATTTGCACAGTATTGCTCGGGGCGATTTGGCTTCGGAACTGAAGTCAATGTTTGTGAAGTTTAACTCAAACATGGATGCTGGGTGATCCTTGTCATCTGAAGTTTTTGGTACAGTTGACAAGATTTGAAATTGCTTGCTTCCAACAGAAGAATCTATGCTTCTATGTAAGAATGCCAGTTCGAAGGGGGCTCAAGCATGACTGTTTAAATTACAATGGGCAAGGTAAGTGTTTCAATTTTCTGAACATGAATTTGTTTATTCTCTTCTTATTCTCACTATTATGTTATCAAAATAAAATATTCTTTCCCATTGTTTTCATGAGGAGATATGGCAACAGAGTGGACCTAACCTATATTACCTAACTCCATTTTTGATATATAAACAAGTGAAAGGTAGAGGACCTATAACTTCAACCCATATCAATTCACATTCAAAATGGGTCATAGCTCCATGTTCTAGCTTAGTATTGATTTGTCCATAACAGTATGTTTTTACTTTTCTAGGTGCCTGGATTACCTCTATTAATAATACGATATCCAGAGGTTGATTTATTATATCTACTAAGCCATCATAATCAACATCTTAGAATGCTTCTTAAGTGCTTAGTCTTAATGCATAGTTTTTTTTATGAGAATGAGAGACTTTTTGATATATTTAAGAATTTACAGAAAAACCTCATAAAGCTTCTATTTTAGAATTTGCATGTGCTTACTAGCAACTCCAATAACAACAACAACAACATTAAACCTTTGTCCCACTACATGGGGTTGTTAAAAGTCAAATTCTCGTTTAGATCTAATAAGGAAAGATCATTTCTAATATTCTCTAACCAAGTCTTTTTAGGTATACATCTATCTTTCTTAACATAAGTCAAATTTAATACCTCTACTTTCCTAACCGGGTCATCGGAAGGCCGCCGTTTTATATGACCAAACCATCTAAAGCGACTCTCTCTAATCTTATCTTCCACTGGAACTACACCAACCTTATCACGAATATGCTCGTTTTGTATCCTATCTCTAAGGGTAAAGCCACTCATCAACCTGAGCATCCTCATCTCTGCAACACTTAACTTATAATTATGCTTTTTTTTTAATGGCCAACATTCAGTACCATAAAGCATTGCAGGTCTCGCCACCATCTTATAGAATTTTCTCTAAAGTTTGAAGGGGACTTTTCTATTACACAACAAGCCCGATGCATTCCTCCACTTCAACCATCCAACTTGAATTCTGTTGATAATATCCCCATCTATTATATCATCACTATGAACAATACATCCAAGATATCTAAAATGTTAGGGCTAATAAGAGTTAGATATCAAAATTTCTAATTGAAATCATCAAGGAGCTTTTTATTATCAAAGGTAGTATAAGTGTTCATCAGGGTATTAATCTATTTATAATCTAGAAGACCAGCTTCTTCAAGATGATCAATAGTATATTTCCTTAAAGATGGTGACATCCCTTTTTGTTGTAAGGAAATTCAACCTAAGAAAATACTTTTATATAGTGTTTTACCTAAGAAAAGCATTTATGATTACTCCCCATAAGTAAGATTTCATTAGCATAAAATGCAATATTAGATAACCTACAGGGTGCTAGGCAATGATGAAATGACCTCTGAAGCTATGTGAAGCCAATTTGTTAATTCTATTTATGCTAATAAATGACATTACCACATAGATCTAAATGCTAATTTCTACCAATTTGGGAATTGATAGAAATTTTGATAAGTATATTTTAAGGCAGTTATTTTTCAAGCTATATATCAAATGAAATTATTAAATTATTTTAATAAAATTCAATTTGTATTATATTAAAGTCAAACTAATGTGGTTAGTGACATTGACAGCAAGAAAAATAAATATTTGATATACTGATGAATTATGCTGTTTATATATAAGACATGAGAAATTGATACTTAATTTTAATGATTTTTTATTATTTTTATAAATAATAGTTGTAAATTTTCTTAAAAATAAGAAAATAATATATTTCAAACAACATGCAAATTTAAAATGTAAATGACAATAATGAATGATATTTAACGAAAATTCCACTAATTAATTACTTAAAAAGGGGGTTTGCATACATAACATTCAAAATCATATTCATATATATAACATTTAAAACTTATTAATTACTCATATAGCAATTAATTTTTTATATAAGATTGCAAAAAACATCTTCCTCATCTTTTCCGTTTACCTCCTGTCACCATACTCTCCTTCATCTTTCATGTCACTAGTCTTATGGATGCTCTTCACTAGAGAGATCTTGTCTTCACTTATTATTGGGGGATCTTGAGCAAATTTAATTACCAACAAATTCACACACTTGTCTGTATTAGGCCTTCAGCCCGTAATCTTTTGATAAGAGCCAAAGCTTCCCATCACCATGTCAAGATGTGTTGCATTCTGTTGGGAAGTAAACAAGCAACGAATACAAAAAAGAAAAAGAAAATGCAGCGAAAAGAAAGAACACTAGGATTTAACACATAACAACTTAAAACAAGAAAAAAATCATAGAATCACACCCACCAAAAAATTCACTATGAAATCGGGAGAAATTTGTACATGTCATTTTCTCTCTCACTCTCTCCTTATCCCTCTTCAATCTTGCACCGTTCTTATACATGAACAAACAAAGAGAAACTCATCAAGGGATGCAACCCTTTATGAAAAAATAGAAAGAAAATTGTCTAGCTCGCCTTACAGCGTCGAGGTCTGGAGCACCACAATGCTCCCTGACAGCGCTACAGTGCCGGGATTTGGAGCGCCACAACTCTCTATCTATCTCCAAGAAAACTAACCGTGCCCCAATGTTGTACGATCGTACGAGAAATAATTTTTCCCCAGGTACAAAACACTCGAACCTAAGCTGGGGAGGACCCCCCAAGCAAGCTCAACCGATGTAATTAAGATTTGAGTTAACAATATAACCCTATCGATCAACACAACCAAATTCCACACAAAACTAACACATTCCCCTCGCCACTTATTCACCTCTCCTTCATCCTTTAGAATGACTATTGATATCATGAATGCCTTCTCCAGGGCAAATGACTATTGATGCAATAATTTGCCCTTCTCCAGTGAGATTCAATCGAGAATTCATCACCTCTTATTTGTCCTTCAGACGTTACCGGTTTTATTATTGTTCTTCCTAATGAGATTTTGTAGGATTTCCTCTTTTTGTCCATTATCGACGGTTTTGGAAGCAATGGATCTAGGAAGAAGTCAATGGAGTGTTTTGTTAAGTAAATAATATGTTTTTAGTGTTAAATATAAAAATATGATAATTTTCAGTATTATTTTCCAAAAAAAAAAGTATTATGAATTGGCATAAATATTAAAAAAAAAAACTTACAGTTTCATGTATCGTATCAGTGTTACAACTGGGGCTCCTCGAGTGCCTGAAGAATTCGAAAGGTCCGGCCGTTCGCCAGAAAATTGCACTGATCTGATTCCCGCGCCAGAAACGCTTGACGTAGGAAGACCGGCCCTCTTCATTCTCCTAGAGAAGTTTTTGTTCGCTTGGTGAACTGGCCAGGGATCGAGCAATCGGCGTTGAAGATGAGAGTTTCGAAGCGATCGATCGGCGCGGTGGCAGGATGGGTCCGGCGACAGCCGCCAAAGGTCAAAGCGTTCCTTTCCGTGGTCTCTGGGATGGCAGCACTCGCCTTCCTCAGATTCGTCGTTCACGACCACGATAATCTCTTCGTCGCCGCTGAGGCTGTTCACGCCGTCGGCATCTCGGTGCTCATCTACAAGCTCACCAAAGAGAAAACTTGTGCCGGTTTGGTGTCCTAATCCTCCGCAATATTTTCTTTGTGATGCCCTAGATTTTTTTTTTTTTTTTGTGTGTGTTGGATTTGTATAAATGTTGGAATTGACAAGTGCATCCTGTCCCGAGGATTTAGAATTATCCATTAGCTAGGTTTGTTTCCGGCGTTCGGCTTGCTACGTGCTTGATTCAGTGTAGCTGAAAATAAAAGAATCGTACCGATAATGTTTCAAGTAGATGATGTGAACAGGCGGGGGTAGTAAAGAGGTCCAATAATGAGCTAAATTTTTATGGCTTTTCAAGTTAAGGGTGCATATACTGCCTTTTTTTGCTTAACTTGCTATATATGCAGCCAATACTGGTGAATGCATTAGTTAAAATCGGTTGTTTTTGTTCTTCAAGACAGGTTTGATATTCACTATTCCCAGGGAATAAAGAAATGAGCATCTTAAAGAGCAGCCTTCCATGCTCTTAAAAGAACGACTCATTGAAAAAGATATTTCAAATCATGGTTAACTCGCTTCACTTTTCTACCTTATCTCTCCATGTCTATTTCTTTGTAATTTTCTCCCATGTTTTAAAATTTACCTTTCAATTTGTTTCATCCGTTTACTACTATTATTTCATCAAGTTAACCATGGAAAAACTTGCCATTGTTGTACATAATGATCTTGGTGCAAGCATCATTTCTATGATATTAACTTATTATAGCCCTGAATAAAAAATGATCTTGAGCCAATTTCAAACTTGCTCAACATTAATGCAAAGATGTTCATTTTGATTTTGATGTTCAATTTGATCTCGATTCAAGCCAGGCTTTATTTACTAATCTTAAGGTTTGCTTGGTGCGGTTGCAACCATTTGTAAAATTAATTGTAGAATGGTTGTGAAAGCTATTTTGAGCATTATAGATTTTTTCCTTTTTGAAAAAATTCAGACATTGGACCTCCTACGACTACCACACTCTAGTAGATTTGGTTGTAAAAAGCTAATTCTCAACATAAATATTTTTGAAAAGCATCGTGAGATCTAACTATGAAAGTTGTATGGGAAATAAAGTATTGAAAAGTTGTTCCAAACATATCTTTAATCCATATCCAAAATTATTAATAAATCTCTTTTTTCTGCAAGTTAATTTATTTATTCTAAATGCATGCATTGATTGGTCTCTCTAGGTACTTTCTTGCCTAAGTGCACACCTTAAAACAAATTCCTTCATGTATTCATAAATACATGCATATGTACCTCAAGTTGATGTCAAGCTAGTTCTTTCAATCTTGGCCTACGTGCTCAGCCCAATCTAAGTTACATATGAATTTGGCTTTTAATTGAGGTAGAGTTAGATCCATGCCAAATAAACAATCTTTGGGTCTTCTAACCTAAAACTCATCATCAGCCCTGTCAAACGCAGAGGTAGAATTCTATAGTAATGTATAAGATGATGGCCTTTTTTTCCATGGTTTTCTTAGATAAATATTAACTTTTCATATTACGTCAGTACATGGTAAGTTCAACTTAGAGATAAAAGATATTCTGGTTTTGCTGCCAAAAAATTCTTCCACGCACAGGGGTTTGAATGCTTAGAAAATTGACCTCATCATGTATTCATTTTTGAAAGTTAAACATTTGCTAGAAAACAATATTATTTTTTATTTTGTGGGTATTGCATCTTCATGTGTTATTTCCCCCTGCGTCTTTCTGCTTGCTTGTCAATTTGTTTCGATCACTCCTTTTTCCTCTTCCCATTTCATGCTCCTTGATATGAACTCTCGTCTTTGTGCAGGACTTTCCCTCAAGTCTCAGGAATTAACAGCTTTGTTTTTATCTGTTAGACTTTACTGCAGTTTTGTTATGGAATATGATATACACACGTTGTTGGATTCTGCCACTCTTGTAACAACACTGTGGGTCATGTACATGATTCGTTTTAAACTGAGATCAAGCTACATGGAAGATAAGGACAATTTTGCTGTATACTATGTGGTAAGATTTTGTATTTTACCCTATTTGCTTGCTTGGATTTGTCTTGCAACGTACGAAACATTTAAAAAATCTGGAGTTAAGCTATTCTAGAGTATGCAATATGATAAAACCGTTCTAGGATGGTTTTTTTTTTTTTCAACTTTTTAACAGAGCAATATGTTGAATTGATTGTGTTTCTCATGGTCCTCTTATTCTTTTCTGTTAAATATTTTTCCTATCTTTTATGTTGAACATCATGGCTAATGAAATATCACATGCATCATTTGATTTTCTTTTTATATGTTCGATACACCTGTACGGTACATCACATACGAAGCAGTGCAAAACTAACTTCATAATAATCAACTCATAATCTAGCAAAGCTTTAGAGCTTCCACCATAAGTTTTGATGTAACAATAGGAGTTAAATTACATAAAAAATTTTCTATATTCCTAATTTTTTATAAGGCAACAATAGAGATTTTCATATATTTTGGCCTCACAAAACCCTAAAAGTGAAGATTTAGTAAAAAAACAAAGAGAGTAGGGTTGCAACTTGTAAACTTTCTACCATTTTTTGTTCTTGTCTACCAAAATCAAAAGCAAAAAAAAAAAAAACCTACAATCTACAACCTAGGGTTTGATTTAGGTAAAAACAAGAAAAATCCCACAACAATCTCTTGTGAACACAGATCCACATGATAAATAAGAATAAATTGAGAGAAATGATGAATGGCAAAAAAAAAAAAAAAATCAAAATCTAACTTACAGAAACTTATTTACGACCGATGGTTCACTCGACGGAACGCGGAAGAATCTCGTGAAGACGGTGCGGCTGCTCGCGGCGACGACTCTGCTCGAAGGGGCTGCTCGCGGCGACGACTCTACTCTAAGGGGCTGCTTGCGGCGACGACTCTACTCGAAGGGGCTGCTCGCGGCGACGGCTGCTCAAGGAAGAGTCGCGGAATGCTCCTTCGCTCCAGTGAAAGCAAACATCGGAAATAATGCGGGATTAGGGCGAATAGGAGTGCACCGGTGTTTATTCCTTATGTTTTTTATTTTTTATTTATTTAAAATATGAAATAGCCGGACACGCGCGTCCGGCTTAAGTTTTTTTTAAAAAAAAAACTGGACACGCTCAAAACGTGTCGGACACATGTCCCCGCCGTGTCGGGTGAGTGTCCGTGTCCGACAGTGCACTGCTCCTTAAAACGGAGTGTCGGTGCATCATAGCCTGTACCTTGTCTTAAGCATGTTCTGCTTCGTTAATGTTGGTTGGGTGTAAAACCTATTTTTAATTCCACAATCTTAGCCAAATCGGTTGTAATTGAGCCCCAAAGCGATTGAACTAGTCTAAAAAAAGGTTGGCCAGTTCAACCAATTCCCACATTGTCTCAAACCAGTCAATTAGGATTCGATCAATAGTAATATTAAATTGCATAGATAGGTTTTTTATGAGTGTGGTGAGTTAAGTGTTGTCTAAACTATGGACCTTATTTAATCAAATTTTTAAACATAAGTTAATATTTGGGCTAATCATATATTAATTTGTTGAGCTTCATGGCCATTGCATAATCTTTACTTTTCAATTTTGTCTTTCAAATTTAAGATGAGGTCTTTGTGCAGGGAGATACACTTGTCCGTGCATATAAAACCAGCTGTTTGTTTAGCTAAAAGACTTGATTTTGCTATTAAGCTCATTTAACATTAGATGGCATCTAGCCAGGGAGTTTCTATTTTTCCAAGGGGGGAAAATTCAAAATGAAAATTTATGGGAAGTGGATAGCCGTAGAGCCAACATTGATTTGCATACATCATTATCATTGCGCTCCCATTCACTACAATCTTTGGTCTCCATCCTTGAAAAATTACTATTGTTTCCTTCTTCTTCCTGTGAAACTCTCTAAAATCGATACCATGGAAAAATTATTAGCAGAATCTAACTCTCTCTATATAATGATGCTATCTTTCTAAGACTCATATATAAAAATACCACTTTGACTCCCATTTGATAAAAGAAAGATATCCTAGTGATCTCAGCATCATATGGGTTCGAAGGGTTGTAGCATAATTTGGTGAAGGACATCCTAGATTTCATGGATGCACCATATGCTGTGATTCCTTGAGGGGTTTGTAGTATCCATCGACAATTGTAACAATTCCACAGCTTTTTGATCCATGGTTATCTTGCACACCTTCATATTTAAATTTCTTAGATCCAATCCGGGTGATCTCCATAATGAGGACGATTTGAGGAAAGCGTGTTTTCAATAAGGTTTATTGCTGTTATTAGTTTTGTTGGATTTAATGTTATTAAGCAGTGTTACCAAATCATGTTACTATTAATGAATAATCTGTATGCTCCATTTAATTCTTATCAATTTATGATAAAATTTGAATGCAAGAAGGTGCTTCAACATTTTTCCTTTTTAGATATCTTTTAGATTTTGGAGTTGACAATGGAATTGTTGATGAGTTTATACTTTAATATGGGCTTCCAGAGGGCCTTATCTCAAAGGCAATGAAGATGTAATGCTTGATGATGCAGATACATTATATAATTATAGAAAAAAATAAGAAATTGGAAAACACTAAAGAAAAATCTGTCAAAATAATGTGTTGTCAAGGTATAAATGTTGAATCCCTGAAGCATTAGCGAAAAGCAAAAAAATTAGAGAGCAAAACTATTAACTCTCCATAACATGATATTTAAGAGGAAAAAGGATTTATTTATAGAAATAACCTGACAACAAAAAGTGGTAACTGCCTTTAAAGCTTATCACTTGATACCAATTATGAAAATAAGAGAGAATATCAAAAGAATTGCTAAATTTTAATAATTTTTAAATTATAATATATGAATAAAATCCTATCTACCTAGATTATCATTAATAACGCAACAGTCACATATTGCATCAATTTCCTTGGGATAGGAAAAACCCTTATATGAAGAGTAACTGTGGTGGAGTTTTTCCAAAAAGCTAAAGGATAATTAATGTATTTTTTTAAGGATTATATAATTTCAGTAAGTTAGAAGATATCTCCACGACATCAACACTACTACTAATGATAAAAAGATAAAATAATCCTTGATTTGCATGAACTTCAACCCAAATAGTAATCAATCATCAATTATAGGCTACAACCGTGATGACACCATAAATAATCTTTAAAAGGAAGCTTGTCGGCCTACCCTCCTACGTAGGGTATTATTTTAATAGCCAATATAAATTAATTATATAGTTAACAACCAATCTTCCTTGCTTATATTTATATATTATATTTATTCCATATAAGTTGTATCAATTCTTTTTCATGCATGAATATAATATGAAATGTTGAAATCTATAAATTCAAGAAAATATGTATAATAATCAATAACTTCTAAAAATAATAACTTTCGGTTCAATTGGTGAAATTCAGTAATATTATAGTCAAAATATTCATGAAGCCCATATCTATCATATAAAAAAAGTTACACTTTAAAAATATGATAAATCAGGAGAAAAAGTTTTTCATTGATTTAAAAGAGATTAAAGTCATTGAACTCAAGGTAATTGTAAATCATAGTAAGGTTTGGGTCACTTACAATGATCAAAAGATTTTTTATAATAGAAGTGACCGAGAAAATGACCAAACTTAGCTTTCTATCTCCTCTTCCTCTCCCTTTTCCTTTTCCCTTTTATTCTAGTGTAAGCCACGACCGAAATGGGTAGAGATGGTGTTGATGGAGACTTTTAGTGCTTATGTTTATATATATATATATATATATATATATATATATATATATATATATATATACTATTAATGGCCTAGCACTGCAGCACTCCGACCCAAGACCATAGCACTGCAACGCTACATGTTAAATTTAGAATTAGAATAGAATAGATACTCCAATATCACGATATCAATTTATAGCACCATTGTACTCTTAAGCCTAGTGTTGTAGTGCTCCAAAGTACAATGCCGAAGTGCTCTCGTTCAAACATAAATTCAAAATTTCATTTTAAAATACTTTTCAAATTTTTGAGTAGTTACAAACTGCCACTCTCATAGATGTTGGATGCTTAAAATTTTTTTTAAATGCCTTTTATGAGATTGACCATTGACAGTCTTAGAAAAATAATCACTAGATAGTTCTAACTAGGAGGTGGTCTCTCTTCATGGTTCTGGGGAGTGAGGGAAAATATCTTCTGCATTTTAGGAACCTCTGGTGACTTTTATCAATTCCAATGACTTATGGGATGTCTTAATGCATTGGTGTAACAACCAGAAAATCAGGTAATTATATCTTTTAAAATTTAAATAAGTTTAGTTAATATATTCTAATTACACTTTTAGATAGATTAATAATTAGTTAACAGTTATTTATTATTCAATGAATTTTGTATTAATATTAATATTAAGTAAATTATTAAATGAAATTAATTACTGAATAGTTGCTTTCATAAAATGCAAGTGTGAGATGGTAATTAGATGGCAGTTGCTATGTATTCTGAAGAGGTGTTACGAAGGGCTCTTATCCCTTCTTTCATTTAGTTTCACGCAAGCGAGAAGAAACACGGCACTTTGCTGTGTAAATTTTCGTTAAACTGAAGGCAGTAAAGGATCGGCTTATTGCTTTTTGAATTCCTTGATTGGCAAAAATCCAGAAAATCCTGTACCTAGTGGCGGCATAGTGATCCAGAAATCACTGTAGCAAATTCATCCCAATTCCGTCATAAGCCATTCGCAGAATCTCCTGTAGCAAATTCGGTACAGTGCCGCAACACTGTAGAGAAATTCGATAAAAGAAATGTTGTGCGGGTTTGGAAATCAAATATAGAGCAGGAATTTGGAAGGTTTGGAAGAAACAGAACCAAAGAAAATTTAGACAACATGAAGGAGAAAGTAGAATGGGAGGAAAGCTGAATGCTAACGAAAGATCAAGGTATTGTGCCAATTTGGGTAAGTAAAGTTATGTTTAAATTCATAATGATTACCAAGAAACTTTTAGTATATTATTCATGTTTATATTGAATTCCACAGCATGATTTGAAAGTGAATTACAGTAAAGAGTCCTGTTAAAACAAAGATAAGAGGAAATTAGGGAAGAACGAATTGAGGTAAGAAATTCAAATTTCTTTAATGATTTGTGTGGAAGTTTAAAGGATAAAGAAAGTTTCTAAAGAAGTGTATATCAATCGAAATTTTAGGATCCATCAGATATATGCAGAAAGGAAGTTTTGGGAGAGTTTATCAGAGGAGAAGATTAAGTGGGGTAGAATTGGAAGAGGCAATTCATCAAGAAGGTAAGTTATGTAAAGTTAATTCCTGATATTTTTAGTATATTTATTATGTCTTTTCAATGATCTGAGTAAGTCAATATGTTATGAATATTTACGTAGTAACCATGAGATTGTATTGAGATATTCATGTTAAACAAATGTCTTTTATGTGGAAAAGTGAAATTAATATTTGATCAAGTATGATGTTTCAATCTTTTTGATAATATGTTAAAGAAAGAAGTTGCATTTGTTAGATAATGCATGTTAAACTCTTCTTGCAACACTTGTACTGTTCTATAAGTGGTAAGAATATGAATTATGAATATGAGAGTTGTTGAATATTTAATTAATAAAGATTGGCTAGTTTATGTTAAGATATCTATATTTTCAGGTGGGCAAAAGGGACCCAATATGAAACCTGAATTATAGATGGGGCAAAAGGGACCCTAAGGAAATGGATACCTGCATAGCAGGTGGGGCAAAAGGGACCCCTAAAGAGGCAAAAGGGACCTCTATGAAATTCAATGGTGATAATGCCAAATTTAATTGAAGCCAAATGCTCATATAAAATCCAACAAATCATAGAATGCAAGTCTAGGGAATGCAAAAACTTTAGGATGTCTAATACTCCAATGGATAAATCAATAGAGGAGTGGAGTCAATTGATGGCTTACATATGAGTAAGCTTTTTTTGCATATGAGGCGGATATTATATCTTAAATTGACATCTAAAGTGCTTCCACTGTAGTGATATTATAATATTAAATGACTTAGCAGAGCCATAGGGGAATGATTTTGGAGAGGATAGCTTCGGAGGAACTGACTTCAAGCTATCTTCATAGAAACTTGTGCTCCCATGCATGAAGCTACCATGATGTTGATCTTTTCCTATGCCTTCGCAGACTCTTTTAGATAGGTCTTCCTCTACATCTATTTTGGACCATATTATTACTCTTAAGCTTAGATAGTTGATTTTAGCTTCCAAGGCTTTCCTACAGGCTTTGTGCCTTCATCGCTTTTTTGAGTTACTTGTGTCCGCGAACATTTATAAGCTAGAGACGTTCCACAGTAGTAAAATTCTATTGGGAAGAGGAACTCATTTAGCATGCTGCAGTTGGAATTAAAAGCTTGTTCTTATTAAATATTATTTGGCAATTTATGACGTGAAAAATATTGTGTTGTCCATATTTACTATGTGATCATTTTTAGCATTAGATCACATATGTATATGCTTCTTTGAACTCTCTTAGTACAATTTTGCCTAAGAGGTGGATATGATATCTTAAACAGACATCGAAAGTGCTTCCACCATAGCGATGTCACATATTTAATGATTTAGGATTTTATTATTTTAGTGGTTTTTTATTAGGATTCTTTGCATGAGTGATGAATGATGTGCTATGAGTTAACATTTATTATTTGCAATTTTCTACTTTCTGGTTTACAAATGCTTTTGAAGATCGAAGTCAATATTGGTTTTTGGATTGCAGCTAGAAAACTCTATCCCTATGATTTTTCTTTCTTATGTTCTAACTTTTTAGTTTCATTTACTTCAATCCAGTTAACAATATTGGCTTTGGCCTTTCCACCTTTCCTAGATAGTACTCATTTTCCTAAATAATTGGACTACAAATGTTTCAAATTGATATTGACCGAGTTTTTCACCTTATAAATGTAGGTCGTGCCTTGTGCAGTGTTAGCTTTGTTGGTTCACCCAACGACATCACACAATTTTGTTAACAGGATTTTTTGGGCCTTCTGTGTTTATCTTGAAGCTGTTTCAGTGTTGCCACAGCTTCGTTTGATGCAGAACACCAAGGTAAAGATCAAATATGATGGTTTATATCAATTTGCTTTATATTTTCTGATGTTACGTGCATATTTGCACAGATTGTTGAGCCATTTACAGCACATTACGTCTTTGCATTAGGAATTGCCAGGTTTTTGAGCTGTGCCCATTGGGTTCTTCAGGTTTGTTTCAGTGCATTCCTTGCCATCTACTTACATTGTTTTTTTTTAAATATTTCTATGTATCTTGTTGTTATGTTCAGTTGTGTAGTTTTATGCTAATTTTTTTAACTTAAGTTATCTTCAAATTTGTTAAATATAATGCATTTTGCTACGACCTATTCACTTAGCATGCTTAATGAATTTTGTGGACTGGAACACTTCAAGAGTTGAAAATTTATCAAAATTGGCTCTTTATGTGCATATTTGGTGGAAGTCAGAACAAAGCTCTTGGCATAAGTAATGAAAAACAAACGGGTTATCTAGTAGTTCTTTGTGTTCTATTTATAGAGGCCGTGTAATATTTTATGTACTCGCATTTAAATTTTTTTAAATATTTGGTTGGAAGCAATAAAATATATAAATTAAAATTTTGAGAGATTTAAAATTAGAGGTGTCAAAATGAGTATTCGGGTTGAATTCGGAATTGACTTTGGTCCTATTCATCTGACACGAACTCGACCCGGTTTTGTAGATGGGTTAGAAATTCTGACCCAGAGCTGACCCGCCAGGTTACCGGGTTGACCCGATCTTACTCGTTAACTCAGAATATGGTAGTGAGTTTGGGCACAAACTCAAGCGCGAAGGGGGTGCGAGCACGAAGAGGGCGGTGCAGGCGTTCCTCAAGCGAGTCTAGGAGCGGTGCGGGCGCGGGAGCAAGCAGGTTAGGGTGTAGTTGTGGGAGCGGGGGTGGGTTCGGGTGCGGATGTGAGCATTGCAGACACAAGCGCGGGAGGGCGAGCTCGGCCTGCGCAGGAGTGTTGTGGGCGGTCACGAGCACTGGAGGGCTGCGCCGCTGCGGGGGGTCGCAAGGGCGAGATCCGGGTCAATTCGGGTCGTCTTTGGGTTTCCTTCTCCCCATCATCAGCACTGCCTCCCTCTCCTCACATAGCGTCCTTCATCATAAACCTCATTTGAGTCGTCGAAAAGTCCAAACAAGAAAGAGAAAGAGAGACTATTTAAAGTGTATCCTAACAAACATAAAATAGTTGCAATGTATTTGATTTGCATCCAACCAAACAACTATTATATTTTTAAAATGCATGCATTTCAATTACGTTAAATTTCTAATATGCATATATTCAAAGCATCCAACTAAACACCTCCTTCCCTCTATTAAAGGTTCATATTCTCTATCTAAAACCTAAATAAACTTTTCTCTTCACATAATTATCATCTTTTCCATAAATTAAAATGTCAGCGAGCTAAGAACCCTAAAATTTTGCTTAGCCAAGTCTCAATTGATACTTTCAGGTTTTGGACACACACGGAAGATTGTTGACTGCTCTTGGATATGGTTTGTGGCCATCAATGGTCCTTCTCTCTGAAATAGTTCAAACATTCATCCTTGCGGATTTCTGTTATTACTATGTTAAGAGGTTAGCCCCTCCAATCCAATTGAAATTAGAATTATACCGTTACCTTACTGCTTTCAAATATTTATAACAATTTTATTTTGTATTTTTACAGCATCTTTGGTGGGCAACTTGTACTTCGCCTTCCTGCAGGTGTTGTGTGAGTTTGAAAAAGCCCTGCAGAGTCTGATCTTAAGCTTCATTTGGGACGGATTTTTTACTGATTCTTAAAGCTGTTTTTTAAAATTTTTATACTAAAAAGTTGTTTTAAGACGCAATAAGAAAGCTGTTTCAAACGAAGCCTAAGTATGTTGCGCAGCAGATTTTATTTTGATAAATTAATTCATATTTTGATGCTTTTTACAAAGGCTAATTCAATTTCCATTGATTAGAGTGATTTGAAGGTTACCATTTTGACTTAGATAATAGCTAAAAATTAAGTCTTCTTCTAATGAGAATTATTGATTCACCACGTTGTTGTTTATGTGATGAACTATTTTCGCCTGTTTTTCTCCTGCATTTTCATGAACAACCTTCGGATTTCTTTGATTTGATTCTATGTAATGTCTTTGGACAGTTACTTTCTTGAATATTTTTATCAGCCGGAGATTAAAGGCTCGTTTGGGATGATTTTCTTACAGCTTTTTAAAATAAATTTTTAATATAAAAATTAAATTTTTTATACTAAAATTTTATTTTAAGAAGCATGAAATGAAGCCTGAGACTTTATTTGATATGATTTTCTTGTTATTTTTAAAACAGTTTTCTTGTAAAAAAAATTAATTAAAAAATTTATAGCAATAAGAAAGCGAAGCTTAAATTTGTCCCCTATAATCATAAATTTAATTATGATTGAATTATGGTTGATGACTTTATTTTGAAGTAAATATAATATTAAAATTTTATGTATTAAATTCATTAAATATAATAAGAAAACATATTCTAATTGAATATGCCAAATTTGAATAAAGATATGCTGAGCTAGATTTCCTCAAGTATTATTCATCAACATCAAATGAATAATACTTAAGATATGATTTATGATAAGATAGAGGTAGTCCTACAAAAACTTAAGATAATATTACAAATAATTTTTTTATTAAATTTAAGTTGGAATTTTATTTTTAATGGAACATAATGGAGAAAAAGATTCATTTAATGAGATAAAGGCTTGCAAGAGTCATTTTTTTTTTTAACATATTATCATAATTTAAAATTTATTTTAGAACTTTTGAATTCAATTTTATCTATCATTGATAGCTTTTATGAAGGAAACATAAGTCGCATTAATCTATATCACATCAAAATTGATGAATTAAAGAAATGAGAACGAATGACTAAAATTATCTTTAATCATTTTAAATAACATCAGTGGTGTAAATTATGATGCACTAATATAAATATGAGAACACAAATATAATACAACACCGATATGAGACATATATATATATATATATATATATATATATATATTAAATTCACAATAAATATTATATTTTTAAATTAAAAAAATGAAAATGATGTAAATTAAATAAATTTATGTAATTTATTTAAAATATATTTTTTTCCAATTAATGATTGAGTCGAAGAAAAGGTTAAATCATTGAGAATTTGACTTTAATAGGACAAAATAGAGAAAAAAAAGGATTCATATAGCCGACCCGGGCCAGACAAAGGCTTGATATTGTTGTTATTGTAATGATCAGAGTCGAAGATGAATTTATGAAGAAAGGCTAAATCACAAAAACTTTTTTTTGACATCCCTAAATAACTCTATATTATTTAAGGTAATTTCAAAAATCAAATAAATTGTATGTCATATGCTACTATTGTTTGAATAACATAAAATAAAAAACGCAACAAATATGTACATATATTAAGATGGGTATTGCCTTAAACAATGGCTTTTTGAATTTATTAACATTTCAAAGTGTAGGATGAAAAGCATGCAAAATTTCATTTACAGAACTCTGTAAGCCCATCAAAACATGAAAATTATTATGCAAATGTGGAAGAAACAAAAGCTTACTGTGAAATAAGATTCTGTTGGTGAGCTCAAATAGATCATTGTTCCTGTGGTTCAATCTACCTTCATCCCAAAGGAAATTTCATGTGAAGGAAGAACAGCTATTGTTATCAGTCAAGAGTCCAAACCTGAAGTGAAATCCCAAATGGAACAAATTAACACAATGATCAAATGCTGGGTTACAGAATTTGTAAGATATTATAATAGCTTAGTAATTTTCAACCTTAATTTTTCCATCAGAAGAACCTGAAAACAGCATTTCTCCTTCAGAATCTGATACCAGAGATGTAACCTTTGTATTTCCTGTATTTCCTACTTTGAGATAGCCAATTCTTATCAATCTATCCTTCATCCAAACTTCAATGAATCCATTTTTAGTACCAGTGAAAACAAAATCATCGTTTACAGCGATACTGTGGATGTCCGAATTTGTCATAAAAGATCCTATTGCGGTTTTTGTTGTCAAAGAGAATACCTGGAATGCAGATGTCTAAAAGTTAGAAATATATAAATGAATAATAGACAAGATTATCTGTTCTAGGTATCCTTAAATTATTAATTTCTACCACTGTTTTTGGGTAATACACTAAGATAGCATTTTGATTTTTATGTGGCATCCAATATCTCTTTGTTAAGTAGCTATGCTGGTTACTCCAGTACTTTTTTTTCCATGTTGGCACACAACACTTTACAAAGACTTCCAAATAATAGTTTGAGGCTTCATTTGGTTGTCTGGCACCTTTTGTAAAAGATAGTTTTAAAAACGTTGGTTGATAAAACAGTGGTTTCTACCAGATAAGCAAATATAAAAAAAACTTCTCAAAATAGTAGAAAAATGACGTTCCATAAAAAGCATTTCTATAGAAGTGTCGTATACAAACGTCAACCAAAAAATAATTGTGCCTTTTCAAAACAGAAAAGGTGAAATTCATCCGTCTCAAACGAGGCTTGAATGTGTGCTGATGTTATGTTGTGGGACCTAATTTTTGTTCTAAAAAGAGAACAAAAAAAAAATGTTGTAGACTTAGCATGAAGTTGACCTTTACCGTAAGGTCACCGTGGGGAGAAATTATCCTGTGCGAACATCGGACGCAGCTCAACGTTCGGATGCTGAAGAATCAAACGTCAGTACTGATATCGAGTACCGATCAGTACAGAGCCGCTGTACATTAAAAAGATGACGTAGTGTATTTTTATTGGTCTCTGGACATCGTTCAGTATCGCACAGAATAATTTTTCCATTGTGGGGGAGGAAGGGGGCAGGTCATTCCTGAAAAGTAGACCATGTTTGCCGGTTATGTAATAAAAGGTATTATATGAATTTTATAGTATTTTGGGTATTGAAATTAATTGCAACATAGACATGATGGATGACCCTGCATAAACTTCTTGTGTTTTGCATATTGATATTTTTCTATTATGTTATTTTTTTGGTCTCGATGTAGCTATCATAGTACATTCGGCTACACTTATTTTACAAGGATTAAAATCTTAGAACTGCAGTTTTAGGTTTCATTTTTTGAGACGATTTTCTTACTTCTACTTAAAGCGACTTTTTAGTTCAAAAGTTAAAATTTTATTACTAAAAATCTACTTTAAAAAGCAATATGATAGCCGTCCCAAACGAAACCTTAATCTCAACCACAGATGCAGTCATTTAAGGGTGGTTACCTAATGGGATCATGTGTAATTGTATAATGCAGTATGAATAGTGGCCCTATACCCTTGGGGGAAATATAACTGAAAATGCGGTAGACCTCACCCAAAACGTCCATTGAAACAGAAAGAATGAACAGTAACACACGACTGTAAAGAATGGAGCACGGGGAAATCTCTGAATAGAGTCAATTGACTTATCACACTCACCTTCCCAGCGATTCCATCAACAGAAGACCCGCCAGCAAAGAGAACACCATCTTGAATGCAGAGGGCATGTATAGTCTGTTTGCCCAAACAATTTCCTTGTTCCTGAATAAAATGTATTTGATGTATACCTCTTCAGATCTACTTCCTGCAAAACAAACTAATAATTCATCATGCACAAGAAAATCTAGATTTGAACACTAGTTGAATTGTCCAATTAGTCATTAAAAACCCTTTTCATCCCATAGCCTTAACAAATGCAGGGGATTACTAAAGAGTTTATAGCTCATGTTGTTTGAATGGGAATAAATAAATTTCTACTGAAACAGATATGTTATTCTTGTAACGAGACCTGGATGCTGTAGCCAGTGCAGCCACAATATAAACTTTCATTTGTCATGGCCATGCATTTCACATTTTTGCTGACGTTAACTTGCTTTGGCATGCCAATCCAGTTAGAGATCTGCTAGTGTAAGAAGAAGATTTTGACGATCATGGTTGCCTATAATAAGCGAATATGCAAAAGAAAAAACTGACCTTGGCGCTTGATCCTTGAGATGAGAAACACAAAATACTGGCAATTAGCAGTCAAGCAGTGAACTGGTTCTTTCATGTCATAAACCTGAAGGCTATGAATTTCTGGTTCAGTTGTCCAGACCTATAAAATTACAATAATATAGAAAAATGCTTGGGATTATTAATAGGAAAAACTTCGTGGTGCCTATAGGCTGATCTCAATTTAAGATAGGATTGAATATATGAGGGTTTCCTTGTGAACTGATTATGGTTTGAGCATATCCAATCTTCTGCCAACTTGGATTAATTTGGCTCAATTCAATCAAAGACAGCTAAAAATCAACTAATATTAAAAACCAATTTACTGATTTTTTTTCCTTTTTTAATACAATTGGCTCATTTTTATATCAATATGCATAATTTCCTACAAGTTGCATATCAATAAAAATGAAAAGCCTCCATCCACATATACATGCATATATAAATGTATATATATATATATATATATATATATATATATATATATATATATATATATATATATATGAGAGAGAGAGACCCAATCTTATTAGAAGAATAATTATCATTTCCGTTACAAGCTAAATTCTGCTAATAGAAAATCTAGATATGAATTTAAATTTATGAAATTTTATGAGTTATATGTTAAGCTTAAGAAATTAATGAATAGATGTTAATTAATAAATCTAAAAAATACATATTAAAATATTTTAAAAATTCAGTTTATGACTATTCCAAATACAAAGACGTACATCATATTTAATCCAGTTTGAGACTATTCCAAATATATCAAGTCATATCCATTGGGTTTTGATCAGGTAGTCTTCATATTGAAAGTCAAGATTGTTAATCTTAAGCTATGCTATTGTAAACAGCTAGGAACTAAGTTCCATTAGATTTTACAATAGCTTTGATATTTATCAAGAATTTTTGGTACATTATAAAACATTTTATATTATACTGTTAGGCCGGCCCAAGGAGGGCCAACTAAACTGGTTGGACCAGGTCAAGTCTACAAACGGCGGGCCAGAGAATGGGGCGGAACCAGGGAGAGAGAGAGAGAGGGGGGGGGGGGGGGTTATGTGATGGAGCCCACACACTAATTAGTGTTGTATTGGAGGGAAATTTGAAATTAGGGGATGTTCAGGGATTTAGTAATTGTCCTTTTGCTTTAAGCCTTTAATTACTCTTTTCTTGCTAGAGTTAGGGTTATCTTGAATTTGACGACTGAATTTGAGATCTAGGTTTTTTTTTGGGCTCTAGGCTTTGGCTGGAGATTTGGAGAGTTGAATCTTCCTCTCGAATTGAAGATTTTTGTATCGGTTTGATGTTTTCTTCTTCTATTGTTGAAATTGAAGTGATTATTACTCTTATTTTTCTACAAAGCTTAAAAAATCTGCACCATTTTGCTGAATTTCTCCTAAATTCAGCAAGTTTTTGCACTATTAGTGGCTATTTTCTATCAAATTTGTATCAGAGCATATCGATCTAAGGGGAATCAATGGCTAGAAGGAAAGTGGAAGTTATGGAGGGAGACTTAGGTCAACTAAAATCAGATTTTGAAAAGAAAACTTCTAATTTTCAAAATCAGTTTGCATCCGTCCATGAAAAGATAGATGGAAGGTCCGTCGTCGTGGAGGAAATGTTGAAGAAGCTACTTGAAGACAAACCCAAACCGCCGGCGTTGGAAGCAAAGGAAACCACTGGCGGACATGGGAGAGGTGGAAACCCGAACCTGTTTAGGGAGAGAATAAATCCAAAAGTTGAGATTCTGGATGGAGGAGGCGGAATGCCTCCGCTAAAGCCGCTTTCTAGGGAGAAGATATGTAGCGGGTACGAACAAAGGGGTGCTGATTTTACAAGGAGAGGTGTGGAATATGAATGCCGAGGTACTGATTTTGAAAGGAGGAGAGCAGATTTTGAAGAAGGCCTTGGGTTCGAGCGCTGAAGGGTAGAGCATAACACTTGCGGAGAACATCCATTGCGAGGAATGGGCGACTACAGAGAATTCAGGGGAAATAGAGGTGACCTGAGAGTAAGGAAGCTGAAGAAGCGCATCTTTGAGGGCGGAGACGCACATAGTGGATATACAAGGTGGAAAGATACTTTGCAGTTAACGGGTTGACAGATAAGGAGAAATTGATAGTGGCAGGACTTTGTTTGGAGGGGAAGGCATTAGCGTGGTACCAGTGGAGGGACATGAGGCGACCCATTCGGAGTTGGAGGGAGTTCAAGGACTGTTTACTAGAAGGTTTCCGAACCAGTAGGGGAGGAGACTTCTATGAGCAGCTCTCCACCCTGACCAAAGTACCTGGAGAGGGGGGCTAGGGGCAGCAGTATAGGATGACCATCACCTTCTTAGCTCCAAAGGGGCCCGCACCGAGGAGTCTGAGAGAAGTCTCGAAGGAGAAGACTAGAGGAGGGGGTTTTGGGGAAAATTTCAAGAAGCTCACAGAGGAGTTGCAGGAGAAACGAGCAAGGGGGTTATGCTTCAGAAGTAACGAGAAGTACATGTCGGGGCATAGGTGCAAGGACTGAACTCTTTAGGTTCTCATCGTCTATGATGACGAGTAAGCTAAAGAAGGAGGTGAGGGTGGGACAGTGGAAGAGGAAAAGGAGAAGCTGCATCTGGACGTGGCGGAAGTCTCTCTGAATTCCATGGTGGGATTCACCTCGAATCACACCATAAAAGTGACAGTAGAGATAAATGATAGAGATGTGGTGGTGCTAATCGATAGTGGGGCCACCCACAATTTCATCTCCAATCATATTATTGATTTGTTGGGGGTGAAATTAGCGGACACCGGGGGTTATGGGGGTGATGATGGGCACATGGAAGGTGAAGATGGGTAGAGGAGTATGTAGAGGAGTAGTGCTTACTATTCAGAGGATTGAGTGAGAGATGATTTCCTTCCCTTGAAATTGGGAAGCACTGACATCATCATGGGGATGAAGTGGCTACAAACCATAGGAGATACCAAGGTACATTGGGGAGCTTGAGGATGGAACTGGAGGTGGAGGGAAGGAGGATGGTGATTCAAGGAGATGCAGGATTATATAGAGTCATGGTGTTTCTCAAGACCATGATCAGGACCATACAGGAGGTGGGGGGAGGGATCCTGGTGGAAATCCAAAGCTTAGAAGGGATGACATTAGAGGTAGGGGGAGACATTTCTTTGTCAGTACAACCACTCATTTAGCAGTTCAAGGGGATTTTTCAACCACCCAAAGGCCTACCCCCACAGAGGGAGCTGAAACATGCCATTAGACTGAAGGAAGGGGTGTCACTAATCAGTGATCATCCATACCACTACCCTCCTATTAAGAAGGATGAAATAGATAAGCTGATCTGTGAGATGTTGGAAGTAGGGATCATTAAGCCGAGTGTAAGTCCTTTCTCTAGTACAATCCTATTAGTCAAGAAGAAGGATGGAAGCTAGAGGTTTTGTGTGGATTACAAGGCCTTGAATAAGGAGACTATGCCGGATAAGTTTCCTATTCCTATGATTGATGAGCTACTTCAAGAGTTGTATGGTGCAGTGATGTTTTCTAAGTTGGACTTGAAGTCGGACTATCATCAAATAAGAATGGAAGAGGAATATGTTCAGAAGACAATTTTCAAGACACAAGAGAGACACAGAGTTTTTTGTGATACCGTTTGGGCTTACTAACGCCCCTGCTACTTTCCAGTCCTTAATGATGAACAGGGTGTTCCGGTCGTACCTCCGAAAGTGTATCTTAGTTTTATTAGATGACATAATGGTGTACAGCAAGACCGAAGGGGAGCATCTCAAATATTTGAGGGTGGTCTTTGAAGTTCTACAGGAGCATCAGTTAATGGTCAACCTGAAGAAGTGCAGCTTCGCACAGGTTAGGATGGAGTATTTGGGGCATGTGGTATCACATGAAGGGGTGACAGCCGATCAAGCCAAAATTGAGGCAATGCAAAAGTTGCCTTTACCTAGGAACTTGAGAGAGCTGAGGGGTTTCCTATGATTGACGAGTAACTACCGAAGGTTTGTAAAAGGGTACAACAATATAACTTGGCCTCTGACAGAGCAGTTAAAGAAGGATGGCTTCTTGTAGGGGGAAGCGGCTACCCAAGCTTTTGAAAGACTGAAGAAGGACATGACCATAGTACCAGTTTTGGCTTTACCAGATTTAAGTCTGTGCTGGAGACAGATGCATTCAGATATGGGTTAGGGGCAGTGCTGATGCAGAATCATAGACCCATAGCCTACTTTAGTCAAGTGTTGACATCTAGAGCTAGGCTGAAGCCTATGAATGAAAGGGAATTGATGACCATCGTCTTAGCCATTTAGAAGTGGCATCCATACCTGCTGGGTTGGCACTTCATCGTCAGAACATATTAAACGAGTTTGAAGTATCTACTGGAGCAGAGGATGGTGACTGAGGAACATCAGAGGTGGTTGTCCAAACTCTTAGGATACAATTTTAAGATCCAATACTGACCAGGGTTGGAGAATAAGGCGGTTGATGCCTTATCCAGGTGTGGGGGAGAGCTCTAGGAGATGACCATTTCAGTACCCCTAATGGTGGATTGGGGGGGGGGGGGGGGGGGGGGGGGGGCTATCAAGGAAAAAGTGTGCAGGACGAGGAGTTGAAGAAGATTCGGATGGATTTGCTAAAAGATAGCAGCAACCACCCAGGCTATTTCCTTGAGGGAGAGAGGCTATTATACCAAGGGATATTTGTGTGCCACGAACCTCCATCCATATTCCCCACCTACTGTAAGAGTTTAATGGGAGTGCGGTTAGTGGTCATTCTAGGTTACAGAAGACATACAAAATACTAACGGTTGAATTATATTGGAAGGGTATGCATAAATACATGAAGGAGATGGTGGCAAGGTGTGAGATGTGCTAGAGAAACAAGTACATGGCTATGGCTCTAGTAGGGTTACTACAACCCTTATCACTTCCAAACAGGGTATGGGAGGGAGTGTCCATGGATTTCATAAATGACCTACCATGATTTGAGGGATTCACAGTCATTATGGTGGTGGTTGACAGGCTGAGTAAATACGCGCATTTCATTCTCTTACGACACCCCTATACCACATTTATAGTGGATACAACATTCATTAGAGAGGTGGTTAGGTTGCACGGAATTTCAGAGTCGATAATTTCTGACCGAGATAAGGTGTTTCTTAGCCAGTTTTTGAGGGAGTTGTTCATGTTGCAGGGTATAGTTCTTAAGATAAGCACCGCCTACCACCCTCAGACGGATGGCAAACGGAGGTAGTCAATAGAAGCTAGGAAACTTACTTTAGGTGTTTTGCTTCAGAAACACCACGGATGTGGGCCACGTGTTTAGCTTGTGCTGAATATTGATACAATACATCGTACCACTCAGCTTCTCAGATGACCCATTTTAAAGTGTTGAATGGAAGGGACCCTTCACACTTGGTTCATTTTGGGAAAGGAAACACGCCAGTCTCGTCAGTGGATCAGCACTTGGAATTAAGGGATAGGCTGCAAGAGGAATTAAAGAGGCACCTGCTGAGGGCACAACAGATAACAAAGAAGAAGAAAGATGCTCATAGGAGGGACATCCAATTTGAAGTGGGGGAGAGGGTGTTCTTAAAATTGCGACCCTACATACAGAAGACAGTGACTCATAGGAGGAACGAGAAATCGACCCCAAGATATTTTGGGCCATACGAGATAGTGGAAAGGATTTGAGCAGTGCCGTACCAGTTGAAGTTACCCCCGACCGCCACCATACACCAGTGTTCCATGTGTCACAGTTGAGGAAAGCTATAGGGTAGTCTACAGTTAGTGCAGAGCTACTGGCAACACTGACTGAGGAGTTGGAAGTGGTCTTAGAACCATTGGAACTAAAAGGGGTGATATAAGGTACATAGGAGAATAAAGACGTGCTGATTAAATGGAGGGGCCTTTCAGACTTTGACTCCACTTGGAAACCGTATGAGAGGGTGAAGCATCAATTTCCTTCATTTCACCTTGAGGACAATGTGAGTCTTTGGGAGGAGAGTAATGTTAGGTCGGCCCAAGGAGCGTCGGCTGAACCGGTCCATTTTGGACCGATTCAAGCCTACAAATGGTGGGCCAGGGGGTGGGGCGGAACCAGGGAAAGAGAGAGAGGGGGGAGGGGGAGGCTAATGTGATGGGGCCCACACATTAATTAGTGTTATATTGGAGGGAAATTTGAAATTAGGGGTTGTTTAGGGATTTTGTAATTATCCTTTTGTTTTATTTACTCTCTTCTTGCTAGGGTTAGGGTTATCTTAAATTTGAAGGCTGAATTTGAGATCTAGGTTTTACTTTTGGGCTCTAGGTTTTGGCTTGAGATTTGAAGAGTTGAATCTTCCTCTTGACTTGAAGATTCTTGTATCGGTTTGTTGTTTTCTTCTTCTATTGTTTAAATTGAAGTGAGTATTCCTCTTATTTATGCACTATTGGTGGTTGTTTTCTATCATATATCATCAACACGAGTCTTCTCTAAATTCTTGGAATTACTTGCTTGATAACTAAAAGCATGTAAACTTGAATGACTTTACCTAATTTCAATATTATAGATGAAAACCAAGACTTTATGTCTGTCGTACTTAAGTTTGTATGTGTACAGTAATCTATGCATCAATATGTGTGCAAAAGGCTTATGCATGCAAGCAGGAAAGCTCAAATGATATCAAAGCAACATGATCACATCAAATATGGACTTAAAACGGCTGAAAAATAAATTTGATGGAACACAATGGGGTTAAAAGCATAGTCCTATCTTTCGCAAAGTATAAATACCTAAAAAATTAAAGCCCACAATGCGGTTCCTGACAATTAAAACTTGTCGGCATTTTTCACAGTTGTAATAACAAATTAGACTAACGTCAATACTCGATATATCCTTAGTAAGTATGACCAGCTACTACTGTTACAAACATGTCGATTCCGGGTTTATGTGGCATAAAGAAGAAAGTAACAGCCAGAATACTGAGTCTTTCTATCAAACAAATGAGATGAAAAGCACTAAAATATTTAAGGGACCAAAGCAAGGAAAGTATGTAATTCCATCAAAAAGGGAAATGACCAATTGAGATAAAAAGCGTTAAAATATTTAAGGGACGTAAGCAAGCAAAATACGTAAGTCAATGAAAAAGGAAATGATAAGTACTCGGATGGTTTTATCAAGAGAACAACTGTATAATCTATCACTTGATAGAGGAATATGAAGGCCAGTAACCGCCTTCAAGTGTCCTTGAACTTCTTGAATCAACTTCCATCCCCTCTTCCCAACATCCCACACCTACAGAAAAAGTATGATGCTGATTTAGCAAGACCTTTGATAGGAAATACTTGAGTTTGCAAGTAACCCTAATGGGAATAATTGAGTTCGCAAGCAAACCTAATAATAATCGGTAAAATCAGCGAGAAAAATAGAAGAATTTGGGTGAAAGCAATCAAAATCACTAGATAATTTTATAGAAATCAAAGCGAAGCAAGAACGAAACAAATATAAAATTGATCCTCAATTCGAGAGGAGGGTCATTCTCTCCCAATCTCTAGACGAGAAGCCTAGAGCCCAAGACACCAAAGAGAACTCCAAGAAAAACAATAATCATGCATGCCCTAACCTTAGCCTCTCATCTTCTTTAAATACATATCTTCCTAATAAAAAACTTCCTAAAATAAACCAAATTCAAATTAGCCTCCAAAGCTTTAGCCGCCCCCTTCCCTCTCTCCAATTGCCGCCCAAGGGGGTGGGGGGGCCACATGTTTGGGCGGACAACTCTTAAGGAGGCGGGTGGCTTGGGCTGCCTCATATAGACCTGAACAGGCCCCACCTGGGCCGATTTGGTCGGTTCACCTTGAACCATAACAACCTTCCTCAAATTTCAAATCTTATCCAACATTGGCTCATGCCTATACAATTTGCACTTTCTAGATTGAACCAATTATATGATTTATGTAATGCATATATGTGATGCAAAGTATAAGAATGCTGCATGAGATAAATCTTACCTTAATAGTTCCATCAGAGTGGCTGCTAAAGAGCCGACCTCTCGAATGAACCAGGGACAATACCTCACCATTAAAAGTTGAGTCTATCTCAAATAATTCCGCACAAGACCAGAATTCTGACTGAAAGACAAGTCAATGAAATATGAGAATTAACAACAACGCTCAAAATTTTTCAAAGAACACGCCAAAGTACTCACCGTGTCAACAGATGGCAAGTTCATTATTTCTTTCAGGGTTTCCGCAACCAGTGAAGAATACCTTTTAAGTTTCTTCAAAGGCTTGTAAATTCGCTTTGCATACGCTACAACTCCTTTATCTAAATCTGAAATCTTGCAACCAAAAATTTAATTTCATAGTTCATGAAGGGAACACTAAGAACACCAGACAAAACATTAAATCACCTGGATCACTAAACAAGTTTTTCAAAGCCAAGGTGGCAAGGACTTTCTCCTCCATGCTTTTAGATGATTCAAGGATATCTAACAAGTGATCAAGTAAACAGCGACTTGCAATAACTCTCACACCAGTATCTGGAAGAATGTTGAGGATATGTATGAGCCATGTAGCAATAACAAGACATGACTTGGTCATCTCCATGGACTTGCTCATTAGACATTCCTCCAGTGCCTTAAAAATCGCACCATTTTCATGATTACATAGTACAAAGGCCACTCTTCTCTCCCAAATACTCATAGCTTTTGCTTCCTCTTCCTGAAGATTAATGTGCAAAGCAAACCTAAATTAATATGAGAAAACAATGACGCAAATGAAACACAAGATAGAATGAGTTGAAATTAAACAAACCACATTTGATTCCACGACATCAATAGAGATTCCGTCTTCTTCTTCATCCTTCAAGATGCTATTTAGCTGATAAACCCCAGCAATCTTCAATAACCATGCTTCAGTTATAGGCTCCCCTGAAGCATTCAACCGCCCAGTCAGAGAAAATAATGTCTCTAGAGCAATGATTTGGCAAAGAGGAAAATCTTTTGTTTTAAGAGCTTCTATTATTGAATCAATAGCTTCATCCCTGTAAATGCTCGTCTTTCGAGGTTCAACCTGAAAATCATGTGTAAGAGCTGTAATTCTTTAGAACAGAGAAGTTCATCTCTGCATAGGTCCACTATAATACTAGATATAAGAAACAAACCAGAAGATCAAGCTGGAGAAGGAGGCTAGCAACCAATGGCTGCTGCTCAATTGGAGCCATTTGAAGATAGACTAGAAAGGAGTGCATACTACTAAATGCTCCCTCATCTTTAATTATCTGTAAAATCTGATTACAGAACGTCCTCCTGAAACCCAGATAAACATACACTGTGAACTTCAAAGTAAAAAGTGAAAACAGATTAAGCTTAAGCTTAAGCTTAAGCTGAAAGGAAGAAATCTTTCCATGATCCTTGCGACAATATATATATATATATATATATATATAAAGAATATTGTAGATCGTTTAAATAAAATACTTGAATAATAATTATATCTGCTCATTACAACTCATCGTAAGTTTGAATAAACATGATATATCAAATCCTAACAAACAACAATATCAAGCCTTTATCCCACTACGTTGGGTCGACTACATGAATCATTTTTATTCATTATGTCGTGTTAAGAGTCAAATTCTCATTTAAATCTAATAAAGAAATGTCATTTCTAATATTTTCTAACTAAGTCTTTTTAGGTCTACCTCTACCTTTCTTAACGTAAGCCAAATCTAGTACATCTAATCTCCTAACCGAGTCTTCGAAAGGTTGTCATTTTATGTGACCAAACCATGTAAGGAGACTCTCTCTAACTTTATCTTCCACTGGACCTACTCCAACCTTTTCACGTATATGCTCGTTTCGTGTCCTCTCTCTAAGGGTAAAGTCACTCATCCACCTGAGTATCTCATCTCTGCAACACTTAACTTAATATTATGCTTCTCTTTTAACGATCAACATTTTGCATAATAAAGCATTGCAGGTCTCACTACCATCTTATGTAGGAGCAATATCATATAAGAATAAAGGATTAAAAAGTAGAGGACAAAATACGCTCAAGTATAATAGAAAGTGTTGAAGGATCATGAAACCCACAAGTCAATCAATCTTAGTAGGAATCCTTCGGCTGACAGATTAAGGGTTCTAATTATTGGATATATTCTCATATGACCCTTAGATTACAATCTGTGTCTTTTCTTCCTATTTTTACCACCAACCCTTTTTGGGGACTTTTTTTTTTTAAATAACTTCGATTTATTTCCATTGTATTACAAAAGTTTATAAATACTTTCACATTTTAAATAGAATTAAGCAACAAAATTCAAAGTGTGGAAGAAGAGCCGAAGGCTTTGTTCCTTTCATCATTTTATTAAAGTGAATCGATGTGCGATCGAGAGCACGATTTTCGCACGCGGGGATGGGCAACTACGTTTGGCACCGAATTGCAGAACTGCGAGATAGGACACTGTAGCAAACAGCGGGATTTGAGCATGTAATATATATATAATATATATATATATATATATATATATATATATATATATATATATATATATATATATATATATATATATATATATATGCTTTCGTGTAAAGGTCAACAAGTAAATTTCAAGTGAGACCGAATTCATAATCTAACTTGCAACCAAATTATTACATCACTCCCAGTTGGAAATATCATCGCTTTCCTTTGGAATTGAAGCAAACCATCAACAACATCAAAATTTCTTTTTGCAAGAAGTGCCTTAGTTACAGCATGATTCCATTATCCATAATTATTTCCTATCAATTGGGTAACAAGAAAGGTAGATGAGAAGTCTTAGTGAAAAAATGGCATAAAGATCATAAGAGGGTTATGGTTTGACGTTAGTGGTAGGATTTTCAAATATGATGAAGAAGCAAACAATATATATATATATCCTTCACTGTTATGCTAGAAATGGCATTCATCTGCAATATGATGAATTACGATGAGAAATTTCTGATTTAGCAAATATCAAGCTGTGACAACATTATGCCTTCGAAGACAAGACGCACAAGATAATAGAAGACGTATAAGATGATTGAGATGTTTGAGTAGATAACGGGAAGACAGGAAAGTGCTGATAGGTAGAGATTAAACGAGTTCCTTACCAATCGATTGCACGAGATAAGGATCACAAGGGAAGACGAAATGAAACAATCCAGAGAAAGTCATAGTTAAAGAGCTTTCAAATGAGGAACAAAGACGATCTCAAAACTTAAGATCGTATCACTGACACGATCTTCTTAAAATGGTGAATAGAAAAAATAGAAAAAAATGTTCTGTGAACTTTATTCTATCCATCCAACTGCTGGCTGTAAATAGCCAGAATCACAGAATTCAAATGTAAGCAAATGAGGAACAATAAGCAAATTCAGGAAACTAATAATCCTATTACAGTAATAAAGTCTCTATAAGCAAAAATAGAATGCAATAATTCTGTCATAATGATTAAGCCTACATTAGTGTGTTGATATGGATTCATGAAATCTTCCTCGTTAATTTCTTGAAATCCTCCTAATTTTTGTCCATTACAGGTATAATCACAACTACAACAAATGTACGCAAGCTTTTCAAGCCATCCGAGATTAATTAGGCTACCACAAAACCATATATTATAGTTAAGAAGCAAGGCCAGATTTAACTTACATTAACTCAAGTTTAGTATTATATAAAGCTGTGCTTATTGAGGTCTGTGACATGGCAAAAAACAAAAATAGTTTTGAGCATCTAAGGCCAAAATTTATGTTCTCGGGGAAGAAGATGAGAAATCTTACTCATTACCTATGAGCTCACCTTTTCAAACAAATAATGTTTGAGATAAAATCAATGCATACGCTCCTTGTATTGTCATTCCCAGCATGAAATAGTTCCAGAACAGGGGACAAGTCAGCCCTCCCTGCAATCAAATTTCTACAGCGTTTATCAGCATTCATACAACTTACAAGTATTGATACAACAGAGGCCCTTCCTTCCATTTGATCCAAGCACTTGATAAGAGCAGGAAGTCCATTTGCTGAAATAACAAATGAAGCATTTATTGAACGGTTAGTCTCATCTCCCCCAGATAGTAATTGCTCTAACAATGATATTGCTGCATTCTTTGGCTCCATTGCACAACTGAAGTCATCCACATGTTCTCCTTTGCTCATTATTACTTGAACTAAGGATTGCACAATATCATGGCCCGAAATCTGAGAGAATGTGGGTCGCAGTTGGCATATGAGAACAGCAGACTCAGCCAGTCCATTAAGAAGCAAAGCAGAGAGGCAGTCAAAATCTGAGTCCACATTACTAAGTATTTCAGCTATACTTTCATCTGCCAAAATAAGTTCGGAAAGAATGTAAACAGAAGCTCTAAGAGCTTCCCTATTGGTAGAAGCTGATAGGATTTCCAGAAATCCATTCAATATTGTTGGTGAAGATAGAAAAGCTTGAACTCCTGTGTTAGACTTCGATTCCTTCCATAGCCGAGCTATTTTCAGGACAGCTGCTTCACATTCTTGCAGGTCCTCTGAAGTACAGAGACAGGAGGCATATGTCTTCAAGGCATTCATTACTGTTTCACTAGCAGCTTGGGATATTACACTTCTTGGTGAAGTAGATGGGCCTCTCATGAAACGTTTACTTCTTTTCTCATTTTTCATAGTATTGGGCCTAGATAAAGAGAGAGGACATTCTAGATCAACTGTGGTGTTGGACTCCAAAAGCTGCTCCTTTGAAAAGACAGGTCTGGGAGAAGCGGTAGGTGTCTCCATGTATGAGAACTCTAATGCAATATCAGGATTTTGCTCCATCCAGGTTGTAATCAGCCTTTTTAAAACATAATTGGTTTTGGGCAGAACATTTGAAGAGAGAGATTGACGAGTGATTGGGCATGTTGTGTTTCCTCTCTTCAACCATTCTTGAATTGCTTTTCTCTCATATGTCTGACCTGTTTCTAGAGAGTTACCGGATCATTGAATAGATGCCCAGTGATGGGGCATACAAAATCCTTTGGTGATTTTGTTCTTTGCATTGCCTTTTCTACAGAAGAACTATTTATAGTGTTTGCTTCTTCTGCTTTGGAATGTAAACTGCAAAACTCAATCACAATTATGGAAAGTCATCAACACCTAACAAGTTCTGCATTGACTACATTTTACTGTTATAATACAACAGGGTTTTTAATCTTGCCTGGGAGCTGATAAATGCATATTAGTTGTTAGGCTGGTTAAAGACTTCACAACCCTGCAAGGGCTGTTGCTGCAACTACGAATTTCCTAAATATGTGAATTATGTTAAATTTCAATGTCTAACAATAACGAGAGAAAACTGATGAAAGGTAACATTTATGAATAAATATAAGTACCAAATCATCATCAGATTCATCTGAGATACTCCCGAAAGATGGAGATAAAGTTGAAGAGAGACTTGAGATATGTATTGCCCGTTGTTCTGCTTTTCTTTGAAGCCTTACAGGTGAACTCCTTGGAGAGGATGCCTTGAGCTGGTGGTCCACTGAGGCAAACTTCTTGTGTGCAGAACTACTGATTTTATTGGCTGCACCATGAACAGGTTGCTCCAACTCTTTCTTGGAAAAAGCAAGTGATTTAGGAAGCGCGAGTCTAGGAGCCCTAGGAGATTCCAATGATGAATTTTTCGCTGAAACAAACTGATCCTTTTTTGGTGATCTGACCTTGGTGATGCTTCCCTTGTCTGCCATTGATATCATATTTTCAGAAGACAGTTTTTTTAAAGTAGGAAAATCAAAATCCACATTAGCAAAACTGCCATCAAAATCACTAGTATCATAATTCGCCTCAGGGAAGTCCTCCTAGTCAATCAAAAAAGGGAAATTTAATATGTAATTCCCAAAGAGTAGAAAACATTCTTATCTGATAAATATTAGAGAATAAGATCGTACCTTCAAGGTCTGTCTATTGAAGTTATTATGTTCCTGTGAAGAATCTGGCACCGCACCCATCCTGGTTGTTTATATGTCACACGATATGTTAAAAAAATAAATGTAAAGCTCGTGAACTTTGCTTTTTATGAGTTAGTCGTCTGCATCACACGTGTGAAGTAAATTTCTTGAGGGTATTAGCACTTTTCAACAATTTGATTTAGTGAAAAGTAACTGCATTTGCTTTAAACTAGAACGCCTTTAATTCAGATAACTACTTGAAAGTACATGCAAACAATTTACTAAACACTACATTCCTGCCAACCAAATAGCCTCTGCGTGAAAAAAAGTTTCAAGTACGTGCCCTAAATATCTATGTATAAATATACGAGATGAAGAGAAATACGAAGAGAGCTAAACAAGACCTCGGACCTGAAGTAATCTAATATTATAGTTATCTAAATAAATTTATGTTCATGGAAACATCATGCTATACCTGGCATTATGTAAATGCCATGTGGCATTTTGAATTTGAAAATGAAACTTAATGCTCTTAACAAGATTAGGCGGTAAGTAAATGAATCCCTTTTTTTTTTTTTTTTTTGAAAAGATATGGTTAAGGCATATGAAGTTGGTGGTGGTATAGTAAGAACAATCTTGAATGCTATTAGAATTTGGATAGATACGTTTGTTGTCTTATTGTCCAGTTCAGTCTCATCATTTGGAAGAGCATTCAGGCTTAGCTCAGTCATCTCAGCTTATGTTCCCTAAGGGGGACCCATATTGACACTCTCAAGTATGGTCATGATCTAATGAGTCACTAGGTGTGCCATGATCCCCCGACACCACCAAAAGAACATAAAATAGAAGTCAAAGGCAACCCAAGCTTGGGTCTTTCTCAAGTTTGATGAGACTCCATGAGGAAATTCATAGGATCCTATACCCCATGAAAATCCAAACTAGGGTTAAACGAGCAAAACTTCAGCGAGCTCACTGTCTATTCGTGTTTGGCTCGTTCAAATTGGTTTGTTCGAGTTCAAAATTGTTTGTTAATATGATGTTTGAGTTCAATTCATATTAATCGTAACGAGCTCGATTGACTTTTTTAGGCTTGAATTTAATGGAAAATTCTTATTTTTTGTTAGCAAAACATGCATAGAATTTTTTAAAATAATTACTACGATAAGTTTTAAAAAATTTATAATTCCACTAACCAGTCCAACCGGTTCATACGGGATTGGCTTATGGGAATAGGTGGACAATTCTACGCCTCCTGTACGCAGGAGCCGACCACCCACTCTTTAAAGAGCTAATTTGGAAGGATTTCTTAGGGAGTTTGGAGGGAAATTTGAATGTAGGGACTGTTTAGAGATTTTCTTTTTGATTGTATGCATTAAATAGTTTGTTTTCCTAGGGTTAGGGCATCTTGAATTTGGCTAAAATTTAATAGATCTTGAAATTGGCATTAACTGTTTAGGTTTTCTTTTGGGCTCTAGCGGCGTTTAGAGATTTGGGAAAGATAGATCCTCCTCTCAAATAGAGGATCAATTGTATCTTGCTATTTTTCGTCTCCCTTTCATCAAATAATACAAACTATCTACTGTTTTCCGGAATTTGTGTGGATTGTGTGGAGAAATCTCGTTGTTTTCCGAAGATTGATAGGAAATACTTGAGATCTACAAGTGTTTCCTATCACCCACATTCTTGGTTGTACCATTCGGTGGTAGAAGCTTTTTCTCTTCCTATCAATAATATACAGTATCTTGAAGCCTCAAAGAGTGATGGTAGTCTATCTTTTTCAAACCATATCATGCTCCAATCTTTCTCTTGTCCTAATTCTAAGTTATCAAGGGGGGGGGTAAGACATCTAAATACTCATCATCATGCAAAGAAAGGTTCAAATGGCTTGAGATTGTCCAAATTCATGAGGGTAAATCTCCATGTAAGTGGGAAGGTCGAAGTAATAGGAATTCTCACATATCTTTTTGATGATGTCGAATGGACCATACAACATTAGTTTAAGTTAGCACCCTCTTCTTTAAATCTCTCTTTGCTAATTTGGTGCCAGATGAGATATCCTATGTATTTTCCTTAAAACCCAATCATGATCGTGTCATCTTTCATATTTTTGCTATAATTTTGTGTTGCTTTTCCATCTTATCATGAACCCATCAAGTTTATTTTAGAAATCATTGGGTTTTTATTAGACCAGCACCTTCTTGAACAATAGTTAATGCAAATCAATGATAAATTTCATGTCAAAAAGGGCTTTGAGAAAGGTAGCTCAAACTTAATTCGAATGGAGATTGATTGGTGGAGCCATGTATGACATGATTGGATGCATTTGACCACCTTTGAAATATGTGCCTCCTCAATCAACTTTAAATGGTCACCATATTTGAGACACAAAGTTGTGTCCCTTTGCAAGGTAGTTGATGAGGACATCCGACCGTGAAAGTTTATCAGAGAAGGAGCCGAAGATCGACGGCAATGATTGTACCACTTTATTTTGAATTATTATTAGTATTTTGATTTATTTATGCATTTTTTATTTTTACCCTCACTTGAGCGAGTAGGCCTATGTAATCCCAGGGGGGCACTTTTGTCATTTGTCTTATTATTGTATTTTGGCTATTTATATCCCCAATCCTCTTCCTTTGAGGGGATGATTATTAAGAAAAAATCTGGCACTTTGTTTTTAAAATTTTTTAGAGTTCTTATGAGAGATGAAGTCCCTTAGTGAGGGCAACGTATTACCCACCAGCCACAGAAAGCGTCCAGGCTCGAGCTTTGAAGTCCCTAGGTGAGGACAAAGCATTATCCATCAGCCACAGAAAGCATCTGGGCTCGTGGTTTATCTTCTCCACCGATTCCCTCTCTTTCTCCAAGACGCCGACCCCCATCTCCACCATCGTCCCTCCCTTTTCCTAGCCGCCGGCCACCCTCTCTCTTCCTCCTAATTGCCGACCCAACACCCACCTCCCCTCCTCCTAGCTGCCGCCCAAAGCCTTCCCCTTCCTCTTAACCGCCAGGGCCTCCACCTCTCCTCATTCCTAGCCGTCGGCCCTAACCCTAATCCCCTCCTAGCTGCCAGCCACATCTCCCCTCCTTTGCCTCCAAATTTTCCAGTTTTACTACTTTCCTAAAATTGATCATGACGAATTTGGAAGGATATTAATTCAATCTTGAATAAATTTCAAATTTGAATTCTATCATAATTTAACATGAGTTATATTTGGAAAGTTTCTCAATCAAATCAATTTGAATTTGAATTCAAATTAAAAGAGATATGGACATTAAATCTCTTTTACTTAAATTGGCTTTGCTTAGAAACTATTTGAAATCCTTCCTAACTCCTCCCACCCTCCTTTAGCCGCCGGCCCTACCTCTCTCCTCTCTAAATCCTATTTCCATTAAGGCTCCTAATTACATTTCCAATCAATGTCCAATAAATAAATTCAAATACCTGATTGACTACTTTCCATATGTGATGTATCTTAAATTAGGAAGGTTTTAATTTCATATTTTAATTCATTCCGAATTTGAAATTCTTTCCTAAAATAAGAAAAGTTATATTAGGAAAGTCCCTCCAATCAAGGCTAATTAAATTCAAATTTAATTTTGAGAGACAATTGCATTAAAGCCTCTTTCTCCATTTAGATTGGCACTGATTGGCAATCTATCTCAATCCCTTAATTCCCTCCTCAAGCCGCCGGCCCCTCCTCCTCCAAGCCCTTGTTTCAAATTCAATTGGCCTCTTAAACACCTTCCTAATTTGTCTTACTATTAATTTGGAAAGTATCTTAATTTGAACTCAAATTAAATTTGAAATTCAAAACATTTCCTAATTAATAAACCTATTTTAGGAAGCCTCCCCAATCCCCTCCAATATGAAATTAAATTGGGATTAATTCCAATTTCAGCATTCATTGTCCTGATGTTTCTTTTCCCACGCATTTTTACTAGCAATAGTTAGAGGGTGGACAGATTAAGCGAGAATTGAATGTTGCGGGAACCTCCCACATGTTATGTTCCCATGAAACTCCGAACCTTGATAACATTTCATGGACAACACTATTCCTTAATTGTGTTCACCTTCACAGCAGTCAATCTTGATTTCCTTTTTTCCAAATTCATCTCAAATGGAAGACTCCAATTGGCATAATGTGACTTCCACTAAAAGCTCGATTATATAGAGCTTCCATGAGAATCACTCGCATTTGGAACTTTTCTCAATAATGGTTGACGGACATGAAGGCCTTGAGAGCCATAAATCGCAGGAAGAACTTGAACTTGGACAAACCATTGTCAATATTACTACTCATTAACCAAGGTGAACTAAAGGGAATGAAAGATAAGCCTAATATACTAATGGCAAAACCGCTACTATTCTACAACAACTTATTTTTCAACTATCCAAAAACAGAATGATTGTTTAATTATTAAATTGCCTCGTGAAAATCAAAATTTCTTGATTGCCGCAATGCATGAGGAATAAGTATGTTGAGGCTTGAAGAACTATTTTCAATTTTCGTTCGATTTCAGTGTGCTTTTAGGAGTTTCAAATAAACACAAAAAGTTTCCAATTTTCTTGATTGCGAAATCGACTCACCTATCATGACTGGAGCCCACCCTGTCCCCGGCGTCCCTCTTCCCGAATGCAAAGCCGGCGCTTTTCGGCAAGATGGGCCCGAACTTGACGAAATCGGGGATCGAGCGGCTAACCTCGTGCTGCGGCGTCACTGGCGGCTCGGCGATCGGCGGCAGCGCCGGCATGCCCTTTCTACCAGTAGATGTCTGCATCTCCGGCGACTCATGGCTGAGAATCTCCTTGTAATACTTGGCGTATACCCTCGTGCTCCGATCAAGTGACTCCCCATACTCCATCTCTAACTCGCGCAGGTTCTCCGCTTGGTCAGGCCTCACCGCCGCCACCACTGACTCGTTAAACAGCTGCTCTCCGAAATCAGCCGTCGTCATCGAGAGATCCGCCGCGTCCGGAATCACCTCCATTACGATCCGATGTCGCGCTTCTGAGTACCATCCCACGATAGACGCCATGTGCGGCAGGAACATCGACTCCCAAAGGTCAGGCGCGAAATCCGTGCGGGCGAAAAAGGGTTCAACATCGAACATCTCGAGCGCGTGTAGTGTAGCAGCCCGCGAGACGGTAGCGTTATCACGGAGGCGCGAGAGGCAGGCGAGATGGAGATGGGCCCATGCACAGAGATAGGAGTTTGGAACGCCGGCCGTTGAGCCAACGGGATCAAGCATGGCGCAGACCTGAAGCATCCGCTCGGCGTGGTCGAGGCGAGCGAGCTTAGCCTCATGATTGGATGTGGCGATGGCATCCTCGAGAGCATCGATGCCCCAATCAAGGTTCGCAAGGACTGCCTGATCGGCATATCCGACCTCGTTTCCGGCTGAGGCTGCGGCGGCGAGACGCTCGGCGCAGTCTTCTTTGTGGCGGAGGCGGCGGTCGCGGTCGAGGAGTCGGTCTAGCACGAAGCTGCCGACAGTGGAATTGAGGAAGCGGGTTAGGTCTTTCGCCTCTACTGGAATCTTCTGCTTTCGGGGCATTGTTGGCTAGGGGAAGGTTGACTTCCGGAGTTCCGGGCGGAGATGGAGAAAGAGGGAAGAAGTGCCGAGCTGCCGGCCTGGCTCGGAGGTCGAGAGTGACTTCCGGCAAATTTAAAAATCACAAGCGCATAAGCGTACGAATGCGGGAAGCTTACGTTGTCCCTGCGGATTATGTTTTCGCGGAAGAAATGAGAATGAAGGTTTATGTACGAAACATTGCATAAAATTATTATGAAATATTTTAGATATACTTCAAATTTTTTTGTAAATTTATATTAAATTTAATATAATTCATATATTAATTTTAATATAAAATTAAAATTTTAAAATCATGAATCAAAATAATTTTATTTATTTTTATGAGATTATTATACTAATGGACAAATTTATAAAATCATACTTTTTTATTTATAAATTTTTAAACATATAGATATGCTTTCTATTCTCATGATGTCTTTTTAATGTTATTTTTAAGCTTTGTTTGGGACGATTTTCTTACTGCTTCTTAAGGTTACTTTATAGTATAAAAATTAAATTTCTTATGTTAAAAAATTATTTTAAGAAGTAGTAAGAAAATGGTTCCAAATAAAGCTTTAGTTTCTCTTAATAACACCAAGACGAGAGAGATAAATCATAAAACAATCAAATAATAAAAATGAAATCCTATTGAATTCGAATTTGTTAGTGAACCACACCCGACTTTACTTACAATCCGGCTAGGTAAGTAGATGCGTAGGAACTTGAATCAGAAAAAATAATGAAGTTTATAAGGATGAGGAAATCTACAAAGTGATTAAAGGATTGGAGCTTTTGACACTATCTTTTGGATGTTAAGAAGGCTTTTGACACTGTCTCTAGGGAATTTATCATTGCTAGACTTTTGTAGAAGGGTTTTCCTGATACTTTTGTTTCTTGGATAAAGGGGTGCATTAATGATGTTTATTTCTCCATTTGTCTTAATGGATCTCTAGAAGGCTTTTTCAAATCAAGCTCTGGGCTTAGACAAGGTTGCCCCTTATCACCCCTTTTGTTCTGTGTAGCTATGGATGGTTTAGCTAATATCTTTATTGATCCTCCTGATGATATGAAATTTAAAGGTATTACTTGTAGAGATATTCACATAAATCATCTAATGTATGCTGATGATCTCTTGGTGATGGGGGAACATTCTGTTGAAAATGCAAAGCAACTGAATAGAAACTTACAGCTTTTTTCTTCTATATCCGGCCTTAATATCAATACCAACAAAAGTGCTATTTTGTTTTCACATGAACATCCAGATAACCTTCTGATTTGTGATGAACTTGATATCCAAAATGTCAACACTCACTTAACCTACTTGGGAATTCCCATTTCCACCAAAAGACTCAAAGCCACTCACTTTCAACCTCTCCTGAGCAGAATTACTGCTTTACTTGCAGGTTGGAAAAACAAGTTTCTTTCTTTTGCAGGTCGGGCGCAATTCCTTAAATTTACTATTACAAACACGATTGCTTATTGGATTAGAGGATCGATCATTCCTAAAGGTTGCTGCGCTACTATCAACAAACTTTGCTCTAAGTTTTTATTCCACAACAACTTGACTGAGAGAAAACTTCATCTTATTTCTTGGTCCATTATCACTAGGCCTAAATCTGCTGGAGGTCTCGGAATTCCCTCTTTAGATGCCCTTTACTTTGGTGTTTTCTACTCTATCTTAGGGAGATTTTATAACAATCAAAATCTCCTCAGTTATTGGTATCAAGCTAAATTTTTAACACCTTGGAAACATCCTCCCCTTGCTGCCTCTAATACCTGGCACAAAATTTCGAAAACGGCTTATAAAATCAAAGATATCTTATCTTTTACTATGTCGAAGCATAGTCATTTCTCTTTTATGTGGGATCCGTGGCTTAATGGGCAACTACTGTCTAACGTTATTCACTTACCTTCTTTGGATGTTCTGAAACTGAAAGATTTCATTCTTAATGATAGATAGAATCTACCTACTTGCATTCCTATTGACATCCAAGAAAGCATCGGTAAGGTGGCAATACATGAAAAAAATGGGCTTTTGTGGGATGGCTCCACAAATTGGACTTTCAAAAAGTATACAGAATTTTCTATTCTTCTTTACCTATGGTGGATTGGCATTGTTCCATTTGGCACAAAAATCATGCTCTAAAATTTGCTTGCTTTGCTTGGATGGCAATACTTGGTAGACTTAAAACTACGGACAACCTCTTGATTAGAGGCATTAGGGTGTCACCTAATTGCTCTCTATGCTCTGATCATCTTGAGAATCACACACATCTTTTTTTTGAATGTGACTTCACCTTTTACATTCTAAAGACATTATTGTCATATGTTAGCTGTTTCTTTCTTAGGCCGACTCTCTCTCAGACTTTGGAATTTTTTGAAAATTCTATGATTTACAACAGAACTGATAAAGATTTATGTTTTTTAACCATCTGTTGCATTATTTACAATATATGGAGGGAGAGAAACAATCGTCGTTTCTCTAATCTTAGGAACCATGTGGCTAAAGTGATTTGCAACATATCTATTGGGGTGAGAATTAAAACTGCAAAATGGAAGAACAAATCAACTTTACTACACAGATTTTTGGGATTTTAGGCCTTTGTTCTGTTTATTTGGTCTGCTGGAATTGCTTATTTAGAAATCTTGATGAAGTTTTCAGATCTAGCTGCTTTCACAGGACTTTTTTTTTTTTGCTCCAGGATGTTATACATGGATTAGTTTTTGTTACCGAGTTTTGTTCAGACCTGGGAGAAATATTTTTGGGAATGTATGAGCATGATCTCTATCAGGCATTACACTCTTTTGCTGCAATCTTTCTCTTATATCTCTTGGGTATACTACAAAGACTATGGTTGGCATTGGCGGTGGACGCAAGGCATTAAGACGATGATGTCAAAGGGCGGTCTCTCCGAGCTATGGAGGGCCTGCGTGGCAACCTGGCTCGTTTTTGCGGGTATTTTTATTCAGGCAGTGGTTGCTGTGATGGCCAGTTTTGCTAGGAATTACTATATTCAGTCCTTCGGTTATTGGGCAACTGGTGCCTCTGCCTGGAAGATGGACATTCTTACGATGAATTATTGATGAATGAGGCTGCTCCTATATGCTGAGTCTATGTTTTTGTCTTCCTTCTATTTTGTTTATGCTGCTATAGTCTTTGTAAATTTTGTTTGTTCTTTTGATTGTTAGTCTTTTTTCTTTCTCATAGTTTTATTGTAATAGGTCATTTTGGTTATTAATATATGGGCTATTTTTAGCCCCGGGTTTTTCCAAAAAAAAGGATTGGAGCTTATAAACTAGATGAATTTTTACTATTGAGAGAAGGAAAAAGTCACCCTCAATGTTCCTTATGTCCCCTTATTTATAGTATTATGGGGATCTACAAAAAAGACTAGATAAAGGAAAATATATATAACTCAACACAATCCACATGCAGAGCATTACACAATGATTCTAAACATTTGTTGCCCTTTGAACCAAGAGGGATAGTTGGGGCTGAAGATTTCTTCTCTAGGCGAGTGAGATGGTGTCGAGTATGCATTGGGAGAATTAATTTGAAAGGGGCGAGCTCTGTGGTATCGGGTGAATTTGATGACATGAGGCTGACTAGAAATCACAAGGTACCTATGATGAACCTTGAGTCGTTGTGAGGGAATGGGCGAGCAAGTTGTGGTGGTTGACGAATTTAGTTGACGTATAGTAGGTGTTGATAGGGTGGATTAGAAACCTGATAGACTCTTCTTGCATCTCAGTTTGGACGAAGGTATGTTGCTTTGAGGGAGAGCGAGTGGTTGATAGTGGGATTAGCCTGTTTAATAGATGTTGAATTTCAAACTTGATAAGGAGACTTCAAGTTGTTTCATGTGGGTTGAGTTGCTTGGGGACCTAGGCAAGTGACGCTTATTAATTTGGTTGGGCGAGTCCTTTTATTATCTCCAAACACACATCGCCACCTTGAAGAGTGAGCTCCTCAATCATGACCTGTTGGATACCTAACTGCTATATGTTGGAAAATTTCTATATGTGGGCCAATATATTTTATACATATAAATAAAGAATTATACATTAGACGCTATCTAAAATTAAGCCAATTAAATTTGTGATCTATTTGAGTATTAAATTATTATTTGGCTTATGTGGCATCTCAATTAATTTTGTATGGCATTAATTTGTGTAGAGGCCGGGTATTTATTTTATTTTTATGATGGGCTGAAAAAAAAAAATATTTACACTTAAAGTATATAAGGGTCATGGTTCCCAGTTTAAGCGGTTAAGTTCTCATTTCTCTCATTTCCCATCTTGAGTGAAAAGAAGGGGTCTCTCGCTCTCTTGGAGAACGCCGCTCTAAACGTGGAAGATCGAAAGACCTTGATTTTGTATTTCAATGGATTCAGGTACACTTCCGAAAACTTCTTCTCGATGATTTAGCATGTCTTTCAGAGACGATCGATTTGTTATTTTCGTCTCCGTTAAATCCTAACAAGTGGTTTCAGAGCCGGTTGTCATGTTAAATTAACGAGAAATGTTTTTCTATAATCATGTTATTGATTAGTTCAATTTTTCGATCACTATAAATCTTCTTTCGAGAGATTTCCAAATAAGTTTTCTTTCTTTTGAAAATCTGTTTCATATATGAGAAAGATCTATTAACTGAAGTTCATTATTCCATTGATTTTGGGCATGTTTTAGTAATCAAAAGTGTACTTTAATCAATGGATTTGGATTCTGTAAGTTATCTTTCATTTTCACTCAAGATGTTCATTTCGTCTTCTTCCCGTAAAAGGTTTCAGTTATTTTTTCTTTAATTTTTGCGTTTAATGTAAAGTGAAACGACGCTTCTATTTGGATTAAACATAAATTATTAATGCCGTTATGCTATTGCCTTAATGTAGACGGTTATTTTTTTCATAGACTGTTTGGAATTATTAATTACAATTAATGAGTTCTCCATTATGTAACGTTTCTCTAATTGTGATTATACTAATGAATGGATATATTCACAAGTTCATTATTATTATTTTTTAATTTGACTTGTGATCAGAATTCTAAGGCATCTTGAATTCTTTAATGCTTTATAAAATCAATTGTCCGAACCTTGATTATAATTAATTCATGGAAATATTGTGAATAGTCACATCTATTGGATGTTGGCTGTTACATTTATTAGTCACATTTTCTTTTGACGTTTTTCCTTTATCATTTATTTAAATGATAATTGTCTTGCATTTATTTATTTTAATGGATTTAGTTCCGTTAAGTTATTATTCAATTGTATATGAAACGATGCGATGGTTATGTGTTTTCGGTTACATATGATTTTCATATTAAATTATGAATAAATATTTTTTACTCAATTGATATAATTATTCATTAATTTGAAATTAAATTAAATTGAAATAATATGTCACCAAAGTGACCTCTATTAAATCAATTTATTTAATATTAAAATTATTTGAATAATGCTAAAGAATTTTTCTAGTCTATGCGAAAAATAATCGGCCCAAAGGAAGATTATTTTTTTGGCCGGACTCTAAAGATATAGAAATAAATATGTGATAATTTTGAAAGTATTCATGCGTATAGTAAGTTGGTCCAAAGAAAGGCTTATTATTGGCAGAATTTGTTATCAATATTTATTTACTATAATTTTAAGAGTATCATTTACAAATTATAATTTCTGTCCAAAGACTAAATTATGATGTTGTTTTAGGTATCTTATAAAGGGCCCACCATATACTTTTGCTAATTATGAGTTAATTTTGTTCTTTTTCAGTTAATGTTTCTTCTATATCTACCAATTTAAATAACATTCCAGTCCTTAATGGCTCTAACTTTAAGAAATGGAAAGAGCACATTACTATTGTTCTTGGGTGTATGGATCTGGACTATGCGATTCGGACTGAACGCCCTCCCGCCCTTACTTCAGAAAGCACTATTGAACAAAGGGCAAATTTTGAAAAATGGGAGCGTTTAAACCGCATGAGTCTTATGATCATGAAGCACTCAATTCCAGATACCATCAGGGGTGCAATGCCTGAGGAGAAAAATGCTAAGAAATTCCTAAGCCAAATAGCAGACCGTTTTGTAGGCTCTGAAAAGGTCGAAACAAGTAGTATTCTTAGTAAACTTGTTTCAATGCGGTATAAAGGCAAAGGAAATATAAGAGAGTACATTATGGAAATGTCTAATCTTGTTACAAGACTAAGAGCATTAAAGTTAGAATTGTCTGATGACATTCTTGTGCATCTAGTCTTAATCTCTCTTCCTGCACAATTCAGTCCTTTTAAGATAAGTTACAATACTCAAAAGAAAAAATGGACTCTTAATGAGCTCATTGCTCAGTGTGTGCAAGAGGAAGAAAAATTGAAACAAAGAAAAGGTAGAAAGTGTTCACTTAGCTTCTTCCTCTCATGATTTTGCTGCCAAAAGGAAAATGAATTATAAAGTTAAAGGAGCTGCAGATAAAGGGACTTCACAACCTAAAGTGCAACAGAAGCAAGATCAGGTTATTACTTGTTTCTTTTGCAAGAAGACTGGTCATGTGAAGAAGGATTGTCCAAAATATGCTAACTGGCTCGTCAAAAAGGGTAAACTTCTGAATTATGTTTGTTCTGAAGTTAATTTGTCCTTAGTACCAAATCACACTTGGTGGATAGATACTGGTGCAACTACTCACATAAGTGTGACTATGCAGGGTTGTCTAAGGAGCAGAGTGCCAACTGATGCTGAAAGATTCATCTATGTGGGAAATGGCAATAAAGCTCCTGTTAAAGCTGTAGGCTTATATAGATTGTACTTAGAATCTGGTTGTACTTTGGATTTGTGTGAGACTTTTTATGTACCGTCATTTAGACGGAACTTGATTTCTATTTCATGTTTGGACAAATATGGTTACTCTTGTTCATTTGGAAATGGAAAATTTAGTCTTTTTCAACTTTCTAAAGTTATTGGTACATGTTTTTTGATTGATAATCTATATAAATTAGATATTTGTGCCTCACAGATAAATGAAACTTTGCATATAAATAATTTTGGTACAAAGAGAAAATTAACTGATGAGAATTCCTTTATGTTATGGCACAAGCGATTAGGGCATATTTCTAAACAAAGAATTGAAAGGCTTGTGTCTGATGGAATTCTTCATTCCCTTGATTATACAGATTTTAAAATTTGTATTAAATGTATCAAGGGAAAACAAACAAATATTAAGAAATTAGGTGCCAAAAGGAGTTTAAATGTCTTAGAATTAATACATACTGATATTTGTGGTCCATTCCCTACAGCTTCTTGGAATGGTCATCAGTATTTTATTACTTTCATAGATGATTATTCTCGTTATGGGTACCTATATTTAATACATGAAAAATCAGAATCTCTGGATGTATTTAAGATCTTCAAAGCTGAAGTTGAAAATCAACTTGGTAAGAAGATAAAAGCTGTCAAATCTGACCGTGGTGGTGAATACTATTGTAGATATGATGGATCAGGTGAACAACGTCCAGTCCCTTTTGCGAGATATTTAGCAGAATGTGGCATCGTTCCTCAATACACTATGCCGGGGACTCCAAGTCAAAATGGTGTAGTTGAGAGACGAAACAGAACTTTAAAGGATATGGTTAGAAGTATGATTAGTCATTCTTCTTTACCAGAATCACTTTGGGGAGAAGCCTTAAAGACTGCAGTTTATATTCTCAATAGAGTTCCAAGTAAAGCAGTAACTAAAACCCCATATGAGTTGTGGACAGAAGAAGCCTAGTATTAGGCATTTTCATGTATGGGGATGTCCAGCTGAGGCTAGGCCTTATAAGCCTAATGAAAGAAAATTGAACTTAAGAACTGTTAGCTGCTATTTTGTTGGATACTCTGAAAGATCAAGAGGTTTTAAATTTTATGATTCCTCAAGTAAATCCTTTTTTGAGACGAGCAATGCTAAATTTATTGAGGATGTTGAATATAGTGGGAGTGATAAAGTTAAAGATTTTAATTTTGAGGAGGAATATATTACTATTCCTACTATTACAATTGAAAATGATCAGGTAACTATGCCTGATATTATTCAGATTGTAAATCGAGATAATCAAAATAATCTTGAATTATCTCCCACTCATATGGAAGGACAACAATCTCAAACTGAAGTGTCATTAAGGAGATCCACAAGGGAAAGGAGAACAGCAATTTCGGATGATTATGCTGTATATCTCCAAGAGCATGAGTTTGATATGGGATTGGAAAATGATCCAATCTCATTCAGTCAGGTCAAACAATGCTCTAATTCCCAAAGGTGGATAAAAGCCATGGAAGATGAGATGAAATCGATGAAAGACAATGATGTTTGGGATCTTTCTGAATTGCCTGAAGGAGCAAAACTTATTGGTTGTAAAGGGATTTTTAAAACCAAAAGGGATGCAAAAGGCAATATTGAAAGATATAAAGCACGTCTAGTTGCTAAAGGTTTCACTCAAAAGGAAGGCATTGATTTTAAAGAGACTTTCTCTCCAGTTTCTTCGAAAGACTCTTTTAGAATCATTATGGCATTTGTAGCTCATTATGATTTAGAGCTACACCAGATGGATGTAAAGACTGTATTCCTTAATGAAGACATTGAGGAAACTATATATATGGTGCAACCAGAAAATTTTCAATCTTCTGATTCAAAACATATGGTATGCAAATTAAAGAAATCCATCTATGATTTAAAGCAAGCTTCCCGTCAATGGTATAAGAAGTTTGATCAAGTGATTTCTTCATTTGGTCTTAAGGAGAACACTGTTGATCAATGTATTTATCATAAGGTCAGTGGGAGTAAATTTATTCTACTGGTGTTATATGTCGATGATATTCTGCTAGCAAGCAGTGATATAGGCTTATTGCATGAGACTAAGAGATTTCTTTCAAATAAATTTGAAATGAAAGATCTTGGAAATGCATCTTTTGTGTTGGGTATACAAATTCATCGGGATCGCTCCCGAGGTATACTTGGGTTATTACAAACAGCCTATATTGATAAAGTGCTAAGCAGATTTGGCATGAAAGATTGTGCACCAGGGGATACACCCATTGCAAAAGGGGATAAATTCAGTTTGCTTCAATGCCCAAGAAATGAAGTTGAAAAGCAAGAGATGGATAAGATCCCTTATGCATCGGCAGTAGGGAGTCTTATGTATGCTCAAGTTTGTACGCGTCCGGATATTGCGTACATTGTTGGAATGCTTGGTAGATATTTAAGTAACCCAGGAATGGATCATTGGAAAGCAGTGAAACGGGTTATGAGGTATCTAAAAAGGACAAAAGATTTCATGCTCACATATCAGAGATCTGATCATTTAGAGATCGTGGGGTACTCCGACTCTGATTTTGCTGGTTGCCTCGATAGCAGGAGATCCACTTCAGGCTATATTTTCATGTTGGCTGGAGGAGCTATTTCTTGAAAAAGTGTCAAGCAGACACTTATAGCTTCTTCAACAATGGAAGCAGAGTTTATAGCTTGTTATGAGGCTTCAAATCAGGGAATATGGTTACGAAATTTTATCACAGGGCTACATATTGTTGATGGCATTGAGAGACCATTAAAGATAAATTGTGATAATAAAGCAGCTGAGTTATATTCCAAGAACAATAGGAGTTCGTCAAAATCAAAACACATTGACATAAAGTTTCTTGTTGTGAAAGAAAGGGTTCATAGTTCTCAAATTTGTATTGAACATATTAGTACAAACCTTATGATTGCAGACCCACTTACAAAAGGATTACCACCTAAAGTATTTCATGAGCATGTGGCTCGTATGGGTGTAATCTGTTTTGATTATATGCTAGCTTAGTGGGAGTTTGTTTGTATTGTTCAATTATTATGAACTTAATTTCTGATCAGACTAAAGTATTATTATTTTGGTGATTGAAAACTCTGAAATACAGTTATTTGATTTCAATTGCAGTTTAGCATAAAGTATTGAATTTTGGTTATAACTCTTTTGAGTTATGAAATTGGACCAGTTGAAAATTGTCATGATTTGAGATCACATTACATGAAATTTTCATGCTACACATCCATACTTGATCTATGTCGTTAATTATATTAATATAGTGACCATTGATGGGTCTTGTTACGAAGAATGTAACAAAGGTCGCTTTGATTCTATATTGATATGATTGATAGACCAGATTATCTAGAGATGTTATTTTAGAAAGATAGCGAAATTGAGCTCTTACAGTTATTTCAGAATGTATAATTATATGTATATATATATGTGGCCCAAGTGGGAGATTGTTGGAAAATTTCTATATGTGGGCCAATATATTTTATACATATAAATAAAGAATTATACATTAGACGCATTCTAAAATTAAGACAATTAAATTTGTGATCTATTTGAGTATTAAATTATTATTTGGCTTATGCGGCATCTCAATTAATTTTGTATGGCATTAATTTGTGTAGAGGCCGGGTATTTATTTTATTTTTATGATGGGCTGAAAAAAAAAATATTTACACTTAAAGTATATAAGGGTCATAGTCCCCAGTTTAAGCGGTTAAGTTCTCATTTCTCTCATTTCCCATCTTGAGTGAAAAGAAGGGGTCTCTCGCTTTCTTGGAGAACGCCGCTCTAAACGTGGAAGATCGAAAGACCTTGATTTTGTATTTCAATGGATTCAGGTACGCTTCCGAAAACTTCTTCTCGATGATTTAGCATGTCTTTCAGAGACGATCGATTTGTTATTTTCGTCTCCGTTAAATCCTAACACTATATACCTACGAAGGCATGTAGGACAGTAGGAGAATACATTTGCTCTAAATATATATTTCAAATATGAGCTAATTTTGATTTATTTCATCAATTTATAACCAAATACTTATTGAATGAAAATATGATTATATTTTGCAATCCTTTATAATCATTAAAATTTAGCAAATTTCAAGCTGTGGTTGGTGAGAAAACTTAAATTAGTTGTTTATTAGTTATAATCAGGATTAGGAGAAGCACTTTGTCGAATGCAAATTTGTAATTAATCACACCAAATTTTACTAAGAGCATTGAATGAAAACAAGATATGAAAATAGAGAGGAAAAAAATTTAAGTGGGAGGTTGTTAGATTTTTTTAAATAGGTTTTACAAAAAATTCTACCACTTGAGTTTATCTATAATGCACCTATGTATGTATGTGCTAGCATTAATTAGATGAAGTCAAACTGTCAGGTCATTAAAATACCCGGATTTAGAAAGTCGCTTGTCGAGCTAATAAGAAATTGTTGACTTAGTTTGCTTAAGAATACGAGTTGTCGATCAATAATTTCTCATACGATGGAAATTGTCAACTTGAGGAATCACTATGGTTGAATTGAATAGTACTTGATAGATTGGGATGATTCGCAAGAATGCGTTTGTAGACTTGGTGAATTCGTTTAGAGTTGAGATCAGGTTAACTTAGTTTGAATTGGACTAACTTGACTTAAACCAAATTTTCTGAAAATTGATTATACATTTTATTCCTCTATTCTCTTATATGTCTTTGGATATTTGTTAAAAAAGAATAAAAGAATATATAAATATATTATTGAATAATTATTTATAACATTTTTTAAATTTTTATTTAATATGATTATTTATCAAGCAATTTGATTTTGACTTCTAATATTATCATTTCGTTCGTTTTAAGTAGATTCTTTAACTATGAATATGGGATCAATGTTTTACATTTAAATGCTTTTCCCAAGCTTTTAAAAAATGGATCGGATCGGTCGGTCCGTCCGGTTCAACCGTGAACCAATCACTAGGCCATTCCAGTCCACTTTGAAAATCGCTTCTACATCAAACATGAATGAACCGATCAAAACTACTGATTCAACTGGAGAACCTGGCACGGTTCTTTTGAAACAATCATTTCAATTACCACATTTTGAATAACTAAATACATAAATTTATCATATTAAATAATTTTATAAAATAAAAAAAAATTATATTTAAATATTTAATTTAAATTAGCATGAAGTTTTTATTATATTTATTTGCCCCAAACCACTATGAACTATCTTCACATGGTAGTTATGCTCCTACCACTTCATGTGAGAACTTAACACACAAAAAAAAAAAAACTCAAAAAACTATATATACCATAACAAAAAAGAGTTTCCAAGTGATGTGGAACTAAAAATACGAGTTAAGATTTATGAGCTCATAACATAATAATGTGCGTAAATTTCATTTTTAACTAGATTTTAATTATTTATTTATAATGTGAATAATATTTATTTATTAATTAATAATAATAATTTATTTATTTACACACTGAAAAATAATTTTATCTATTTGCTAATGATAAATTATTTATACATAAATAATTCTTAGATATAAATTTATAAAATAAATTTGGTATATAACATATAGATGTAAAATATATTTAAACATATAATATAAATTAATAATAATTTATATTAAATTCATAAACTTATATTTGAATTAAATTTATATTAAATATGTAATATAAATTATAAATTACTAATATATTATTATAATGTAAATTTCTAGAATTGTGAGATTTGATATTTTTTTTCTTTTATGTGATATTTTAAAAATAATTCACTTAATTAATTATGTAAATTTTATATTTCATAGTTTTATCTATTTCATTTAATTTTTTATGTCATATTTGAAACAATAACATTATTATTATGCTTATCTTATTATTTGTTTAATAATTTATTATTTATTACATCTTCTGATTTAATCCTAATCTGATTGATCGAATGAGCCGAACTTTTAACATATTCTTCTTCTGATTTGTCAGGTCAAATTTTCGCAACCTTGACTTTTCTTTCATTTCTTTCACTTCTTCTTGAGGTTTGCAACTTCATTTTTTCACCAAGCTCTTTATATGTCAATACTCCATAGTGTCATTTATTCTAAAGAATATTGCAAAAGACTACTACACATTAAGGCATGAGGACTCCTAAACAAGCTCGGCCAGGACAACTAAGACTACCATTAAACAAGCTCGGCCAGGACAACTGTGATGCCCCAGAATCAAATAGTGAAAGGATTCGTCTGACATTCTGATCGAACTCCATTCCAGTTGCCTTGCTCGGACCTGAAAATTTAAACCACATATAATGAGCTTACAAAGCCCAGCAGGTCACCAAAGCCTACAACTGAAATCAAAGCACGGCGATGCTATCAATATGCAGGTCAATAAAATCAAGTCAATCAATGGTCAATGAGTCTATGCAATGCGAAAATCCATCGTCAATGAAATCAAGTCTGCACAGCGGAAATCAAATCAGCGGTAAAAACATCGATAAATCAATACATCTCAGCAATCAAATCAGTAAGTGCTTCCAATCACTATCTATCCTCGTAGCAATATCTATCAATCAATACTATCAGTTCAATCAATCGTGTCGTCTAATCAATCCATTGTATCTATATCATCAATCAAATCATTAGGATGTCTGTATCAATTAATAGCAATTGATAGTGTCAATTAATTCAATAAGGGACTCGTGTCAGAACGTACTCTTGCAAATCAGTCAATCCAATTATATTCAATGACACTACGACAGATTCAATAATGACGACGTACGATGCTACAGTAGGGAAATCATCTCAATCAATAAAGCACTTTCCAGTCAATTATATCAATCGACTCAAATCCCAAGTAAACGATCAAATCAATACGGCGAAAGATCAATTGAAATCAAATCAATACAATGAAATCAGCAGGTCAATAGAAATCAATCCAATCAGCTCCAAAAAGAAATCTATCCTACGATAAATCAAATCCATACGGCAATAATTCATTCAATCAATCAGTCGATAATCGGCACGACGAATCAATATATCAGTATCATGTCAGGATCTGTTGTATCAATAATATCCATATGTCAATATCATATCTATATCAATGTCGATATCGGTATCTATCAATCGATACAATCTATATTAATGTCGTTGTCGATATCTATGAATCAATACACAGAATCCATATCAATATCGGTGCCGGTATCTATGAATCAATCAAGTCGAGAAAATCAATCGGAAAAGCAATACGATAAATCCAATCGGAAAAGCAATACGATAAATTAACAGCAGCAAGTCAAATCAATGCAGAATCAATGGTGTCAATGAATCTATAAATCTATGCCGTCCATATCCATATCAATATCAATAATCAATAGTCAAAAATATCAATGCTCAATGATCAATCAATGAAATCGATGAAATCTTACGGTACAGTAAATCCATAAATCCGATCAAATCAATCAGAAATCAATAAATCGATGCATATCAGGAAAATCCTTACGATGCAATATCGTATACATGCAATTTCATACAATGGTCTTACTCGACAAGCACAAACACTAGCTATTATCAATAGTGCTGTTGTAGAAATCCATAGTGCTGTTGTAGAATCCATATTGCTGTTGTAGATATCCACACGTTGGTTCTATCAAGAAGAGTCGTCACTCTTTTGCTCGTCGGCCGCCCGTCGGCATATAAAACTCCTTATAACTCCCAATCGTTATATCCATGATCCATGATCTATGATTTAAAGGAAAGCCCGTCGGCCCACCATCCTGTACAGGTCAAGTCTATCTCCAACCAACGTTCAACCAGGTTTCCACTTGTCTTTCAGTAACAATCAATTCAATGCAATAATCGATGCAATAAACAATATTAAAGAAATCTAGAAAGATCATATCAATAGTCATACACATATCAATGCAATCTATCAATCTCGGGAAAATCAGAAATCGTACGAAAATCGGGCAGAGTAACGGCAGTCGGTCAAATTTACACAAAAATCCTGCAAAAAGGCAAAAATTCCAAATCTCTCCAAATTACAGTAGAACATCAACGACATCAATACAAGACTATTATCCTATAGAAACCAAATCAAATCAAGTCCTGATTATTTTCTATTCGATTAAAATCGCGTAGAATCAATTCCGACCGGTAAAATCTTCGCAGAATAAAGTCAAATCGTGTACAATAATCATATCTATAACATACTAAAAGTTGTGCGGTGAAAGTTGTGTCAAATCAAAATCGCGTCCAAAAGTCGACTACGAAAACACAAAAAAGATCACAACTCGGTCAAAACTCAATATCTTTGAAAACAGAAATAGGGTTCGGAGTCCTTACCACGAGATCTACACTTTCTCCAACAGCAGCGTCGGACGAAAAGCGCTCCGCGGCCTCCAAAACTCAAGATTCCTCTTTTTCCCTTTCTCTTTCTCTCTCTAACACAGATATTTTGATTTTAAAAATGTTTTCTCTCTCCTCAAAACGATCAGATTTTCATATATCATTTGTCTGATCGGCCCGGCCGATCGCCAAATCGTCCCGGGACGATCAGACCAGAAAAATCGTCCTGGACGACTCCCAGAACTATTCTCAGGACGATATTTTCTACAGTGCCGATCGGCCTGGACGATCCTGAGAGAAAAATCCAAATCAGAGAGGAACAGTAAGGGAACGAGGTCTCACAACAACTAAGGCTTCGTTTGGGACGGCTTTTTTATTGCTTCTTGAAGCAGCTTTTTAGTACAAAAATTGTACTGAAAAGCTACTTCAAGAAGCAATAAAAAGTCGTCCCACACGAATCCTAAGAGTACTGCTAGAAAATAAGAAAATAGAGAGAGAAGGAAAGAATTTTAGAATAAGGACCCTATGATTTTTTGAAGTAGGCTCGAGTACAAAAAATAACATAGCATGAGTTCAACCCTTTGAGAAACATTTATAGGTATGTGTAAGAGGTTGAATATTACATAATTTGTCATATATATAACTTTATAAAAAATAAAACAAAATAAAATATTTTTGTTGCTCAATTTCGTATATATATTATCTAATAATTTGATGTGAGAGGCTATTCATTCATTAGAATAGCCAACTTAAGGAAGTTTTCTAGCAAGCTAATTACAAATGGCCAACTTTACGTGCATAAGTAAACAATTTACCTATAAATTGTTTAACAAATGAAGAAAGTCATCTACTTGAGTACAATCTTGGACCAACTTAATAGGTCAAATTCACACTCTTGTGATAAATTCATTTGTAGACTTAGAGGTGTCAAAACATGACCTGAAACCTAACCCGAATCCGACCCAGAAAATTTCGGCTTCAGGTCAACACGTTTTCCATACGGGCCGGGTTTGGGTTTGTAATTCCGACCCATTTTGTAAACCGGGTCGAGTTCGGGTTGACCCGGTAACAACCTGCGTGTGATCTGTCTCATCAACGTCGTCGCGACTTATGTCTCGTAAATCGTGTGCCAGTTTCACCGTTCGTTGAGACCGAAATCACGTCATGTGCTGCTGCCAGTTGCCGTCTCGCTTGCCTGATCGAGTTCGGAAGTAGAAATACATCGACCTGTGCTGCTATAGTAATCCCGCCCGCACTACCGCTGGCCACTGCCGCCATTGCTCAATTTCGTTATCTCGTGAGTCAAGATAACTAGGTCCCAAATGACCAGTCTGTCGGAGTCGACGGAACCGCAGTGTGACGCAGCTAACTCATGTAGCACACGTGAGCACTAATTTCTAATCGCACAGGTTGAGTTGGGCCAACACAATAACCCGCACGGGTCGGATCCATGTTGACAATCCTAACCCGTTTACAAAACTGAGTCATGTTAGTGTCAACCTATTTACAACCAGATCAAGCCGGGTTCGACCCGAACCCAACCCGTTGACACCCCTACATAGACTTGACGAATTCCTTTCGATCCTAAACCAATTTGCCTCAACTTGAATTAGATCAACTTGGCTTAAACCGAGTTTTCTGAATAATTAGTTACATAAAGTTCATATGTCTTAGCTATTTGAAAATTGGGCTTAAATGAAAATGCAATCACTTATAATTAACGTCTATAAATTTAAACACTATAATGACTAAATGCGTCATCCTTTATCAATATCCTTTCATATTGGTATTTGTAGCCAACTAAAAAATAAACCGTAATTTTTTTTTTTTAATTATTGTGTGTGAAAAAACGAAAATCAAAAGAATTCTTGTTTCTATTTACATTACCGTTGCCAGTACACGTGTATAGTAGAGATAGGTTAAGACAACGTAATAGCTGATGTGGTATTATTGAGCTTTGATTTTGTCTTCTAACATATTAATAAATTTTCTTTTTTATAATTGGTTACTTCAAAGCTTAATTTAATTACGCATTCAAAGGATTCTAACATGATTAGGATAAAATAGTAAACCACAAAATTCGTGCTATGAACAAATATGTTGATTTTTTTTTTTTTTTTGGAAAATCAAAGATGTTGTTTTCGCTAAATATTTAAAAGTAACAGACGTACAAATTAAGATCCGATGAAAATTTATATGAATTCCTCCTTGATTGTTAAATGAGCAATCACTCATCTTTGTTTAGCTTGGTTGGTGGGTGTCCTGTGCTCGATTCCCCTCGAGCAGCAGTGCCTATTAAGTCGGGCCAAATCAAATGCGGGCCATGAGGTTTCTAGGGTGAGTGCCTCTTCTACTAGGTCAGCCGAGAATTAGTTCAAAAAAAGAGCAATTAGCGCATTGCCTAGATTTGAGAGACCAAAAACTGTGACCACGAATGCGACCTAACAAATGGGACATCATACATTACCATATGTGGGTGGAGCAAAACAATATAATTGGCTTTTTTCTTTTTTCTTTTTTTTTGTTTGGAAACATTTGGAAACAACTGTTGGTACCGGTGATCGTGTCAACTATCAAATAATAAAGTAATATAAAAATTAATAAATTATCTAATTTTACTCTATTATATATTTTGATTACATGAACTATAAAAATGATGAAAATTAATTTTAGTTTTAAAATCTTTATGATAATTTAATTAGTTTTATAAAAATATTAAAAATATGATGATACAATATATCATATTACTTATTTATAAATGATATATTATCAAAAAATTATCTTGATCGAGCATGAACCTCGAGGTAAAATAAAGTTGAAAATTTCATAAATTAAAATTGGGATCATCCAAACTTTGATTTCAGCAAACTTACAGTTAAACTGAACGTCTTGAAAATACGAACCCAACGACACCAAAATCTACTCAATCCAAGCCCAAATAGATCCAAATCAAAGACCCAAAGCACTGTTGAAAGGTTCAAACTACAATTTGGATTATCAAGCAATTTTTAAATGTGACATGCTTATAGTCAAAAACGAGCAGCTCGACAAGACGAATCCAACAAGCCCAATATCACTAAATGCTGGTATCACTAAGGCATTCTAATGTATGGTAGACGGCTCACAATCAAGGGAATCAACATCGGCCGTCCATTCAAACCACTCTCAATATGCCTATGATCTTCCTTATATTTAATGGTCATACAACTCTCAAAAATCTATAAATAGACCACTCACTTCTCATGGAAGGTAGCCATAAGCAATGAAACAAGAGAGAGATCGGAGATCGCTTTTGCCACCTAGCTCCTCCTCAACCATCGTCGGGACTTCTGTCAGACCACCACCTAACGTCGGACTTCAGCTGGACCACCACCTGACGTTAGACTTCTGTCGGACCACCGTTTGACGCTAGACTTCTATCGGACCACCGAAAGACGCTGGACAATCAACTGACACTTAGACTTCTGTCGAAGCACCGCCTGAGGCTAGACTTTCACTGGACCACGAACTGATACCTGTTATTCCGCCTGACCAAACATCGACGGACCTGCACCTGACCTCTATTGGTCACTAGATTTCAACCATAATGTAGATTATTGTAATCTGATCGCCCTCAAGGACGATTCAGTAAACTGTAATATACTTAAATAATAGTAGAATCATTTCAACTGAACGTGACCCCGTGGTTTTTCCCTTTTTCAGGATTTTTCACATAAAAATCTTGTGTTCTCTATTTGTGTGCTGGATATTCATACAACATTAAGACGCAAAATTCTAACTCTATTACCACGTATATTCTAGCCCACAATAATAAAGAATAAAAGATAATATAATTAATAAATCATAAAATCATAATTTGGCTTATATTTTATAAATCATGTTGCATGTTCTATTTGAAATATAATGTTAATTTTATTTATCTATAAGTACACCATTTTTTTTATTTTCATCAATATTTAATATGTTATACTTTGATATCACATATTTGATATTTTTTTATAGAAATAATTAAGTTTTCATTGACATTAAAAATAGAATGAATTTTTTTAATCATATTTGGATTTTAATGTTACTGTAAAATAGAATAAATTTGAATATATTTTATAAGAGTTTATCCTAATATTTCATCTCAACAGGTTTTACATAAATTAATATTATTCAAAACTATCATATCTATAATATAACCTACAAACCTCCATATTTACTTGCAAAGCATTCAATCCTTCATTTATATAGCATAACATATATATATATATATATATTCAATCCTTCATTTAAAATAGTTGCTACTCCATAACATCTTATTATAACTTAGGCTTCGTTTGAAATAATTTTCTTCAATAATAAAGTCGTCCTAAATCAAACCTTAGTGAATGAGGGTACTTCGCACGTTGCCAGTAAAGCTGCATAGGATTTCCATGTCTCAACCCAGTCCTCATATCTTCCAACTTGTCACATGAAAGGACTTCATGTGACAGCCTGACAGGTGAATGGAACCTCTCTGAAGGATGAATGGACTCTTTTGAGAAGAAGGAGAGAGTGTGGATAGAAAATAAACATCTTTGATCCATTTCAACGAAAAAATTATTCTGTGCGGACATCAAACGCCGTCCAGAGACCAATCAAAATGCACAATGTCATTTATTTATTATACCGCGGCTCAGTACTGCCTGGTACCTAGCCTGAGTACCGCGGCTCGGTACCACTCGGTACCGTGGCATCCGGACGTAGAGCTGCGTTCGACGTCCGCAGAGAATAATTTCTTCATTTCAACATGACAAGATTAGGAGATAATCTAACAACAGCTAAGTATGCCTTCAAGGATCTCATTCCCACAAGATAAAATATCATATAATAGAGGACAAATCATCGTAACCATAAATTATTTAGAGTGAGTGAAATTTCTCATAGAATCAACGAAAGGAATGTGATAACTCATAGATGTGTTAGATTATAATGAGCCAAAACACGTATCAAAATAAACTTATGTCAAATACGCCCTTGAAAATGATAAAAGTTCAAAAAAAGGTTCAAAGTAGTTTCCGGCTTGAAAGTTTAATGAAAAGTTAGTAAATACAAGAGGTTATCCCTCGTTGCGGTAAAGCCATTTTAGACATATTTTTCCACATAAATACAAAGAGAGAATATTTGACTAATTACATATGTTATGACACATATAAAGACAACTTTCCCTATGAAAAATATTACTAAAAATTTTCATGATAAGATTTACAGTTTCAAACTTACAAGCAACTAAAAACTTGTCTTGTGAAATGATCCATAGTTCTCATAGATTATTGGTTTAAATCACAATTTGAGTATTTGTTCATCATTCAAAAAAAAAAATCTCAAATTTCATCTCTCTAATTAAATATAGTACAAAGAAAAAAACTAAATCAAAATACTATAACAAAATTTAAATAATAATAAATCTCAAATTTATTGATTTTTTTAAGATCAGTATAATACCTAAAAATCAATTAAAATTTATTACATTTATTTCATATTTTAATCAGAATGTTATTTTTTTACTTATTTTAATTTAAAATTATTACAATTGAAATTTACATTCTTAATTTATTTGTATTGCACAAATAGAAATCTGAAAAAAAAAAAAAAAAAAAAAAAAGATGTAAATTTTTCTAGAATAAGATTAATGCCCCAAACATGGAAGCAACTTTATTTCTTGTTTTAGGCAGAAATCATGCAAGCAACTCAAAACTTATTCATAAACCCTAATAAATATTATAAAGAAGTCAATTAATCATCTCTGCCATTAATACAAGAAGAAATATTTTAATAAATAAATAATGTGACAAATTATTAAATTATAGAGTAATGCTACACTTCTAAGAAAAGAAAATATTAAAATTTATTTGAATCTAATTTTTATTTATAATTAATCAATTAAATTAAAAATGTCATCCATTTTTTGCTAAAAATAATTTCTACTAAGTCACCTTACCAAATGTCACCTACAATGTGTTTTATATAAATTAATATATTCAAAGACCACAGCTTATATTTTTTGTATACTTAATTATTTGTTAAATTAGCAAGCTTCTAAACCTTTTTTTTTTTTTTTACTTGTTCATATGCCCAACACCCTAAGAAAAATTAAAAACGATTTATCAAAATTTAAATAATTAATAAAATTAAAATGCAAGTTGAAATTTTAATTTTAATTAAATATTTTGAAATTATAATAAAAATAAAAAATTTGGTAGAGATAATCTGATACCAATTTTCATCAAAAGAAATCTTTCCAGTTAATTTTATATGGCATTTATATTGTTAATTATATATATATATTTATATATATATATATATATAATACTTTTTATGTCGAATATTTTCATTATATTTAAATTTAGCTACAAAATAAAAGAGTCGATAATAATCCAAATTTTTTTATTAGAAATAAAAATAATTAATGATAAGTTTTATAAATATAATAAATTAGGTACCCAAAAAAAAAAATCTTATAAATTGAGCCACACTGCAAAGCAAGAACAAACGTACCAAAACTTCTGCTCTGCACCAAATGGCTTCTTCCATCCCCTTATCCCTTCTCCTCCTCCTCCTCCTCCACCTCACCACCGCCGCCGCCTTCAACTTCAAAGAAGCCACAATCTCCCAAATCCAATCTGCCTTCGCTAAAAAACAATTAACCTCCCGCGAACTAGTTCTCCTCTACCTCTCCCAAATCCGCTCCCTCAACCCCCAACTCCATGCCGTCATCGAAATCAATCCCGATGCCCTATCGGCCGCCACCAAAGCCGACGATCGACGCCACCGCTGCCCAGGCCACCGCCCCCTCACCCCACTGGATGGCATCCCCATTCTCCTCAAAGACAGCATTGCCACCCGCGACCGCCTCAACACTACCGCCGGCTCCTTCGCCCTACTCGGCTCCGTCGTACCCCGCGATGCTACCGTCGTCAGGCACCTCCGCCGCGCCGGTGCCATCATCCTCGGTAAAGCCAGCCTGAGCGAGTGGGCCAACTTCCGCTCAATAAATGCTCCCGACGGGTGGAGCGCTCGCGGCGGGCAGGGGAGGAATCCGTATAACATAACGGCTGGTACCTGCGGGTCGAGCAGCGGATCGGCGATTGCGGTGGCGGCGAATATGGTAACGGTGGCACTGGGGACAGAGACTGATGGGTCGATTCTTTGTCCAGCAGCGAGGAATTCGGTGGTGGGGATAAAGCCGACGGTGGGATTGACGAGTAGGGCAGGGGTTGTGCCGATTTCGAGTAGGCAGGATACCGTGGGGACGATGGGGAGGACGGTGGAGGATGCGGTAGCGGTTCTGGATGCGATCGTGGGATTTGATCGGTATGACGCGGAGTCGACGGCGGCGGCGGCGGCAAGATTTATTCCGGCGGGTGGGTATAGGAGGTTTTTGAAGGTGGAGGGTTTGAAGGGGAAGAGGATAGGGATTTTGCGTCGGGGTTTTTTCGACTATTCGAGTGGCGCAGTGGAAAACAGTACCTTCGAAGCTCACTTTCGCATTCTTAGGTCATCCTCACGCTTTTTATTTTTTTTGGAAAAAAAGAAATATATTTTTTTTTGGAAGCCTAATTATTTATTAAATTATTTTATAATTTAAATTTCATTTTCAGTCAAAGACTAATTATAACGTAAGTGATCTGAAGATCAAAAAATATAACTCCAATTGGTTATATCAACATTTTAGGATTTTATAAATATTGGTTGAAAATATCTCATTCCAATAAAAATATTAATTTAATATAAATTTAATAGGATTAAAATATTTAATATATTATCTTAAAAATTATATTTAAATGGAAAACACTATCATTTTTTTGGTATACTATTATCTCCCTAATAAAAAAAAGCTATCAGCTATCTATCTGATTTTATTTTAATTTAAAATTACTGAGAAAAAAATATTTATATGTAACCATCATAATAAGAGTACTAGAAAATTTTGCGTATATGAATTTTTAAAGAATATATTGATTAAAATTATATTCCGATTTTTTTTTTGTTTCAAATACATAGCATTTGTTGAATAATTTAAATATATTAATTGTTGCGTGTTAAAAAATACGCGGCGGTAGAGTTTGTAAATTCGCGTCCAAGCGTTGCACGTAAGTTTAACACACAAACAGAAAAGAGGAGTGAACACCAAGAGTTTTTACGTGGAAAATCCAAAAAGGGGAAAAACCACGGGGCCTCGCCCAGTTGCAAATTTCCACTAGTGTTTTCGTAGATTACAAATGGCGGATTTCGTCCCACAAGTTAGGATAATCCAAATACAATTTGTTTCTTCCTTGAAATTTACAAGATTCTGCGAATTCCCTGTGTTTCCTGAAAATCCGGCAGAGTTCCGGCGTCTTCAGGCGGGCAGGAAAAGCTCCGGCGGTGGTGGTCGAGGAGGTGAGGAATCTCATACTCCCCTTTCTCCTTCTACTTCTCTTCTTCTTCTCTCTCTTCACTTGAGTCCCCTTGGTGTAGAATGAGGGCTCTATTTATAGTTTTTCTGGAGTGGCATAGCCCGTAAATAGGCGTGAGATCAAGGGCGAACAGGGAGTGGTTTGAATGGACGGCCGATATCGAATCCTTTGATCATGCACCGTTTGTTGGACATTTGGAGGCCTTAATGATGTCAGAATTTGATGATCTTGGGCTCGTTGGATTCGTCTCGTCGAGTCGCTCGATTCGAGTATAAGCTCGTCAAAATCGGAGACCGTTTGGTAACTCAAATTGCGGTTTGAACCTTCCAACAGCGCTTTCAACCCTTGATTCGGACTCATTTGGGCTCGGATTGGGTTGATCTTGGTGTCGTTGGGTTCGTATTTCCGAGACGCTCAGTTTGACTATAAGATCGCTGAAATCGGAGTTCATATGCTCCCGAAATTAATTTTTGAAGTTTCCGAATTGATTTTGCCTCAAGATTCGTGCCCAATCAAGATTATTTTATGGTGACGTATCATTAATAAAACTAATTAAATAGCTTCTTAACTAAGCTTTCTTTGTAATTTTTGCAGGCAATATGGAGCTATCTTAGTGGATAATATTGAAATAGCAGACGTGGACACAATAGTAAATCCGCTCCAAAGTGGCGAAGCTGTCGCATTATTGGCCGAGTTCAAGCTCTCACTGAACACTTATCTTAAAAATCTCGTATCTTCCCCGGTTAGGTCACTCTCAGATGTCATCGCTTTCAACAACAATCATCCTGTTGAGGTACCGAATTCTAACACAAATTCTCGTAATTCTCATGTAAAAAAAAATTTATTGAAATATTCATGCAAAATATATGAGAATGAACTTCAAAACACTCATAATAAATATAAAATGTCGGTATTCTGATGACCTAGTTATGAGAGTAGATGTATTGGACCTATGTTAAAAAAGATAAATATAAACATAAAAAGATTCACTACAGAAAAATCACGTATTACCGGTGAATTTTCAGGCAGAAATTTGTTCATTTTCCGGCGGATTTAGAAGTTTTTGGAGGAAAAATTTTTCGGCAATAAAAAAGCGCCTGAAAAAATTTCCTGCGGAATTTGTTCTCTGGAATAATTTGAAGAAAAATAAAATAAAAAAAGAACCATTAGCAGCTGCTGCCCACTTGCCCAGCTCACTCCTGTGATGCCTGCCCTGCCCTCCTGCGTTGCCCGGCTACTTGCCCTGCTACCCGCCCATCACTGTCCAACTACCCCACTGGTTCTCGCGCTGCCTGGCCTACCTACCCACACTGCTCGCCGCCTGCCCAGCTGCCCGCCAGCGCACGTGACCACCGTGGAATTCTTAATAGGGAAAAATCCGTCGTAAATGAACTATTTTTATGAAGTGATTTGACTAGAAAATATTAGAAATTGTTTTTTTATTAAATTAAAATGAGAATTTTGAGTCTTACTAGGGAGAAATTATTATGTTCGGAGTCCTGATTTAGAGTTACCTTTGTACATATGAGTGTATATAGTGTGTACACTTGTGTACAAAAATGTATAGTGTACTTTTGTACACAGGTATACATATTATATACACTCACAATCCTCATGTAGAATTACACTCGAACGTAATAATTTATCCTTAACATGATAGTAGAGGAAAAGGATTCATGTAGTCAAAATGATTGGTGTTGCTTTGTAGTAAATAATAAAATTTATAAAAAGTTATCGAACTCAAATAAATTATCAACAGAAGACGATTGAACACGAACTGCAGCCATAATCAGATGCTTGTTTTCATGATTATATACGTTTAAAGATAATATTTTTTATGAAAGAATTGAATGGACGCGCGCGTGGATGCAGGAGAGGTTGGCAGAGTATGGCCAAGCAATCTTCTTGGCCGCTGAAAACACCACCGGGTTGGGTGAGGCGGAGAAGGCGGCCATTAGAAGACTGGTTCAGCTTTCCGAGAATGGATTGGAGAAAACGGTGAAGAAGAAGGGCTTGGATGCTATCGTGTTCCCTGATGCATCGGCATCGTCTGTTCTCGCCATTGGTGGCTATCCGGGAATCACCGTACCGGCCGGCTATGATACCGACGATGTTCCTTTCGGAATTAGCTTTGGAGGATTGAGAGGCTCAGAGCCCAAACTGATCGAGATTGCTTATGCCTTCGAACAGGCTACAAAAGTTCGAAAGCCGCCTCAAATCGCCGAGTAAATTGCAAGTTCTTGTAAGGAAATAAATAACGCTGTACTGCTATGTGACCGTTACGTGACAGAGAAGAGGAGCACTGTGACCCGAGTTTCTCGCTCAAAATATTATTTTAATAAAATAATGCATCATTACAGCATGCATATATATATATATATATATATATATATATATATATATATATATATATATTAATAAAGTGAGTTTTTTATGTTTGTTACAACCTTGAATATTGGCGGCAATAAAGAAATGAAAAAAGTTAACATCAGAATTTTATAAGAAGATCTAGCATACAAATAAATAAACATTTTGGGTGTAGCATTCATAAGAGACACTAGAGTTTTAAGTGGAAACTCTTGAAAAGGGAAAAAACTGTGGGGCTTTGCTTAATTTAAATGAATATATTTGTGTTTGCGGTTGATTACAAATGAGGCACTTTATTTGGGGGAAGGACTTGGCTCGACATAGCAAATATACATCATATGGTGTGCATTGCATGGTGGGAGTTGTAAGAAAAAGTGTTGACATGTTTGTTTGGTCAGCAGGATTATAGTCCGGGAGTCATGTAGGTTAGAAGGATCGTAGTCAGACGACGGTGGTGGGAAGGATTGTAGTCTGGCGACGACAATCAGGGAGACCGTAGTTAGGAGGTGGTGGTTAGAGAGATTGTAATCGGTGGGCGACAGAGGTCGGAAAGACCATAGTGCTAAGATGACGGAGGTTGGAAGGATTGTAGGTGGCAAACGACTGAGGTCGAAAACATCATAGTCGGCTGATAGTGGTATGAAGGATCATAGTCGGCAGGTAACGAAGGTCAAAAATGCTGTAGCCAATGACGGTGGTCAGAAGGATCGTAGCTGGCTGGCGACAAAGGTTGGAAAGACCGTTGTTGAATGGCGGAGGTAAGAAGAACTGTAGTCGGCGGGACACGTTGGTCAGAAAGACCATAGTTAGATGACGGGGGTCATAAAGACCTTAGTCGGGGAAAAGTTGTATGAGGGACCATAATTGAGCAACAAAGGTCGCAAAGTTCTTTGTCGGGTGATGGAGGTCAGAGAGATCGTAGTTGAAGGGAAACTGGGGTCAAAAAACTGTAGTCAGCGACGATGGTCGAGTGGATCCAATGGCAATCAGTGGTCACGGCATAAGTCCCGTGACACTTGGTGGCCGGGCAGAAGTCTGAAAAAAAATCCAAAGACAATCGATGGTTGGCTGTAAATTCGACATTAGTTGGTAGCTAGGAGAAAATTCGGTGATAATTGGCGGACCGGAGTAAGCCTGTGACATTTGGTGGCCTAACAAAACTTCAGCGACAGTCGGTGGCCAGGCGGTGGGCGAGAAGAAGTTAGCTGACCAGAGAGATCTCATATTTCTCTTCCTTTCCTCTCTTCTTTCCTTTCCACCCCCTTACTCCCTCCTTCCTTCCTCTCTTTTTTACTTCCTCCATCAATATAGAATAAAAGGTCTATTTATAATTTTTTTAGAGCGATAAATAGGAATAATATCAAGGGCATGTTGGGAGTATTTTGAATGGACGATTGATATTGACTCCTTTGATTGTGGACGGTTTATCATATATTTAAGTGCCTTAGTGATGTCATAATTCAACAATTTTGGGCTCATTAGATTCGTCTTGTCGAGCCGCACGATTTGACTATAAACATGTCACTTTTGAAAATCATTTGATTGCCCAATTTATGGTTTTAAACCTTCTAAATGAGCTTCGGGTCCTTAATTTGAACCCATTTCACCTCAGATTGGGTAAAATTTAGTGTCATTGGGTTTGATTTTTTGAGACGTTCAATTACTATAAGTTTGTTGAAATCAGAATTCATAGGATTCTGAAGTTAAATTTGGATGTTTTCAATGTGTATTTGCCTCGTGATTCATGCTCGATCAAGATAAATTTTAGATGGTATATAAAAAATAATAGCATCATTACAACACACACACACACACACACACATCTATATATAATCAATGGAAGAAAAACACAAGACTTGACCCAGTTAAAATAATACATTATATACTCGAAGTTATAAAAATATCTTCTCCACAAAGAAATAAGTCAGGGATTAATAAATGAAGAGCTCTTGTTTAGTCTCATATTGTTACAGTAGAGATTATGAAAGAAATAGTAGAGAGTGATGACGACAGATGGATAATGTTGGCCAGTGGACGAAGACATTCGTATAATGGGTCATGAATTATGACAACTAAGTGGTGATGGTAAAATAATGATGGTTGGACGATATTGGCTAATGGTGATCCCTAGTATTATACATTGAATTGAGCTTTAGAGTTCTTTAGATAATTAAATTATCTCCAATCTAACCTATAGATACTTCTGGAGATTTGGGTTCTATTTTGCGAGTGACATTTGAGCAAATTCGGCCAAAATTTTAAAACATTCCATCAAACATCTCATATTAAATAATTCGATCATATCCCACTTATTCGGCACTTTAAAGTTCTAATTATCTTAGAATTAAATTGTCGCACACTTATCTTGATTTGATTATAAACATGTAAGATTTAGATATTATTTGACCCCTCAATTAATATTCTAAAGTTTTCAAATTTACTTCATATGGTTGATTTGGGAGCATTAAAAGTCGAATAGAACCACCTTTGATGTCATTGGGCTCTGTCTTACCAAGATTTTCACAGAGAGAGAGAGAGAGAGAGAGAGAGAGAAATAAAAGCTTGTTATTGTTATTGTTGTTATTGTGTGTGTATACAAATTTAGAGTCATATATTTATTCAAAGAGTAGGAAGTAATATTGTCCAAAGTTTAGTGTAGGAAACGGAAAAATTAACCTATTAATATTCGTCATCTTTCTACTGCCTTAGATACCACAAAGTGCACCCGTAAGGCAAGCTGAAGTCGCCCATCTTTGGTTGCTGCTGTTCGGCTTCATTTGGTACAGTTTTTTTATTATTTCTTAAAACAATTTTTTTATATAAAATTATTATTATATTTTTTTATTAAAGAGGCTATCATGATAGATTCATCAATGTTTATGGATGTTGAAGTCAACAATTACAAAGACTTATGAATATGTTAAACCTATAGAAGTTTTATAGATCATGAGGAGATGAGGCTTTCTTTCTAAATACAGAAAAAAATAAGTCTCATGACATTAAATAATCACCACATTACACTATTATTAATATTAATTTTTTATACAACTTTAATACAAAACATTATAATAGTTATCAAAAACATTATTAAATTCATAAGAAATTTCATATTTGATAAATTGTTAGAAATGTTTCCAACTTTGATTTTATTTTATTATTATAACAATTTTGCCATCACTTACAACATATAAGATGTCAGGTTTGCTGTCATGTGGTTTCTGAATAAAAATGGAGGCTATCAATTGGCAGCAATATTCTTAATTTCTTTGTCATCTTTCAATTCTGTGTATGATTAGGCCATGACAGAGGGTACTTTTTTTTTTTACAGGTTATTCACGTCAGAAAGGGTGCTTCGCGGCATGATTATTCCTCGATTAACCTAGAAGAGGCACCTACCCTAGAAACCTCCGAGCCCGCACTTGATTAGGTTCCACTTAAGAGACGTTGCCGCTCGAGAGGAATCGAGTACGGGTGGGGTGTTCCCAATCGTACTCATCCACCAATCAAGCTAAACAACGGCGAGTAACAAAGGGTACCATTACAGATTAAAACTGGATGTCAATAAATGACCCAGCTTGCCTACTTGATCTAAAAAAATTGAGTACATATTTATCTATTTATTAAACGGGGTATATTCAAGTTAAATTTTATGACCAATTTCATCATTTGAATCTCAACAAACATGAGGGACCATATGCTTAATATTTGATTGATTACATCGCCAATAGTTAAATTTTATGACCAATTTCTATTTTCTAAAGCTGCTTTTTACAGTAGCTTTCCAAAAAGTTACTTTCCCCCAAACAACATATAATCATCTTTATAAAAACTACAGTCATCTCAAATAGACACTAAATTTATTACACTAACATTTTTGTATTAAGTCTAAATCAAAGTATACTTGACAAGATCATGCTACAGGTTTTGAAGGAAAGATTGTGAGGTATTTTGCCTCGTACAAAGAAAAATATAGATTTTCTTGAAAGATTATTAGGTGCGGAATGCGGACGGAAAGAACCATCCGCAAAAACATTGGGTACTTAGTGGTACCCGCACTCAGTACCGCTGGGTACCACTAGGTACCCCTAGATACTCAGTGCTTATGCAGATATCAGTACTTATGCGGACGGTGCACACTCCGCACCTAATAATTACTCGATTTTCTTTGGCTTGGCCCACCAACAATTTGTAAAGGCGCAAGGGGAGGAATTTCAGAGAAAGGAGCTTTGAGGAATTGGCGCAAGAAGGTAAAAGTCTCTAAAACTGTTTATCAGTTTGCATTGCCTTACTTCAGTTTGTTTATTTAATGTCTGATGCGGGACAGTAATATCAGTTTGCATTGTCTCGCATCATTAATTGAACATAATTTATATAGTAGGCTCGTCTAACATCCCTACTAGCTTATGTGAGCTTAGAGTTGACAGAAACACTCAGCAAACAAGACAGGTGAATGGGATAAATTGTCACACTCCAATCCGACCAAAATAGATCCCATCATGTTGAGCTGTGATAGACAATTTCAAGATCTACTTTTGAAATGTTCATAAACTCTTTCAATTTCATTTCAAATAAAACTACACATAACAAAGCTAATAAAACATCCAATATTGAAAATAATCCATCCATAATGATTTTTTCATCATATATATACTACAATACATAGCTACTGACAGAAACTACATAACTTAAAAAATTAAACTAATCATGAGTATACAAAAATGAAAATAGCAAAATACATATCAAGTCAAATCTGATCCAGAACTATTAATCAATAGCCTCCTTTCTTTTCCCAAATCCTGAAAATCACAAACAACCAACAGTGAGCTACAACAACTCAGCAAATCACACAAGTCAATCTACATTTTCAAATTCTTTTATTTTAGTAATTAAACATTGTTCTTAGAAGCAACTAAATACAATCATATAATTCATTATGCGTGCTGGAAAAGATAAATAAAGCATAACAATTATTCGCAATTAATAATACTAAATAAGTGAACATACCAAATAAATAAATAATAGAACATTTTATATCATATAGCATTTCACATTTCATATCCTGATCCCAAACACAATCTCAAAAGATTTTGGCCCCTTATGTCTCCCTTTTGTACTCAGAGCATTAGAACATGCCCATAGGCACCAAAATATGACTTATACCCATCAGGAATATGCCTTATAGGCACTAGAATATTCCCTGATACAGATAGAATCTCAAAAAAATTTGACCTCTTATAACTCTCAGTATATATTTTTCAATCATATAAACATATATCTCATCACATAGGCATATATTTCATCATTATGCAGTAATTAAAGTAAAATTTAAACACATGTTAGAATTTCACAGTATTGTATAATAGTAGACAATTGAATTTCCTACTGAGCAAATTTTCACAATGCTCAAACTGAAGCGTTGCATTGCTCAAAAATCTACAACAACCTGAGAGCTAGCATTACAATGAAACTTTGTGACGTCTTGGCTGAGTGCAACGCCGCGACACTCGAACATGCGACATTGGGGCGCGGCCGCTCCAAAAGTGACATCCTCGAATTTTGTCAAAATTCACACGCAATACTTATGACACATTCTAGAGCACACCCAATCAATTTTCATGCATTAAAATACTCCCAAAGTCATGTAAATAGTTGAAAAACTCAAAAGTTCAAACCCTTACCTTTTTCCAATCAGATCGGAACTAGCAGAATTGAACGCTGAACCTGTAGGTGTCACACAAATTACTAAAAAAAATGAACAATTTTTAAATCAAATTTATTTGAAAGACAAACAATGAAAAATGAAGAAATCTAGGATGAATTAGCAGCCATAGGCAATGCAATTTATCCTTCATTAAGCATCAAAGAAATAACTTCATTTCAAAATCTCTACACTCCTGACTCTAAAATATTTCAAAATACCTGCCATAAAATGCGACATCGAATTCCAAAGCCTAACTAAAGAGACAAATACCACCCAGCAATTGAAGTTTACTCACCTGTAAGCGCTGCCTTATATCATATCCTTTAATCAGACTGAGTAGCTGCCTCCATTGGCTAATCATATATGTTGAATTCTCAGAAAGGCTCAGATGAAACAGAAAGCATCCTGATAATACTTCTAAATATGGGCAAAAGAGCAACCAAAGCTATCTGAACCTGATCAGAAGTGTTCAAGCGAATACCAACTTGGCCACTTCCCTTGTTGCTCAAATTTCCATGAAAAATGGCGTTGGTTCCCCTTCCCAAGGAGTGCTGAGTTTGAATATTGCAACCCACAGCCAAATCGCCATGCCAGTCCACAACAGAAAGAGCAATGGTTGAAAGAGCGCGCCCAATGGGATAGTTTTTCTCTCTCAAGGTGGCCTCAAGACGACCTCCATAAGCTACATCACCTCGACCAGCCATAGCGCCACCACTTATTAGCATGCTAAGCCTTTTGTTTATCATCAACTTGTCTTCAATCTTGGCACCAGCGGACATTGTATCCCCCAAGATGGTAACGGAAAGGCCAGTAGCGGTGTTATTGCATCTAAAATTTTGGAACTTTGTCTCGCCTCGTAGAGTGTAAGCCATATCTTTCCCAACGGTCTGCAAATCCAAACCTACTGAACTAACTGTGCCTTGACTGTGCTTTAGTGAACTGGCCACTTCCATTTGAAGAGAGCAGTCCTTCTTATCCTTTGTTATCTGCCCAGAAATAGATATAGGAATCTTATCTTTAACTGCAAACAACCTTTCAACATTCAGGCCTTCATAACCAACATCATGATCCCAACCCTGAGTCTCAAGAACAGGCCTAACAAGCCATTTGTTGGAAGAATCAAGAAAGCGATAGCGATGAGTAGGATAGTCAGAATCAAAAGAATTTGGTAGCACCAAATCCGGCATGGGAACAGGAACAGATCCGGGACCGCCAGTTTCATCTTCTACATTCTCAACACCGTGATCAATGGGCACGTCAGGGACTGATTCGTTCATCTTCTTCAGGAGCTTCCGACGTTTTTTTTCTTCCTTCATTTGCTTCTTGATGAAGAGCTTTTCCCTGTAATCCAACTCTTCATAGTACGCATTCCTCTGTGCTTTACTCAACTTAGCTAGCTGTGACCGTGTAAGAGATTTGAATGGTGGTAGCTCATCATAATCAGACCCGTCATCTTCATCAGATGCCTCCTCTAGATCATCAAACATGTTATCCTCATCATCCATCTGGTCCTCTGGAAGCTTGAGATGGGGCCTTGTCTGAAGAAGAGAAGACAAGAGAAAAGGTAATGGTGGAGCTTTTGTACGAGATCCAAATGGCCTACCTGTTGGGCTATCTTCTAATTTAAGAAGCATGTTTGCTTCTTGCAAAATCTTTGAAGCAAAAGATAACAGCAATAACTGAGGTTTCCAAACTTGTCCATTAGGCAATACCCTCTGGCCTGCTCTGTTCATTCTACAAGCAGTATGGTTCTCGACTAAGGACACTGGATTCATGAGCCGCACGTCGCCGGCAGCTTGGCGTATTGCCTGTTGAACAACATGAGAACGTTGGGTCACAAACATCTCATAGCTCAGAGGACTGCCATTGGGGCCATCAGGTGGAGCAGAGGCAGCATGGGTCAGAACCACAATTGCATTAAACCAAATGGATGCACCAAATACATCAGTGATTGTTCGCAAAAGAGGCACATCACCAAAATCCCTGCTCTGCATATCCAGACGATCAAAGTATAAGACAATATCTGGAGGAGTTTTACTGATGAAACTCTTGATAGAGTTTAGAATTTTCTCATTGCGACGTTGATCTGATGGACAAGAAGATAGTCCAGGGGTATCAATTACCCTGACTTGTATACCCTGAACAGTGCCCACTACATCCTGAAATTTCTTAGTACTTAACTGGAAAGCATCCGTGCGGACTTTGGCATGATCAAAAATTGAATTGATTGTAGCACTCTTGCCAACTCCTGTCTTCCCAATAACCATAATAGTACATGTGAAGTTAAGCGGTTCCTTTCCGGCAGCCTCAAGTTGCTCTGCCATAACACTAGCTCGGTCAAAGCTGAAAACCCCTTGCCGGTTTGTATTCCTCCTTAGCTGCTCTGCAAGCCCAAGCCTATACAAGACCTGTGCAACAACTACATTATGTGGAGTCTGGCCTAACCTATGAGCAAGGCGCAGAAACTTTACTCGAATCATCTGAAGTTTCTCCCGGATCTCATCACCTTCCTCAGTATCATCAGGAACAGAATTTTCAGAATTCCGGGTCTGTTGATGGGAAACAGACCCATTTACCCTAGATGGCTGAAGTGAACGAGTAGGTTCCAATAAGGGTGCAGAAGATCCTAGGCCAGCCGGACGAGAAGGCAACGAAGGTGTTAATGAAGGCTCAGGGAGTGAACGGGTTGCGGAAACTTGCTGAGTAAAAGCATTATTTTCGTCATCATCAGTGGAGCTCGACTCACCAATATTTTCTACAAAAACAGATTCTTTTGGCATCTTACTTTGACATATAGACCCGCCACTTTGAGTCAAGGACTCTTCATTTTCACTTGTAACATCAGAATATGCAGATCCTTCTTCCACCAACAAAGAATCTGCCTCTGCTTTTATTCCATCACCTTCCCTGATATCATCAAAGCCTTTACTTTCTATTTCCTCAATTTCATGCTTATTTGAAATATCTTCCTCATATTCAATGCCATCTACACTCTGTTTACGAAAAGAAGTCTCATCTCCAATCACGCCATTCTGAGTCTTCTCAATACCTAAATTTTCATTATCAGACTCAGAAACTATTTCCCCATCATCACCTGGGACACAGTAAGTTTCCCCAACGATACCATCTGATTCACCAACATTCAAATTGATCAACTCCTTTCCTTTTCTGCCTTCAGCTTGATCAGAATTCTCAGACTCATCAGCTGTTTCTTTTCCATGTGGTTCAGCCAAATTCTGACACGACAAATATTCACCCTCTGTAAATACATCGGCATTCAAGTCTTCAACATCACCATGGCTATCATCTTTATTAAAAGCAGGGATTGCTAAATAAGAACCTTCTTGCTCCTCAGATAGACTACCTACCTCCTCCTTAGCTGTAGCTGTCTCAAGCTGTCCAAAGCTGGCATCATTGGCCTGAGACCTGGTGATTGAATCAACAACCTCAGAAGAAACAATCTTGTCTTCATCAGGGCTCTGATCATTAAACTCAACATCAGTGGACCCATGAATGCTCTCCAAACCCTGCCCGAAACTAGAGTCGCCACTATTTCCTTCCAAAAACACCCCACTCTCAACATATTGCGGTGTGCTTAAGCTCTCCGCATCTTCGATAGCGTCCTCAAATACTTCATTCTCAGAAGAATCCTTAGTCAGACCATTAGAGACTTGGGAATCAGAAAAATCTTCTGGCGCCGTCTCCATCGGCACATCCCCATCTTCCACCTCCACCTTTCTATCTCCAACGATCCCAACCCCGCCCTCCATCTCAACCCTAGAGATACAAAACACCAAAACCAAATTATATATATAAAAAAAAAAAATCCGCCTCGATAAAGACCGCAAGCCGAGCAATAAAAACAAATTAAACACTCGCAGTTCTATGATCTCGCATTAAAGACAATTAAAGAATAATTAAAGGGTACGTGCATAGATCGATCTTTTTCTAGGGTTTTGAACTCCGATAACTCAGAGCAAGATTCAAACTGACCTTCCACAAGCTGAAAAGATAGACAAACACACAGTACTCTTTCCCTTCTCTTCCTCTTTCCTTCGAAATAGCCACAGTCAAGGAGTAAGTGGAGATCTAACGCACCTGCCGCTTCCTCTCGTAATCGCCCGCTTAAGAAGAAGAAGAAGAAGAAGAAGAAAGGAACCGGGGTAAAAGATAACGCGCGACCGAGAGAACAGCGATCGACGGACGGGAAGGTAGATGGCTGCGAAATGGACGGGTGATCACAGTCAAAGTAAAAATAAAAAATAATTTGGATATTTGGATATTTGGATACCGATAAAAAAACTACACAGATAACAAGCTACACATACAAGTTATTTATTAAAAAAATATAAAATACACATAAATATTGGAGGCCACAATAAAATATAAATTTTCAAAAAAATAAATATAACATAATGAATATACAACAACAAAATCAAGCATGCGTCCCACTATGTGGGATCAGCTATATGAATCATTTTTCTCCATTTTGTCATATTAAAAGTTAAATTCTCTTTTAAATCTAATAAGGAAAAAACATTTCCGATATTCTCTAACCAAGTCAAATCTAATTCCTCTACCTTCCTAACCGGGTCATCAAAAGGACCACGTTTTATGTGACTAAATCATCTAAGACGACTCTCTCTAATCTATCTTTCACTCGAGCTACTCCAACCTTTTCATGTATATGCTCATTTTGTATCATATTTCTAAGGGTAAAGTCACTCATCCACCTAAGTATTATAATCTCTGCAACACTTAACTTAATATTATGATTCTCTTTTAATGCCCAACATTCGGCACCATAAAGCATTGCAAGTCTCACCACCATCTAATGAAATTTTCCCTTATGTTTGAGGTAGACTTTTCTATCGCACAACAAGCTCGATGCATTCCTCCACTTCAATCATCCAACTTGAATTCTGCTAATGATATCTATATCTATTTCACAATCACTGAACATTAGATCCAAGATATCTAAAACGTGTACTCTTATTAATGACTTGATTGCCCAAAGTCACAGTCTCCTCACTAAGTCTATTGCTACTAAAATTACACTCTATATATTCAGTTTTAGATCTGCTCAAGTGAAAACATTTAGACCCTGAGATTGACCTCTATAATTCAATTTCACCATCTTATAAATTAAATAAATATAAAAACATATAATAATTCATGTAGCATTTAATTTTATTATTTAACAAATTTAAAAAAAAAAAAACTGTTCAAAACATTTTAAATAAAATTATGTTTTAAATGCACATTTCAATTATTATTTTTAAAAAGAAAAAAAACATCTTATTAGTAATTGATTTTTTATTCACCATAATTTTTTTTTTCACGTTATTATTTAACTTAATTTATGACATATCTATCTATATGTGTCATTATTTATTTATTATTTTAAATAATTTGATTGAAATAATTATGAGTATGCATACCATTAATTCGAACATAATCAGCTGAATTTTTTTTTCTAAGAAAATATAATCACTTACCCTCACCAATCATTAGTGATTAATTAATTAGGATAGTTCAGCGATTTAATGCTTATCCGCTTAGGACAAAATACCTCAATTCTCCATTGTAATCAGAGAGCAAAGTAGCTATCTCAATAACTATTTTGTTCTTCTGAAGTATCTGACTTTTGAGATGTTGCACCCACTCATATCTGTCAACTTTTCGTGTTTTTTAAATGCAGTTTGTTACGAACTAATGGCCTTGAGACTTGTTGCCCTTTGCTCTGACAGCAAACTTTCAAGCTACATATCAGAATTTACCGTGATCGCAATACTGTTCAGTGTTAAGTACTGTATAATGAAGATTGTGATAATATACGACATATAGTGGTTAGCAATGTAAATCAATTTATCCCCCGATGTTGAGTACCCACCCATACCCACCAACGAGGTCATGAGCCTACCCATGTCCTACTTTGGTGGGTGTGAGTATGAGTATCAAATGCAGGGCTCTGTAGGTGAATATTATAGAATTATTAAAAAAATAACATTAAAATAATTTTTTAAAAATATTAAATTTGGCATTGGTATATACTTGATCTGTTATGTTTAAATTTGGATAGAGCTTATCAAATATCCTGTGGAAAGAAAGTGATTAATAAATACTCAATTTAATCACAGAGTTTCACATTGTTCCATTTTAGTATATCAACTATTAAAAATTATCCGATTCGATCCCTCTGTTAAACTTTTCATTTGAATTAATGAAAGAAGCCGCCAGTGTTTGTTTCTTTGCGAGTATTTTCGAAAAAAAATGCTGCTAACATAATCTCTCGCCTTCTCGTTATAATTCTCTAGAGATGACACTGGAGACCAAATGGTGCGAGGGAGAAGACATGTAGCTGCAAGCATGGAGACATGCTTCAACAGACAGAGACTACAAGTGTGATGTGCTTCGACGCAGGAGGCGGACAAGCAAAACAAGTGATGCGGCGAGCAAGACGACGCACTTCAATGGCCAAGGCCATGATCGCGATGACACACTATGACGGGCGAGGCCAAAGACGACACAATGTGGGCGACAAGCACAATAAACTTCCACATCCATAAATGAAAAAAAAAAACCAATAATGTGCGACATCCACAAGGAGATAGAGACAATTAATGCTAGATTTATTTATCTTCCTTATTTAATATATTAACTATGTATTATAAATGATAAAATAGAACAATATAAACAGCATAATCTCACATATACTTGTAACTCTTATTTTATGCTCTAGGACTGGATTGGATCAATCTTTAATAGTCGAGAGACTAAATTGTTAATTTAAAAATGATTAAAAAATATGAATGCTTCAACTGAAATCTATACAGTTTTACACAGCTCAACTTGATCTGGCAGGTTTGAAATTTTTGTCTATCACTAAATATTTTGGTTCGATCTTAGTATAACGATTGAGTGTGAGTCTGCCTGATTACCTATATATATATATATATTTAAAATATATATATATATATATATACATATCATAACTTTTTTCCTTTTTTGTTGACAAAGAATATTTTATGCTAACATCAAAGTTTGACTTAGATTTGTTAAACATATTATTTAATTTCAAAGTTATATCAAAGAGATGAGTATTTTAAATCTTTCATTTTCTATATATATATGATTTGATTAGGATTAAAAAAAATTAAAATTGAGCAGCAGATCATCTATTTATGGTGCAATCGATCATCATCCTTCAAATTACAATCCATTGACACCCATCATTATACTACAACCCTTCGACTACTGCCTCATAATCACTCTATTGCTTGACAATAGTCTTTTGAAGATCTGACGACCATTTTCTTGCTATGATAGCCTGAACCATCAGTGCCCAATTGTGATTGTCTGATTTGGATCCTTCGATCACCATTGTCATTCTTTGGTCCCATGAAGACTATTGACCGACTATTATCATTTGTCCACCGTTGTCAAACTATCATCCTCCAAGCACAATGACCCAACTACAACTCTTCAATTGTTGTTTCTCAATTACAATCCTATAACCACAGTGTAATAACCTAAAAGTTGAAAATGAATATATAATGTAAGACCACTAATTACATAAGTGTACGTGCCAAATCAAATAATAAAGTGATTGAGTAGAGTATCAAACACACAATAAAGTATTATGCTTATCTGCAACTTAACTACTACTGTTACTATAAATACATGATTTATCCTATTGAAGATGAAAAATATATTGAGTTTTTTTCACTGAAAGAAAATAACTTATAAAAGAAAATTGATATTTATGAAAATAAAGTATTTTAGAGTAATGAATGTACAAAACATAGCTCTCCTATTGAGACTCTAAAATGTAGATATGAATCAGAGCATATGCATCCCAGATTTCTGTCAAGCTTGTAGAGGTGAAAAGGAAGGTTTATGACCTTCCTACAATTTTTCTATCTTCAACTTCCACAATATAATCCATTCCATATAATTTATATTTATTATATTTATTAACACATTTCTCAATAATGCTTAGGTCATCATTTGTAATTGATGATATGCACTACTGAAATCATTTAAACCATATTAGGTCTCTTGATTTATCATGTTTTTATTGTGAAATTTTTAGTATATGATATATATAATCTTCATGAGCATTTTGATTGTAATATTATTAAATTTTATCAAGTAATTAATAGTTATAATTTCCTGAACTTTATGCATAGTATACAGATTTTCTCGCATTTAATAGATGATTACTTTTCATGCATGATATTAATTTGCATATAAGAAATTATATGACTGATTACAAGATAAATGTGGCATTTTCAAGTAAGCAATGAAGGCTAGTTGTCAAAACTATAATTAATACATATTGACTCTTAAAATATAATACTCTTGTTTTGATTAAAAATATATATATATAGTTTTGAAAATATATTAGTTTTCTTTGGGAAGATTAAATTTTAAATTTTAAAATTGAACGCGTCATTATGAACAATATATCACCTCGAAAGACGATCATATCGTTCCCTAATGGGTTCAAATTTCAGAACTTTAAATTTATCTAAATTATTATCGTCAGACTCAAGAGGAAACAACATATGATCTCGAAAGATCATAATGAAGTTTAATCGATTGCCTAACTATGATAATTTAGATAGAAGATCATTAATCTCATAATCAAAACTACAATAATAATTGATATATCTATCCGAAGAAAGAAGGTATCAATTATTATCGATCATTCGAAAATGACGATAATGATCGTTGTATTTGATTTTCCCAAAGAGGATTAATTAAATTTTTGAAAAATTGATTTTGTTTTGAAAATAAAATTCTGGGTTTCTAAATCTCCTACAAGCGCAAGCCCTCGTAGTTAATTACATCGTAGAAATTTGGAATTTTTCTACGAAAACTCTCGATTAAAATAGCGGTAGAAATTTTATTTTAGATTTTCAAAGATCGATATCAAAGGGGGAAAAGGGTAGGAATTTTCAAATGGGATTGGTTCAATGTTGAGCACTTATTTCTGAAGTCAAATGAGGAGAAGTAGGAGGTGCTTTGAGATTCTGAATTACTTCAGAAAACACCTCAGTCTATCCTAATTGTTAGGCTTGTATTTGATTGAAAGAAATTTTTTAGTTTGAGTGGTCAATTTTATTAGAAAGTGGGATTCAAATCCCAGAAGTTGAGGTCTTATGGCCCGAGCCAGCCTCAGAACCTAAGTCTAAATTGGGCACTCGAAATTAGTACCCCGAACCTAGCTAGTGCAATGCGGATCTGGTCTTACCCCGGCCTGGATTGGGGAGCCAGCTAAACCACCTAAACGATTTCAAAATATGAGTCCGGTCTTTTTTGTAGAGTGGTAGGGACGTTATTTAAGAAAAGTTTTGAAAACAGGGCCGACATCTAGAGCAGATCCTAATTGGCCCCTTTGACTTATGTTGGGTTTTTGATGTCTAAATAATGCAATTAAATATTAGACTCTTTTAAATTTGTTACTAATGCGATGCATGCTAATTGACTCAATTGAATGCACAATTTGTATGTAGCAGTTTAAAAATTTTTGGCTTAGAAAATAGGTTTTATCCTAGAGATTGCATAACATCCCCTTGACAGATCGGCATCCTCATAGGCCAGGTGGTCTGCCAGAACCCGCAGGCGGGGAGATGCCTAACAAGGTTGAGAAAGTACAATATGTATGCATGAAAAACCCTCGGCGAGTCCGAGCTTACTTCTTAGGACCGTTTAGACTTGCTATCTTATCTTAAAAATTTTATTTAATTAAAGTAGAAGAATTTTTGACAGACCCCTAAGAGCCTAAATTCGAATTCCAGGTCAAACCAAATACGGCATGCAAATAAAAAGACTAGAAAAGCAGGAGTTCTAATGCGCAATCAAATTAAACAAATCAATTAAATTTATCAAATTGAATGTCCATATGGCAAGTGCCACTTATTATTACATCTCAAAAATTACAAGAAATTAAAGTGGCCGGGCACCACTGACTACAACCCGGATTTCTAATCCTAAATTAAATGAATTTGAAATTTGGGATTCTTCTCGTTGTCCATTTCTTTCGTCTTCTCACGAACATCTTGATTCGTCGGTTCCGGATACCCAAATGAAAAGAAAACTCCCCTTTAATTGGGGTGTTATCTTTCCTCTTTGGATCTTTGAAAGAGATCCTAATTTGACTTCCAAATGGAAGAAGACTCTCCCCTTTAGGGATGTCTTCACCTCTTTGGAATTCAAATTGGATCGAATATCCCAAATTCAAATCATTTTAAAGAATTACAACCTTAACTGAATTAAATTTACATTGAGAGAAATAAGAAAATCTAGACTCGATCCTGCAAGGTTATCCTAATAATCAACAGTTGTATATATTCCCAAGCAGTTATAATATGAAAAATTGAAATGCATTTTTTTTAGCCACACTTGGCCATGCTCTTTTTATTTAAAGGGGATCTTAAGCGCGGCAGGTACCTGTGCAAAGAGTTATATATTTTTTTATTAACTGCCCCCTTTAATTTCAGCTCCTTGTATGAGCATGGCCACCTGCATAAGATTGCACAAATATAATTCGTCCCTAACCTAGGGGTAAGTCTAACGCACAATCAATCACAGAGTGCAGTAAGTAAGTAAGCAAACATAACAATTCTATACTAGCAAACAGCATACAGTAAAAGCTCGAAAAATACGGCACACAACTGCAGAAAGTAAAACACCGACCTAGCCTAGAACTAGAGTCAGTGATCCTAGCAAAACATCTAAAGTGTGTGAGGTAGGTCGTGTGGTTTTGATGTGTCCTAAATAGGATTATTAGTTAGAGTTATTTCAAGTTCGATTGGTTGTAAGGCTTAAGGGATTTTTTTAATTAGAATTTAAATATTAATATTTTAAATCTTTTAAAATCAATTATTTAATTATTTGTTGGGAACCAGCTTTGTTTCACACCGAGGCCGTGAAGTTTATTTCACCTTCCTTGGGGCTGAGTTAACAGCCTCGTAGGCCTGGGTTACCCAGTGGTACCCGGTATAATTAAGTAGCTTAAATTGATTAAGAGTTTAAGTGTTAATAAATTTTATTAGAAAAGTTTGATTACTGATTTTTTAAGTTGATTAATCATTTTTGGGGTTTTAAGACAAATTTGAGTTTTATAAATTTTTATGAATATTTTAATCATTTAATTAAAGGGTCAAAAATTGACTTTTTGGTTAAGCTCAAATTATGGAATGTTTGTATTTTGTTAAAGTCTAGACCTTACTACGATCAGTTAGAAGGTAAGTACGTTGAAATCGGATTTTTCTACATTTTATTACAAAGGTTTGAAGTTTTAGCTAGATTTTAACTAAGATTTGACCAAATTGTTGACTTTTTGAAATTTTATAGATTTCTGAAATTTAATATTTTTAATAAATATTAGACATTATTATGAGTTGAATGCAAGTGAGTTTGTTCAATTTGGATTTTTCTTGAATTAGTTATAAGGGTTTGAAGTTTATGTATTTATTGGAATTATTGAAAATCCTTAATTAAAGGGGCTTTTTGGGATTTTGATCCAAATGTGATCTAAACTCCTTGAAATCAGCTCCAAAGATCAGTAATGACCTAAGGAGGGATTCCCAAGTGTTTGGAAAATTTTTGGAATTTTTAATATTTTTTAATCAATTATATTAATAAAATATTCAATTTTACTTAAAATTAGATTAAGACTTAATCTGCTGTCAAAATGAGTTGGTTTCAATTTTCATGGGTTAAGGATTCAATTATGGTCAGTTAGAGGGGTTATACATATTTTTTGGGTTTAAATTTGATTTATTATATTTTTAGAAGTTTCGAGGATTAATTAAGGCTTAAACTTAGGAAATTTGATTAAGGGCCTTGATGATTTCCAAAACCAGTGGAAATTTTCCCTAAGGCTGAGAATGTCACTATGTTTGAAATGTTTAAGCTTCAAGTTCAAAAGAGGTATATCCTAATCACAATGCATTTTCTAAGTTATCTAATCAAAGTCCTTAATTATTGTCCTTAGTGACACTAAGTTTAATAGGTTTGAATCAAGGTTCCAACTAACCCTCAAACTTTAACATATAAATAAACACGCAGAACCAAACAAGTCCTTAGGTCTAGGAGAACCTAGACTAAGTGGTGTGTGCTCCCTAAGCATGCAAGGACTAATTAACATAATTAAGATAAGATTAATGAATAATCAAGAAATGATTATCCACTAATCACCCCCTTTATTTCTATTCAAATATACTCAATCTACATTTAAGATTTCAAGTGACCTCTCAAATATTTAAGGCTCTAAATACATATAATTTGAAAATATATTTTAAAATATATGAACATATATAAGTATATATACATATAAATATATTTACATGCATATATTTCAAAATAAAATAACTGAAAATATTAAATCTTGAGGAATTGAGGGGTTCACTGATTTCATCATCACACAAATGCAATTTCTCTTAGATCTCTTTCTTTTTTTTTAAATTAAATATATGTATATATATGTAAATATATATTTTACTTAAAAATTTAATAACTGTTAAAATAAGACTTCAACAGAGGCTTAATAATAACTGGAAGTTCAATATATGCTCAAGAATATTCATGCCAAATTTTGGACTAAAATAGCTTATGTATATTTAATTAAAAATAAAATACGTTTTTCTGTATTTTTGAAATTTTTCAATAAATAAGAATAAATATAGTTTTATTTTATTTTTAAAATAAATTAGACATAAATATGAACAGATTGATATATTATACGTATTTTTTGGTTTTGTATTTTATTTTTTATGATTTTTTGAAATTTCTGCAATTTAAAAACATTTAAAAATAATTTGTTTTATTAAAAAAAAAAAAAATGCGGCGCAGTCGGGACAGCTGGCGGAAGCTGGATCAAACGCGTGGTGGCGGCGCGGGTCCACACGGCATTCACTTAAACAGCTCAGCAGTTGACAGCCGCCGTCCGATCGAGCGCCTATTCCATTCAACGGCGGGGATCAGATCACGTCTCTGATATCAACTCAACGGGATCGAACGGTCCAGCTTGATCCCGCGGTTTCAATCGGACGCTGAGGATCCTGCCAGACTATTTTCCGTGCGGACAGCAAATATGCACGGTCGGACAGACAGCGGGATTTCGAGATCAGAACCGTTGATCGTGAGATCAACGGTCCGGATCTAGCCCAGTTAGGAGCTGGCGTAGTCCGAACCCTAGAATGAGTATTTGAGCTCGTTCTCACAATCCGACTAATCAAATTGATTGAAAATTTAAACCTAGATAGTATACTTGAACAGAAATAATGGGGAATCAAATTTATAGCTCGATATGCACAAAAAATTAAACTATTTAATCTAGTGTACTTAGATCTAGGGTTTGAGTTTTTCACCTTGATTTTGGACGGATTGAACCGTTAAATGGATGGTTGAGCTTGTAGACTGTCCACGATTAAGTTCCTAGTTGAATCCACGCTCCGACACGCCACGAATCGCCTTGTACAAGCCTTGGACGGATTGAGTATTAGGCTCGTCGGAAGATCGCCGGAGACAGCTTTGACCGGCGGGATTTGAGTGGGGAGATGTTGAGGAGGTCCATTAGAGCTCAAACGAATAGAGAGTTTGGCCGGAGGAGCTCTAGGTAGGTGAGAGAATATAGGGATTCTAATCCAATAATTTCTTGAGGTTTTGCCCTATTGAATCGTGTTCTGATCAAATGGGCGGCTGGGATTTAATGGTACACTCCCTAGATGCATGCCAAGTGGCAAGGGAGTGGTTGAAAGGCTGAGAACAAGGACAGCCCAAGGACACTTACGTGGAAAGTGAATTTTGGCCTTATTTGCACATGGGGCTGATTAGGGCTTAATCCAAAGCTTAAGCTGGGTTTTAAACAACAGTTAGAAGGTTCTGGAGCATATTTAAGCTACTGGAATATAGTGGATTAACTCAAGCTAAAAGATTTGGTCATTTAAAGGTTTGTTGACCATGTGTTGACTGGTCAACTGATCATGTTGACTGCTGAGGTGGCATCCAAATGGCTTCAAGAGCTGGTTAAAGTGATTTAAAACAAAGGCTAAGTCATGGGATTGAGATTTGAGTTTGGTATGAGAGTTTGAAATAGATTTGATCAAGTCCTCATGACTTTAATATGTCAAATGAGAATTGATTTGGCTTGCCTTGGCTTTGGATATATTTAAACTCTAAAATAGAATGGGATCAAGGGCTTGATATGCTTTGAATGAGTTGACCCACCAAGAGTCATTGATTTAGCTCGAATGGATAATTTGACTATGATTTTGAGTTTGATTAAATCAAAACTCCAATTGATTTGATTCCAATTTAGTTTGAATGGGTTTGAAACATGTTTGAAGATGTGTTTGAGAGTTTGATTGATTTGATATGATTTGGATGGGTTGATTTAATTGAATGTATTGAATTGGTTCATATGGGTCAAATTTGACTAACCATGGCTTAGTTGACTTGGTCAACTATTGGTTGGGTCAAGGGTCTAATTTTGGGCTCAACAAGTTTGAAATATAGTTTTAAAATTGTTGAATGTGTTTTGAAGGTTCAAAGAAATCAATTAGGCCAAAACACACATTTGGGCCCTTAATGGGCCTATTGGGTCAATTAGGTTGACTTGGTCAACCAGGTTGACCCAAGGTCTGGAAATGGGTCCAACAAGTTTGATTTGATATTTAAAACTTGTTGGATACGGTTGCATTCAATTTGGAGGTCATTTGGTTTGAAATCCCTATTTGAGCCCTATAGGGGTATTTTGGTCATTTTGGGCTCATGGCCACTAGGGGTTGAAATGAGTCCAGAAAGTTTCAGTTTATCGATCAACATATAATGATTAATGGTTTGGAAGTGATTAGAGACTTTGGTGAAGGCTCTAAGGTCAAAAACTTCAATGTGATAGGTCTAGTGGCATAGGCTGTAAATATTTGAAGGTTTTACAGCCTTTGAATTTTGATTTAGTTTTTGAGGTTAGAGACCTCAGAATGAGATCGAATTTGGAGGGTTTCCTCCAGAGACATGTCCCATCAGTATACAACTGACAGACTCTGAATCGGAGGTCATTCGATTGGGTTTTAAAGTATTTGAAAATTCACTGGGAGAGGCTTTCATGACTTGGACCTTTGGCCTTGAATTTTGGGTTTGATTTTGGATTTGGATTGAATTTTGGATTTCTAAGATCTAAATACATCCTAGGGTCTGGATCTAAGAGAATCCTAGAATTTGAATTGATTTGGGTATTGAATTGATTTAGGGATAAGATTGGTCCAAGTGACCTCATATAAAAATGAGGTCAACAACTCTGCGTAGGAAAGTGGGCCGACGAGCTATCTTAAAACTAAAGATTTATGGTGTGATTCATGATTTTAGTCTGTAACTTATCGACTAGTTATGCAGACTAGTAGAGAATGACAACTCTCAAAGATTTATTGAAAGCCATGTGCGAATTAACTTAAGATAATAAATAATGATGGAAATATATAGATTGATAACCAACTGATCAACAGTTGTGGTTAAATTAAAATTTGATGATCAACTAGTCAGTAGTTGGGATGAATAATGAAAACATCATATTAAAGCTTGATGTCATGCCTTGCTCTTCATAATCATATTCATGATTACGATTACGTGATATCATATGAAATGATTTTTAAATAGAAGTCGTACTAATAGAACATACATTGATACTGATATAACATGATATAGAACACTGTCATGACATATTGATTGAGATTTGTAACAATTTGTCTTATGGTGTTATTGACTACTATTAGTTTTACTAATCATATATTCATATTGATTTTACTGTTAATTGATATTGACTTTGTAGATTGCTTAGTGTTCATACCGATAGCTTATTTATTGATATTGATATTGACTGGAGCAGACATATTAATTCTTTTGCCTTACAAGTACAGTAATTTTTTGTTACTTATTTGTCTTTTATGCTCATTACGTGATTTTATTTTATTTCAAGTATATGTAATGAGCCTATAGATTGAGGCTTAGTTGTGACAACAATTTCATTTTACTTTTAGCTCTTTTGGTTTATATTCTTTTCTAGTCAATGATGGCTATTGCATATATATGCTTTTGGACTTTGTAATAGAATGTAAATATTAATCGTAGTAATGTAATTATGTTTTTCGTTATTTATATTTCTTTTGAATGCAATTAGTAGATTTTAATTGTCAATGATCTATATATATAATGCATTAGCTTTATGAATTCTATAATAATATTAATAAAAACTAATTAAAATACTAATTTTTTGGTGTATAATTTACGCTTCCATTTATATCACAAAACTTTATAGATTGCTATAATGCATGTTAAAATATACAAACTAAAAAAAAAGAATGAAAATATATATATTTCTTCTCTCACATTCAGAAATATTTCTTCATGTGGAAACAAACAAATACAAAAAAACACCTTATAAAAGGTTAAATTTAGGTTTGCAACCTTACAACAATTAATCACCTTACTAAGATAGCTTTCTGAACGGACTTGAAAGTTTTTTTGTAATTTACAAATCCCATAAACCAAAACTCAAATCCATCAACAGTGACTATATACATATATTTCTGATTCGGATTTTCCGTATTCTCACTTGAAAATGCTCCCTTCACCTTCTTCAATGGAATCAAAACCTGCAGAAAAATCCATGCTTAATAAGAATTTATACAATTCTTCCCCATATTTTACACAATTGTTAAAGTTTAAAAAAACATGTAAAAAATAAATTTAAAAATTATGTAACTCACCTTATAAGGTACCTTAGCTGAATTTCCAACAGTTGAAGAGACTTTGATTGCTCTCTCACTGCAAAATCCAATTCTTTCAGTAGAAACAAAGAGCACGCCTGCTACAGGCCCTGCAGTGGTGGACATATAGCACTGTGACGCCTTGAGCAATTTCTCATCTTCTACTACCGAGAAACTTTTGCGGAAAACCCCCTCAAAACCTCCTGAATTAATAATTCTTGCTCCCAGGCTCAGTTTCCCCTTAACAGTATCAGATATCTTGTGCCCCACGCTCACTGTACAGAACAGAACTCTTCTTAATTAATTAGTTCTCATTTGATTCTATGAAATTTTTTAAAAAATTATATTTGTAAATTTGGATAAATTATTGTCCTTGATTGTAAATTTTTGCAGCTATTAATCTCTTACACAAAAAGATTAAAATGAGAAAAAATTTTTTGCTGAAGTTCCTAATGTAAATATGGATCAAAAGTGTTATTTGAAAAAAAAAAGAGAGAATTTGTGTTTTTTCAAAAAAAAAAAAAAAAAAGAAAATACCATTTTTTCTTGGGTAAAAAAATTAAATTGAGAATTATTTTGCACTATTATACAAATTTATATTATGATCTCGTTAATTAATATAATTATTTCATAAAACGATTTTTCTCTTTAATCAACATACTAATAATATTCTAAATTATAATTATAACAGTAATTAAAATATATTAAATTCGTTACAGCAATATTTATTATTTACCGTGATCTCGGACGCCATGCACAAAGCTATCAGCTTTATTGCGTAGTTTGTTCAACCGATCCACCACCACCGAATGCTTTCTTCCTGCAATTAATAAGAACAAAAAGCATAATTAAAATATAAGTTTAACATAATTAAACTATTAAGATTCTACTTAATTTCAGCAAAAGAATTAAAAGTTGTTTAGAGAATAAGAAAAAGAGATTAGTTGCTTAATTACTCGGACAATAACTAAACAAAAAGCTGAGTATAATCCATAAGGAGACAAGTAATTAAACTATTTTAATTCTGCTTACTTAATTTCAATCAATAAATCTGTTTAGAGAACAATAAAAGGAGATTAATTGCTTAATTACTCAGGAAGAAAGTGGATTAGTATTAACACATAATTAAACTCTCTAATCCTACTTAATTTCAAACAAAAAACTCGTTTCAAGAACAAGAAAAGAGGAGATTTATTGCTTAAAAACTCATAATAATTAAATAAAAAACTAAATTTAATCCACAAGGAGAGTAAATAATTAGTACTATTAAGCAATCCTATTAATCTCCTAATCAAGTAGCTAAATGTAATCGATAAGAAGCATGGATTAGTATTAACAGATGATTAAACCATCCTAATCCTCCTTAATTTCAAACAAAAAAGACTATTACAGATCAATAAAAGAAGATTAATTCCTTAATTACTCTATAATCTATAAGAAAGGTGCATTAGTATTAACACAAAACTAAACAATCCTAATCAGCTAATCCTACTTAATTTCAAACAAAAAAGCTGATTAGAGAACAAAAAAGAGAGATCAATCGCTTAATTACTCATAGATGGGCGAACGAACTGTTGTCGAGATGATCTCTCTACTCTATATGATGTTGAGAAAGGGACACCAATAACTTCTTCCTGGTTCGTATTCATCAAATCCATTAAGAAGAACAGAACAGAACAGAAAGAAGAAAAATAGAGAACTTAGGAGGAAGAAGAACTCAGATTCTAGAACAGAGAAATCTGATAGGTCTCCTCCGAATACGCAAAGTATTATATATAATAAAAAAAAATATTGGATATATGAAAAAATATATATATAACAAATTTAAAAATAATATCATAATAAGTTCTGAATTATTTGTTATAATAATAAATTTATTATAATTAATATTGTCATGAATTTATTTGAATTTTATTTAGGAAAATAAAGAAGAGGAGGTCAATATCGGTAGAGGCGAAGCGACTTTCAAATGGAGTAACGCCGTTGGGTTTTTTTAGAAGACAAAAAAAAAAGGCTTGAGGAATGGATGGGCTGGAAACAGCTCATATGCTAATTTTTTTATTAAGAAAATAATTTACCAATTCTTTATGTAAATGATTATTTGAAAATGACTAATATATTTTGTTTTTAACATGATTTTTTTATTTTATATATTATTTTATTAATTGTGATTTATACTTTAATTTTTTAATTAATTTCATTTAATTTTGTATAATTTGATTAATTATCAATTAAGTGAAAATTTTGAGGTGGTTATAGATGAAAAGTCATTAATTTTATTCATATTTTTTTAGCAATATATTTAAATTATTATTAAAATGTTTGATATTTTATAACACATATTATAAATTAACTCTGCTCCCCATCTCTCTATATAGAGAGGGGGGTAGGCTAGCGTTTATGTGTTATGAGTAGGCGTGTCAATTTCGGGTCACGGGTCAGGTTCGGGTTGAACCCGAAAATGACACCGAACTATTCGACCCGAACCCGACCCGTTTTTGAAAACGGTTCAGTTTTCCTGACCCGAACACAACCCGCTTCCGGTACGGGTCAACCCGACAAGACCCGAATGATCCGTTTCCAATAAAAAATTGCTAGTTTTCGGTTTAACAACGGATATATATCCTCTTTTTTCGGTAAAAAAATGAGTATATCTCCTCTTTTTCGGGCCAAAATCGGGTCAATCTCGGGTTGCCGGATCAAAATTGGGTTTTCAGGTCAAATCGTGTCAATTTCGGTTCAAAAGGTTAACCTGAACCCGACCTGATTTTTGAAACGGGTCGAAATGTTGAACCCGAACCCGACCTGTTTTGGGTTCGGGTTGACCCTAACCTGAAATTTTTGGATCGGGTTTGAGTCGGGTTTTCGGGTCTTGTCAAATATTGACACCCCTAGTTATGAGATATCAAAATTTTATTTTTCTATATCATATAAGAGGTATAATATAAGTAAAAAAATTATAAAATAGATCATCAAATTGATTGATTGATTGTCATCTTGATTGAGGATTTAGCTCTAGTTTGAAGAAAAATTATTATGTGTGTTGTCAGACTGGCGGTGTCACCCAATAAACAGTGTTTTGGGTAATGTGACGCGTTCGAATTGGTCTCCTGATCCATCCTGACGCTGCACGTAATAATCTCTCAATTTGAGAGGGCATAACATAGAAATTATATGATTGTGAATTTTTTGCTCAATATAAAAAAAAAGTTATTAAATATTATTAAAGGAGAATTTTATCAAAATTTTAGTGAATTATTTGTTGAATAATAATGAGCATGTTCATAAACATAGGAAAAATTAGAGGTTCAATATTCAAAATGTTTATTTATATGTAAATTCTTAATTTTTTTTTGCAAAGTTATATAATTACATGAATTAGAATAAAATACTGAGTTATTTATTGTTCACATTAATTAATTCACTTAAGATCCTAATTGGAGGGATTAAAAAGGTGATCTATCCAATTATTTATTAATATTTTTTTATAAAACATTTTTAGACTTAATTTCAATTAGCCACAAAATAAGAGTCAATAATTTGCATTAATTAATTTCAGCTAAAATTGAATTTCTTTAAAGGTTTTTTAAATAGTATTTTCTCTCAAATATATTTTTCATATTTTTTCAAAAAAAGTAGAAGCGTTTCATAACGCTTTCATAAAAGGGAAATGGTCAATTATGTGTGCCTTTTAAAGAAAACATATGAACTGCAAAAAATATGAGTTATAAATATTTTTTTATAAAATATAAATACGGATTAATTTTTGTCTTCTTTATATACAATTTTATAAGAAAATCCTAAATAATCCTCATTTGTCATAGATGTTTTTATCTATAACATAAATTAATGATCATATTTTTGAAAAAAAAAAGTGTTAAAATATATTACTTAAAATATTAATTTGTTTTTTTAAATAATTTGATTAAAAACATTATCTTTAATTATATCAATTTTATATACAAAAGAAAGTAATCAACCTAAGTTTAAGAAAATAATTTCATTTACATTTCAAATAATTTTTATATTGCACCAATCTAAGGATGCCAAAATATGACCTGACTCGAAACCCGTTGGCATTATGGGTCGGGTTCAGGATCGGGTCAATCAAATATGGCCAAAAAAATTTAGGTTCGGGTCAACCCGTTTGCATTATGGGTTGGGTTCGGTTATGAGTTTTTTACTTGTTTGTAAAATTGGGTAGTGTTCGAGTTGATCCATTTAGACCCAGGTCAACTTGGATTCGACCAGAGTCAGACTCGTCGACCCGTTTTGACACCCCCTACACCAATCTCAAAAATAATTCAAGAAATTTAACACAAAATTATATCAAATTTAGATTAATGATTCATTTGGGATGACTTCCTTACTGTTTCTTTAGTAGTAATTTTATAGTACAAAAAATTAAAAAAATTTTAACTAGAAAACTGCTTTAAGAATTAGTAAAAACTCATCCCAAAAGAAGTCGCTTTCTCAAATGAGAGAAATTATTATGTGAGGACGCTTGATGAATCTCTATGTCCAGAGCTAATCAGGTCCTACCACGTCAGCATACCAAGTAGTACCGAACCGTGGTACCGAGCGAAAGGGTGACGTGGAGCATTCTGGTTATTCTCTGGATGACATTCGACGTCCACACAAAATAATTTTTCCTCAAACGAGCCTAAGTTGCCTTCTCTATTTTTTTAAATGCTCCCTTAATTTATTTTCAAAATATATGATTAAATGTAATATTTTAAGATTGAACACCTAAGAGGGAAAAAAAACACATAAGAGGGGAGAAATATTATTTTTTCTTTATTTGTTATGTTTTTATCAACAAGATATCATCCCCCATATTCTAAATAATAAATATCAATATACTAAATTTCATATATTACTAAAATTAATCTTCTTATCCAAAATAAACAACTAACCAAAATTATAAAATTTAATTTAACATTAAACCTAAAATTTAAAAATATATATATAATGATTAGATTAAAAATATAATCTCCTTTAAAATTTTAATTTTATCAATACATTTCATCAATTAAATTTATCAAATACATTAATTTTTATTTCATATCATTTAAAATTTCCTTATCATAATTATCTTCTCATATATTAAAAATTATTTATAAAAAAATTTTAATGCATCCAATTGACAACAAAATGATCATCAAAAATATTAAAATCTTGCATTGTATTTATCATAGTAATGATAAGTTTTGATTGTAACATAAAAAATATAAAAAAAAAAAGAAAAAAAAATGTTCATTCACCATTTAAAATGTGGAAAATCCATTCATAAAAATGATAAGTATTCTCTCAACAAATGCCTATGCTATGTATTGTTGTTTTGCATACAAAATATCTATTATTAATTAATTAAATATATTTAAAATAAAATGTCAAAAATTCAAATATAATTCAAGCATCTAAAATAAGCCATTATGGTGGACTGAATCGAATAAGTCGATTTTTTTTCTTACCAATAAAACTATTTAGCAAAATTAATATTAATATAAAAAAAGATTGTATTTATATAATGTTTTTTTCTAAGCCAACCACACGTGCAGTACGGCAGGACAGAACCACACGTGTGAAACACTCAAGCATTTGGTCAGTTATCTTGCTTCAGTTCCAATCTTGATAGCCTTTAAAATTTGACTGATTGTATTTATATACTAATTCAATGATATGGAATTATGCATTTAATTTATATAAAATGATTTTTAGATGAAATATAAATCGATTAAAATATATAATAAATGAGACAAATATTAAGAACCAAATTGTTGTTTTTAAGATATTTAAAATTATTTATCATTTTTATCACAAATTTTGTCATTACATATAAATAACTTAATTATTTTAAATTTATTTACATACTTTGGAGATTGAATTATATAAGTTCATACATTAACAATTAAAAATATGACATATAAATTTAAAAAAATCAAATCAATATATCATGACTAGGGGTGTAAACAAGTCGAGTCGAGCTTAAGTCAGGGGGTGTTCGAGCTCAACTTGCAACGCTGAAACAGGCTTGTCGAGCAGCTCAAGTACGAACTGTACAAATTCGCCCACAGTTCGAACTTGCGAGTCTCCGATAGTCCGACGTCTCTTCATCTTCCCGCGGCCCGTTGTTATTTTAAAAATATTATTAGTGAATCGAGCCAACTAGTGAGCTCGCGAGCTGAGCTTGATCAAGTTCGAACTTGACTCGTGAGCTCGCGAGCCAATAAACGAGTCGAGATCAAGCCAGCTCAGTTCACTAACACCCCTGATCATGACTAAGGCTTCGTTTAAGACAGCTTTCTTATTGTTTTTTAAAACAATTTTTTAGTACAAAAATTAAAAAATTATGAACTAAAAATCTACTTTAAGAAACAGCAAAAAAATCATCCCAAACGAAATCTAATGCTTTGTTTAGAAAGCAGTGAGAAAGCTGTCCCAAATGAAGCCTAAATTTATTTTTCCATTTTTTTTAATGATCATGCTATTTGCTATGCTTGCTTGATGATTTTGAATTCTACATCAAAATATTCATAAGGGATAAAAATGTAAAATAAAATTATGTCAAAATATTATGATGCGAATTGTGTGAGGATTTTTTTGAAAATCGTTTAATTTGCTTTAAGATTAGTGTAACATAAACTTTTAACATTCAATTCTAATCTCAAAATAAATTCAATAATTTTTAAGCTCATCTAAATATAATATATATCATGATATCCTAACATAATATTACCCAACATAAAAAAATAATCTAAAATTGATTTTAAAAAGAAAATTGTATTTAAATTTATAATTTAAATCAAATTATCTAAAAAATATATGATTATTAGCAAGCTTGAGATCCCCTAATCCATTATTATTAATGATAAATTATGTTGTCTTGTTTCTATATATTTCAAAATTAAAAAATAAAATAAATTTTATTATATTTATACCCCTTAAATAAACCTTTATAGCAATGATAGTTTATGTACCAAATAAAAAAAAATAAATTAATGTTATTAATCAATTTATCAAAATTCAAAAACTCTTAATAAATGTGTAAATATCTTATATTTAAATAAATTGCTAAAATTTTAAACTTTTCACAAATTTTCTTCACTAGTTAATCACATATTGTAACTATTTTTTAAGTGTGAATTAATGTAAAGAATATAAATTATTTAAAAACTCAATAAAATAAAATAAAAAATAGCCAATCAATTGTAGCCACATAAAAATGACAAAAATATTGGACATTAAAATTATTAAAATTGGTGAAATTTCAAAACTTGTTTGCCATTCTAACATTTGGATGAAATTTCTTAATGGTCAATTCCATTATTAAGTTTTATTATTATTTTTTTAATCCATATAAATATAAATAAGGTTTTTGCAATAAGCATTAAGTAAAAGTCATAATACAAATTTTAATGACTGAGTCACCACAATAGCGTAAAATTGTTCATATAATTTTATTGATTATTTCCTTTAATTTTTTCCTTTTGGATTTAGCTAATATTTTGTTTGGAACGGTTTCTTTATTGCTTCTTAAATCAAAATTTTAGTACTTAAATTTTGATTTTTATTTTTTCTTTCATTGTCAAAATAAATAAATAAGGGGCCATGGTAGGTAAATGGAGCTAGCAAATTTTATTAAAAAAATGTAATAATATTTTTCTCCTTCATTATTTCTTAAATTAAAATAATAATTATAATAATTTCATAATTTTATAATTAATTTTTTTTAAAATTATATGATTTAAATATAAAAATTACTATATAATTAAAATTATAAATTTTATATTATTAAAATAAAATAATTTATTTCTTAAAAAATTAATTAACCGGTTTAATTATATTTAAATATAAAATTTATATTATTGAAATAATAATGTATAGAAAGCAGAATTTAAAAATCGGGTTTATATAGAAACTCTAATTTGAAAATCCGGTTCTATAGAAACCAGATTTTGATGTTCTGGTTTCTATAGAAACCGGATTTTTAAAGCCCGATTTCGCTTTTTTTTTTTTTAATTTTTATGCTCTACGATCCTTATGCGTATTAAGGTATTAAACTTGCTCCTTTTTATAATTTGGCCTATATAAAATGACATGTTGTTATAGTTTGTTTACGACAATCCAGCTATCGTTGTTTGGAGAAATTATTCTGTGTGGAGACCGGACGCAAAACGCTGTCCGGGCACCAACCAGAATGCGCCACTTCAGTGGTACTAAGCTACCGTACTGAGCGTTACTGAGCACAAGTGTGACGTGGCGCATTCTGGTTGGTCTCCGGACGGCGTTCGACGTCCGTACAGAATAATTTTTCCGTTGTTTGACTACTATCGCCTGGTCACCATCACTTGTAAACCATCATCATCTATTTACCTATCGTCACTCAACCACCAACATTCAACCAACATCATTCAGATATTATCATCACCCTTCCATAATTCTCAAACATTCTCAACTATCACAAGAGAACAAATTAGTATTTTAAATAATCTCATCTTCTCCAATTGAGAAAGAATATACTTTTATTATATCTATTTATCTTGTGGTTCATTTCATCTATCCCCAATATGATTTTCTTATATTGTTTAGAATTTTCATATAAAAACTCTAATACTTCACTTGTTATTTTCTTTTATTCATGTACATGAAAAGCTTAGTGCTAAATTAGACTATAAAATTAAATCTTTATTATTATAAATTTTCTAACATGCAACACGGCTTAACCCTAAGACTTGATAAACACACAACACGCCTTCATAGAACGTCCACTCCAAGGCTGCTTTAACAACCATTGTCGATCATATCGCATCCTTTAATCACTGTTGTAGGAGACTCAACTCATCTTGAGATATTAATTGGGAGCTTTGGCTATCAATCAATATATATTAGATTCGAAGTTTGCATATGTCATGTGTATATGAGTTTGCTTTATTTGGCCTAAAATTAAAAAAAAAAAAACTATAGTAGCAAAGCTCTGTAATCGGAAAAATGATTATGTGCGGACGCAGAACGTCGTCTGAAGATCAACCAGAATGCATCACATCACCTCTTCACTCGAAACTTCGGCCCGATACCACTGACCTGACTGCACCTGATTCACCTTCAAAAAAGCTGCTTCTGATGTCCGCACAGAATGATTTCTTCTGTAATCGATATTTTTAAAGAAAAAAAGAAATAATTTCAATAAAAGTTTGGGTTATAAGGTCGGGACCATTCGGCCCGGTGAGAATCGAATGAAACCCTAATCCCTAATTCCTGGTCTACCGAATCCGTCTCCCACCAAACCTATCAGACTCAGAAGGCCGACAACTGTCATCGGATTTTTTCCCGCACTGGTCTTTCTTGGGTTCTTCTTTCCTTTATCTTCTTCTCCACGTCGCTTCCCCCTTCGACGACTGATCTCCTTCCGTTCTTCACTCAAATCCTCCGTCTCTTCTGGAGTCTCTCGTGCTTGCCGGATGAGAACACATAGAGAGAGTGTTTGGTGAGGGGAATGTGGATATAGACAGTAAGTTTTTAAATGTGATCGCGTCAGAATACCCTTTCTTAATTTGGACTCTGTCGCGCGTGTTCTTTAAAGCTAATAAGCTTATTTTGCATTTGGAGGCTAGCATCGATACTTGCTTAAAAAAGTCCGGTTCTTGAATTTCTTTTTTCTTAATTTGAAAGTTGAAGTTTTTGGCCTCACTTACCGAGTTAAAGCAAAGAATGAGCTTAGGAGGTGCATTTAGGAACATCATCCGCCCTCTGTCAGCAAAAATGCTTTTAACAATCCCTGCAAGATTATCTGATGCAGTTCCCTTACCATCGGCAATAGAAAAGTCCCAATGCCTTCGAACAACTTTCATCATCAAAGGGCCCTTGGGTCTTTCTTTGAGACGATTGTTCGGCACTTCAACAGGTGGTGCGGCTTTCCAGAGCTTGACTGATACTCATTTCCCAAAGAGAAGGCCCGGAACAAAGCCTCGTAGGAAGAGGGCAAGTCTCAAACCTCCGGGTCATTTTCTACCTATTGCTCTTCATTTAAAGAATTTAATTGTAGAAATTTCTTTTTGAACTTTGTTCTTGACTTCTTAAGTAGTGCCCATTGGAAATGTGCTTCCATCTTGTTATATATTTATATTGATCTTGGTATATTGCTACGTTTTATCATCTTGTGCTGATGTCATGTGTTACCCTACTAATCATTAAATTGTGTATGTGTTGCTTACAATTGATAACCACTATTGTTCAAAAGTGTTTTATTGACCTTGCTTTTGTATAAGACTATAAGTATACCTCCATTAGATACAAGATCAATTATGAATTTATACCTTCATTAGAAGTAGAAATTGATATTGAAATTTCACCTCAAATCATATGTAACATAAACCCCCATTATAATATATTATAATATTGTTACAAATTTAAAGTTGAACATTAAATCTACTATTGAATATGAGTTCGGACTTCTCAAAGATATTGAATTTAGCTCTCATTAGTTAACATGACAGCGAACAAATTATGACTGCTGAAATTGATATACCAATGAAGAGTTGGATGATTTAAGTCTTATCTAAGTTCTTAGGAAAGTTATTTCTACAAATCAAATTGTGTCAGAAATTAGGATGATAGGTTAGCTGGTGCAATAGTGTGATGGGAGTGACGTGTGGAGGCTTGTAATGATAAATCAATTTTTTTAGAGTTCAAAGGATTGTGCCTTAATGACAAAAGTTGACCATTAGAGTTAAAGTCCTCAACTAGATGGTGAGGCTACTTTTCACGATGATAATCGAGCAATGCAGTTGGCAAGAGTGAGGAATCCCCAGGGGTTTATGCCAACCATCACTCATGTCAGTCTTCATTTAAGTTTGAAATAATTAAAAAGTACAACAAAATTTTTAATGGTGATTTCTCAATGTAGTCAATGGTGCGTGCAAGAATGAGAACATTCGGTTAAGAGAAAGAGGGAGGAGTTTTCTAGGCAAGATACTTCCTATTAGAGGAGAAAGAAGAACAGGATGGACATGTTCAAAAGAGGGAGGTTTTGAGATAAAGGGATGCCTAGAGAATCTACCAACTAACTAGAAGGGAGCTCGTGGTGTAAGTGGTTTGATTATATAGCCTACATCCACTATATATAGAGGGGGAAGAATTTCTCTGTAATCAATAAAATGTACAAGATGCCAAATTCTATGTGTTTGTGTGGCACATAGAGAGATGGACTAGAAATACCTACACAAGGCTTGGCCAAAAAAGCCATGTGAGCATTGATTGGCACAATATTATGATGGTAGTGTGGTCCATGCAAGAGTGAATATGTGTCTAATGGCTGAGAGGTGTCACAGAAAATGAATGTTTTAGATAGAATGGTTGAATGGAATTGTGACATTGACTGCAATAGTTGCATAGGACAAGATATTAATGATTTGACACTGTAATGATATTGACAATGATAGTTGATTAAATCCCAAATTTGCCACATGTCAGTCATGCACGATGTGTTGGATTGAATGGGCGTTAGTGATGAGCCATAGTGATGGGATTAGGATTTGAAATGATGATAATGGCCTAATCAAAGTAATGTGATATAATACTCCTAGATATGAAGCGGTGGATTTGGTCTCTATGTAGTCAATTTGATTAGGGTTGACAAAGTTGGTTAATTTGAGAAGTTTGAAGTGGTTTGGAAGTAAAATTTTGGGCAGATAGGAATTATTGTGCGCTAAGATGATCATGAAATTGGTCTCATCTTCGGGTAATGAGATTGGGTATTCTAGAAAGAGGAATGATTGACCTAATTAGTTTAGTTAAGGTGGTTGTATTGGTAAGTTTGAAGCAAAGTATTTGATTAGGCTAAAAAAATCCTACAAATGTAAGTTTTGGGAGGCCAATCTTATTGCAAATTAAGTTTAATTATTGATATCGCTTATGGTTGGATGTGGTCGATTATGGCTAGACCATATGGGTGTATTGTATGGAAGCAGAGGAGTTAACCCCATAGCATGCTGTCAAGTTAGACGTCCCTCAAGCCAAGTGGGAAGCAAACCTAAGAGGAGCCTAGAGTCAAATTGTTGCAACACATTAGGTCGAATTGTATGAAGGTAGATGAGTCAGGCTTGAGCATACTATAAAGTTGAACATCCCTCAAGTTGACTAAGAAACAAGGTTCAAGTTGATCTCAGGGAACTCATACTTTAACTATTGGGGCTTAGCTTTGTCATGTTCACATGTGTAAAATCAAGATTGAATGTAAAAAATGAGATGTTACAATAGCTGCTAGGGGAATCTTTTGTGGTCCCATCATTTGCCTATTGCTTTTAGTTAAAGGTAATCCCTACGGTGTCGGCATGTGTCCAGATCGTTAGAAGGTTGTCGCCATGCTCTTATGTGTTGTATGGATGCTAATCAACCCCCAATCTTCTATCCGAATTTCCTATTTAAACTCAAGCGTTTTAGAGGTAGATGTGTTGGGCCCAAGCAAGTTTTCAAGTTGAACGCTCGTCAGGTTAACTGCCAAACAAGGTCGAGGGAATCTAGAGTTTGACTATTGTGGCACATAGGATTGAATTGTATGGAGGCAGGTGAGTCTAGACCGTTCATGTTATCAATTCGAACATCCCTCAAGCCAATTGGGAAACATGGTGTGACCTGATATTAGGGAACCCAGAGTCTGGCTGTTGTGGCTCAACTTTTGCATCTTGACATGTGGATAGTTAACGTTGTATATAGTAAGCAAGTTGTGTATATAGCATGAAGAGGTTGTGACACCCAACCATCTTGATGGATAAATATGAAATTTGAAGCAAGATTTAAAAAAAAAAAACTTGCACGCTGAAGCAATCTTATAAGATATTCGTTTTGACCACTTGGATAATCAAGATTCGAGTTTGAACAAGTTTATATCAAAATAGTTTTAAATCTAAATCATCACAAGCTCTTCAGAAGTCAGTAGCATGTATAAGTAGTATGGTGTTGGCAGCAGGAATAATTAGTTAGATATACAAGCTTATAAGAACTAGTTAAACTCGAGCTAATTATCAAGTTGAACATAGGCGAACATGAAAAACTAGGTTTTTTTTTTATTAAGCCTACTTGAGGCTTATATTTCATGAGATTTTAAATTTAATTATTGATGCAATACTTGCGATTACTCTACTATGCCTTTGTCGTTGCTTGTGAGCACTATTGATGCATTACAGTAAGGTTCATAGGAATTCCATGCAGTTCCTATTCACGGGATTATCTGTGGAATTCTTGTTTTGAAATTTTGATTTTAGGATATTGTCGAATTATGACTTGAAAGTCATCTTGAAACAGATTTGGCTAATCTTATGCCAGCTATATATAGTAATCTAGATATGAAAACTTTAGAAATACATGCTTTTATAAATGTAAATTTACATCTTTGATTGAATAAATATTTCTCTTTTAATTTTCAATCTTGTGAATGCAAGTTGAATGTGATGAGTCGTTCTAGTATAGTTGACCACTATCTAATTTCAGAGGAAGCTTCTTCTTGTATTGGCATAAAACCTAGATTTTTTTTACTTTAGGAATTTATTTCCTTAATCCTATCTCATCTGCATATTTTGTTATTGGTTTGCTATTTATTATAATTTTATTTAAATTCTGCACAATTAAAATTCCAATTGTGGTGATTAAATTATGATTCTCATTGATTTTTGTGTGGCTCAAATTTCCAATTGATTTCTTCAATTATTGAATCATATTTGGGTTTTAATACTTATATTCATTGTTATTTATTTTAAGAAAGTAAATTTTTTGACATATATAGTGTTTATTGATGTGAAATCTAAGCTCATTTACATGATCAATGGGAAAATTGAGCCAAACTTTGACCCAATCTGCATCAAAATGTGGCCAGCCTTTGCAAAGAGATCCCTGGAATGGCAGATTAGAAACTTGAAAAGACAACAACAATGATCGAGACACTATATAACATGTTGGAAGTAGAGTTTCTTTAGAAAGGTGCATACGGCTAATGAAAGCTGTAACAAGATGAAATACCTGCTCAAGTCTACAATTTTATGTGAAGAGAAAGTGAAGTCTTATGTCAAGCAGTTTCTATATTAACTAAGGTTTCGTTTAGGACAGCTTTCTTATTGTTTTTTAAAGCAACTTTATAGTATAAAATTTTTAATATTTGTACTAGAAAGCTGCTGTAGGAAGCAGAAAGAAAGCCGTCCCAAACGAAGCCTAAAATTTCAGATAATACTTCTTGGATGACAAGCCTTATATTTAAGCTGATATCACTTTGCTTTTTGGGAATCTTGATGGAATTTCTTAATGTTTGCAGGTCCGCATGCTTGGATTCAGTATGTTCCTGGGGAACCAATTCCTAGAAGCCGTCCCAATGAAGGAAGTGTCCAAGGGAGAAAACGGATAAAGCGTATCTTGCAACGGAAGGATTTTATTTTGGTAAATATTATTTGAATCCCATTTTCATACTTGTTGGAGCTATTTGTGCTTCTTATACATGACGTTATTCTATTTTTATTGGCTTCTATGTTTAATACTTGCCTTACATTTGGAGGAATTTTAAAGAACTTTTTTCTATCTTTTTTTTTTTTAATCTACGAATTCTAAAATGCATATTCTAACCTTAGAGATAGGATACGAAATGAGCATATTCGTGAAATGGTTGGAGTAGCTCCAGTGGAAGATAAGATTAGAGAGTCACCTTAGATGATTTGGTCACATAAAACGACGGCCTTCCGATGACCTGGTTAGGAAAGTAGAGACATTAGATTTGACTTATATTAAGAAAGGTAGAGATAGGCCTAAAAAGACTTGGTTAGAAAATATTAGAAATGATCTTTCTTTATTAGATTTAAACGAGAATTTGACTTTTAACAGGACACAATAGAGAAAAAAAATCCATGTAGCTGACCCCACATAGTGGGACAAAGGTTTAATGTTGTTGTTGTTGTATTCTTTTAAAGAAATTGTGTGAGGATATCCTGAGAGAATTCTGATCTTGATGAGCTTTAAAACTGTTTGATTTACTTTTAGATAATTTATCAACTGATATATAACTTTTTATGTTCTTTCACAAACTGCACTTCCATTTTATTTTTGGATCAGGAGTTTGACCTATATGATGTTACCTTACTCAAGCAGCATTATATTTTATGACTCTGCTGTAAACAGACTGCGAAGAGGAAAAAACAAGCTGAATATAAAGTCGCCAGAAGGAAAAAATACATGGAGAGGATAGAAAGGAAGATGGCAGCTGTAGCTCGTGAGAAAGCTTGGGCTGAAAGGCTCAAAGAACTTCAGGAGATCGAAGCTCAAAAGAAGGCCACAATGGCTTCATAACTGTTACATGCTTTGTGGTGAAATAGTTTTTCAACTGTTTGTTATATGCTTGTTTTAAGTGCTTGAGGATCTGTAGTTTTCCTGTTTGATATGGATTGATGTTGAAATAAGGAGCTTTCCTGCAGAGAATAAAGCCTCTCAACTGTTTTAATTAATTGCTTATGCTGCTAATGATTGATTAAGAAGAGGAATATATGATTCTTACATCTGAAAGAGTTCTTATTATAATGAGTGTAATCTGTTTTCATAAAATTAAAGTGAAATTTGGTAAAATATGAGTTTCGTTTGGGACAACTTTCTTACCGCTTTCTAAACTATTTGAAGAAGTAGTAAAAAAGTTGTCCCAAACAAAGCCATAATTTGTCTAAATTTGAGGATTTTATGTTTATGTGTTCACATTAAATTGATTGAGATGGATTAGATGTGGGATTGGAATTTGGGGAATGATACTATGAATGATTGATTGAATACTTACTGAAATTAATTATTTGATATTGTGCTATTTAGGACAATTTGCTTGAATTAATTGCTAATGGTTTATCGTCGTGTTGTTATCTATTTTGTTGCTCTTTGAAAATTAGAATATGGTTATATTAATTTTCAAAATATTTTTAATAATTTTGTATTTAAAATTTTAAATTTTAATATATTTAAGTATATTTAATATTAATATTTTTTAAATGAGATAATTTGTGAGCTAAATAGTCGAGATAGGGCTAGCTTAAATTTGACTCTTTATCTAAGGAGTTTGGCATATGAGTCATTTATTAAGTCAAGCTTGGGTTTGCTCACGAGTCGGCTTGACTCATTCAAACCCCTAATTGAGGTTTTTTTGGGGAATTTTATTAGGTCCGGACGCCAATAGCATGTCGCCACGTGCTCTTACTTTTTACCGCGTGCCCCGGCGACTCGACCTGGATCGGAACCCAGTAGTGCTATGTTTGTGTATTGCTAGGTATTGCTCGGTATTGTTAGATATTGCGCGGTATAGCTAGGTATTGCTTGGCAATAATGATAAATACTGCTCTGTCAAGAGCAATACCGAGCAATACCTAGCAATACCAAGCAATACCTATCAAAATTGGGGTATTGCTCGGTATTGCTAGGTATTGCTCGATATTACTATTTATTGGTCTTGACAGAATGATATTTCTCGTTACCGAGCAATATCGAGCAAAACATAGCAATACACTGGTATGTACAAATCAGCTAATACATAGCAATACTGGGTTCCGGTCTGGGTCGGGTCTTCGGGCCGCGCGGTAAAGAGTAAGAGCACGTGGCGATATTTTATTGGCCTCCGGATGTAGAGATACGCCAGGTGTCCGAACCTAATAAAAATTATGAGGGGGCTTAAATGTCTATACAACTATGAATTTATTTTAAAACATTGTATTACCATTTATATATTTTGTAAGTGCGTGTGAGGAGGAAAAAAGAATCCTTCAAACCTATTGGTTAGTGAATGAATGACTCATAAGCATAGTTAAGGGCTCATTTGGTAACTTGTAGGTACAAAATTGTGCTGATGATTTTATTTTGTTTTTGTGTTTTATGAGCAAATAAATTATTATATATTTGAAATATTCTTAATGCCACACAAAAAAGAATGGGGGATTTACATAAATATTGTAGAATTCATTAATATTTATGTATAATATCTAAATTTTTATATTTACTTAGGTAGCATTTTAGTATCTTTATTTCATCAAAGTATATGTGTGGAAATATATATTTCACTTTTGAAAAAAAAAATGACTATTAATGATATTTTTCATGCGATATAAGAATTTAGGTGTTATATGAGCAAATATAAATGATACGTAATGCAAAACTCAATTTGATCAAACATGAATTTTAATGCAATTTGAAGGAGGGGATTTAAAAATTAAGCTATAGATTATCCGGACATCGAATTAAAAAAGCTTATAGTTGGCTTAGCGAGACAATAACAACAATACAAAAAGTGATCAGATTCAAGACCAAATGAACCTTGATCTAGCACTTAGGGCATAAATGAAAATTTCAATACATTAATTAAAGGATCAAATGATCTTTGAATTTTGTATACTTAAAAGTTAAATCGAGCATCTCCACAAGACAAATTCAATGGGCTTAAGATTACATAATTATGATATCATTAATTCAGCTAAATACTTAAAGAATGATCTATAATCAAAAGAATCAAAACATGATGTTCAATGGAGGGTTCCTAAATTTGGCCAAATTATGGGGTATGTCATTCTCAAAATATATAAAATATACTCCCACTTTCTATATGAAAAGGACCAGTGGTTTGAGATTCAAAAAAGCTCAGAAGCTTGAAGAATCTAGGATCAACCCTGAGCATCACTATTGTGCCGCCTTTGTTGAACGATCATCATTGATGTAATAGTCTGTATTTTGATCAATCAAATAATATTTCAAGAGTCATTATAAGTTTAATTTGCAAACCATCTTTTTCATAACATATATATTATTGAACTCTAATTATTATAATGATTGTTTCCTAATTTTATGGATAGTATAGTTATAAAAATAAGAAGCTTTGCAATTCATTAAGAAAGTAACATGTCAGAACAAATGAGTTTTTTAGGACTGTTAGTTGTCTGTTTCACAAATTGACTTCCATCACCAGAGTCTTCTAGACATGTAGGGCTATTTTATGAATAATTTTTTTTTTATAATTTATAGATCTATGAATTTGAAAATGTAAAAGAATTTATAGGAATTTTACATTATAAATTAAACAATGGTTACCTTTATTTTCTTACAATATTTTATTATAAAATTTTTAAACCAGTTCCAGTAATGAGTGTAATCCTTATTTCCTTTTCCCCTTTTGTTTTACCTAAGCCATAGAGGAGAATTTGAATTTGAGAACAAAAAGAAAGGGAGAGAAGAGAGGAAGCTAGGGTTTGAGGGTCATAGAACTATTTGCTGGTTAGTTCAATGAGAAAATTACTATCCTACCTCTAATTTCAATGATTTTGTGTATTTTGTATTTTATGAATTTTAATTTGGTTAGAATGTATAAAAATTGTGATATTTCAATTTTTAGCAAACTGTCACCATATAGCTTTTAGTATATTATAATTTTAATCATTATGCACATATTGGCATAATCATATTGAATTTTCACAGGATATTTTTGTATTTTGGGAGAAATATCCTAATTTGAGTAATTTGAATAATTTTAGAAATTTGAGAAATAATTTATAAATTTTTTTTAATATGAGTGTATGACATACATACTTGTTATAATCTAACTATTATAGGTAAATACATAATAAGAGCACACTGCATTTTCTTATGAATTTCACTAGTTTTGGTTAATATACAAAATTTACATGCATTACTATGATACAATGAACGGAACATTGAGTGTGACATGAGATGTTTATTATGTTATATATACTGTGAAATGTGTGTATATAAGAAAGGCTAATTGCAAATGATTTATTTATTCAGCTTGGCTTGGGATATGTTATCCCGTACAGAAGAGTGGGTCGATGAACTTTCCTTTAAAATAAAATTAGTGGTGTAATCCTAAATGATCTAAAAATGGAGGAGGCATGAGCAGAAATAATGATATGATATGCCAACAGTCGTAAAGTGACAACTTCTGATATGATAGCCACTTGAACTAAATGACTTGTGATATGACTGATTTTTAGAACAGGGTTTGATATGATTGAGACTGATTCCTGTATGGTTTGCCTACATGACTGGATACAGGAAAAACATCACATATAGCTGGATGACTATTATAAGAATATATAAATTACATAATTAACAAGACATTATTTATATAAGATACATGTTATGACTGATACAAGTATTTACTAAGATTAATAAAATGATATAAAAAATCATTTGATATATATGAATTACATGATTTACATGATATATATGCATAGACACTGTATGTCATGCATATGATAATGACATGTGTATTGATGTAATAAGATGCTATATAAATGGTTTTAAAACTACTAGATATATGATTTAAAAAACTTATCATAATTTACTTGATTATTGATTACTATTCTTAAGATATACACTTATACTAATGTTTATTGATCATGTAATATATTATTGCTTCATTAATTTTTACATGCTTTTACAGTTATATGTTTATATTGATAGTGATTGAATGCCTACATGTATACTATTCATATTGTATTGCATTGATTTCAGTTGTAAGTTTTAGTAATATGATAAGCTATTAGCTCACTCTATGATTTTATATATTTTTAGGAAGCAGCCAGGATTTAGTGGAATGAGGACAAATTTGAGATTTAAGTTTTATTTTATTTATGTGTTTATTTTTTAGTTTTATTCTTCTACAGTCAAGAGCTAAAAAATAGACTAATGGATGCATGGATTAAACTCTTGACTATTATACATGAAATTTTAAGGATGAATATAATTTTATATTTTGATGAATATGATTTATAATTTTTTTCGATGATGATTGTATTATATAAAATAAATTATTGGCTCTTGTAGATTAATTACTAGATAAATAAGCAATTCTTCCAAAATAAGATCTTGGGGTGTTACAATTGGACTATCACCCAATCGCTATCATTAGACCATTGCTCGATCATTGCCATCAAATCACTATTGCTTGACCACCATTACTAAACAATAGCCATCAATAGAAAATTGCCATCTAGTCGTCGCCACATGAACATCATCATTGTACCACCATTGCTCGACCAATGGTGATGGATCACCATCACTCAATCATAACCATTTCAATACATCTCATCACATACCGACTTTGCAACATTTTCTACCACCCACTCATATTCTTATAATATCGAATTATCTAATTTGAGCACAAGTCATTGTAATCAACACTCATATAATGAGATTACTTGAGCTAGATCAGACTTCATGATTTTTCTAATTTTTCACATAAAAATTTTGTTTTCTCTCGCTCTCTTTTATTTATTTATTTGTATGTAAAATCTTCATGCAAAGCTAGTATAAATTTATTCTCAATTTACTGACAAGAATTTTCTAGCTCACAACAATAAAAAATTAAATATTAGAGGTATAAAACCATAAGAGTCATATGACATGTGTAATTAACTAACCCCAAGGATACTCATGGATACAATGAAAGCATGTTTTGATAAGATGTAATTGGCCATTGAAGACCCTATTTGTTGGAAAATAAAAGGTGAGAATATAGGTCAAAATTTGATCCAAATGAATTTTAAATTTAAATTTATTTAATTATAAATATTATATAAAATTAGTTCATTATCTTTACATTATATTAATGGAAAAATTAAAATTTAATGACATCTATTGTGAATAAAGTTTATATAATTAGTCATAACATAGATTTTATCCTCATTTATCATGGTGGCTATTCATCATGCCCTGCCATGTTTAATATTAAATTTATAATCCATAAATTTGTCACCCTTGCAAGATGACAACTTAAGAGTTTGTTTGGAACAGTCGCAACAACTTATAAAGTTGGTTGTGAAGTTGCTTTGATAAAAACAACTTAGGCTTTGTTTGTGACGACTTTCTTACTGCTTCTTAAAACAGTTTTTTAGTATAAAAATTTTAAGATTTAAAATATAAAGCTATTTTAAGAAGGAATAAAAAAGTCATCCCAAATGAAACCTTAATTATTCTGATTACAAAAAACAAGTTTCCACAATAATTTTTAAAAAACAGTAAGAAAGCAACAAAAAATTTATGATTATTATTTTAAAAACAAAGCAAATAAAAAGCTGTCCTTAACAGATCCTAATTAGCTTAACATCTCTAAGATGTATAGAGATTATTTTTCGTCCAAACAATATGGCGACAGTTAAAGCGGGCATATCTACATTTAACTTTATTTCACCAAAACCAAGCTAAGCCAATAAAAAAAAAAAAAAAAAAATTTCAAATTTCTTAAATAAATATTTTTTAGATTTTAAGTAAATTAACTCATAAATTCACACGCACCGTACATGCAAAACTCAAATCCAAACATCTTAATTGAAAGTCTAAACTTCTAACCAATAGATAAACATCAATAACAAAATTGTGAAAAACTATTCAAAGTATCACTGAATAAAGGAATATCCTAAGTAGAATCAACAAAACGATTAGGTGAAAAAGCTCTTTAACAAGACAAAGATGAGTTGAAAGTAGTCTCCAAATCAATATGTTGCTAGAAAAACATATTACCTTCTTCTACAAAAAGAGTCCTCTTTTCTGTTTAGATTCATCATATTGAATAGTTAACAAACAATTTCAATAAGGATTATTAAAGCTGATCACAAATAATTGAATAAGGCTAATGAGTATGATGAGTAAACTTCAAATAATTACAACAAATTCTGCATAGTTTATGTTACTCCACAAGCTACTTCCACAATTTATGATTCTTAGGCTTCCTTTGGAACTGCTTTTTCATTACTTCTTAAAACAGCTTTCAAGTACAAAAAGTTGCATTAAAAAGTTGTTTTAAGAAGCAGTAAAAAAATCTTCCCAAACGAAACCTTAGTAGCAGTAAAATCAACTCAATGAAATGAGAACACATTATAAATGGAGTCTAATGCATTATTTAGGCACAATGCTGTAAGCTGACAAAATATTCATACCAAGAGAATCTTTTACCAATTTCATTTGAATTTGACATGGCAAAGAGCTTCTCTTCATCTCTGCGATGATGCATTGGAGATTTGGTAAGCCATAGGTGAGAAACTAACTGGAGCACCGGAGACGACAACTCCGGGGACCATGGGTGGTCGAAGTCCATAAGCTACGTGCGGTCCGGCGACAGGAGTGCCAATTGTGGGCATGAGGGGCGGCGCACCAACGGGCTGCCCAATGGTAGCACCATAGATGCTAATACCAGGAGCAGATGGAGTGTGAGAAGACTGCCTGCTGGCATTACCGGCACTAACTGCTGCACTGTTTCCTTGGCCAGAGATTGGTCCTTGAGGCGATGCAGCATCGCTGTCATTTACACGTGTAATGTCATGAATGCTCGAGCGCCTTCTATCCTTGTTCATCGAATTCTGGCGAATGAAGTACTTTTGTGCATGACTTGCCACCTGAGTGGGTGTTCTGGAGATGACAAAGTTTCTTGATATGCTTCTCCAGTCTCCTTTACCATATTTCTCCAGCCCAAGAAGGAATAGCCTGTTTTCATCAAATATCTTTTCCTTGTGAGGTTGAATGAACAGTTCTAAGCTTAATGATGCAGCAGAGTAGAACTGGATACAATTTTTAATCTAATCAATCTAATTATACAATTATGATAAGAGCCTTATAAATACATGATTGCACGTGTAAGCCATGCGATGGTGTTTCAAATATAATAAAAGTACAGTAACTGGATGCATTTTGCAGCAAAGAAGAGCTTAAAAGTCATTTTAGTGAGTGCTTGCATTCTATTTGCAGTGTTACACATGAGAATCAAAGGCAGAGCTTCATTCAATAATTCTTTCATTTTGTTTATTGAATAAATACATTTAATTCTTTATTTTAAATACTTTATTCAGTCCTCTTTGATGTTTCCAACAGCTTACAGTGTTATTCGAATGTAAAAATACCCTGAATTTTTAAGAAGAAGCTTCAGAGCAAAATGAGCAATATAATCTTAAAAAAAGTCGAGAAAAACAAAAGAGGGTAGTCCCAACTCATTGAGATAGAACAATAATTAAAGTCACACATGAGAGTCATGTTTTCTAGAAATTGCTAAGAGTTTGTCTTCCTAAAAGTTGCTGAATCCATCATAAGCAAACACACATGAAAAATTGACAAAACTCTACAAAAGGAATTAGAAAAATTTCATACAAAAACAACAACAACAACATCAAGCTTTTGTCTCACTACATGGGTCGGCTACATGAATCTTTTTTCTCTATTGTGTACTGTTAAAAGTCAAATTCTCGTTTAAATCTAATAAAGAAAGATCATTTCTAATAGTTTCTAACCAAGTCTTTTTAGGTCTACTTCTACCTTTCTTAACATAAGACAAATCTAATACCTCAACTTTCCTAACCGGGTCATCAAAAGGCCTCCGTTTAATGTGACCAAACCATCTAAGGTGACTCTCTCTAATCTTATCTTCCACGGGCGCTACTCCAACGAGAATTTTCATAGCACAACATAAATTTTCTCTTACTGACCACCGGCTGAGATTAGGTAATCATGATGAAATGAACTTCTCCTTGCAGCTTTATCCATTTTGTATGCAAGTTTATTTCTAATGATTAAAAATGTCAAGCAAACCCAAAAACAAATTGGGGTGGCTGAGCTGAGTAGAGAAGTAAAGAGTTTCCATTAACCACTTCCCGCCCCACTTAAGGACATAAAGTCCAAAAGGGAGACATTTCCGAGGGATAAAAACATTTTTTGAATGTTACATTAACATAAAAGGACAAAATTTGAAAAAGAAGAAAATTATGTACAATTATTATGAGTATACAATTATATACAAGATACAATTATAACTATATCAGTAACATTATTAGTAAAAGGCATTTACCATATGCCCAGTATATAAAACGTGTTTCTTCTCCTGCATGGACAAATCCTCTTCGATTAATGAATGCCCATAAATCAGTAAGAAAATGCAGATCAGGAATGATGGGAGCTTCACAGGGAAGAATATTCGACTTTTATCAGCTTTGTATTTGAATAGTTTTCAGGAAAGAAATACACAAGCTTGAAACCTTCTATAATACCCTATGGCATTCTATCTATCTGAAAAACAACAAGTCACTACAAGGAGAAATCCGTTCTGCTGGAACCTGACCAGCTTAATCAACCACAATAACACAAATCAAAACAGATATTACCTTATCTTACTATGACACCACCATCACTATTACCCATTTACCAATTATTCGGGCAGCCTTTATCAATTCTCTTCCTCCACTGATTCGATCACTTTGAGGTGTTACAAGAATGCTAATTCTATTTTACAGTCTTTATACAAAAGTTCCAATCATATTACCTTTGCTGTACCATTTTTTTCCCAATCCTTCCACATCAATCCCACCTGTTCACCTTATTGTTGGATATTGATCCTAGATGTAGGATGTGTACTTTCTTTAGATTCTTGAATGATTTGTATTGCCATTAGGGTTTTTTTTTGTGTAGCTTGTTTTGTAGCTTTTGTGTCTATAAATAGATGCTCTATAGGCTATAATAGGTATGGTTAAACAATAAAATTTCTGATTGTGGTACTCTCCCTCTCCCCTTCCCGCTCTCCCTCCTCTCCCAAGAAGCTCAAGAAGAAGAAGTGATTCTTCCTCTCAAGCAAGATCCTAACAAAGTCCAAACCGCCGATAATTTATTTGCTCCCTACTTAAAAAATCCCACCTTTCCCTTTCCTTTCAACAGCTTATAAGGTTTTCAACATTCAAACATGTCAAAAACATTAAAACCCAGCTTTCTATAAAATAAAACACAGTAGTTAATTTAAAATTTGGCCTTCATCCACCCTAAGTCCTTAGCTTCCATTTACTAGATATAGAAAATTGTATTAGCAATGTCAGCAATATATCAACGGTTGTGGTCTACACAAAATGCTCAAGCAAAAAACATTTAGTATGCATTATTAGTTTCAAGTCTACTTCAATTAAAGAAGCCAACCACAAACTAATAGCAAAGGCAGCCCATTTTAAAAGCATATATAGTTACCAATATCACCACTCAAGCAGAAGTCTTATAAAATTAACTCCTTTTCATGTACGGATCCACTCAATTGCTTCCAGATAGTTCAATGGTACTATAAAATTGACCTACAGGTACTAACTATTTATTATTTCTCCCACTTATCTAAGGCAACTTTTCAATCCAGGACCAGAGCTACCTCAAGTAGCATCTACGTCTACTTTAAGGTAAAAGGTAGGAATTCAGAAGATAAAATTTCACCTGTGTTCTTCCTCAGTCCAAGCAATTCCCTTGCGCCGTTCAAGGTCAAATAATGACCCTTTTCCTTTTTTAGCTGAATCGCCATGAGAAGCCCCACCTTTCTTCCCATGTTCTCCAACATCAGTTGAGTCCTCAGCATTAGCAGCTGCAGCTGCAGCAGAAGAAGAAGCATAATTAGGCAGAGGCACCCGGCCTGCTTCTATACTAGCAACATCTTCAACTAGAATCTCATGGTGGGCTTTGACCTCCTCCAAGGTCTTTCCAGGCACAGCAGAAGCAATCTTCTCCAACCAATCACTGCAAGTTTCACAGTAGATAGCCACGGCGTTCTCAAACGCCTTCTCCTCCTCCCAACTCCAAGCTTCAGCTACCATTAATTTAACTCGTCTGGTAATCACTTAAAACCCTAACGCGCTACTTCTGCAAGATAGCTTTTTGGAATCGGATCTGAACTGTTTCCGAGAAGAATGATTAGATTCCAGATAAACAGAGGGTAGGATGACACTTGAGCGTAAAAACAATGGGCGACGAAGAGCAAATGAAAGAACTTTTGCCCCAAACGAAACTCCCAAGCGAATGAAGGAACGAGATGACAAACCTTAGTCGCGCGCTATAGAACAAAACAAGAGCTTTCGCGCAATCCAGTAAAAGCCTAACACCTATGACTCAATCATGCTTAGTGGAAGCTGATATTTCGATCGGAAGTAAATATTTTGGCCATGGAAGGGAGAAAAAAAATATAGTCTTTGTTCTTTCCATATTTCCAATTACTTGTCGACCAATGAGGTAAGAAAACTTCGGTTTACTAAGCGGGATTTGATGTAGGGTTTAGGGTAAAGCCCTATTGGCTTATTGAATAGTGGTGGAAGGTACAATTAAAAAATGATGTTTATATGTGGCCCCAATCAATCATCAAACAAAAATTTACTAATGTTTGTCTTATCAACAACAAAAATTTATAGTGATCTATGATATCATCATCTTAGCTATCCATTAATTAAGATTTAATATTATTTTTTAATCTTTCACTATAATATATCTTTATCTGATTTAAATATATTAAAATTTGTGTGCAATTCATGCTATTGCAGTAAAGCTCATAAGTTATCTTTTACATCTTCATCTCTTACTAATTCATATCCGTTTGAGCTGCTTAGATGTATGAATTTCTTCTATTCTGTCATATGATGGCTATAAATAAAAATGTTATTATTCCTTCCTCATTTCCCCCTCACACCAACCCTAACTATCCCCAATTATAATGAGCATAAATTCTCCTACATCTCTTTCCTCGGTTATCAATTTTGACATCCAAAAACTTCATTGCAGCCCTCACCAAAAATCATCATACCAACTTATCAATTTCAAATTAAAATAACAGTTTGACCGATAATATTCCCTCAATTCCCACAAACTTATCACTACCTCCACCTCAGTAAACCCTCTCCTCCCACAACAAACATCACATGTAAAATCAAGTCAAAAAATATCATTTAAAAACCTCTCACTAAACTTAACCTTAGAGCATATCGTCCAGCCTCTTCAAACCATGAACCAACATCGACCACTCAATCCATGCAACATCACGAATGGCCTGCTGCCATGTTTGAAGAATTCAACATGCTCCTTTGTAATCATTCTTGGAACCCGTTCAGCCTACACTTCCTCATAATCTTATTAGTTGCAAGTGTGTGTTTCACATCAAAAATAATCCTGATAGCTTCATCAATCGTTACAAAGCTCATCTTGTGGCAAATGGGTTCCACCATTGCCTTGATATTGACTATCACGAAACATTAAGCCCCATAGTCAAACCTGCAATAATTCAGCTCATTCTCATCCTTGCTCTCTCTACAGGCTGGCCAATCAAATAGCTTGATGTCAACAGTGTCTTCTTCCATGGTCATCTCATTGAGGACATCTACATATGCCAACCATCAGGCTTTCATAATCCCAATAACCCCACTTATGTGTGCCGCCTACAAAGTACTATATTTGGTCTCAAACAACTGCCCTGTGTTGGTGCCAACAGCTTCACTCTTTTCTCATATCTATTATGACACCACATAATCTAAATTGAAAAAAATGTACATTTTATCTTTTATATAACAACTAGAGCTATCTAATTTCTTTAAATAATATAAATATCAACATAAAAAAATATGTAGATAAAAACATCAATGTACATCAGTAATTACTATCTAAAAATCATGTATAATAGCTAGGGAGTTGTACAAATTCAATACACCATCTACTAACTTCTAACTACAAAAAAATATATAAAAATAAAAAGAAATAAACTAATAGTAAAACTTGAGGAATCTTATAATTGATCAGTCTCACACTCCCAATCCTCTTTTCTGATCTACAAATTATTTAAACCACATATAATGAGCTAAAAAAATTATTAGTTAACTATAATTTTATAATTGAACTCAAAACACCATAAGGAAATAATATGCATGTAATTATTCAATTTATAACAATAAGAATTCATTTGATCATGAATATGTACATAAACAATAAAACTCATGCAATAGCAATAAAATCTATAAAATAGTAAACCAGTATAGATGTCGAACAATAAAGTAGAAAATAATCATTCTTAAATCCTATGTCATAATAGTGTTATCCGGTAAATAAAAGAATCACATAAATCAATAAAATAGAAGTGTCAACGAAAATTGTTGGAATATAACAATGCAATACTATTAGTGGATTATATAAGAGTATACATAAGATATTCAATTATTCAATATTAATATCAAATCAATATCTTATATCTCATGCTTAGTAACTATATCACATGCTCAGTAAGAATAATCATGTGCTTAGTAATCGTAAGTCAATAAGCAGTAAATTAATAGCAGTGACAGTAAAAGTGAACTAGTGGCAGTACACCAATAACAATAATAGCGGATAAATATTATTAGTTAAACCTATATGAGTAATAATAAAATAGCATATTAACAATAAATTAGTATAATGATAGTAAATCAGTAATGCATCCCAATAATCACACTAAATAAATAAAAAGCTATAGATTGTGCTCTATTTTAATAGTAATTAGTACATCATTAAATTCGTTATTGTTGGCTTTGTAAACATAGTTGTAACTCTTTGCCTATTGACATAATAACCATCTTTTTATAACTCTTAACCAGTGAATCACATGAATCAGTAGAGGATAATACCCAACCATATTATTTAAAGAAAAGTTTATCGGCCCACTATCCTGTATAGGCTAATGAGTCAGTCTCTAGTCACTGTCAGTGAGTAACCAACCTTTATTTGTTTTCATTCGCATTGTTATTCAATATTATATAAGCAACAGTGATCAGCTATCACCCAATCATATACTAACATTGATTCACTATGCCTGAAATAATATTAGAATCATATTAAAATATCAAAACTATTGTTCTTATTAAATCATACAAAAAGCAATAACTACACTTTTAACATGTAAAATTGCAAATCAATCAACAAAAATGTTTAGAATAATTAGTACTACTATATACCAAAAGTTGTACAGTAGAAGTTCATGAAATTCAGAGAAAATATCATAAATCATTTTTGGAGGAATCAAACGATAGAACTCAAAATATTTAAATACAGAAATAAGATAAGAGTCACCTACAATGATTTGAAAGAGTTTTTGTTAAAAGAAATGAAGCGAACTGACAATAAAAGGCTAGATTTCTCTTCCCTCTCTCCTAGTTCCATCTTCCCTTTCTCTTCTTTCCTTCTACGGTAAGCCACAAAGTGAGGCAAGGGAGGAAGGAGTGAGTGGAAGATTTAGATTTAATTATATATAAAAATATATTTTAGCGGCTGCACTTAATTAATTTCAATTTTTTTCAAGACTACGACACCCTGGCATCAAAGGACCCATTGCCACAAAGCCAAGCTCAGAAATTTCATAATTTTAATTTTTTTTTTAATTTTTTAAATAATTTTTATATTTTTAGGTTGTTACGTATATTGACTTTTTTAATTCAAAATCAGACACACCGTTGTTTATTTACTCAAAATCATGCCTAACACTATATCTCATGATATATGTGGACGACATCATTCTCACATGTAGTTGCAATTCTCTTCTTAAATAGGTAACCAACTTACTTTCAATAAAATTATCCATCAAAGAACTTGGATATCTCTTATATTTTCTCGGTGGCGAAATCATATCCTTCACAAAAGGTCTTTTCTTATCCCAACACAAATATATTCAAGATATTTTATAATAGAAAATTATGAAAAATGCAAATGACGTTCACACGCCCATGTCTCCCACCCACACGCCAACCATACTTGATGTCATATTTCTCACCGATGCCACGGAGGGAGTATCACTCACTGGTTGGCGATCTCTAATCTCTCTCTCTCTCTCTCTCTCTCTCTCTCTCTCTCTCTCTCTCTCTCTCTCTCTCTCTCTCTCTCTCTCTCTCTCTCTCTCTCTCGCCAAGAATTGCATTATATAACTCTCATAATTCATGCATTGCTCAACCACAATTCTTTGGAGTGCAGCTAAATGAATTCTTCGATGCCTTCAATCCATTATTCATCAAGGTATATTTCTTCATCGTACTACTCTCCCTTCATGGGCTAGAAATATTGTGGATCGAACTTTTATAAGTGCTTGTGGATCGAACTTTTATAGGTGCTCACATTCCTTTTTGGTCACAATGACATCTCTTGGTGCTCCAAGAAACAAGGTACTATTGCTCGCTCATCCACCAAAATAGAATACCATATAATTATTTATATCATTGTTAAGATCTTTACTTCTTAAGCTTCACGTCTCTTTACATACCATACCAACAGTCTATTGTGATAATATCGATGTAATCTACTTACATGCAAATCCAAATTTTCATTCATGTATGAAACACATCGCTATTGACTTCCACTTCGTTCAAGAAAAAGCGTAAAAGGTGACATTCGTGTCTTCATATATGATCTAATGATTAGTTTGTTGATGCTCTTACCTAGCCTCTTTCTCGTCATCGACTTGACAACCTACTTGTCAAGATTGGTGCCATCTCACATGACTTCTTCTTAAGGGGGCATATTGGAGAAATTAAACAAATAAATTATTCACTTATTTTTTTATTTCTTTCTTTTGGTGTGTGTATTAAATTAACATTCATTACAACTATTAATTTACTTTCCTTTTAATTTTTTTTCATTTAGTTTATGTATTAAATTGACATTCATTATCGATATTAATTCACTTTCCTTTTGATTTCCTTTCATTTATGTTATATGTATTTAATTAACATTCATTACAAGTGCTAATTCATTTTCCTTTTTCTTCACTATTTTGCATCTATAAATATTGTATAACACTTATACTAAAAAATTAAGGAGAATAGTTATTTTCCTTCAAATTATCTTTCTCTATTAATTAATAAAAGTAAGTTGGAATGGAACTACATGTGATAGAACTTATGATTAGTATTTGAAGATATCAACACTGACTGTATATGACTTATGTTTTCTTTTATAGTTTGATGTAATTATAGTAATATGCTATTCTTAGTTGCATATCATAGTTATTATATATGTTATTTTAGACTTTGAATCAAGAAATAAATATTAAGTTATTAACTATATAAACGCCTTATTTTCATTGTTTATATTTCATGAATGCAATTGGTCAGCTCTAATTATTGATGTGTTATTTGAAAGGATAGAGAGACGTGCAATTCTTTCAAATTTAAATCTTGGGGCATGACACCCAACAAGTCATCCATGGAACTAATATGACCCTCCCAACTTGTTCCTCGATCAATCGAATCTAAATTATCTGATTATTAGGTCTAATACGCTACCTAACCCTAGAAGTCTATCTATCACCTGCCATCCAAATTATTTTCCTTAAGACAAACTCCTATTGGCATAATCAATATCTTGCAACCACAAATTCAAACCAAATTTAGCACCAATCAGACTATCAGTGCTGATAAAAGTGCTCTGCGTCGTATATTTATAATGAATCATGATCATGATAGAAAATCATAACTCAAAGATCAAATCAATTCCTCTAAAAACTTGGAGCACCCATATCCACCCCACTTGCCATCCACCATGCCAATAATAAAAGCAAAAGTAAATTAATACAAGCATTAAACATCAATGTCCAACACCCTCAGCCCAATACTTGTGAAAGAGGAGAACATCAAACAAAAAATTGAAGATGGAATCATGGAAATACGTATAAATGGTAAAAGCCCTAGACATCACTGAACATCAACTAGAGATCCCACACATCCTCATACTCTCTATACCAACTTCTTCTTCATTCATAAAAAGTTGGATATGGTTGTGTGGCAGATGGAGAGATAAAATTACGGGCACAGACAAAGAGGAACAAATAGATTGTAATGCACCAAGATTAATTTTTGGAAGAATTGTCTATTTTAATATCTTCATTAACCAACCAGAGATTCTTCGAATCTACCAATATGAATCAATTTAATGAAAGCACTTAAAAATTATATCCATCAAAATATAAAACTATATTCATTCTTCAAAATTCATATATAATAGTTAAGAGTTCAATTCATTCATTTACCTGTCTATCACTATAAAATAATAAAACTAGGGGAAATGCAAAAATAAAATAAACTTGAATATAGGGGAGTCAATATTTGACACGACCCGAAAATCTGACCCGAAAATTTCGGGTTAGGGTCAACCCGAACCCGAAACGGGTCGGGTTCGGGTTCAGCATTTCGACCTGTTTAAAAAATCGAGTCGGGCTCGGGTTAATCCTTTGACCCGAAAGTGACCCAATTTTGACCCGAAAAATCGATTTTGACCCGGCAACCCAAGATTGATTTGATTTTGACCCGTTTTGACCTGAAAAGAGGAGATTGACCCGTTTTGACCAGAAAATTAGCAATTTTTTTGTTAGAAACGGGTCGTGTCGGGTTAATCCAGACCCGAAGAGGGTCGGGTTCGAGTAAGGAAAACTGACCCGTTTTTTAAAATGGGTCGGGTTCGGGTTGACCCGAATAGTGCCGGGTCAGTTTCGGGTTCGACCCGAACCCGACCCGTGACCCGAAATTGACACCCCTACTTGAATCTCAGATATGTCCTCACCCTACTGGATCCTGATGAGTGACCCATTCCTGAAAAATATGTAAAACCACAGAGTGAACTGATAGCTTAGTAGCTTACAAAAACTTACAACTGAAATCAATACAAGACAATATGAATAATATGCATGTAATCATTCAATTGTTATCAATATGAATATATAACTATAAATCATGTAAAAATCAATGAAATAGTAACATATTATATGATCAATAAACATCAATACAACTAGAACAGTGATTAGTAACCAACTGAACATATATAAAAGGTCAATAAACTCTATCATTTATATACCCATTTGTTAAGAATAGTTATATCTATTTTTGTTCTTGAAATTTGTATATATATATATATATATATATATATATATATATATATATATATATATATATATATATATCAAATATCTTTGTATCAATTCTATCAATTTTATCAAGTACTTGTATCGGCCATAGCTTATATGCAATTTATCATATATATTCATATCATGTGCATATACAAGTACTGTAAGAAAGAAAGGACATCAAGCTATATGAGGTGATTTTTTTGTATCCAATCATGTAAGCCAATCCTATAGGAATTAGTCTCAATCATAAGTCCTTTAAGTCAAGTGGCTTTCATATCAGAAGTAATCACTTCCTACATGTCTGCATATCATATCATATCAATCTATCTCCTTATGTCTCCCTTCTTATATTATTATTTTAAAGGTAAGCCCATAGGCCCACCCTTCTATACAAGAAAATATATCTCCAACAAATCTGAATCAGTCAATCATATATATACACATTTCACATTATATATAACAAAATACACATATAATAATATACTAAATGTTTAGTTCATTATATCTTAATGCATGCAAAATTTACATATGAACCAAAATTAGTGAAATTTATAAGAAATGTCAGTGTACTCTTTTTCACATGTATTTATTCATAATGGCTAAATTATAACAATTATTCATGTCATATAAACATATAAAATAATTTTGAGAATTATTATGCAAATTTCTAAATTTATTCAAATTTGTATATTTCCCCCAAACTATAAAAATGCTGAATGAAAATTCAATATATTTATGTTAAAATGCTCATATTGATAACATCTATCATATATTGAAAGTTATGCAGTGGGATGTTTTACTAATATAAAATTATTCTCATTTTTTTAATAACTAAAATTTAAATTTAATATAAAAAATTCAAAAATATGAAATTATTAAAATTAGAAATAAGATAATAACTACTTACTATAAAATGACCAAATCTCCTATGAGATCGACGGAGGAAAATCGCTCTATTTTTTTTAATAGAAAATTAAAATTTTTTCGAAGGAATTTTTTCTTAACGCTTCTTTATTGTCACTTGTCCGATGTAGGTTGGCCCACAACAGCTACCGTTCCTCCTGTGGGCCCATCTCAGCCACGTCATTTCCTCACGCGGCATCCACGTGATCTGGCGGGACCAGCTTCCTTTTTATTTTCCCATCATATTATTATTTTATCACTGCTGAAAATGATAAAAAAAAGGATGAAATGGGAAAAGAACAGGGAACAGCGACAGAAGGAGAGAAGAGGAGAGAGGAGAGAGGAGAGAGAGAGAGAGGGCGAAGGTGAAGCAGAGCTTTTTTACAGGGGAAGCTAGGGTTTGGCTGAAGTGACGGAGAGGGTTTGAGAGAGAAATAAGGAATGAAGAGGAAGTTGGTATGGAGATTATGAGGATGTGCGGGATCAACAGTTGATGTCCGGTGACGTCTAGGGCTTTTACCATTAAGGTATTTCCATGATCCCGTCTTCGAATTTGTGTTTGATTTCGTCCTCTTTCGCGAGTTTTGGGTTGAGGATGTTGGATGTTAATGTTTTATTGCTTGTATTAATTTGCTTTTGCTTTTATGTGGCGCCGTGGACGGCGGGTGGGGTAGATATCGGTGCTCGGAGTTTTTGAAGGAATTGATTCGATCTTTGAGTTATGGTTTTTTGTCATCATGATTCATTGTAGATGTGCGATGCGGAGCACTTTTGTCAGCACTGATGGTCTGATTGGTGCTAAATTTGGTTTCAGTTTTTTTTCGTTCTGTTCTCATTACCTGTTAGAAGAGGAGGATTTTGCTGAAATATTCAGGCGCGTAGTTAGTAACCATCGGTATTTGTCTTCATCTGTTTGTGGTATTCTCTATTTGCTGAAAGAAATAGAGTCGAGTTGCTATTTGGGACGATTTGACTGTTTGAGGGATATTTGGCACATATTCTTTGAATGATATGGAAAGCTGAAAAGTAAAGTATTTATTTTTTGTAGTTGTTGATTGGGACTTAGGAGTTCATCAGCCTGTAAAGTATTCATATTTTTTCTGAATAATCCTTATGATAAATTTTTTGTACTTATCTTACGTGTTATTGGTTTCATGAAAAGTTGGATCATATTGTTTGGCAGATAGAGAGATAAAACTACGGGCAGAGATAAAGAGGAGCAAATAGATAAGAATTTCATGGGTGAATATTAGGATAATTAGGAGATGGAAGAATTTAAAATCTCTGCTGACCTCTTGTTTAATCTTACCCTATGCATGACACAGTATCAGAATTAGGACAATCTATTTACCATTTATGGCATACAATGTTTTAAATAAATGGTTTATGATGAATCAAGGGGTTGCTATGATTCCATTCCAATTGAAGTTTGCAAAGAATAGAATTTGGTTTTCATCATCATTCGATGTTCAAATGATACATTCGAGGATTTGATGGATCTTTTGAAGTTTAATCAAATGAGAATAAGAAAATCCTATTTTACATGTCAGTTGAACAACTATGAATTCTATTATAATATAATAATGGTTAATTCAATATTCACATGCTTATTAGGATTTAAGGGCTGCTTCCCAGGTAAAATTATTCATTGTAGAGTTTCATCAATTGGTTTGGAATCATTCCTATTTTAAACTGAGGCCAACGTTAATTTGTTACTGAGGAAATACATATTATATGTGATATAAGCTAGAGATAGAAAGAGAGTTGAAAAAATATTAACATAAAAATATGTTGCAATTTGATTTTCCTGTATTCTTATTGGTTATAATAATTGCCTCCAAAATCTCGTCAAACTACTCAAAGTATTGCCGAAGCTCCTCCGTTTGCGTCTCCCATGCCAATCCTCCCACAAACACCTTCGTCAAAGTCGTGCCCCCAAACCTTGACCTATTATATTGCGGACTACTCCCTCCACTCGCCATCTCTCTCTATATCTACTATCTCTTTCTCTTTCTCTCTATCTCTACTCTCTCTTTCTCTTTCTACCTCTTTTCTCTCTCTTAAGTCTTAAGCAAAGAAGAAGAAAAGAATTATCCACTCAACTTCTCTCCCACCGCCTCTTCTCCTCTTTCTCTTCCATTAGATGAAAAGGAAGAAGAAGAGAAGAGGACAAATTAATGGTAAGAAATTAAAGACCCGGAGAAACAACTCTTCTCTTCTAGAAAAAATCTCACCTCTTCTCCTCTCCCCCCTTTAAACACAAATAGTGTCTCTCTCTCTCTCTCTCCCTATTGGCCATTAATAAACAGAAGCATCGACGTGATTTTCTATTACAATAAGCAAAGAAAATAAGCCGAAGAACAGTTGATAGCTTAGCTTGCAAAAGGAGCTAAGCTATGAATTGTTCTTTGACTTATTTTCTTTGCTTATTTTAATAGAACATCACGTCGATGTTTCTGTTTATTAATGGCCAAGAGGGAGGGAGGGAGAGAGAGAGAGAGAGAGAGAGAGAGAGAGAGAGAGAGAGAGAGAGAGAGAGAGAGAGAGACATTAATAAATAAGTGGTTTGGAGGGATGGAGTTCTAGCCTCCTTTTTGGATTGCATCTCAATGAGCTTCCTCATCATTTTCTCCATCCCTCCAAATCGATAAACAAACGATTTGGAGGGATGGATTCGACCAAGGGAATCTAATAAATCGATAAAGAAGCTCCAAATCCTTTCTTCCTCGATGAATGGGGGTGGGAATTCCACCCTTCTTCATGGGATGTTTTCGATAAACAAGCTCCAAATCCTTCCAGGGATTCCCCCTGTGTATGGAGGGGGGAATCCCACCTTTCATCCATCCGCCTCTAATGACCCAATACCCATGTCTCGGTCTGCCCCCCTCCTTCTCCGGTGGCCCGTTCCCTGTGTACTAGAAATGTAGGAGGTTATAACCATGCAAAATTCCATCAGATAGCAGATCGAAATGCCAGTTCTCAATCCTTTATTTTCTATTACTTTACTTGATTATGAGGTTTATTGATTACACTGAGGAATTATTCTATTATGCTGCTAAAGACTCATTCCTGTTTAAACTGAGGCCAACTAAACTTTATGCGGCTTCAAATGCAAGACCTGCCACTTGACTAGTTTAATCTAGAAAGCTCCAATATTGGCTGGTGATTGGGTCATACCTGCTGAGCTAAGTGCAGTTTATATTATATATAAGGTACTTGAGCACATTGTTACTATAATTCATTTTAAGATGATTAGGATTAAAGCTGTCCTGATTTTTCAACATGACATCCCATGGTTAAACTGTAAACTCAACACTAACTGGTATTAGATTCATTTTAGTGATTCTTTCAATGTTATCTTATGCTACATCCTAAAGGAAAAAAAAAAAAAAACTATCTGGAAGTTTTAGCAGGCAATATATAATAATTTCAGCTGCTTTCTTATTTAACATTCTTTTCTTTGCAATTGGGTTATATAACCTTTAAAGCTTACTAGAAAAAGTTAGTGTAGGAAGACATATGCCATTGTTATTATCTCATATCTAACTTCATCGGCTTGATTGCAACGGGTTGCATAGAAAGACTATAGGAATTAGTTTAGCCTATTGTCCTCATTTTGATGGGATTATTGAAGAATGGAATAAAAAAAGTTAAAAGAGTAATGTTGAGGGATGTGACCTGTTACTTATGCAATCCATCGTACTTAAAACCTGCTCAAAGCTTGACCACATTCCTTTTGTTTGTTTTTCTGTCTTATATATAAACCGGAGCTTAACTGTGCGGGAGCCTTTAACAAAGTTGGTAATTGTATCGGTGGTGACACTTGTTGTGGCTCAGCTGAGCTTTTGCCTTTATTTCATATATGATTTGACTTACATTTTCTGTTTTTTGTTTTTTTTTTGTCATGTGCCAGTACTTAAGTTATTAAATGACAATCATTTTAAGCGGCTTATTTCTGAAATTATGAAAACATTCATTAGGCCTTTATGGAATAAATAAGAAGATAGGATTGATTTCTTAAGATTCATTGCAAGGATTTTGAGTATGTTATTTTATTTTGCAGAGTTCTAGCAATATATTGGGGTCATAGTTGATTGCCTTCTGTTGGGCATGAATTAGTAATGATACCATTCATTGTATAATGCATACAAGAGGCATGGGTTGCGATGTTTAAAGATTATCAAGTGATTATCTAAATCCCTAAACAATCAAAAGGACTATATTTGAGGTAGCTTGAGTTTACCTTCTGCTATCTACATTTTGTTCGGGGTAGAGCATCATCAATCCTGGAAAGGAAGCCGTCGTTTACTAATTAGGATGAATATAATCTTGTGATTTTATGGGTCAAAACATTGTTGACACCGATGACTACATTTCTTGTTGATTTTATGAAGAGATATTTTTTTATGGTCAAGTAATTTTAAAAATAGTCTTCTTGTGCTTTTCTTATTGATACACATGATGATCAATATAAAATAGTTTGGTTAAAGAAGAAAAATGCCCCCACCCCCAACAACAACAACACACATGCATACCTGATGGTGGATGGTTGAATTTTATGTTACAAGTAGTTAAGCTAGGTGATCATGGGTTTCTGAGAACTCTTTTTAGTTGCTTACTTTTTATATTCTTAATTAGAGCTGTCAAATGGGTTGGCTCGGCCTTGATATGTGGCTTGAATTTAAATAAATCAAATATTATGCTTTTTGTGTCAACCCAACCCAAATAAATATGGGATGTAATCGGTGTATATAATGCTTCTGGGTCAACCCATAGAAGCCCGGATTGGTCCCAATAACTTCTGTCACATTTAGTTATTGGAGACTCCATTTCAACTCTTATCTAGCCTAGGGCACTAATTTGACTAATTGATTCTAAGATCTTTTTCTATAGATATGCCTGCAAGTGATTGAAGAAATCAATCCACTACACCAGCGTTTTTCATCCTTGTCAAGTTGAAAACCATCTTTCAGTCTTTGTTCTTCACTGTTTTCTCAGTGTCAGGCTAAAAAGTTCTTCACGGTCTTCTCATAGTTGGCCTAAATCTGATCTTTGAGTCCTCTATCTTACTCCATCGTATGCTATTGGGAGAAAGTAGGCGTTCATTGTCACCAGCAAAAAGAATGTCATAGCTCTTCATCGTTGTTATAGCAGATTTTTATGGCAATTCCAAACTTGTTGAAGACAGGAAATGCTATGGTGGCAGATTTTTTGATAAGTAGACTTCTTAGTTTTGGAGTTTTCATATTTTTATTTCTGATGAGTATACTCCTTTAATACGATCTTGTCGTTTTACAAGCTTATTTTTTTGACTGAATATGCAATTATTGAATGGATTACTTTTTGGTTTCTGATATTGTGCTTGAGCTCAACATCTGAGATGATTAACATACATCTAAAAGTTGGAATTTAACTTATTAATTGTTATCCTTATTCCAATTATTTAGATTTAATTTTACAAATCTTTCGATCTTCATGATGAAAATTCGTTGAATATTGTATGATGAGTTAATTTTATATCGTGCAGTTCTTCTTTAATATTTTTATTGTCATGTTATTTTAAAAGTTATTTTCTTTTTTTTTTTTCACATTAAATTCATTTAAAAATTTAGTAGTGCATGCTATATCCTCTGTTATATATGTTAATTCAACCTAAATCTAATTTTCTGTATCTTATTACAACAATCCAACATCTCTCATATCAGTGCCTAAACATGTAGATTTGACTTATGAGCTTGCTTTTGCAAATTATCTTACAAAGTTTTGACCTGTAACTGTCTTCCAACTTTAATTTTTTTTTTTTTGGTGATACTATTTGAGTTTTAAGAGAGGTGCAAATGAATTTTTATGTGAAAGTATTGCAAAATTTAGTGGTTGGTTGTAATGGTCGAAACAAGTTGGAAATAGACTGAAGTCAATTTATTCCTAAATAAGTGAGCTATTATGCCTGACGGACTTAATAGAGGCCAGTTAAGCCCATTATGGATCAGTCCTTGGGGATGATTGGACCTTTCCGATTGACAGCCCTGCAGAATCTTTTGCGCAATCCTTCAAACAAAGAAAAGAACTGCGTTTTCTTAGTGAAAGAGAGGCTGGAGTGTTTTTAATTCATAAAATCAATGGTTTTCTGGGGAGAATGCTTTGTGATGTTAAATTGCATCATCATTTATATTGCTAATTATGCTAAATCATCATTTTGTTATTTCATCTTCTTTTTATGATCGTTGGTTGGATAAATATGATTGATTGGATGGTCATTTCTGTTGTACGTTGCAGAAAACTTCCATATATACTTCATCACAGATCTTTACGACATGGTTTCCTGGAACAGCTAAAGGGGGCAAACCTATCTTGTAAGCATGATATAGTTAGAAGAGCTTATTATCCTGTGTTTTAGCAATATGACACTTGAAGATTTCTTCACTCTTACCGAAATGAAAAATGGTCTCACAACTTGTGCAAGAGTTGAAGAGCTAATATGTGTGATGCAAAAACTGAGTTGTGTTACGAATAATGTGGGCGATGCAGCAAGGCAATGGTCAACTGCTGCGAGGACTCTAGCTTCCACACAAAATAAGGAATGCCTTAGTCTCTTTGTTCATTTAAATGGGTTAGGCTTTCTCAATCATTGGCTGCAGGAAGCTGATAAATGCAGCAAAGATGTTGCTGATGGTGAAGAATTGATTAATACATTAATAGGATCACTTGACAAGCTCCCTATGAACCCTGAAAAGTTAAGGTCATCTGGAATATTCACAACTGTTGAGAAGCTTTTTGGCCATACAAAAATGCCAATATCAAGGAAAGAGCTCGAATGCTATTTGACAAGTGGAATAACAGAACGGCTAATGATAACGTTTGCCAAGAGATAGAGAAAGACGGTTCGCATACTGTTGGTAATTTCAAAACTTCTAGTGATATACCCTCCATTGAGGTCAAACATACTGTGGAAGAAGTTGTTGACAATTCTTTTGCCCAAACATGTGATGAAGGGAGCTGCAAAGTTGGTTCAGGTAGAATTCAAAACCTATTAGTAACAAGTGACAATGATCACCAGTCAGGGAATGCAGATGATGTAAAATGTTCAACTCCTAGTCAAACCTTGCCAGTGTTATCTTCCATTGAAAATGAACATCACACGTTGCCCCCAACTACCTTAGTCTCTGATTCTGGTCAAGAGAATTTTTCTGTTCAAGAAGGAAATTTTATTCCTAAAGCAGGAATTGTATTTTCCACTGCAACTGCATCTCCTGAGATTCAGGTCAAAGATGATGATCCATGCAACGCTTCAGCAACGAATGATGTCAAGGAAGAGGAGAACAGGGGGAGAGGTGACTCACGGGAGTTTCGAGAGACTTCTAGTGTTTTGTCATCTTCTGGTTTATCTGTGAGTTCAGATACAAAAAATTCTAAAGTTGTTCGCAGTGCATCATGCAATTTAACACTAAACGAGGGAAAATCAACTTTATCTGATGCTAAGGAAACCCTCCATAGGTGTGCCAGTGTAGATGGGGCATGGCCAGAATATTTGAAAACAATGAAGCAGGTTAAATCAGGTGAGCATGATTCCACAGACATCCTAGGTTCAAGTAAGGGAAGCTCATGTAGAAAAGAAGCTTCAGAAAATACCGGTGATATTGATGACAGCAATGAGCCCAATTTGAATACATGCGAAGGAGTCGATACATTGATGTATGATAATCCTTCTAAAGCTTTAAAAGATCAGGTAAGTCGAGAAATGGAGAAGAGTTCAGATTCAGAACCTGAATCAGGAGAGATGGATGCATTAGAAATTGCTCGGCTGGTCGCAATCGAAGTTGAAAGAGAAGTTGTTGATTACAGAGAGGAATTATGTAGCTCTTCTCCGGAGGCGAGCTCAAATGAGGTTATGAATACTGGAAGCCCTAGTATTGACGAAGGCAAGCAGGGCCACCCTATACTTGGTGAAGCCAATGGGAATGAATTAGTTCCTATTAACGAGGTATGTGATGTTGTCTCTTCTGCAAAAGATGATAATCAGATGCTCGTAGAATTGGCTACAGATCCTTCAAAACAGGAGCAAATTTTGGAATCCCAAAATGGAGCAGCAGTTTTTCAGGGCTCTAAAGCTGGGGCTGAAATGGGCAAATTTGACTTCGATCTAAATGAGGATGCCTTCACTGAAGATATTGATTGTGCAGTGAATCCTGTTCACCCAAGTAATTTAGTCAACTTATCTGCACCAATAGCTGTTTCTGCTTCAAAAGGAGCTCCTTTATTTCCGACCACCCCGCTATGTTTTGAAGGTGGATTGGGTTGGAGAGGTTCTGCTGCTACAAGCGCTTTTCGACCTGCATCTCCTCGAAGGGCTTTCGATGTTGAAAAGTCAGAGTCAGGCTCAAAGTATAAATCAAATTTGATCGAACTAGATTTAAATGTGACAGACTGTGAGAATTATTTACCTGTGGACGCTGCTTCATTAAAAGAGGTGCCTGTTTCCTCTGGTATGCCTTCATGGAACTCATCGTCAGAAGTTAGTTCACTGCAAACAGAGAAGATAAAACTAGACCTTAACAGTTATGGAGAAGATGAAGCAACACCATCTCAGTCACCACTTATAAAACATCATTTTCTGAACGGAGGCCAAAGCTCATCATCTCCGGCATCATCAGCATCGCAAAGACATACCCCACGCAAAAACTTTGACCTGAATGACAATCTGTTTTCATCTGATGCTGCTGTTTTCCCAAAAATATCAACCTATCCAAGGCTCCTGCTAAACCAAATACAGTTAAAACTGATGATCCAGTAATCACCATCATGGGCTCAAGAATGTCTGTGGAGAGGAGACCTGACACCAATCAAACACATCAGTCCTACATAGGAAACGGATTAAGTTTTGATTCGACCTTTCCGAACGGGCCTATGCTACCTTATCCGCATCAAATCCCGCACCCAAGCTATGGCTATTTTGCACCTGGTACAGGAATGGCCTTACCTTTCCAACCAGCACTATACAGTATTGGAAATATCCCACACATGGTTGATTCTAGAGGGGCTACTGTTGTCCCCCAGTTACTGAGCGCAGCTGGAGCAAATGGTACACCATTAGCAACACTACCTTACTTAATGAACATAACAAACACCCCTTCAAGCTCTAATGGCGGCGGGTCGTCTCAGCCAGGTTTAGATTTGAACTTTGGTATAATGCAGATGGAGACTGGAACTGCTGAAATGGGGAACATGAAGCATCCATTAATGCCTGCGCATCCTAGTTTGATGGAAGAACAGATTAATGGAAATCCCTTGAAGAGGAAGGAACCTGACTCTGGCTGGGAGCCCTACAGTTTTGGTTACAAACATTTGGCTTCGTGGCACTGAAGATTGAACTTTCTCACTTTGTTATACTTTAACATCCTAAGCTCACTTTTCCTTTTTTATATCTCAATGGCTCCCTTCTTAAACATGAATGATGGAGCTATTCATCTTCATCTTCATCTTCATCTTCCTTCTTGTGGTGGATCTTCCTTGCAGTTCCAGGTATAAAAAAGTGAATAAGGTCGATTATATATTGTAGACGTTTAGTATGATTGATTATATGATATATCTATTTCTTGTTCTTTTTTTATAGTGACCAGTCTTGCAATTGAGAGAGAGAGAGGGATGGGATCTTCTGTGTACATTTTATCTTAAAATTTCTAAAAAGTTGGGGGGTGCCAAGCTTTCTTTCTTGGTTCATGATGCATTTTATTTCATCATTCATGTAATTAGTTATGCTTTCATTTCTGAAAAAAATACAGCCAAAATGCTGCAAATGCTAATCTTTATAATGCTTTTCATTTGGATGAAATTTGATCAGGATATTTTGGTTTTTTTTTTTTTTTTTTTGATCAAGATGACTTTGGAATTTTTGTTGGATTTATTTGAGATAAGTAGAGCACCAAGTCTTCATTTGTAGAACATCAATTTTATTGTAAATTGAATTATTTCAAAGTCCATCCTGCTCGAAATTGTATTATGATATTCTTCTTTCTTATGGAGAAAATTTGCCATTTGAATTTCATCAAGATGAGTTTTTTAGTTGTTGAAAAATTTTTAATGATTAATGAATTAATTGTTATATTACTCATCTTATAGGGGATAAATATATCTTTTGTTAGTAATAATTTTCGTGCACCTTAGTGCTGAATTTCACTTGCTTTGAATGAGCCCTATGTTTTGCTGGATGGGATCACATTAAGTTTCATTTGGGATGATTTTTTTTTTTTTCGTTAGTTAAAATAGATTTTTTGGGTTTAAAAGTTTTTTGAATTAAAAATTTTTTACTAAAAAAAAATATTTCAAATAAAATTTTAGCAAAAGTCAATCGTAAGAGTTCTTCTCTGCTTTAGAAAGCATTGTTTGCTATCTTGGAGGATTAATTATTCCGTGCGGACATTAAACATCGTTTGGAGGAAAATTAGAGCACGTCATGTCACCTCTTTGTTATGTACCATGGTTATATTATCCACTGCGTACCGAGTTATTTGGTGCGTTCTAATTCGCCTTCAGATTTAGAGCTACGCTTGATGTTCGCAAAGAATAATTTCTCGTATTGGAGACGTTCATGTTCGCTTAAATTTTGTCCTCATAATATTTTTATATTGTCGTACTGTTATTGCTGTACTGTATAATTTATATGAATTATTACTCTTTTATACTTAGAAAAATAGGTCAATTATTTATTCAATAGTATAATGTATGGACTATGGCTAAATGAACGCATAAATTTTGTTGACGTTCAAATTAAGATACTAAAAAACAAAAAGTGTGATATGATATATTTATTATGTTTGGTTGGACAGCTTCTTTATGGATATAGTAATTATATATTATAACAAACATTATGTTGTAATCATTAAGGCTAAATAAATTGCTTTTGTTTGAAAAATATATTGAATAGTTTGTGAAAGAAAAGTTTATAAGATTTTTTTGTTTTCATTTTATACAACACATTATACATTTAGCTAATAATGAAATGTTAAAAATATTATATTATTTATTTGTGATTAAAAAAGAGAGGATTTGTGACCATTGACGGTCTAATAGGGCGAATTATTTCGTCCTGTCACCGGACATCCAATCCGGTGTCATCATGTCACCCAAATACACTAGGCTCGGTGTATTTTGGTGAAGTGGCGACATCGAATTAGTGTTCGAACAAATCCGGACATCGGACATAATAATTTGCCCTAATAAAGGTGGAAACATTGAACATCTTTTGATTTCCTGTTTTAAAATAGCACAACAAATTTTGGCCCTCTAGTTTTTTTATGATTTTTTGGCAACTAAATTTAACCCTTTTTGATTAAATTTTTTAATAATTTAGTAACCATAAAATTTAAAATATTTAATAAAAAATAATATTACACCGACAACTAAATAAAAAATTTAAAAATATTAAACAGTCAAAAATGAATTTAAGTTAACACAAACCAGATGGTTTTAATAAATAGGCTAGAAGACCCAACCCTAGCCCTACCTATTTACTAAAAAGGTCAATTCAAACCCATATTATTTATTCACACACCTATAATATAACTAGGAAAATTTAAATACATACAACTTTATAACATCCTATTTACATATCTAACACCCAAAACTTTAATATTACATGCATACCATCCTATATTATTTTAATATCAAATATACCACTTATATTTTTTTAGTACCACTCATATATTTTATTTCTACCACTCATTTTTGATATGAAAATGAACTATGAGTGGTATGTATGTAATATTAAAATTTTAAGTGTTAAGTATGTAAATAGAATAGCATAAGGTGGCATGTATGTAAATCTCCCTAATAACTAATACTTTCAAGTCTTTAGTGGAAACTAAAAATAAAAATAAGGATAGAGACAAAAGTAGGAGGAAAAAATAATATTGAGGAAATAAAAACAGAAGGCTAGCCTGACAAATGTCTTCTTTAAAAAAAAAAATCTTATTATAAACAAGATATATAATTCAAGAATCTTTGATTTCTTCAAATCTATTACTTATTTCATATTTAATATTACTCTCTAAGACTTCGTTTGGGACGGCTTTCTTACTACTTCTTAAAACAGCTTTCTAGTACAAAAAATTTAACTTTTTAACTAGAAAGCCACTTTAAGAAGCAAGAAGAAAGCCGTCCCAAACGAAGCCTAAATATTTAATCTAACATACTGCTCCATATCATAAATATACTTTTTTTCCAATGCAAATAGAGGATTCAATCTCATCAAATCATATAATCTTTTAAATCTTTTACTATATATATATATATATATATATATATATATATATATATATATATATATATATATATATATATATATATATATATTTCCAACATATTTTCTGCATTGAGTATGCCCTGATCCTATGTATGCATACAGCTAAATACAGGAGAAATTTATGATGTACGGACATCAGAACGCGCTACGTCATCCGGTACACAGCGATACCGAGCAAAAAAAAAAAAAAGTGTCACATTTTGATTGGTTTCCGGACGCCGTCCAGGATCCGAACTGAATAATTTTTCCAATACAGAGATCTAAAATATCACAAATGAAATCTACATATGCAATGCAGAATGTGTTAACCGTATTCTGCAAATTTACAAAATATACTAAATTAGAGAAGATTTCCTAGGACAGCTTACAGCTCCAAATGTAATCAATTCTGTAGCGGGAAAATTAAGCTTCAGATATAGAAAACATAATACAGATCATTTCCAAAAAAAAAAAAGGTAGATAAGTTAACTGAAAAGGCTAGACCTGACATTTTGCAAGGCACCTATTCCTCATAAACTTGCAAAGCTAGTTCTTTAGAAGACTACTTTCTACGTTTATACCTGTGTTCAAAGCAGAAAAGATTTGGGTAAATATAAGTACAGCATGCATTGGCTGAAAATTTATGTAGGACAAAACTTAGGTTAAGATATTCTGATTTAATTTTAGTCAATATGAGTCTCAAAATTATCAAATTTGCTTTCAAAAGAGTGTAACATATAGATATAACAACAACATCAAGCCTTTGTGTCACTACGTTGGGTCGGCTACAAGAATATTTTTTCTCCATTATATCTTGTTAATTTAAATCTAATAAAAATGTCATTTCTAATCTTTTTTAACCCAGTCTTTTTAAGTCTACTTCTACCTTTTTTTACATAAGTCAAATATAATACATCTACTTTCCTAACCGGTAATTAGAAGGCCGCTATTTTATGTGACCAAATCACCTAAGACGACTCTCTAATCTTATCTTCTACCAGAGCTACTCCAACCTTTCCCTGTATATACTTATTTTATATCTTGTCTCTAGTGTAACATATTGATAATGTAACAAAATTTCTATTGCAAATATTTCAAAATAAATTTAATGGCTTTTAAATATATTATCAATAAATTTTAGTGGATACATTAGAAGATTTACTCTATTACACAACTTCCATTTCCTCTATATACTTCACAACTGAAGGTATATAAACAGTTGCAACCCAACTATTTTAATTTGGGCCATTTTAATATTTTTTCTGTTTCATGTCCCTTCAGATACAGCAGGTATGAAAACATGGCTGATACATTAAAAAGCATAGGATTAGTAGAGATGCAAACTATTTAAAGTTTTTGTCAAGATCCTATATTAGAATCTCATCTATGTTAAATTTGTACCTTACAAAACATTTTAAATATCAGTATCTAGCAGTACAACTAGCTTCTCAGAAAGTAGAAAATAAGGCAGCATTATAAATAGTTTAAAACTTCGAAAAGAAAATAATAAAACAAATATATTAACAATCCAAAAACATTTAAAATTTCAGAACTTTCTTAGGCTTAAAAAGAATAGTAGAAAAGGGCACGCAATGCAGGGCAGAGTTACAGACGTAGATCTTAAAGATCCAAGAAAAAAGGACAGCGAAGCTATCATAATGAAGCACTGTTTTAGTAATGGATGAATTGCAAAAAATCTAAAGAAAACATTGTTATACTTCATTGAAATTTGTTGAGATAAGTTCAATAAAAAAGTGATAAACTTAATAACGAGACTTGCACAATAGCACTTTAATCATAGGTCCCCTAGATATAGTTCAGCTTAAATTTTTGGTAAGCGATATTTGGAAATGTAATTTATTGGTCCAAAATTAGTTCACGAATGCTTTTATAGCTGATTTTTCTAAGCATCACATTTTATTTTTGATAAGAAAATATGAAGAAGAATGCTATATTGCACCTGCAACTTGTCCACAATTGATGATATCATTGTAAGAGGCGCAAGCCTAAAAAGCTAAAATTTAGATAATTAAATTTTTTTTCTTTTTATAAATTTAATATATAAAATTACAGATGTCAAAATATGTGAACAGGCCTGATTGGGTCTGCTTTAAACCTATCCGACCCGAACTCAATGCATTTAATAAATGGGTTAAAATCATAGACCTGAACATGACCCGCTAACTCGTTTATATGAAAAGAAAGTGATGAGGACATCCGACCATAGAGAGTTTACCAGAGACGGGGCCAATGATCTACGGCCACGATTGCACCGCTTTACTTTTAAGTTATTTATTATTATTTGTATTATATTTATTATTATGTTTGTATTAAGTTTATTATTACATATTTTCCATTTGTGCCATCACTTGAGGAAATAATCCTATGTAAGCTCTAAGGGCATGTTGGTCTTTTGTTTTCCTTCATTATATGTTAATACTGCTATGCACATTGTGTTGAATATCAGAAGTATGAGACCGTAAAAAGGACTTCAAAAGATGCCTAGGTTTCATGTAATGTTCGTGTTTTTAGGTATGAAATAAAGATGAATATTTAGCGAGTGTATTAGCCAAGGTTATAAAGCCATGAAAGAGGTGCGTGCAACATGGTGCTGTGTTGTACGTTTTAAAGAAAATCAGAAGTATGATAAGTTAACATTTGAAAAATAAATAAGCTAAAAAGTATTATTAAACAAAATGCAAAACACAGAAGTCATGTAGCAAATATAATTTGAAGTCAGGCTCAGGAGAGACTAGTAAACCTAAAATGATATCAAGAAACAGAGGATCATGATATTCAACCAATACCTCGATTTGCTCTTGAAGGAGCTCTTGGGTTTCGTCCTTCCAGAAACATTACGACTTTTCCCATGCGTTGGCTTTCTTTCACTGATTTCATTCTGGAATAGTTCAAGCATCTCTTCTTTCCTGTGCTGATTTTGTTCAGGTTTTTTTGTCCTCTTATTAGAATTTCTCAAGCCCTTACCAGCTTTCATTGATTTAGCTCGTCTATAAGCTAGTTCAACTACTGACTGTCCCGTTTTCCCTTTCTTACCACTTCCACCTAACTGCATTAAAAAAAAGCATTCAATATAATACCAGATATCATGTTCACAAACTTTTTGTGCTTGATTTTACATAAAAAAAAATTACAGGGCTTCATATAAAAGTAAGCTATTCTCCTGTTCAAGCTTATCCTCATAAAATAAAAAGAAAAAATAGAGCAAAACTCTTAATTTTAGCTACATGGAACACTTTGTTAAACTTTACATGCAGATATTAACTACCGATTCTGCTTCAACATATAGAACCTAAAACAAGTCGAGATACTACAGAAAAAACATGGAGGAACCAAAAAGAGAAAAAAGGATAACAGAAGTATAAGCTCTTAAAAGAACTAACTATAGAAAAAAAAAGCACAAAAGACAAAGATTACACATTCCAATTACTCAAAAGCTACGTCAAGCATGATGATAAAACTATTTTAAAAAAAACCCAAAGTTCAAGCGGATAAATTTTAAGAGCTTATATTCAACAAGAAAAAATGAAGTTGGCATGGAAAGAAGAGAATAATCAATTAAACAGAAATAAAAGACACCAACCTGTTCCGGATTCTTGGATTCTTCATCTTCTAGCATTTCCCTAGTAGCTTCCAATCTTCGGCGTTTTTTACGGGGCAGATTTTTCTGTTTTATTATAAAAAGTGAAGATGGAACTTTATAGAGAAAATTTTGCATACGTTGAAAAAGCTTAGAATAGAGAATAATTACCTCACGTTCCCTTCTTCTTTTTTCTTTCAATTTCATTTCTTCTGCCTGCTGCGCACTCATCACCCCATGAGAGCCATTTTGACCTTTGTTCACAAATTCCTTATGTACCAAAAAAGCGATAAAGAGTTTGAAGGTCAGAATAGAATCATCAAAGGAAATTAGCAACAATTAATTACAACATATTGCAAGAAGATAAAAAATCATTGATAGCAACATAATTTTGAGTGATCTGATGCAGCAAATCTTGAGGTATGCCCACACGTTTTAGGCTATTCAAAGTATATATTTGCAAATGTTTCAGGACGAACAATCATAATTTTAGAAAAAAATGAATAAAAAAAATCCCAAAATTGTATCTTTCACAGTTTACTTCCTATTCACTGATGAGATATAATGAAAACTATATGTAGATGATAATACAAGCACAAGGATTTGTGCGGAATGGATAAAAGGATACTTCTCATAGGCCAAAAATTTGCGGATGATTCGGTATCACCAAAGAACAATGGGATTGACGAATGGAGAAAAATGCCTCCATCTCCTTGATACAATGATCGATCTTATTCATGTGGTATGAACTTCATCAACAGTATTTCTTCTCCATTTTCAAGATCTTTTGCATGCAAAAACTTTAACTATTAAAAAATGTCTCAATTTGATCCCAAAAATCAAAGGTAATAATTAAAGTTAACTCAATATTTAAACGTAAGAGCATTTTGGGTATTAGGATGTAAGTGAGATTATATTATTATTTTTATAATTTTTATCATTTTATTATATTAAAATAAAGATTAAAAATCATAATGAAACTTAACCAACTAAATAACAAGAGTGAATATTTAATAAATGTGGTTAACTTCCATTATAATTTTTATTTTTTTTAATATGATAAATAATTAAATATAAAAATAATAATATAATCTCACATACACCATAATATCCTAAGTGCACTCACATTTAACTGTTAAGATTAATTTTAACTATTACTTTTGACCTTGAGATCAAATTGAAACATTTTCAAATAGTCTGGGAACTAAATTGGGTCATCATGAAATTCTGAGACTAAATTAGACATTTACTAACAGTCGGGGGGGGACTATTTTGGACTTTTACTCCTAGTTTGATCATGTTTGAGTTATACGAGTTCAAATTGAGGAGGGGTTGGTTCAATATTTTGACCCATATAATAAATAAGTAAAGCAAATTCAGTTCAAACCCGATCCTAACCCACTAATCCAAATTGACACCCCTACACCCTATATAGGACATACCATTGAAGAGAAGTAGGTCCATTCATATAATTCACATGTCAGAACCAATCAGTCTAGAAACTTACTTTTGAAGCCTTTGCAAGGAGTTTTTTCTCTTTCTCATTAACAAACCAGGTTTTTTTTGGGCGTGAGTATATATCCTCCTTGTGCTTGATCATGTTCTCTACCTGCGATTTCAAATAAAACAGCATATAAGGACTAATTGTATTATTAAAACAGCTTTACATTTATAAATTTGCCAAAATTTCTGGCAAAAAGCCAAAAAATTGCAAGTAGAACCTTTGTTGCTTCCATTTCGACTTTTCTCAATGCTCTTTCCTCCCTGAACACAATAGACAACCAATGAAAAAGTGAAGGATATACTGACCAGGATGAAAAAGATTAAGAACAAGAAAAGACCTCTCTTCCCGAAAAATTGAAGAAATTTGATCTTCATTTTCTTCAATAAAACGACTCCACTCAGTAATAGGTTGATCTGCAACAATTCGACTTTTCAGTTTTGAGCCTGCCCTTTTTGCCTGTTAAAGGAGAGCGTCAAAATTAAATAAGAGTGAAATACACATCTTTAACAAAGATTTAATCGTATTGATCAATTAAATCAATCATGTAATAATACCACAGGAAATGCAAATCAAGGCAGCAAACATTTTTCTGAAATTTAAGTTTGCAAGATAGCAGTTGAAGATAATCTTTCAATATAAGTCAAATCATATAACAATCATAGCATTGCATTTTAAGAACATCCTAACATAGTCCATTTCAAATCAATAAATGATCATAAGTCAGACAGCCATTGAAATTACAATTGCTGTAAACATTGCCGGTAGAAAATAAGAGATGCAAAACTCACAACAGATAAATCAAAGCTGCAATAACTTTTCCAATTGGGCTAGCCTAAAGAGATCAATAAGAACATATACTTATCAAAGCAGTTGAATGATATTACATAGTCCTCAACAACATCAACCATTCATTCATAATCACAGAAATTTCAGAAGAGTACTGAGATCATTTATTGATGGACATTAGCAAAAAAGCATAGTAGACAGCATCTGTTTATATATATATATAATCTTTAACATATTTCAACTTAGGCAACCTGTAAACAATAAATAGAATACTTACAATGGCCTTTAAGAGTGAGCGATCATTATCAGTGACAAAAGTAACAGCATATCCTTCCCTGCCGGCTCTCGCAGTTCGTCCAACACGATGAACATAGCTGTTTGGAGAAACATATGTAGCCATAAATGAATAGTATAAGATTAATTAACCAAATTAAAGTACCTAACCCAAACAAAGTTAAAAAGTTGAAATAAGCATGAAAATAGAGCAAGCATTAAGATTAAGCAACCCGACAAGATGGGACAGCAACAGGCACAATTTTCCATTTAATTAAGAGATAGTCAATCTTAAGGGAATCATGTATTACAAGTTACAAACTCTTACTTATAAAATATAATTTCTTGTATTTAAAATTTCTATTTGTTTAAAATATAAAAACTATATATTTTATTTCCTATGTACAATATCAAATCAATTGCCCTCTCTTAATATCACATTCATCGAATATTCTCAAGCTTGTGCTAGGAGATAAGCTTTCAAGGAGTAGACTGCATAAATAAAAAAAGAATAGCGTACCCAACTATATCTTGATTCAAAACAACTTGATTTTTATACAAGCCAAAACGCCCAAGCAGCTTATTATAATTACAAAATTCCCCTAAAAAACACTCATCAATCAAAGCAACTTAAAATTTTGCATACATTTGTTGCCGAAAAATACAAAGAAATTGAAATAAAAAAGGATAATCACAAAGTATTAGCCACAAAATCAGAAAACAAAATACGTCTAAAAATAGAGCAATCCAGATGATTGAGAGAAAATGATTTGATGCAGTATATGCCTTCAAATAGGTCAAAATAGACCACAAAAGCCAAAGTGGTCACAGGACAATTATCAAAAGTCAAATCAAACCAAAGTAAATTAGAACTGATTCTCTTTCAAGCTTTTTAATAACCATATTTGTTTCTGGCCAAATTTCCTATTATTTTTAGCTGATTAAATTTATTAGATTAAATAATCTACTTTGGATAAGTTTAGATTTAAATTTTTGATAGGGTTTGACTTACATTCAAGACAGGACTATATTTGATTTAAAATTCAAGTATATCTATGTAACACTCTTTTTAATAAATAAGGATTTGTAAGGATCCCCGGCTAGGTAACTGATATTAAAAGAATCTAATTATTTGTGGAGTTCTTCTTATATCGAACCTATGCAAGGGGAGCATTCCAAGTTTTTTACATAAAGTTTTTTTTCTTCTTTCTTACAGTCAATTGGAATTCATGCAGCACATGTAGCTACAAATAAATTACTTTAAGTCAAACAAGCCCCAGCCATATTCAAACTGGGCCCATTTTCAAGCATTTTTAGAACCATACTTAAAAATGGCCCAGCTTTCAATTATTTCTAATTGATTTATTTAAATTATCTTGAGATAAGCTTATGCTTAAAATTTAGATAGAAATTTACTTACATGCAAGATGGGATAATTTTTATTTAAACTTCATGCTTTTTTATGTAACAATATTTTCAATAAGAAGGGATCTGCTCTATGTAATTAATATTATTTATTAATAATATTAAATGAATGAAATTATTCATGGCTAATTTAGAGCTTTCAATACCAAGGTGTGTATGCAGATCACTTTAAATTGTATGTGGAGTTATATTCACCCCCCACCTAGCTGCAAGTATCTCACGATGGCACACACTAGTGGCAAGAGCATCGCACAAATTGCAACCCAACCGCAATATCGTACAAAAGGAATGCTACTTCTGGAATATCAAACATAAGATTATTGATAACCGTGAGAATAATATAATAGAGAACAACAAAATTACAAAAAGGATTATAGGAATAGGCAACCAACGGCAGCGTGGGATGCCAGTCTCCATGTCATTATTAATTTATCTAGAGATGTTTACATATCAATTCAATTAACCATAAAAACAAATGTTCATTTAACATTAACACAATATTACCCATTGAGGCCACCTATTCATTCATCATACTGCAAGTTGATGAGAAATAGTCCTCGTGCTCATTGAGCAATTTTTAATAAAATAATATATATTTGCCTTATATTGTCTAGATCATCATAATAATCACCATCATCTTCATTGTCCTTATCTCAACTATTTGGGATCAACTTATAAATCATTATTCTCCATTTAGCTCTCGATTGTAGTATATGTGGCGTTGACTCAATAGTTAAGTGTTTTTAAAGGTTTTTTTTTAACATAACATCCAGTTAAGTGTTTTTCCTTGCTATGAATTTCACATTAACTAGCAAATTGCTTCGTTTACTTGCATGGGCAATAAGTCAATTTAAACTTCTTACAGGTAGTGTAGAGTACATTAAAATTAAAAATTGGTAGGAGAAAAAAAATCTAATTATAACTAGTACAGAGGGAAAATCTAATTATAATTAGTAAAAAAATCAAACAAGGAAAGAAAAAATCATTAGTACAGAATAAGTGTTTTTTTTTTGCCTTTTTTCTTTTCCTTCAAATACCCAATGAGATAAAATGCTTGCAATCTCACCAATGTTTTTGCACAACTAAAGCATAAAAGCATCATTCAAAGAGCTCATCTCGTTGTTTCTTGAGTACATGATCTAAAAAAGGAACATCTTATTATTTATTCATGTAGGTGAATAACAAAAAAGTTGTATTTGAAGAGTTTGTGGAGTGTAAAACACATGTGGGTTTCTAATTCTATCCAACTGAAAGATCAAAATCTAATAATTTATCTTGACCTAAAAAAATTACCGAGTTATCTTGACCTCCATATATGTGTCGCAACTAATTAGGCAGAATGCGATGAAAAAGATGAAGGATGGACACAACATCGCGCCTATCAGGCTCGAAATACCTCAATGGTGAACAAACACAATATTGTACAATATAGGTCCAAAATGCCTTGATGTTGCGCGAAAATCACTCAAATGTCGTTCGTTTGAAAAATAGACTGTCTTCGTGCTTGGAACATCGAATTTACCGAGGAAGAACCCCCTTGTGTCGGTTCAACAAAAAAACAATAATCAATGAGTGTGATATTTAGGAAAATCATCCGAACGTCGTCTATTCACAAAATGTATTTCATCATTGCGTTCGGAATGTCAAAATTAGTTAAAAATGACACCCATATTTCTTAGGTTGTCTCACGAGCAAAAAAGGTGAAACATACCCACGCACGAGGTAATCACACACTAATTGAGACACCCGATAACAAGGAAATATTCTGAGGGATTGATTCACATCTTTTTTTGTCCTTTTTATCTATGAATTAAATTTCTATAAAAAAATTAATCAATTATATATATATATATATATATATATATATATATATATATATATATATATATATATATATATATATATAAAATAAACATTTTAAAAAATCCCCAACTTGAAGCTGGCCTCTATTCAGACCAAATCCCTACAAATTTGTTGTCTTTGTCCCATCCTACTCGTCCATTATTCACGTAAAAAAATAGAGAATGAAAGAAAAGCTCGACCTCACCTTTTTACTTGGCACAATCTGAAGCTCTTCTCTACCATTCGCATGAGATTGGCTAAACTCCAGCTCCACATTAATCTGAACTTCTCTTCTCCTCTCCTGCTCACGCACAAAGCAACCCGCAACGTTCTCCTCTAACTCTTGTAAATCCCTTGAACCCCACACACCCCACTCATCCCCCCCAACTCTTCACACAGTTGTAGCTTTCCAGTCAAGTGTTTTTCCTTGCTATGAATTTCACATTAACTAGCAAATTGCTTCGTTTACTTGCATGAGCAATAAGTCAATTTAAACTTCCTACTGATAGAGTAGAGTACATTAAAATTAAAAATTGGAAAGAGAAAGAAAATCTAATTATAACTAGTAAAAAATCAAACGAGGAAAGAAAATTTTAATTAGTACAGACTAAGTGTATTTTTTTGCCTTTTTCTTTTCCTTCTACTACCCAATGAGATAAAATGCTTGCAATCTCACCAGCGCTTTAGCGCAACTAAAGCATAAAGGCATCATTCAAAGAACCCATCTCGTTGTTTCTTGAGTACATGTTCTAAAAAAAGGAACATCTTATTATTTATTCATGTATGTGAATAAAGAAATAGTTACATTTCAAGAGTTTGTGTTGTTTAAAACACATGTTTATTTCTAATTCTATCCAATTGAAAGATCAAATCTAATAATTTATCTTAACCTTCATATATTACGAGAAAAATAAAAGAATGACATCACATGTTTATCTTGACCTCCATATATGTGTCGCAACTAATTAGACGGAATGTGAAGAAGAAAATGACCGATGGACACAACATCGTGCCTAGCATGTTGGTTTCTAATTCCTCTCTCACTAGACCACAATCACGCCTCCTAGTCCTATACCACCAAGTGACCTCAAAGTCACCCCAATGATGAACTTCTTATAAATGAATCTCAACTATATGGGAGTTCATCTTTTTAGATATCTTCAAACTCTGATATAATACAAATATATTTAAAGCGACTTGAATGTTATCTCTGATAATAGTTGAGATGAAAGTGACTCTTAACCAGAGGGAACTTCATATTTTTAAATGATTCCAAACTCTCATAAGGTATAAATATATCCAGAGTGACTTCAACATCACCCCATAGTGATTGTAATGATAGAAAATTTACATGATTTTGAAAAATACACCCAAACTCTAAAGTTAACCACTTAGGGCTCGAATTATACTAAAAATAATAAATATGAAAATTCAATTACCTAAACTTAAAGAAGCATCTATCTACCCTTAATAATTTAGCGAGAGTGCTTAATTCAAGAATGACCTTAGCTCACACAAAAAGCGAATGTCCAGTCAAGAATATTAATATGATTCATTGTCAAATAATCTCCCATCAATAAGGATATGAAACATATCCTCTAACAGGTGACTTAGCCTCAAAAATGGCTCCATAGGCAAACTATTATGATCGGGTCATTTTACAATCACAATCTGAACTTGTATGTTCTCCAATGGCTAATATTCTTATGTATTGAATCATAGGATATACTTGATAGGATACAAAATCCTCTATTAGTTAAGGTCGACTTAAATTTAACCCTTAGACAAACATCAACCCAAAGTCAATAAGGTATCTTTGGGCGAAGCAATACATGACTGCCAATAAGAATCATTTGGTCAAGTTGGATCGATTGTCTCTAAATAAGCAGACTAGAAACCATGACAACCTGGGATGATGGAACTATAGGATCTTTATTAGGTTCGTCATCATTCCTCCCCACTATATGCTTTAATGCAAGATGATAACTTATAAATCTAATATAAAATCGGTTGCTAGTATATGCTAGGTACTTGATGCCTTTTTAACGATTAATATTAATCAAAAGTGTTCTCCCACCATCGAGAAGGGTAATTAATCATAGGGGCTTATGCTTATGGGAAACCTAAACTTAGATCTTAAAGTGCTCATATAATGAGGATAAAACTTTTTGGTAATATCTAATCTCTGACATAATTCATCTTAAAATTTGACCTGAAACATTATATATATATATATATATATATATATATATATATATATATATATATATATATATATATATATATATATATATGGCATATCCAGCATGCGTATTGTGTCCTACATTTTCAAAAATAGCCATAGAGCATGTCAATGTTATATCATCACCTTGATTAAGTGTCCGTACCAATGCATAATAAAACTAAGATTCAAGTCATTAAAAAAGTAATTATTTTACATAATCATAAACATAAAAACCTGCAGAGCTATCCATATGTTTTCCTTGATACAAGCTCTTTCAACTTTAAATTGTAATAAAACCCTTAATATAATCAACAAAGTAGATTACTAGGGCCTTTTTGTTATTTTTCTATTACATCATCTAATCTTTTAAGAAAAAAAAAAAAAAAGTTTTGAGGAAACATTGAATCAAGGTAAAAAAAAAAAATTTTTGAATCTCAGCTCGCAAGTAATCCTCGGAATTAGTTCATAGAAAGTTTAATAAGAGAATCCTAACATTATATCATAAATGATGGGTTCAATTTACAAATTTGAACTTTGCGTGAATATTGTGCAATAGGTATTGAAAATATATATAAGATGTTCCATATAGGTTTTCTTCATATTATAGTACTTGACTTTCCTTTTGGTTCACTCATCTCGACTTAGGGAAAGACAAACTAACAATCATGATCTCTCAACACAAAAAAAGCATATAATTACATCAAAGACGAAGCTCGATGGGAGAAAACTATACCAACCTTGTGATATCACGTGGACATGCAAAACTTATAACTGTTTGAACACCAACAATGTCCAGTCCCTGGAAAAATAAAAAGATATGCATGTAATGATTAAATTGAAAAGTGAATAACAAAAACTATAGATAAAAACAAATGACATGTGTTGATTCCAATAAAAGAGATGCTAAACGAGAAGAGACCATAATAAAAGAAATAATACATCAAACATTATGTCCCGTATATTTATATGTATAAACAAGTTAAAGTGAGCACTCATTTGGGGTTAATATTTTACAAATTGTACTTAAATTTATTGTTGAAAACTTATCCATAGGCCCCCGTTATCATATCTATGAAAAGCATGTACATGATCTTAATCTCAATTTGTTTATTCTATGACAATCACAAACAGGACCAATACTGAGCATCATATTTCATGTGAATAATAATAGTGTGAGATATACCTTCATGCCATTTTATAGTGTTTGATCATGCGTGGGATGCATCAATTTTTATATATTATTCAACTTAGACTGAATGACATTATGAGCTATGCAATAAAAGTTCTTCCAAAAACTGCAGCCACATGCAGCAGCAGTAATGTCTTTTTAGCATGCCTTGTTCACAACTGGGGACCCAACTGCCAAGTAAAATGGAGGCTAGTGTAGGATAGACAGTTTTCTTTAGCTCACACGTCTTTGGAAAATGACTTAGGGGCTGTTTGGTATGCAGAATTAAGAGTGTAAAGTAATTAAGTTGCGCGCATTTCGTAAATGAGACTGTTTGGTTGATTTTGAGCGCAACGTAATTAATTCATCCGAAGTATTTGTGGGCCGACGTGCTTTTCGCATGACTTCAAAACCCGCTCAAATTGAGCGGGTTACAAAATCTCTCGCCAAAATACTACGAACCAGCGCGAGTTTTTCGCACTATGTCGGAGGGAAGCAACAAAATCCTTCCGCAAGCGCCTCCGGCTCTTCTCCGCTGGAGGAAGATCATCCTCATCATCGGAAGATCATTCAAGTCACCTATTGCATTGATAGCACCGCTTGGGAGCGGGTTCGTTGATGCTCTGCCAGTAAAAGACATCAAGGGCGCTGTCATCGACGGCGACGCTCCTGAGATTTTGGTCGATCTTGGAGCGGTGGAAAGGGGGCATGGGGTTGGTGAGGTAGATTTGAGGTTCTGACTTGCGGTGCTTGGTTAAGAAATGGTGGATGGAGAAGAAGAGAAGGGCAGATAGGGAGAAGCCGACGGCGACGAGCACGGCGACGGCGATTTTGCCAGTGTCGAAATTCTTGGACGGATGTGTTTTTTTTTTTTAGTTGTAGCAGCTCACAAGTTCGCATGCAGCGATGAGGAGAGCAACCTCAGCCCAAACATATTGGAAAGCTTTACTTCCGCAAACTTCCATTCCTGCAAGCATCCAGGAGCTACTACGCTCTCGTCCGCTTTCTCTCCCTCGCTCTCGTCGCAGAAATGGAGAAAGCAAGAACAAGGAATGACTAAGAAAGAAATATTCATTTTTCTCTCTGTATCATACGGTACAGGCCTAAGTATTTATAGATCTTGATTTCATACATTAATACATAAGGCAATGTATAAAGCTACACAGGTTTATTACAAGATTTGCTTTTGTGCTATAATATAGGAGAGGGCTGGAGTATTTTAATAATGATTTTTTGAAAAAAAAAAGTTTTGAAAAACAGCTTTATAAAGTAATATTTATCCCAAACAATGCCTAAGAGCCCTTCAATTCAAGTCTTATGAATGTAACAAAAAAAATATTGAAAATTGAAAATGGCAGTGTGAGAAGTTTTGATGAAAATACTAATAGATGGCTACATGAGTATCAAGAATTTCTTTAAAATTATTTTAAAAAAATCACTTTTACTTTACTCTGGATCTATGTAACCAAACAAGGGAAACCGTTCTCCTGTGTTTATTTTGCAGAGAACCAAACAGTCTCAATGTATTCAGAATACAATACATTTACTTTACATTGCATTTACTTTACACTGCATTTCTTTTTCAGGCAACCAAACAGCCCCTTAATGTGAAGCTCAAGCAACAAAAATGACATTTATAGCCAATTAGATTTTGATTGACAGAAAAATGCTAATGCAGGTATGTGCTGAAACCAAGAAAATATATAGTGAGGAATGATTAACACTATGTGTAGTACCCAGTGTAAATAATAGGAAAAATGATCTAAGCAGATCTCCACCCTCAAATCCAAGAAATTATTCTTTGCATAATCACCAAAATGAGTGAAGGGCCTTAAGAATAAATTAAAAACAAAAAATCAAAGTTCTGGAGGCGGCTTGACAGGCCACCACAGAGGGGGGATTTCTTTAAATTATTTAAGTGCATTTTATTAGTTTGTTAAGGTTTTGAATTATTCTCCCTACTTTAGTGCAATTAGATAACGTGTAATTTTTTAAATGTTTGGATTTTGAATTGGCTCTCATCATCCTATATGAAGCTTTATGATGTTAATTTCAAGTTAAAGCAACTAATTTAATCATCTCTTCAAAATTCTATCTCACAACCGCCCTCTCTCCTTTGGTCTAAAGCACTAACCACCATCCTCGCTCTCTCTAATACAATTTGAGGCCTTCTAGCATGAATTCCTAAGCAAGAGTACAAATCCCAAGGCTCCCTCATGTTTCTCAGGACAAAATCCAAAGCCTCGTCTCCCTCTCCATGGTCAAGAGTATTGAAGTAAAAGAAAGGAAATTGCAAGAAGACTTAAATAGGGTTTAGATTGGCAACTTGAATGGTAATCCACTCATTTCAATCAACTTGATTCCATCTTCGAAGGGTCTTGCACAGTACTGGCTTGGTTTCCCTAGAAACCCTATCCTCTCTCTTTGATACGAGCTTAAAAGAATAGGACAGTTGCAAGGAACCTTAATTAAGGTTTAGATTGTCAAGTTGCATAGTAATCCAATTCATCAAAATCCTCTTGATTCAAACTTGAAAGGTCATGCATGTTACTAGATTGGTTTTCATTAAAACCCCTAATTTCTGCATGAATCCTTAAAAACACTAAACCTCTCCAGGTCAAGAATTCTTCCATGTAAGAAACCCTGAAGCTTCACATATAAAAATGGAAACTAGTTAGTTGTTTAAAACTCTCTCCAACTACCATTCTCCCCTCAGAGATATTCCATGCTTGTCTACCCTCACACAAGCTCCACTCACCCAATCTCATGACCTATGCTCATGGCTTTCCTCCCTCTCCGCTGTGCTCCCACATTACTACCCATGACATTAATATCGTACCGCATATTAGGACAATAGATTCCCTCACAACCTATGCTTGTATGAATTTGTTCTCTAATGTCAATCATTTGTTGTGGTATTGATGTCCTCAATGGAAATGCATTCTATCTACCTATGTGGAGATGATTTCCATTTCATCCTGGGGCTTGCTCTTCACCACCTTTATCGATGCTTCAAGGAATCGGTGTAAAGGCTCTCTGGCTCACGCTTTATCTTTGCCAACACCTCTCCACTATTCATCATTTGATATCCCGCAGATGTCAATGGTGCACCAAATCCTATAATTTAGCTTAACCAAAGATGCATATGCTACACCTTCCAAACCCACTATTAGGGGAGGGCTAGCTAAGTTCATTATTGACTTGGAAAGTATTTAAGCGTGCATGCTTCCACACTTGGATGGATTTTATATTATCTTGCTTTGATGTATTTTATTTCTTTACTTTTTTTATAGGCAATTCTTTATAAATGCTTATTCATGTAACCTTTTCCCTGACTAACAATGAAATTTTGATGCATAATAAATAAATAAATAGTCCACATGGTTACATAGGACATCCATTTTATGGTGCACCTTTGATCTGGATCAAAAAATAAACTTCAGTAGTTGGCAAAGTACAATTAAATGTAGAAAATAATAAAAATATATCATTTTTTTGTATATCAAATTAATGGTGGATCAGGCAAGAAAATAAATAGACCAAAGATAGCACAACAAAATATTGAGTAGAAATACATGCATAATTTGAGGCGCCATGCCTCCTATATTGCTCAGAAAGAAAGAATGAAGAAGAAAGATTTATAAAGCCTTCCTCAAATAGTTGGGACAAGGTCAAATGATAATGATGATCATGTAATTTATATTCAATAACTACAAAATCATGAAGAAAACTCAAATTAATTTTAGTTAGATGTCACTTCCTTGTATAGGCAATGATTAGAAACGACAAGGCATATCAAAGAGAAGGGCTTCAATTGCTTGCGGTTGCACAAAGGTTTGCAAATCCTATGCAAACTGTTAGGTTGTTATTCATGGGCAAGAGCAACTACAAGATGACAATACATCAATTCATATATGATTTACCATTTTGTTTATAACAGTAGTGATATGCTCCACTATGTCTTGGGATTGAAATCCTCATGGGGCAATTTTATGTGTGTAATGATTGTGAATAAAGGCATATTTTTGACTGAGCGATTTCCTGGCAAAAGAGCCGGCAACATAGATACAATGACAATTCTTGTAATTAGCAAATTATCATATGTGCATGTTTTCATTGTGGTTGCTAGAAGCACCACATCATGTGGAAATGCATGTGAGAGTGAGGCTTCGATATCCTAGTGAAGTAATTGATTTATTTATTACTTGTTGGAGATTTGTACACTTTCTAGGCTCAATTCATTTTATATTTCTAGTTGGTATTTTTGGGTTTTAGTCTTTAGATCTGCTTCTGCATGCTTCCGGTTGTTAGTGTTGATGTGGTCCAAAATTAGATTCATTAGATTGTTATATAGCCTTCTAAAGCGTAGCATAAGATGCCGGATATAAGATCCAGGTGCTAGCTAAGTTCATTAACGACCATAAAGAAAATATGCATCAAAAGAAATCTGGAATGATGAAACAAATACACTGACTTACACGAGCAGCAACATCAGTTGCAATAAGAAAATCAACTTGCTGCTTCCTAAAAAGCTCCAAAGCCTGAGAAAAATTGCCGATTAAATGAATTATAATTAGAGATACCAAAACAAATATTAATTAAATGGAGTGTATAATGACATGTTAAATCAAATAATATTTGAATTTAATAGAAGTGGTGAAAAAGCTTAAATTTGCAGAATACTACATTAATATCTTAGAGGAAAGTGAATCATTGTAATATAACTAGGTCAGATTGCCAGATTATTCATTATCTTATATTTTTTGTAAAGCCATTTGAGAATTTAATAAAACGAAAACAAGTTTTTACTAAATTATATACATGGAGGATATCAACAACCAGCTCGACGGTACATCTTTCAAGGTCATGGATATTCAATTGTAAAGTTTCCATAACGAAAAGGAATAAAACGAATTACCATAAGAACAAGTACAGCTAAGCATAAATAGATCAAAATACAGAAGAGAAATACGCATCTAGTAATATGACTTGTACAACCTTCAGTAATGAGAATGAGCTACATATTTACTTGAATTGTGTTAAAGCAGACAGCTACAGGACAATAAGTCTTATCGCAAACTAGGTATGCTGAGCAAAGAGCTCATCAACTTATCCTATCACAAGAAGGATAAGATTAGAATTAGATAAACTATTACAATAAAATCTCAAGCTGACATAGATGGCAATGGATAAATTTTCCACGGATTAAAACATCAAAAGAACTAGAGAGAATCATCTATCATCCTAACATCAAATTCACTAGTTTATCCTTTCCAGAAAAAAAAGATCTAAGAGATTCACCAAATTTGACAAGCATTTCTTAAAATCACTGCTCTTGAGTTTGTCCACGTCAAGCATTTCTTAAAATCACTGCTCTTGAGTTTGTTCACGTATGCGCGCCGATGTTATTAATAAGAAACTTCTAAAACTTTGAGCATATTTCTGATTAGGGGTTAAAACAGCCTACTTAAAGGAAAATAAGAGTCCTCTCCTGGAAAGAAAGTCATTAAAATGGATGTAGGGGAGCATAAACGGGTCACATGATGGAGGCAGAAAAAAAATTCACATACAGAATTTGGAGCAATCTGTATACACAACTGTTGACCTGCATCTTATACACAGAAGAACAAAGAGAAAGAGGAAGCCAAAATCTAACGTGCATACATCTTACCCGATGGATCCACTATTTCTGCCGAAATCCCTGCTGAAATTCCGCCGAGGACTGTAAATTCGGCGCCGTTCGCGTCGCTTCTCCGCAATCCCTGCCGAAATCCAGCTCTCGATCTCTTCCCGCTCGTGTCGTTAAATACCGAACCTCCACTGCTTCTTTGGACACTTCGCATACACCGATTCTCCCTCTGTTTCCACGCACACAGCAAGCTCCAGTCGCTGCTTCCTTCTGCTCTCGGTTCCACTCCACAGACGCAAATCCTCTGCTCCCAATCTTTCTCTCGCGTGCTCCTCAAGCTCCGACGACCTCTCTTTCCTGTTCGGAAGGAAATTCCGACACTTTGATCGGAAGCTGCCACGGGATCCCGCTCACTGTGCGGTTAACTTTCTTCCTTTCAAGAGCTTCTTCGGTCGAACCCCTCTGCCGTCCGACGCTCCCTCCGACGTCGCTCCTTCCTGTCCGAATCGGAAGTTACAACAGTTTGATCGGAAGCAACAAACCGAGAGCCCGCTCAGTTTGCCCTGCTCCGCCGCCCGATCCCGTCGCTGCTGTTCGACTTTGCCTTCTCCGGCTCTTCCTTCCTGCTGGACCGGAAGTTCAACATTTTGATCGGAAGCAAGCAGGAGCTCGCCGCAGTGAAGGTAGTTTTCTCCCTTGCGCATGCTTCTCGGCTGAATCCCGCAAATTCGCCTAACTGAGGGATTTTATTTATATATATATATATAATAAAATTTGTTTTAATTAAGCATAATTATATTAATTAAATATAATTAATTAAATTTATTATTTTTAATTAGTCATAATTTATAAGTTAATTATTATTAATTAATATTAATTAATTATATTTTTATTAAAATTAATTAATATAAGTTATAATTAATTTTAAATTAATTATAACTTATAGTGTTAATTAATTTTTAATAAATTTTGATTAATTATTTCAATTAATTATAATTAAATATAAATGATTAATAAAAAAAAATAGTAATTGTTTAATTAATTGTAATTAATTAATTTTAATTATAATTAATGAAAATAAATAATGCTATCTCTCTCCCTCGATCCTCGAATCGACACCGTCCAAGCTCGCGAAGGTACGAACTTTCCTAAACTTAGATTCTCGTTTCTGTTGTGTGCGGCGGACCGGAAAACCGCCTATACACGCCTTTATTGCGCGTGGTGGGATGGGACCCCGGTCCGACGCCTACGACGAGGCGGGAATCGCCTAAACTCTACTTCGGTATTCGTGGCGCACCGGAAAACCGCCTATACACGCCTTTATTGCGCGTGGTGGGAAGGGACCCCGGTGCGGCACTTACGGCGAGGCGGGGTCACTTATAAGTACCCCCGAGCGGGGGGAAAGCAAATTGTGTCATTCATAAGTACCCCCGAGCGGGGGGAAAGCAAACTGTGTATCTTTTAAACAGGTACCGTCAGAGCCCCATACACGCCTTTATTGCGCGTGGTGGGAAGAAATATCACGGCCGCGGTGCCCTCGCAAGAGGACACCTACCATACACGCCTTTATTGCGCGTGGTGGGAAAGGCCCAGTTTTCTCGTAGTTTTCCCCTAAATGGGGGAGACGCCGGGAGGCTGCCGAAATTTCGGGTGAAATCGTACCTGGACTTAATTGAACTCAAAAGAACGACGGATGACATGTACTTGGACTCTTGAACAAAATCTAAATGACTTAATAAAAAGTTGAACCCAAGTAAAACGGAAGTGAACTTGAACTTTGAATTCAAAGCTTGTGGACATCGAACATGAACTGGACTTAGACCCAAATGAACACAAAAGAGCTCAGATTGGACTTGATTCAAACATTTGAACTCAAGCAAGAATTTGAGTTAGACTTCAGAAGAATCCAAACACCGGGACTTGATTCGGATCAAGCATAGTGGACATGAACTCAAATCTAAGCCATAACTAGATAATCAAGTTTAAATGGATGTATAACAATCTTAACATCACTCATCAAATTTGATTATGCTGGTGGAGATCAATGAATGGAGGAAGGTCACTCGTTAAAAATCCCAAATATAAGTGAAATGTTGGTTCACTCACAAGCAATAATGCCTGTTGATTGAGATGGCAATACTGGAGACCAGCAATCAAAGACCCGTCCTCTACAAATAAATACAATCATCAACCCACCCGAGATTGGTGAAAGGGTGGATATGATGCAAAAAACAACGGTTCTTCTACGAACATTCCTAGGAGCTCGTAGTAAATACAACGGATCCCTACAAACAAATACGAACCACCGTGGGCACAAGTGCCGCGTCATCTACAACAACGGTGATTAAGATCTACAAGCACGTCGGGTACAAAGATAGTTCGATGTACGAAAAAGAACACCTCTTGCAGAATGGAAGAGATATTTGAACATATCCGAGCTAAACTTCTCGGTGTTCCCAAAATCCCTAAATTCAAGAGGAAAACAGTTCTGGTATCCACAAATATCAAAAATAACAAGTCCACTACACTGATGATCTCAAAGGGAGTTCCTTCAAAGCAACAAACTTCGAAGTCCAAAAAGGAATCAATCCCCGGTGATTGAGAAAGGGGAGTCAATATCAAGACAATCTACAATGCTACGCCACGCCACCGGATCTGCAATCACCGTACAAGCAGACAGAAGGCGTCTATTCCAAAAATACCCCTGCACGTGCACTATAATTTGTATACACATAGGTACACTAAAAAGGGGTAAAATACAATTCTAAACCCGCATGGGCCCCGGCGAGCGTGTTATTGGTACACACGTGACGTCTAGGGATGCTGCGCGGGTTGACAAGTGAATTCTAGTTCGAACCCGATCCTCCTATACGGGTCAATAGGAGTCGACAAGGTTCGAACTCTCAAACAAATATACGATGCTACGACCGTTATATTTGTCTTAATACATTCATATTGGGCCTTCAAGGCCTATAACAACGAGAATTCACTATCAAAGGGCATAAAGCCTACGAAACCCGATCCTCTGCCGACAGCCTGATAGAGTTGACAAGGTTCAATCCATAAAGAGAAATGACCCCAAACACCCCGATGATGGCCGCATTGATTGGTTATCTCAACCGGAGGGGTTCATAAATATTTTCAAGCTCCACTCAAATATCCACAAAAATCCAAAAACCCAAAATCCAAAAGCTTCACAAAAAGCTCAAAATCCTAAAATATTTAAAAAATGAAATAAATCCATCAAAAACTTAAAGCAAAAATCCATCCGCCCTCCGCAACAGTTTGCCGAGGTGGACAAATTCAAATAAACTCTAGCTCACAAAGAGCCAAATGCCTAGTCGAAAATATCACTAGGATCCATTCTCAAACAATCTCTTGCCACTAAGGACGTGGTACGTGTCCTCTAACCGGCAGTTTTGCCGCCAAATGGCACTGCAGGTAAACGGTTATGACCCGGGGCCCCTCTGAACCGAGTGGTTTTTGCCTCCAAATGGCACCACATATACCGGTTATGGCCAGAGCCAATACGCTCCTTAATGGCATTAAATCCTTGAGATATGAATCAATAGGATATGATCGATAGGGCACAAAGCCCTCTGTAAGCTAAGGTGGGATTTAAATTTGTCCCCTTAGACAAACACCAACCCCGGTCTACAAGGTCTCCTTGGACGAAGCAACCCATGGCTGCCGACAAGGATCCTTCTGTCAGGTTGGGTCGACTACCTCCTCTGACTAAGTAGACCAGGGACCACGATGACCCGGGACGACGGAACCATGGGATCTTGATCGGGCCCATCATCCATTCCCCCCCACCATCCGCTTTAAGTGCTAGATGGTGAAATTTCTATTTTTGAATATTAAATTCCCAAACTTCCAAACATTCCCAAATCCAAATCCAATTCTCCAATATCCAAACCCATTGCTGCTACTATATGCCAGATAACATGTATTTCTATACGAATCTGATTGATGACTAGCCTTAATCGAAAGTTCTCTCTCATGATTGAGAGGGGTAATTAACTATAGGGGCTTGCGCCTATAGGAAACCAGAACTCAGATCATAAAGTCCTCGCAAATGAGGGCGAAATCTCTGGGTAGTGTCTTATCTACAAACCCATCTGCCTTCCAAAATTTACCTCGGAACTTAGTTCGTTAAAACTCCCTCGCCGAATAAAAGAAAAGCGAGCAGAGGCCGGGGCCGAATTTTCGGAGCCCACAGATTTCTGGCGACTCCGCTGGGGTTTGGTTTCTCTTTCCATCTTTGGCTAGTCGTCTCAGTTCTATAGTAGCTGTCATATCAACTCCTGCTCAAGATTTTGAGCCTTTCAAAATGATCATTCAAGAAATTAAATATTTGAATTTTCTAAAGAATGATCGTTCAAAAAATTTTTATTGAGATAGCGTATTTAGCAGTATTTTAGATTTATATTATTTGAATTGCTCGCTAATGTTATCTTCTCTTATTTTTGTGTTCTGTGCAAGTCTCTGCATTTTGAAAGTGCGGGGTGATGTATCAGATTCTGATTACTAACCCTTGCCTTTCATTTATGCAGATGGATCTACAGAACACCCCGATGACTGTCCAGCTGGGACAAGGAGCCAGGATTCAACTGGCTAATGCTATTATTGAGACCGGAAATGCCGGAGCTACCATCCAGTTTGGTAGCGTTGACTTCCCGGCGATCGCTGCAAGGAGTGCCACCATTCCTGCGAATGGTAGGAATGCTGAGAAGTCTGCCAGGAGATTCAATGCTAATGAAGCTCCTATCCGTCGTGTGCATCTGCCGACACAACGACATGTTGCTGAAAATTCTCGTGGGAGAATTTCTGTGTTTGAGAGGCTGTCACAGCCTGAGGCCCTGACCACCAGGAGAACTGTGAATGGTGGAAGAATCTCCGTGGTGACTGCAAACACCACCACTCTGTCAACCAGGTTATCTGCACCTGAAAAATACAATGCTGAGGCCTCCTCATCTGGAGGAAGGCCTACGAGAAGGCAAAGAAGGAAGATGAATGCTGAGCTCCGAGCTCAACATCAACAACTCCCGATCCATCCTTCCAATCTGTCGGCCCAAGAGCCTGAAGCCAATGTTCCCACTCGGAACAAGTTTACTGACCTGAAATGGGTCAAAAGGAATAGCTCTACTGGAGAGCTAAAGAAATCTTTTTGGGATCGACGGCCTGAAGCCCCAATCCCTCCAAAGAAGAAAGAGCCCGAAACTCTGTCTGCTCGAGTATACAGAGTCTTGAAGACTGTAAAAGAGAAGGGGCTGAAGAAAAAGAAATTCCAACGGCCTTTGGTGATCGAGGCCAGGAGAACCCCGCCAAAGGAGCGTCTGTCCTTTGCTACAGAAAGAAGAGAAAGACAGTATGTTTCACGCGGTGAACATCGGGGCGTGACACCTGAATTACAAATTCAGGGATCCGCCGCTGAAAGGTCCCGGTGGAAAGGAAAACAAGTCTGGAGGCCAAAGCCTCGAAGAAATGAGAAAGATAGAAGAGAAAGGAGGATTGATCTGGGCGTGACATCCGGTGAAGCTTCCCGGAGATCCGCCCCCATCTACGAACAACGTCAGAAGTGGGCCCCAAAAAGGACCCATAATGACATTCCTCCAGACGGTAGACACCTTGGAGAAATCCTCCAGGGGATCCCGTCGCCCTCCATCTCCTCCAAAAGAAGAGACTAACTTCGATCGCAGCCCACTAATCGAAGAAGTCCCCCGTGCCTAATCAAGAACCGGAAATCCAATGGCGTCGTCGTTCGGAGATCCGAGTACTGGAGGAAAATATAGATGATCAAAATATGAAGGGAGAAGAATTCTTTGAAGGAGAAGAAAATATTGAAGAAAACATTGATGAATTTATGGAGGAAAATTTAGAAGAAAATATTGATGAATTTCTAGAGGAAAATCTAGAAGAAGAAATCAAAGAAATAAATAATACTCTGGACATGGAAGTTGTCTATATGGTGAGACACACCAATGTTAATGAGGAAACCTATTATGATGAGGGTGAAGATGAAGACGATCAACAACCGCCGATTAGGCGAGTTTATCACCGTCGTCGTGAAGCTGGGTCCACCACTGGCAGAGGTGGTCATTCCCAAGCAGAAGAAGAAGGAGGAGAAGCTGAGGAGAATCCCTTCGCTGACGATAATGTCACCCTTGCAGACATGCAAAGACATATGAGGCGACAAATGAGAGCCAAAGATAGAGAAATTTCTCAGTTAAATGAGAAGATGACTGAGATGATGGCTCAGATGGGGGCAATGATGCAGATGATGCAGAGAACTGTTGCTGTTGGCGCCATGCCCAATCCTCCTCCGGATCCTCCAAATTTTCAAATGCCTCAAGTCTCGGGAGTACGAGGTATTCCTGAAGGTGGTCACGAGGCTCATAAATGTCATCCGTCAGCCCACTCCACAAAATGTTGCAAGTACTTCTGAACCTGTGACCGCTGCACAGTTGGAAGGAATAATAACAGAAAGGATCAGGGCTATCATAGCTGTTGATCAAGCAGAAAAATTAGTGGGCAAAGGTCGTCCGTATCCTGCTGAATACGACCAAGTACCGTACCCAAAAGGATATTCGGTCCCAAAGTTCAACACTTTCAATGGTAATAACAACCCCAGACAGCATCTGGCACAGTTTAAAGCCACCTGTGGGAATACAGGAGGAAATGACGCCCTACTCTTCCGACAGTTCATTAGTAGTTTAACAGCGACTGCTTTCGAATGGTATGCTGAACTGCCGAATGATTCTGTGAAAACCTTCGCAGAATTGGAAAATATGTTCGTGAAGAGGTTCGCTAGTGCAACTGAGAAGATAACGATCGCTGACCTCGCTCTGGATAAAAGAAAAAGAGAAGAATCAGTGACCAAATACATCACTCGCTGGCGAAATTTAAGCATGAAATGTGAGCAGCAGTTAGAGGAGGAACATGCCGTACAGTTGTTAATGGGCAACATTGATGATAAGATGCAACCCTTCCTGTGCATGGCTACAATCAATACATTCCAAGACTTGCTCGACAGAGTGGCCAAATTTGAGAAGCTGAATTTCTCCAGATCAGAAAATCACTCTGATAAGCCCAAGAAAGCCAAGGCCCCAGGTGCTAGAAGGGGTGAGGCCGACTCTACATTCTTCTCTAGAGCTGATAGAGAAAAGCAAGTGATTTACAACGTAGACAAGGGCAAGCAGCCGATGCAATATCAAGAAAAGCCCAAACAGGCCTACAACCCCAATCCCCAACCGAAGTTGATATTCGGGGGAAATGATAAGCCACGGACTTATCAAACTGGAGGCCAGAAACAAACAACAGGAACTGGTGATAGAACGTTCCAATCCCTTAAAGATAAAATGAATAAAGAGTATTCATTCAAAAGGGAAAGTGTCGCCAAATTATTTCGACAAGTATTGAAATCGGGTTTAGAACTGCCTGAATGCAAGAGACCCGAAGAGTCGAAGCACACTGGTGACCCAAATTATTGCCCATATCATCGGGTGCTCAGCCATCCTATTGAAGATTGCTACATTTTCAAGGATTGGCTTGAAAGAAAATATCAAAAAAGGGAACTCACATTGTCTGACAATGTGTTGTCACACCCTAGAAAGGAATCAACTCGGGTGGTCACGTCCTCTTCCGTATCCCTGGTTGAAGAAAGAAGAAATGAAAAGAAGCCAATTCAAGAAGAAAAGTGGGAGACTGCGGTTTCCAAGAAGACTGTGAAAATGTTGAAGCAACTTGAAGGAGTTTCGTGTGTAAAGTGGAAGTCTCCTATTGAGCCAATGATAGATTTGAAGGTACTGCCAGTGGTACGACCTTCTACTTCAAAACAGTTTTCCAATCAAGTTAGTTCTTCAAAGGCTGAAAAGAAGAAATCATCCAAGAAGAAAACCAAACTGAAAAAACCTAAGGAGAAAATGACTGCAACTCAGAGAGTTATCAACAGTTTGGATGAATATTACCAGACTGTGAGGCGACCTGTCAAGCTCGCTGACTTCATGTCGGAGCTTAAGATAGATGAAGCCGAAGAAAATGATGAGAATTCTCTTCCCAAAGAAGTATGTCGGGTCATCTCAGTGGCGCCGAGTACCTCAATAAAAGAAGAATACACAGAAGTACCCTCTGAATCCTGTATGATGGTTTTGCCAATGGATTACAGCTCGGAGGAAGATTTATATTTTCCAGAGGGAGACGAGTCAGACCCTAGCATAGCGTCTCGGATGGGACATGTAAACCTAGGAGGTGATTCTGAATCAACGGATGAGTCCCTAGACGCAACGATGGCTGACTCTGAAGAAAATGTACAGTTAAATGACTCTGAACCGGAGGAGATTGCTCAAGTGCAGTTAAAAAGCGGCAAGATACTACCGCCTCCACCGAAGAAAGGGGTCTCCAACAAAGATAAGGAAAAAGAAATAATTATCAACGATGATATTATCCCTGAAGATCCTAAGAAAAAGAAGATTTCAGCCAATGGGATAGATTATAATATCTTATCCCATCTGAGAAAAATCCCAGCACAGCTCAACATATACGATGCTTTGGTGATGTCTAAAGACCTTCGGGAGACTCTGATTCAGGCTCTCAAAGATCCCGAAAGATACGAGGCGTATTTCGCTGAACGTAGTTTGACTGAGGTTCTGCAAGCTCGAAATGAACCATTCATTACTTTCTCCGAAGAGGACATGATGCTCGGAACTGCAGACCATAATCGCCCTCTGTATGTTACTGCAGAGAGCGATAAGCTGATCATCAGTCGAATCCTGATCGATCCCGGATCCTCCATAAATCTGATAAGCTTGAAAGCATTGAGATCCCTCTGCCTTGATGTGGAACACCTCGGACCAGATAAGTTAATGGTGCATGGTTTCAACGAGAAAGGGCAGAAGACCCTCGGATCATTTATGCTCCCTCTTGTATTTGGAGAGCTCCATACAGAAGCTAAGTTTCATGTAATTGATGCGGATACTTCGTTCAAGGCGCTGCTGGGTCGTCCCTGGTTGCACGAATATGGCATTGTCCCATCAACATTACATCAGTGTATGAAATATCTCAAAGATGGAGAAGAATTCAGGATCTCTAGTGACATTCAGCCTTTCACAGTTCATGAAGCAACAGTTTATGAAGATGCACGGTATTTCATGCCAGAGAAGCAAAAGTCTTCAAGTTCTCTTGAAGCCAGAGCATCAAATTCAAAGACTGCAAAGCGACCTGAAAGAGAAGGTGAGAAAAAGCAGGTGGGGAGAAAGAAGGCAGCGCCGACTCTTCCCAAAGCACCGACCGTTCCAAAAGAAAAGAAATACGTACCTCATCTTGGGAGTGATACGGATGAAGATGATGATACTCCTGCCAAATCTCGAAGAGTATGCCAGTCCACAGACGAATGGAGTAGGCATGTTGAATTTTCAAATGATGATTATGACTACGATTCTATCTATATGAACACGGTGCAGAATGTGTTCTCTAGAAGAATTGACAGCCTATCAATTTCAGATAGTGTACTCGTAGTCACATGTGTTCCCTTGCAACACTTCAAAGAAATCATCTCACGCGAGGTGCATAAGGTTGAAGAACTCGCTACTCTCTATCTGCCTCCCCGTAAAAATGGAACTGTGCCAAAGAATGTGCTATATTCCACGGGAGTTCGTGAAGAGGAGAATCATGACTGGGATTGCATGATCCTCGACTCCGAAGAATTATTTCCTACGAGGCTACCAAGGTTCAATACCAGAAATATTCAGAAAATGCTACGAAAACAAGTCAATATTCCTACCACCAAACGACAACTTCGTACAAGTCTGGGCCTTTGGTATGGAAGGAGTCCGCGTCCGTTACGGCAGAAGGATACAGACGCATATAAAGGTATCGGATTCATCAAGCGAAAATTCCTCCGGAAAGAGATTTGTCGCGCCATTACATGCATGGAAATCGAATCCGAAGATGATGTTGCTGAAGAGACATACGAGGCTGATGATTATGATGAACAGCCCGTAGAAACCGAACCTGCACCAGAAGAGCTTGAAGATGGTGGACAGGCGGCCACTATGGATGAACTAAAAGAAGTCAACTTGGGAACTGAGGAGGACCCTCGCCCAACCTTCATCAGCTCTCTACTACCCGAAGAACAAATAGAAGAAATAAAAGAACTTCTTTGTGAATTTAGGGACTGCTTTGCCTGGACATATGCTGAGATGCCTGGCTTATCCCCTGATGTAGCTGTTCACAGATTAGCAATCAAACCGGATATAACACCCGTCAAACAAGCTCCAAGAAGAATGAGATTGGAGATTGAAGAGCAGGTAATTGCAGAAACAAAGAAGCTCATAGATGCAGGATTCATCCGAGAAGAAAAGTACGCTGACTGAATTGCTAATATCGTCCCAGTGAAGAAAAAGAACGGGCAGATTCGTATCTGTATTGACTTCAGGGACCTCAACAAGGCGTGCCCAAAAGATGATTTTCCACTCCCTGTATCCGAACTCCTGGTGGACAATACATCCAACTACGACATGTTCTCCTTTATGGATGGATCGTCAGGATACAATCAAATCAAAATGGCGCTCGAAGATGAAAAACATACATCGTTCAGGACACCCATCGGCATTTTCTGCTACACAGTCATGCCCTTTGGCCTGAAGAACGCTGGTGCCACCTACCAGCGGGCGATGACTCACATATTTGATGATTTAATACATCAGAAGGTCGAGTGCTATGTAGATGACCTTGTCGTTAAAAGTCTTGGCCGAAACGATCACTTAAAAGATCTCAGAATTGTATTTGAGAGAATCAGAAAGTTTGATCTGAAGATGAATCCTCTCAAATGTGCTTTTGGGGTTTCCTCCGGCAAATTCCTGGGGTATGTTGTTCGTCATCGAGGAATAGAGATCGACCCCAACAAAATTAAGGCAATAACGGAGATGCCACCACTAAGGAACCTTCGACAGCTTCGCTCACTGCAAGGACAACTGGCTTTCATTCGGAGATTCATATCAAATCTATCGGGTAGGTGCCAGCCATTTTCAAAGTTAATGAAGAAAGATGTTCGTTTCAAATGGGATGCAGAATGTCAGGAGGCGTTTGATAGCATCAAGAGATATCTGTTGAATCCGCCTATCCTAACAGCGTCGATTCCGGGGAAGCCTCTTATACTGTATACAGCTGCACTAGAAGAGTCCCTCGGAGCACTATTGGCCCAGAATAATGAAGAAGGAAAAGAAAATGCACTCTACTATATCAGTCGGAGGTTGATTGGAGCAGAAAGCCGTTATTCTCCTATTGAAAAGCATTGCCTGACGCTGATTTTTGCAGTTCAGAAACTCCGCCACTACATGTTATCCCACAAAATCACGCTGATATCAAAGATCGATCCGCTGAAGTTCTTGATGACAAGACCAGCGTTGACAGGTCGTCTGGCCAGGTGGGCAGTATTGTTATTGCAGTTTGATATCATATATATGCCACAGAAGGCGGTGAAAGGACAGGCCTTGGCAGATTTCCTCGCTGCACACCCAATCCCGGCCGATTCTCCACTAAATGATGATTTGCCCGATGAGCAGATAATGCAGGTCGAGGATAATGAAAAGCTACCGTTCTGGGAGATGTACTTTGATGGGGCATCATCTATTAAACCTGTCCGACCTCCAAATATTGCAAGAGCCCGAGCCGGCATCGGTCTCATTTTCGTAGCACCCGAGGGAGGCATAATGAGGTTCTCATTCAGTTTGACTGAACCTCGGACCAATAACGAAGCTGAGTACGAAGCTCTTTTAGCAGGACTGGAGATCGCGATCGATGTCAGAATCCAACATCTCCAAATCTTTGGTGATTCCCAACTCGTGATAAACCAGGTCCTCGGTATCTACAAAGTTGGTAAGGTCGAATTGGCCCACTATCACCGGCGAGCCCTCGAGCTTCTGAAGCAAGTACCAAATGTCAAAATGGCTCGAGTTCCTCGAGGACAGAATGCTAAAGCAGATTGTTTGGCCAAGTTGGCCAAAGAAATGGCGAACATCAACGAGGAAAGGCCTATATTCATCGGGGTTTACACTCGTAGGGCCTTGGAGCCTGCTCTATTACAATTCCCGAGGGCAGAAGGAATTCCGAATTCAAGTCAGCAGGATGAAACTCCAGTTGACCCTCGGCCTCTCCATCAAATCGTTATGGAGAATTATCCAGAAGAACATCATGTGGCCAAGAGACGTAAAGCTAGTCAAGCTTCAGAATCGTGGTGGCATTGTTTAGATATTGAAGTCGAAAATGATTGGAGACAGCCATTCATTGACTACTTCAAGGAAAATAAACTCCCGACAGAAAAGTCTATGGCCGCACAAATTCGAAAAAGGGCATTGCGATACGCATTTGTCAATGATACGTTATACAGACGAGCTTTTGATCAAATGTGGCTAAGATGCCTGGGGACCAAGGAAGCTGATAAAGTGGTGACAGAAGTCCACGAAGGGCTTTGCGGAGCACATCAATCAGGTCCTAAGATGGCTGCTAAAATCAAGAGAATGGGTTATTATTGGCCAACTATGGTCAGAGATTGTATTGACCATGCAAAGAGGTGTCACGAATGTCAAATCCACGGTGATGTTATACATCAACCGCCAAATCCACTGCACCCAACAATAGCATCCTGGCCATTCGAATGCTGGGGCACTGATATAATCGGACCAATAGATCCGCCATCATCAGCAGGACATCGTTTCATTCTGGCAGCAACGGACTACTTTTCCAAGTGGGCAGAAGCGGCTCCATTCAGAGAAGTCACATCCGAGCATGTGATTAATTTCTTTACCCACAATGTCGTCTACAGATTTGGTGTGCCACGCCGCATAATCTCAGACAATGGTACTGCATTCAAAAGTACAAAAATTTATAAGTTCGTTGATCGGCACAAGATCGATTAGCGATATTCATCCATATACAATCCAAGGGCAAATGGATTGGCAGAAGCCTTCAACAACACGCTGGTGAAATTGTTGAAGAAGATTCTCACTAAAAACAAAAAAGAGTGGCATACGAAGATGACAGAAGCTCTATGGGCCTATCGTACGACTTACAAGACTCCAACTAAAGCTACTCCGTATTCTCTAGTGTTCGGTGTTGAAGCCGTGTTACCATTGGAGATTGAACTACCGTCCCTTCGGGTAGCAATTCAGAACGATCTCACTCAAGAGCAAAATGCCCGCCTTAGAATGGAAGAGCTCGATGCACTTGATGAACTAAGGTTACAAGCTCAACAAAATTTAGAAATCTACCGAGGAAGAATGGCAAAGTCTTTTGATCGAATGGTGCGTCCTCGATCATTTCAAGAAGGAGAGTTGGTCCTGGTGCTGAGAAGACCAATCATCCCGCACAGAAAAATTGGTGGTAAATTTGTATCCAATTGGGAAGGCCCCTTCGCCATCGAGAAAGTGTACCAAGGAGGAGCATATCAGTTGATCGATCTGAATGGTCAGAGGCCTATGCCGCCAATCAACGGTCGACATTTAAAGAAATATCACACATGAAAATTTCATATATGATGTATTTTGTGATAATCAAAATTTTATATGCATATTTATTAATGCATGTTTGCTCATATTTTGAAATTCTCTTGTATAGCAAGAATGCATTTCAAAATCCCCCATCAGACTGGGGGCATTTTAAATATTTATTTGGGTCGACATCGCGCTGCGTGCCGAGATCCCCAAATAAATATTTAAAATCTCAAAGACAAAAAGCCTATCTAAAATGTCCCTACGAGACAGGGGGCATTTTAAATATTTATTCGGGTCGACATCGTGCCGCATGCCGAGATCCCCGAATAAATATTTAAAATTATCAATCCAGATATTCTTTTGTGCTAAAGAATACAAATATTTGTTTTCCAAAGTATATGCAGGTGGTCTTTCAAATGTTAGAGACACCGTCTTCTCCAACAAACCAAGACTTAAAGGTCAAGAAAGAGACTTTTGTGGCTACACACTATACAAAATTGAGCCGAAGAAGCTTGAAGTCTTTCGACAGCCTGAAGCTTAAGGTTCGAATAGGTGTAAAAGGTCGGATCCAACACGCCCAAATATGGCCGGATCGCTGGCAGCTCCGTATACTCAATAAGCCATAAGAAAGGCCGTAGTAGCGGAACCCCCACTTCGTCAACCCGTCAGTAGGGACTGTAGGAAGTACGAAGGCAAATTTGACTCGACAAGTTCAAGTGATCGTAGTCTACAAAATTCTCCTAAATGACTGGAGAATCAAAATTCCAGTGGAAGGATGAGTCTCAAACAACTACCAAATGTTTGTAGGCTCCAAAATCTACAACCACAAAGGATGACTCCAAATCTACCAACTTCAGAGAAATCAGCATTGGGGAGCGCAATTCCCATAGCTCGAGTCTGAAGCCTGAATGGGTGTAAGAGGTCGGATCCAACAAGCCCAAATATGGCCGGATCGCTGGCAGCTCCATCTACTCAACAAGCCATAAGAAAGGCCGCAGTAGAGGAACCCCCATCTCAGCAACCAGAGGACAAAGAGCTATCAAATTCCAGCTCTCCCGATCTGATGAACTCAAATGATCAGATTAAAGTCTTCTCAAGTGGTTAAGGATCAAGATACTACCTACGTTCGGTACTATCAACTGAATCCATAACCTGCAAATCCTTCAACAAATCCGTAAAGCACAAAGCGAGGATTGAAGGAATTTTTCTTCAACAAGTCCGTCAAAGCACAAAGCAAAGGACCGAAGAAAATTATCCCAAAGTTCACAAAAGCCAAGGGCTGAACTAAGAGGATTTCGTCATCAACAAGTCCGCTATGCACAAAGCTCTGGACCGATGACTTTTCGCCATTGACCTAATACAAATCTAAGGATTTAGGTCACCGGCATCTACTCCTTCAACAAGCCCGCCAAAGCTAGAAGCATAGGGCCGAAGGTACAAAAATCACCTGACAAATCAATAAAGACAAATCAGAAAATTCTCCATCATTATCCGCATCACAAAGCACAAAACAAAGGAAATCAGTATCTCAATCATCTACGGATACATCTAAAAGGGTCAAAGAGAAAGGGAGATTAGTGTGACATCCAAGCAAAATTTTGGAGACCCATTAAAGGAAAATCGTAGTGTAACATCCAAGTAGATTTTGGAGATCCACTAAATGAAAGCCTTGGTGTGACATCTAGAATAAATATCTAGAGATCCACAAGGTCAATCAGCATACAACAAACGTGATTCGCTCTGGACGCGTACCACATTTGTTGGGGGGCATTTGTTGACCTGCATCTTATACACAGAAGAACAAAGAGAAAGAGGAAGCCAAAATCTAACGTGCATACATCTTACCCGATGGATCCACTATTTCTGTCGAAATCCCTGCTGAAATTCCGCCGAGGACTGTAAATTCGGCGCCGTTCGCGTCGCTTCTCCGCAATCCCTGCCGAAATCCAGCTCTCGATCTCTTTCCGCTCGTGTCGTTAAATACCGAACCTCCACTGCTTCTTTGGACACTTCGCATACACCGATTCTCCCTCTGTTTCCACGCACACAGCAAGCTCCAGTCGCTGCTTCCTTCTGCTCTCGGTTCCACTCCACAGACGCAAATCCTCTGCTCCCAATCTTTCTCTCGCGTGCTCCTCAAGCTCCGACGACCTCTCTTTCCTGTTCGGAAGGAAATTCCGACACTTTGATCGGAAGCTGCCACGGGATCCCGCTCACTGTGCGGTTAACTTTCTTCCTTTCAAGAGCTTCTTCGGTCGAACCCCTCTGCCGTCCGACGCTCCCTCCGACGTCGCTCCTTCCTGTCCGAATCGGAAGTTACAACAGTTTGATCGGAAGCAACAAACCGAGAGCCCGCTCAGTTTGCCCTGCTCCGCCGCCCGATCCCGTCGCTGCTGTTCGACTTTGCCTTCTCCGGCTCTTCCTTCCTGCTGGACCGGAAGTTCAACATTTTGATCGGAAGCAAGCAGGAGCTCGCCGCAGTGAAGGTAGTTTTCTCCCTTGCGCATGCTTCTCGGCTGAATCCCGCAAATTCGCCTAACTGAGGGATTTTATTTATATATATATATATAATAAAATTTGTTTTAATTAAGCATAATTATATTAATTAAATATAATTAATTAAATTTATTATTTTTAATTAGTCATAATTTATAAGTTAATTATTATTAATTAATATTAATTAATTATATTTTTATTAAAATTAATTAATATAAGTTATAATTAATTTTAAATTAATTATAACTTATAGTGTTAATTAATTTTTAATAAATTTTGATTAATTATTTCAATTAATTATAATTAAATATAAATGATTAATAAAAAAATAGTAATTGTTTAATTAATTGTAATTAATTAATTTTAATTATAATTAATGAAAATAAATAATGCTATCTCTCTCCCTCGATCCTCGAATCGACACCGTCCAAGCTCGCGAAGGTACGAACTTTCCTAAACTTAGATTCTCGTTTCTGTTGTGTGCGGCGGACCGGAAAACCGCCTATACACGCCTTTATTGCGCGTGGTGGGATGGGACCCCGGTCCGACGCCTACGACGAGGCGGGAATCGCCTAAACTCTACTTCGGTATTCGTGGCGCACCGGAAAAACCGCCTATACACGCCTTTATTGCGCGTGGTGGGAAGGGACCCCGGTGCGGCACTTACGGCGAGGCGGGGTCACTTATAAGTACCCCCGAGCGGGGGGAAAGCAAATTGTGTCATTCATAAGTACCCCCGAGCGGGGGGAAAGCAAACTGTGTATCTTTTAAACAGGTACCGTCAGAGCCCCATACACGCCTTTATTGCGCGTGGTGGGAAGAAATATCACGGCCGCGGTGCCCTCGCAAGAGGACACCTACCATACACGCCTTTATTGCGCGTGGTGGGAAAGGCCCAGTTTTCTCGTAGTTTTTCCCCTAAATGGGGGAGACGCCGGGAGGCTGCCGAAATTTCGGGTGAAATCGTACCTGGACTTAATTGAACTCAAAAGAACGACGGATGACATGTACTTGGACTCTTGAACAAAATCTAAATGACTTAATAAAAAGTTGAACCCAAGTAAAACGGAAGTGAACTTGAACTTTGAATTCAAAGCTTGTGGACATCGAACATGAACTGGACTTAGACCCAAATGAACACAAAAGAGCTCAGATTGGACTTGATTCAAACATTTGAACTCAAGCAAGAATTTGAGTTAGACTTCAGAAGAATACAAACACCGGGACTTGATTCGGATCAAGCATAGTGGACATGAACTCAAATCTAAGCCATAACTAGATAATCAAGTTTAAATGGATGTATAACAATCTTAACATCACTCATCAAATTTGATTATGCTGGTGGAGATCAATGAATGGAGGAAGGTCACTCGTTAAAAAATCCCAAATATAAGTGAAATGTTGGTTCACTCACAAGCAATAATGCCTGTTGATTGAGATGGCAATACTGGAGACCAGCAATCAAAGACCCGTCCTCTACAAATAAATACAATCATCAACCCACCCGAGATTGGTGAAAGGGTGGATATGATGCAAAAAACAACGGTTCTTCTACGAACATTCCTAGGAGCTCGTAGTAAAATACAACGGATCCCTACAGACAAATACGAACCACCGTGGGCACAAGTGCCGCGTCATCTACAACAACGGTGATTAAGATCTACAAGCACGTCGGGTACAAAGATAGTTCGATGTACGAAAAAGAACACCTCTTGCAGAATGGAAGAGATATTTGAACATATCCGAGCTAAACTTCTCGGTGTTCCCAAAATCCCTAAATTCAAGAGGAAAACAGTTCTGGTATCCACAAATATCAAAAATAACAAGTCCACTACACTGATGATCTCAAAGGGAGTTCCTTCAAAGCAACGAACTTCGAAGTCCAAAAAGGAATCAATCCCCGGTGATTGAGAAAGGGGAGTCAATATCAAGACAATCTACAATGCTACGCCACGCCACCGGATCTGCAATCACCGTACAAGCAGACAGAAGGCGTCTATTCCAAAAATACCCCTGCACGTGCACTATAATTTGTATACACATAGGTACACTAAAAAGGGGTAAAATACAATTCTAAACCCGCATGGGCCCCGGCGAGCGTGTTATTGGTACACACGTGACGTCTAGGGATGCTGCGCGGGTTGACAGGTGAATTCTAGTTCGAACCCGATCCTCCTATACGGGTCAATAGGAGTCGACAAGGTTCGAACTCTCAAACAAATATACGATGCTACGACCGTTATATTTGTCTTAATACATTCATATTGGGCCTTCAAGGCCTATAACAACGAGAATTCACTATCAAAGGGCATAAAGCCTACGAAACCCGATCCTCTGCCGACAGCCTGATAGAGTTGACAAGGTTCAATCCATAAAGAGAAATGACCCCAAACACCCCGATGATGGCCGCATTGATTGGTTATCTCAACCGGAGGGGTTCATAAATATTTTCAAGCTCCACTCAAATATCCACAAAAATCCAAAAACCAAAAATCCAAAAGCTTCACAAAAAGCTCAAAATCCTAAAATATTTAAAAAATGAAATAAATCCATCAAAAACTTAAAGCAAAAATCCATCCGCCCTCCGCAACAGTTTGCCGAGGTGGACAAATTCAAATAAACTCTAGCTCACAAAGAGCCAAATGCCTAGTCGAAAATATCACTAGGATCCATTCTCAAACAATCTCTTGCCACTAAGGACGTGGTACGTGTCCTCTAACCGGCAGTTTTGCCGCCAAATGGCACTGCAGGTAAACGGTTATGACCCGGGGCCCTCTGAACCGAGTGGTTTTGCCTCCAAATGGCACCACATATACCGGTTATGGCCAGAGCCAATACGCTCCTTAATGGCATTAAATCCTTGAGATATGAATCAATAGGATATGATCGATAGGGCACAAAGCCCTCTGTAAGCTAAGGTGGGATTTAAATTTGTCCCCTTAGACAAACACCAACCCCGGTCTACAAGGTCTCCTTGGACGAAGCAACCCATGGCTGCCGACAAGGATCCTTCTGTCAGGTTGGGTCGACTACCTCCTCTGACTAAGTAGACCAGGGACCACGATGACCCGGGACGACGGAACCATGGGATCTTGATCGGGCCCATCATCCATTCCCCCACCATCCGCTTTAAGTGCTAGATGGTGAAATTTCTATTTTTGAATATTAAATTCCCAAACTTCCAAACATTCCCAAATCCAAATCCAATTCTCCAATATCCAAACCCATTGCTGCTACTATATGCCAGATAACATGTATTTCTATACGAATCTGATTGATGACTAGCCTTAATCGAAAGTTCTCTCTCATGATTGAGAGGGGTAATTAACTATAGGGGCTTGCGCCTATAGGAAACCAGAACTCAGATCATAAAGTCCTCGCAAATGAGGGCGAAATCTCTGGGTAGTGTCTTATCTACAAACCCATCTGCCTTCCAAAATTTACCTCGGAACTTAGTTCGTTAAAACTCCCTCGCCGAATAAAAGAAAAGCGAGCAGAGGCCGGGGCCGAATTTTCGGAGCCCACAACAACTAGAATCTACAGCACTGAATTACTACAGATAATTTCACATATTCAATCATTAATAATAATCATAATGTTCATTATGGGTCTCTATTTATAGAAATATGATATCAGGATAAAACCAAACTTTTAAATACAAAACTATTCCTATCTAATATTGAAAAAAACTCAAATTTAAACATATTCTTATTAAAGAAAAAATAAAATCTAATAAAAATAATACAAATTAAAAAATTATCAGAAGTCAGCCAATTTTTAAAATAGGCCAAAAAAGGCTTAAAAATGGCCCGATTTAAATCTATTATAACCTAATGTGACTTCTTGTAACTAACTTATGGCCACAAAACTTCATTAACCGAATTGGCCTATTCGAAGGTTTGTATAATATCAACTTTCTTGAAGTGCAAAGAACTCTCCTCCAGAGAGTTGGGATTAATGCAGTCATCCAACATTTCAAGAGCTAACTTTTGCAATTCCACCTTGGTCATCCATTTATAATCTAAAGGAGGCATGCCCATTCTACCTAAACTAAAATTTGTGATCAACATTTTTTCTTAATATCAATTCATTTGAAATGATATTTTCAACATTAAAGTAGACAGACGGAACTATAATGATTGGATCTATAAAAGAAATAATCATAATAGAAATCCCACTTGTATATCAACCAACAAGCAATTCTTGAGGTTCAAGCGTTCCTCTATAAGGCAATAAATTTTCAATATCAAAAAAATAAGACTGATAAGCATAATATGAGACAAATCTAAAACCATGCATTAAAATTAATTTTCCCACTAATTTTGAAAAAACAGCACTGCATCTCTTGCATGAAATTTCTTATATTTAGGTATGTGAACCATTCGCGGCATAAATAAGTCATAATAAAATCACCTTCATTGTGCACTTAAGCACCTCTTTTAACATTTTCGGCATCTAAATATTTCTTGTTATGCAATTTAATCAACTTTCTAGTCTTACAATGTAAATTATGTATATGCTAAAAAAATGATGCAGCTGAATCAAAATATACGTGTAGTGATAAATAAATGAACAGGATCTATAGGATTTCTAAGATTCAATCCCTAAGAAAATTTAAATGGTGCCATCACAGTAGATTTGCATAAAATGTTGCATGCAAATTGAGTAGTATGAAGATGCAAATCCCAATTGCTTAAACACTTTCCAAATATCTTAATATGTTTCAAAGGTTTTTATTTACTACCTCAACCATTACTCCGAAGCTGAAAGACTAATGAAAATTTTAAGTAATCCTAACAATTCCCATAGTCTTCCAATAGGAAATAAAAATAATTTCTCTTTTGGCTATTGAACACGATTATTGCCGGTGTATAAAAAGGAGATGCAGTGAAGATGTTACAAGGCTAGAAATATTTGTAGAAAGAGAAAGAATTTATGAACTTATAGCTGAACTAAATGCTGAACATGACCAGGTATGCATTCAAATACTTGGAAACACTCTCATTCCAACAACAACAACAACAGCAGCATCAAGCATTTAAATCTAATAAAAAAATATCATTTCTAAATTATTTGAAAGGCATACAAGGAGAGATGTGATCTTATGTTAGAAACACTATCAATTGGTGAGAAGGTGGTTACTCTAATTGTTGTCCTTAGACCAAATGCTAGCATAATTGAGCCATTCAAGGCTAAATCGTGCCCACAAGGTCCAGTAATCAAGGTGGGTATTTCAATTATTGTAATAAGGTAAGTCATACAAAAAACACCTATCAAAAACAGCAATGGAAGCCTGCATACAACAAAAACAAGTATCCATACTAAATACAAACCTTATCTCATCAAGCAAACACTACATCCCTGGAAGATAAAACTATTGCAGACATAAAAGACAAAGGTAAGAAGAAATAAAGAAACTCTACACCTTTTTGACATCATTTGATAAATCAATAGGTACAACTCTATGCCCCAATCATGTGAGTATTCCACTTCATACCTCTATTATGCTTGTGATACTTGTTCAAACAAATCTAGATAAAAGACTCGAGAGCAATATACAATATAATCATCCTAGGATGCATAGAAACGAACATGGTGACACAAACAATACAGAACATATCAATTATTGAAAATAAAGAACACGGATACATGTTAGACGTATCATTATAATTTTTAGATATTAAAATAGTGCATAGAAATAAAATAAGTAGAATAATGTCGTTGTCAAGAAACAAACATTGATAACATGCATCACTATAGGTGTTGATTTTGAAAGGGCACCAATCATTGAAGTTGAGACGATATTGGACATCATCGTCGAGATGTGGAGATGTTGAGTGCAAAGACGTGATTGTGGGTGTAAAAATTATCATCGTCAAGTGCGGATGTCGATATGCTATCAAGCATTAAAGTAAACACTAGCTGCGAGTCAAAAAGAAATATTCAGCAAACATTGACAACTGTGTCATCACTGTTGTGGAGAATAAGTAAGAATTTATATTTAAAAAATAATTTTTAATAAAATATTTAGGGCGCATTTGTTCAATTTTTTAAAATATTATTTTACTTGTATGCATTTTTGCTATGTCCAACAGGCATCAGAGGCATGACGAACAAGTGTCAGTCTTTGACATATGTCAACATTACATATTCCTTAGAAAAAGGAGTGTCGGTGGATCATAGTAACCAATCAACCAAAAAATTCTCTTGTATACCTTGCTTAGAAAATCATTTAAAAAAAAAATTATGGAACCATTATTGGAAAGGGATTTATAGAACTCACATTTTCTCTTCAATTGTCATATGTCCTCTATATACCTAAATTGTCCATGAAACTGTTATCTATTCAGAAACTAATATCTAACCTAAATTGCTTGCATTATTTTATCCTACTTATTTGTAATGAACCGGTTGGGGGGTTCAAACCGAACCGGCCACCCCATTCCTTTATTAGAAGTCGCGACCCAGGGCGGGTCGCTATTCACGAACAGAGAGGAGAACGGAGGGGGGTGGACGACCGAAACTCACGCACGGTGGCCTTGGAGGTTTTTCTTCGCCATATTTAGCAAACGAGTGTGTTGGAGGGTAAGATTTAACAACTCCTTTTCGTTCTTATTGTTATAGAAGCAAAGGTTTAAGAGAATTTGCAACGAAGGGAAGGAACGGCCGAGGTAAGAAAGAGAAGAAGGTTAGTTTTTACTTTTTTATTTTTCTGTATAAATCCTTTCCTAATTCTTATTCTAAGCAATCACCTAAGCAATGATGTGTTTCGTTAAGAAAGAGGATATTTGAAGAATTCGGAAAAGAAAGGAGAAGGATTTTGAGTTGGAATAATCATCTTTTGTAAGTGAGTTTCTTATCATATGTTTCTATTAAGTTTTGTAGAATAAATCCCTAAAATTATTTTATGACAATTTTGAAGAAGGAAAGAAAGAAATTAAGTGGTACAAGTTGGGTTCTTCAAGGAATTCAACAAGGATAGAATTTTGAGACAGAGGTTGAAACAAGGATTGACGAACTGAAAGATCAAAGTGGGTAAATTATGTTATTTTATTATTTTATTCAGAGTTGAAATCTTTTAAGTAATTGATTAAATTTTTGTATTATAAAATGTTGAAGGTATAAATATCTTATGATTTTATAGTCTTAAGAACAAATTCATCCGCTCTAAAGGTTTGAAAGTTATTAAAATAAAAGGTAATAATCATAGAGATACATATAAGATAAACTATATGCAATAATAACAATAAGAATGAAAATGAGAATTTAAAAGGGAAAATATAAAAGAAAAGGGAAGCAAAAAGTTAAATATGCATGGATATAATACATACAATATAACAAGGAAAATGTATTGAAAACTACAGGAGTTCACCCCCTTATGGTACTGGCTGTGGACGCCGTACTCGTGCACGTAAAAAGGAAAAGGAAAAGGTCATAAAAAATGGAAAAGAAAATAAATGAAAAAGGTTGTACCTTCGGGTACTTTGAGACGGTGCTCTTGTGCAAATCAAATGGGAAAAAGAAATATAAATGAAATATAAAAGTTTTAAAATGTTTTAAATTGATTTAAAGGAAAATGTCCGGAGATGTATAAATTATTGAAATAAATGAATTAATGTTAAGAAATGCTATGATGCCTATTAAAGAATAATTATAATGATTATTTTAATAGTTACCCACTAAGTTTACTTAGTAAACTCAACCCACGAATTTAAAATGTTTCAGGTAAGTCCCCAAAAGAAGAGATGTCTGAAAGAGAAGATTTCGTCTATAGAAGACGACGTACAAATGACAACATATAATTTACATTTTGTGTTTTAGTGGCTCTTTAATACAAATGAAGAAGTGGTATAATGTTGAATGAATTTTATCATCTGACTATTCATACCCGCCTCATTAGATCAAGCATCCGGGCCGGGTCGTGACATTATTATCAATTTCAGTATTAAAACATGAGAAAAAAATGGAAGATGAATTGTCATGTTAAAGAAATTAGTACTCTAGTGTTTAAAAAAAATAGTAATAATCATATACCTCACTCTCAATTATTTGAAATTTGAATACAAGAATATCACAAATTTAACCCCATCATACTTAGATGGGTCATCCATCATTTCGTGTGCTATAATCCCTATTTTCTAAGTTACTTAATATGAAAAATGTTGAAGAGATCCAGTGTAAGGTGTATCAAATGGCCAAATATCATAGAAATCTCCACCCCCTCAACTACTTAAAAACCTCAACACATCTTTCTCTAATCAACGCAAATATTTTGGGACCATCTTGCATAACTAATATTAATGAAGCTAAAAGGTTTATTACTTTCATATACAAATGTTCACCCACAATCTTATTTTTTCTAATGAAAAAGTAAGAGAAAAGAATCAAATTGGTCCTTTGACTCTTTAGGAAGGACCAAAATGGTCCCCAACGATATTAAAGGACCATTTTGGACTCTCAAGTTCCAAAAAAAGAATAAAATAGTCACATGATGGGACTATTTTGATTCCTTTTTAAATAGCCGAGGGACCAAAATATCCCTTAATATAGTTGAGGATCATTTTAGTTCTTCATAAAGAGTTAAGGGACCATTTTAGTCACTTTCTCGAAAAAGTAAATATGATGCAAGTAAAATCCTCCTCATGTTCCATAAAATTATCATCACTCAATTTGGAACTGATGATCTAATGATTGAAAGAAATATTTTAATCAAGCCTTATCCTTTTACTCTATAAAAAAGGCATCATCCATAAATTCTTTTATGATGATCCCCCACAATAAAATAGCATCACAAAATCATTGTCTCTTAAAACCACAAAGGAATGTTTCAAAAGTTTATTGACAAAATGCCACCTTAACTATCACATTCCTAATAAAATCGTCTATTTAGAATTTTAACTATTGAAACCCTTAATGAATCTATACAATAAAATTTTTTTGCAAAATAAAGTACCTATTAAAAAATATTTGAGTATTCTATATGTCTACCAACTCCATCAAAACACTAATCAAGATTCAAGGGCCATAAGATGCATCTTTATTGGATATTCGACTCAAAATGGGTATACTCATACCAAAAAAGACTTCATCTACTGAGATGTTTCCTTTGCTAAAAATCAGGCGTCCTATCACCAAAAGTGTCATCATAACAAGCCTTGAAAATGAAGACATATCTAATTTCCTCACACTTGATCTCACAACTGCCCAACCAACCCAAAAAGTCTAAAGTAACTCTGAGACTTCCCTACAGTTAGAAGAAGCCTAATCAGACAAAGCCTCTTAAAACAATTCTAATGGTCTTCATAAAATCTTGAAAATGAAGACAAATCCTCACACTTTATCTCACAACCACCCAACCAACCAGCCAAAAAAGTCTCAAGTTAACTCTGAGACTTCGCTATAGATAGAAGAAGCTTCCTCAAACAATAACTACAACAGAATCATTCCTAATAAACCTAATTTATTATTATAAGTATACTCAAGAAGAAAGAAATCTGAGTCTAACATTGAACCAAAGCATGTTCAACTATCTTGAATCCATGCAAGGTCAATTAATCACGGTGCAATGAAGGTATGATCTCAATCATGAAATTCACACACATTATGATATGAACCTTCCTATTGCATCAGGAAAGGGGACTTGAGCATGCATCAAACATCTAACATCAACTTTATTTCACTTATAAATATTTCCTCCTCCCATAAAAACTTTCTTGGTGCAATCAATAATATTAATATTCCAAGAACTATCCAAACACTTGAGAATAATGAATGGAAGTGGGAATCTTATTAGGCAGAATCCCTCCAAATAGAAGGTTAACACTGGTTACCGCACGTTCTCAAGTGAGAATCTAATCACTTGAAAACAAAAGAATTAATTTTATTAGTGATATCTAATATCATGATTTGTGTCTATTCTAGATGCTCAGTATTTGTTTTACCTCCATTAATTCAAAAATATGATCTTGATACTAACTTGATCTATGAATATCTTTAATGTGAGGATCCATGTTTTCCAAATAAGCTTGATGATGATAATCAATCATTAGTAATCGAGCCACTTGTTGAGCCTAACAGTTAAGTAATGTCGGAGGCTATGATGCACCGACACTTCTCCTCAAAGAGGCGTGCAGTGTCCGACACGACACTCGTCCGACGCTCCTCCGAAACGTGTTGGACACGCCGAAAATGTGTCCAATTAAAAAAATATTAAAAACTAATTGGACACGCGTGTCAGACACGCGTATCTTAAATATTTTATAATTTTTTTAAATATAATTTCTTATATTTGGCGAGATTTAAACTAAATTTCTTATTTCATATCCACAACACAAAATCAATGTCTGCATTTAATACTCATTCATCGAATATTCTCATTTTCATTTCTCTTTGGCAGTGAAGGTATTTTCATCTCCTCTCTTTTTGCACAAGTACAAATCTTTCTCTTGTTGAACCAGAGTTGAAAGTAGTGATATTCAATGATGATGATATTGAAGGCCAAAAACAAACCTCTAAAGCTAATCCTAGTAGTTGAAGCTTGAATGCTTGATGTTGTAGTAAGTGATTATTTGCTTATATTTTTGTGGTTATACTAGATATTTTGTACTAAATATTTTATATTATAAGCTAGACAAATTATCATGTCATTCATTTATTATTGTTTGTCATTTTTAATATGATATTACATTAATATATACACTATATAAAAAAATGTATTGCCATGTCCGCGCCGTACCCGCGTCCTATATTTTCAAAAAAAGTCGTGTCCGTGTCGTGTCGTGTCCGTGTCGCCGTGTCCGTGTCCGTGCATCATAGGTCGGAGGCTATTACCAAGCCAACCTATTATCAATTTGAAGATTCCTGACACCAAGTATACAAGTTGTTCCTAAGGTTACCAAAGCATGACCTACTTTCCCAGAAAAGTACAAATTTATCATGGTGTTACAAATGTTAATACTTTCATAGGACTATAGATTAACTTTTATTGCACTGATACATTTAATTTGTAGTGACATCCAAATTCGAAGCCTCTAGATTATACTGTTAGACCGGTCCACTGGACCGAACCAGCCGGTCCAGGCGAGGCCGGCTTAAGGGCTAAAAAGCAGAATTTTTTCGCTTGGGCGGAGGCCATGCGAGCCGCTAGCCTTGCGGGGAGCGTTTTAGAAAGGAATTTTGAAGAAGATTAGGAGGGAAATTGAATGTACGGACTGTTTAGGGAATTCCTTTTGATTTGTATGCATTAAATAGTTTGTTTTCCTAGGGTTTGGGTATCTTGAATTTGGCTGAAATTTGAGATTCCTTAGATTAGGTTTTCTTTCGGCTCTAGCGGCGTCTAGAGATTTGAGAGAGATCGGTCCTCTCGAATTGAGGATCAAGTGTATCTTGCTATTTTCCCTGTTCCTTTCATCAAATAATACAAATTTTCTACTGTCTTTTGTGGTTTTGTGCAGATTTTTGTGAAGATGTTCGCTGTTTTGAGAAGATTGATAGGAAATACTGGCGATCTACACGTGTTTCCTATCAAATTGGTATAAGAGCAAGTTGTGGGACCGGTGGAGGGCTGATTTCAGCAAATTTCAGCGGTGATTAATTGCCCGGAAGAAAGGGGAATTACTGCTTTTGAAGTTCCAAATCCAGAATTTGTGATTTTACAAACTCCGGATTGTGATGGCGGCCAAAAAGGTGGATGCTCTTGAGGAAAGGCTTGAAGGGGAAATGAATCAAATCAAAACGACGGCGGAGGAAAGGATTTCTTCCATGGAAGGACAAGTCGCCGATCTCCGAGACATGATGAAGAAGATGTTAGAAATTCAAAATAAAACAGTGGCTTCCGTGGCAAGAGGGGGAAGGAAAAAGTATGAATTCAGAAATTTTTAGAGAGGAAGATGAGGTGGAAATCATGGAAGAAGGAAGAAGAAGGCCCCATTTGGAGCCTGTCCAGAGGGAAGAAAGAGGGGGTGGATATGGGGAACGCCAGGAGGGATACTATAGTCGTCGATGTGCTGATTTTGAAGACAAAAGGGGGGATTTCGAAGGGGGGGTTTGGGCTATGGTAGAGTAAGGGAAGACCGGGAAACATGGGGTGCACCTAACAATTGGGAGAGGAGAAATTATGGAAGAATCCGGGGCAATGGGGGCAACCAGAAGGTGAGGAAGTTGAAGATGTCCATATTCGAAGGAGAAAAATGCATATGGGTGGATTTACAAGGTAGAGTGATACTTCGCCGTCAATGGGCTGACGGAGGAGGAGAAGCTGACCGCAACCGGATTGTGCTTGAAAGGAAAAGCCCTGTCGTGGTATCAGTGGAGAGATCAGATGAGGCCTATCAGGAACTGAAGGGAATTCAAAGACTGCATAATATAATGTTTCCAAATCGACTGGGGAGGAGATTTCTATGAGCAGTTCTTTTCTCTGGTGCAAGAGGGATCAGTAGCATACTACCGTGAGCGGTTCAAGCACCTGGTTAGTAGAGTGGAGCGATTATCAGATATCGTATTGGAGGGGAACTTCATGAAGGGGTTGAAGGCAGAGATTCGAGCGGCAGTGAAAGTTCTGATGCCTAGTGACTTGAAGGAGGCAATAAAGTTGGCACAGCTGGTAGAAAATCAGAAGAATCTGGATAAGGGAGCCAGGAGAAGTAGCTCAGGAGGCTCTTACAAGACTACGACCGCTCTTTTAACACCTAAGGGCCTGCATCATGCAACATTAATGAGACCACCAGGGAGAAGCCAGTAGGAGGGAGTGGGGACAACTTCAAGAAGGTCACTGAGACAGAATTACAGGAGAAGATGGCAAAGGGGCTTTGTTTTCAAATGTGAAGAGAGGTATACGCCGAAGCACAGGTGTAAGGACCGAACTCTTCAGGTTCTTATTGTTTGTGATGAAGAAGGAATGGAGGGTGTCGTCTTTCCACCTTGCGGACAAGGTGGATCTTTGGGAGGGGGAGTATTGTTAGGCCGGTCCACTGGACCGGACCAGTCAGTCCAGGCGGGACCGGCTTAAGGGCGAAACAACGGAATTTTTTTGCCTGGGCGAGGCCGCGCGAGTTGCTAGCCTTGCAAGAGCGTTTTAGGAAGGATTTTTGAGGAAGATTAGGAGGGAAATTGAATGTAGGGACTGTTTAGGGAATTCCTTTTGATTTGTATGCATTAAATAGTTTGTTTTCCTAGGGTTTGGGTATCTTGAATTTGGCTGAAATTTGAGATCTCTTAGATTTAGGTTTTCTTTGGGCCTAGCGGCGTCTAGAGATTTGAGAGAGATCGGTCCCCCTCTCGAATTGAGGATCAAGTGTATCTTGCTATTTTTCGTTTCCTTTCATCAAATAATACAAATTTTCTACTGTTTTTGTGGTTTTGTGCGGATTTTTTTGTGAAGATTTTCGCTGTTTTGAGAAGATTGATAGGAAATACTCGCGATCTACATGTGTTCCCTATGATATACCTCTTATGACCATCCTTAAAAAGTTGAATATTCAAGAGATGTTGATAGACCAATTTTATTGCCTCCATGAAAATTAGACTTTCAAGAAAGAGCTTTTACATAATTCTTAAAGAGAAGAATTATGTCAGCTCAAAGAGAGTTGCTAGTACATGATATGTGCCAAATATAATTCAAGATTAAAAAAACTACAAAATTTTGAATTATTTTAGGATTTTAATTAATGCTAAGATTTTCTTTATTTTTAATATGATTATGGGATTTTTATGACTTACAGAGGATCGAGTTCAAATTAATTTAATTTTAACTTATAACCCTATTGTTATAAAAAGGATTTTAATATATTTCATATTGATAATGAGGTTTAAATGAAACAATAAGGATTCCCTCTTCTCTTTATCTTTCTTTCTCCATCAAATTCCTTTATACCCATAAGATTCCTTTCTCTCTCTTCTAATCGAAAATCCACTTCACACTCTTTTAATGTACACAATTTTTTAGGCACTCAGCGATGGAACTTCTCCTAATAGGATTCCATAGGTATTTCCTTGATTCCTCTCTCGCTCCTTTCCATATTTAAACTTACTCTCTCCTCGCTACTATCATCCAAGGGTTTCAAGGAAAAATTCAAGCACAGTCAAGCCACTTATGAGAGAAGGAAGAAAATATCAAGTAGCTGATCTAAGGTGATCTTCCAAAAGGTCCAACATCAAATTGACATGATATCAATTCCTTGCCTACATTAGAAAGAGTCTGAGCAGGATGAATTTTAATCTAATGGAGATGGAGACAATACATAAATGAAGAAGAGGATTATGAACTATACATGCACTTTGATCATTAATGACTATAAATAACCCCATTTATTTTAAGTGTTGGATGTTTGAATTTAACTTCATGCCATTAAAATATGACATCAATTGTTTCATTTTTTAAATTTAATATCATATTTATTTGTTAATCTACACATTGCACAAATATTTATTATCATATTTGATTTCTATGAATTTTAAACTAGTAATAATTTGTAGAAAGAGTTTTAAATGTGCTCAATGAGCTTCAAATCAGGAAGGCACTCCACACCTTTTTTTTTCCTCTAAATGTTATTTAAATCATTAAATTAATTTATTTTATTGAACCTTAATATAATTTATTTTACCTCTACAAACCCAACATATGCTTTGAATATACTCATGTATAGTTTTAATAATGTATGGCACATCTAATTGAAAATTGTACATTTATATCATTAACCTTGGCTACTTAGGGGCTTTTTGATTGGCTGAAAAATATAATAGTGTAAAATGGATGCATTATATTTAAATTACTTTGGAGTTGTATAGATGGGTATAAAATAAATGAAAGTGGTTTTTTTTTTTTTGCTTGAAGTAAATTGAATGCAGTGTAGTCCAAAGATAGTGGTTGACGGTGGTGAGTGGTGGCGGTGGCCGGCGACGGTGTTGGCGATGACCGGCGACGGTGTTGGCAGTGGCCGGCGACGGTGTTGGCGATGACCGGCGACGGTGTTGGCGGTGGTTGGCGACGGTGGTGGCCGATGGTGGAGGTAACCGACGATAGGCAATGGAGGTGGTGGAGATGAGTGACGACAATGAGAGAATGATGACTAGCTGATGCAAGCAAAAATTTGGAAAAAGCCCCAAATTTTTTGCAAGCAAAAGAAAATACTTCCTAGATAAGTAGAAAATTACATAAAATACCCAAAACTAGACAAAATACGACTTATACGACAAACAATAAACTTTAATATTATGAAACGACACTTCTTGATGCTTACAAACATATGAAATAAACAACACCTAAAACTGCATTTCTTGTCAATTGAGAAGAAGGATACAAGTGGAAGGGAACTTGCGGATAGAAGAAAAAGGTAAGAAGTCTGAGACGAAGGGAGGACAAGCTCGCAAGCTTTCCTAGAAGAAGAGGAAGAGGTGGAACAAGCTCTCAAGCTTTTCCAAGAAAAATCATCAGTTTTTTCTATTCCAAAAATCAGCATACATCACTATCGGCGGCAAGTGGTAGGTTTTTTTTTCAGTTGGGGAGGTATCAGCGGGCGACGGCGATGATAATGAATTAATGGCATAACTGGAAATCGTCCAAATTGAACAAATTCTATATACACCAAAGTTGAACTAGATGTTACATTTCAAATACATCAAAATTTTAAACTACATTTATTTTACATCAAATCAAACATCAAAATTCTCAAAATCCTTACATTTGGAATACTTTACAACCATTTTACTTGAAATCAAACATCACTTAATGTATGTTGGATGCACAAAAAGCATAGGCAGATCAGATATGTAAGTTACGAGTGCTATTATTTCCAAAATTCCCCACTTTGCTTGAATGTTGTGTGCTTGAGCAATAAAAATCATTGCGTGTCACGAGAGATTTGTGCTTTGAAGACACTGAAGTGCACTAGTGTAAGATAATATAGAAACATATATAACAGCGTTAGGCATAATTTTTACACAAAATGCTATGCATACTAATAAAGTGAAAATAAATTGACAAAATTTTGATAAATAGAAATAAGGAAATCTATAATATGCCATCCATTCTAGTGAATACAAAACAAAACAGAAGTGGCGTGGATTTGCAGTCAGATGACTCAATGGCAAGTATAAGATACATAAAAAGACCTTTTCCACTGGTTTTACACTGCTAAAGAGATACAACCAGAAAATATGGCGGCAAAAAAGTACTACGGCTTATATGCAACTAATTCTTCAAATAACCTACCGCCAACATTACTACATGTCTCTAACTTTACATAAACCATTTATATCACAAAAGATACTCACATCAAGACGCTGAACTTGGGTAAGATTACCATGAAGCTCTGCAGCTTTCAAACCAGCTAACCCGAATATTATCTTTAGTCGATGAGCTGCCTGCTTAGTTCCACTGCAATTAAAAGAATAAATCAATAAGCACAAAAATTAACATCATACACATAAAAGCATCAGATCACTTAAAAAAATAACACGCAAAATATAATAAAAGAATGAATTTTAAAAAACCAGATCTCCTAATATAAAGCAAACAGGGTGACATGAGTTTTAGGGTAGGTATAAGAGAGGAAAATAACTGCAAGTATTTGGCATCTTCTTTTGAAAGAAGCAAATACTAATTTAATCATTAAACAATGAAGAAATCTACCACATATGCTTCAGGTGCAAAAGTAAATAACATTTTCTGCCTTAACAGTGGTGCATCAACTGTTATTAAGTATACAGGAGCTAATGATCAAGAAATCATGGGTAAATACGCCACATACTAGCAAAGAAACAAATATTGGAGGAAACAATAACATTCCCATTTCAATTGGAAGATACCTGAAAACAATCACCTTCTCTGTGAAGGTCTTGGAACATAGTGCAAGTAGAACAGCCTCCTGGTTTGCTTCACGTATTCGCCTTATCCTAACTATTCTGCGCATGAGAGAGCCTGTTAGTCATTAGAGTTACATAAATCACATTTAATACTCCTAATAGAAGAAGCTTTATAAAATTATCCAACATGCATTATCAAGATTTTAAAAAAAATCGCTGAACCAAATTACTAAGATTCAAAACAAAAATATATCAAAGCAAACTCATGTCCAGGAAGGCAGGATGTAAAGGACTAGTTTGTCTATTTACTGTAACGTACTGCCAGAATGTTACAGGTAATCATAGTCACCAAAACTAGACTGATTTAATTGGCCAATTACAAGAAGTCATGTCAGGCCATAACTAATCTGAATCCAGCCCATTTTCAATTCTTCTCAGGTTCATTTTTAATCATGAACGCGTCTTTCTTTAAAAAAAAAAATGAATTATTTTATTAGGTGTTTATGTTTTCTTGCATAAGAATAGGTTTAATATGCATGTTTATCAGGATGAATATGACTAGATTTGCTTTCAAATGTTTAACCTTATCCCTTAATCAAGACTTCTTTCCTTCACTTCACGAAAGGGTACACCATGTATGAATATGCACATGTGAAGTTTTCTTTATTATGCAGAAATGGTGGGTTGTACGACGTAAATTAATGTGGGATCATATAAGACTGAAACTTCTTTTGCGTATCCAAAGAGGCTTTATGCCCCATATCGTCCTTATGTATTTCTACAGCTTAGAGTCAACCAAATACTAAAAGTCAACAAGGGTCATCAAAAGAAGACCACTAATTAAATAACTATATGCATAAAATCATAAATAAAAATAATTTGAAAATAAAAAAGGAACCTGAAGCATAGGTCATTCAATATAAATCAAAAATATGAAAAACATAAAAAGCATACTCCTCTGTCAATGTCGCTGGTCTTTTTGTTGAGGGATCAGCCTGTAAACGCACAGGCTTATTAAGTGAGAGAATGACAAGTTGATCAACTTCTTCAGTCATAGTAGCCGAAAAAAGCATTGTTTGTCTCCTCTTCGGGCATAAGCGAATCTAAAAATAAAATCAACATCAACGAGAAGGCAGTTGTTTACACTCCACATATTGCTCAGAACAAAGCAAAGCAGCCATAATATCCCCCACATATTCAACATGGAAATAATAAGGAACCGTAATTATGTTTTCAACTGGTAGATAAGAGTAAAATTGTAGAAATACCAATTCTTGAATTTCACCACTAAAACCTAGTTCCAGAAGACGATCCGCCTCATCAAGGATTAGAACGGCAAGATCTTCTAGACCAACCGACTGGGAATTCCTCAAATGATCTATAATGCGCCCTGGAGTTGCTACAACAATGTCAGGCATAGATCTTAGAGCAGCCTCTTGAACCTGCAAATTCAAAAAGCATCACCATCTAACATGAACACAATACTGAAAATATGATCAATGAAAGAGAAGAGTGTAGTGAAATGAAATAGAGTTGTCACATAAAATTCACATAGCTCCATGCTGTGATCTAAGAAAAAAAAGTTGCAGCTTAAAATCATTCAAGCACAGACATTATAAGGGACACTGGGCATGATTTTATATGTTTAAGAGATATGCTAGATTCAAATTGATATACATGTAAAACAAGCATTCATTGTATTCAATTGATTGCAAATTTATATATACACACATACAACAACAACAACATCAAGTATTTATCCCACTACGTGGTGTCGGCTATATAAATCATTTTTCTCCAATATATATATATATATATATATATATATATATAGAGAGAGAGAGAGAGAGAGAGAGAGAGAAATGAAGTTTCCTAGCTGTAATATCTCGAACCTAGGGTTCGACAATGTGAAGGATACGAAGAAGATAAAGCGAAAGAAACATGTTTTCGTTACCTGGAGTTGCGGGTATACGAAGAGGACGAAGAAGGTGAAGGAGTCAAAGGAGTCGTCTATCGAATACAAAGCAAGTGCGTCACTTGGCATCGCCTGGAAGCCGAAGGAGTTGAGGAAGTCGAAGGCGATGAGAAAAATGAAGAGGCACTCGGGAATGTTTTGACCTTATCGTATCGTGAAACCGAATGGTCTAGAAGTTGTAGAGTTTTCTCCCGACGGTTGGAGTCGCAGAGGCATAATATAAGGAGGTGAGGAAGCCGAAGGGTTAGGGTTGCTCCATCAATGGCTTCGTCTCTATAAATTAGAGAGGAGTGAGACCGAGGGAGTAGCGATCGGGCAAACGACCGAGAGAGGGAGAAGAGGGAGAGAGCCGAAGGACTAGGGCAATCAAGCGTGAAGAAAGTAAGTGAATTTTTTTTATTTGTATTTGTTAAATTTAGATAATAAATTAGAAAATATAAATTTAATATATTATTAGAAATTTAAGATAATTATAAGAAAATTTTTAAAGAATTTATTTATTATTTAATTTAAGTTCTTATTAATCAATATTAATTTCATTATTATTGATACGTCATCATGATATTATCTTGATTGGGCACAAATCTCGAGGCAAAATCAGTTCGGAAACTTCAAAAATTAAATTCGAGAGCATATGAACTCCGATTTCAGCGAGCTTACAGTCAAACTGAGCATCTCGGAAATACGAATCCAACAACACCAAATTCGACCCAATCCGAGCCCAAATGAGTCCGAATCAAGGGCTCAAAGCACTGTTGGAAGGTTCAAACCGCAATTTGAGTTACCAAACGGTCTCTGATTTTGACGAGCTTATACTAGAATCGAACGGCTCGACGAGACGAATCCAACGAGCCCAAGATCGCTGAATTCCGACATCATTAAGGCCTTCAAATGTCCAATGAACGGTGCATGATCAAAGGATTCGATATCGGCCGTCCATTCAAACCACTCTCAATTCGCCCATGATCTCACGCCTATTTACGGGCTATGCCACTCCAGAAAAAAACTATAAATAGAGCCCTCATTCTACACAAAGGGGAGGGAAGTGAAGAGAGAGAGAAGAAGGATGAGAAGGAAGAAGCTCCTCCTCGACCACCGCCGGAGCTCTTCCTGCCTCCTGAAGACGCCGGAACTCTACTGAATTTTCGGGAAACGCCGGGAATTTGCAGAACTTTGTAACTTTGTGAGAAGTTGATTGTAAACTGATCGTCTTGATTTGTAAGACGGATCAACCTTTGTACTTCATACAAACACTAGTGGAACTTTACAACTGGGCGAGGCCCCGTGGTTTTTTCCCCTTTTGGGTTTTCCACATAAAAACTCTGGTGTTCATTTCTCTTTTCTGTTTGTGTGCGGAATACTCGTACAACGCTAGAACGCAAATTTACAAACTCTACCGCCGAGTAATTTCTAGCACGCAACAATTATATAAGAAAATGATATGAGATATATTGATTCATTAAATATTTAGTCGTAATTATATATATTAAAATAAAAAATATATATCTATATTGGAAAAATCTAAAATATCAATTAGAGAATAATAATGATTAAATTATGAGTTTTACATTAAAAATCACTAGTAGTTTAAAAAAAATGTATTTAGAGAGATCGAGCGAGCAAAGAAGGCGGAGGAGACCAAGCGATAAGATTTGCTCTTTTAATAATATTATTAAAAATAAATAATAATAAATTAAAATTTTAAAATGTATATATATATATATATATATATATATATATATATATATATATATATATATATATATATATATATATATATATATAATTTTATTAGAGTTTTAATAAAGGATAATTAAAATTTATTTTAGAATTTATTAATAAAAGAATATATGAAGTCGTAATAAATTAAATTATGATATAAATTAGATTTAAAATAACAACATATTTAAGAGTTAACAATAATTTATATAGAAAATGAAGGTATATTTTATTAGTTTTTTAAATGGAGAAATTATCAAATATAGAAAATTTCTTTTAGAAATTAATTAAATTATGATTTTCTATAATAAAGTGGAGAGAATAAATTATATTGAAAAATAATAATATTAATAATAAATATTAAGTGTTTTTTATAACTAATTAAATAGATATGATTAGATATATAAGTTAAAATAATCATATGAAATCATATAATATGATAGGTGTCATTTTATTGAAGTCAGATCAAGGACATTAAGAGCAAGCAATCCTAGTCAAAGTGAGTAAGTATATTTCTATGTTATGGTAAATGTATTGCTTCTAATTACATTGCAAGTTATTTACTTTACTATTTTTTTAACTGTATTGAAAATGATTCATCTCTCGCATATTAAATGATTTACTTTATATTACTGTATAAAGCATAAAGTAAAACTGTAAAAGAAAGTAATATTAATGAAATAACTAGAAACATGTGATTGTATGTGCATGTTGACTGATGGAGCTCACCCCCTTATGGTATTGGCTGGGGACGCAATGTATCCATGCACATTAATGAAAAAGATTATGGAAATGAAAAAGGAAAAAGAGTACCTTCATCGGTATTAAATTAGAAGGTGACACCTGAGACAGCTGTATTATTAAAAAAGGATAAAGATATGATATATTTGACAAATATGATGTATGCACGTTTTGATATGAAATGATTAAATAAACTTATTTTATGCTCATGCATATTGTTATTGTAAATTAGAAGCATGTTTTACTCACTAAGCTATAGCTTACTCTTTGTTGTCCTAACATTTTCAGGTATAATTTAGTATAATCAAAATGAATAGAAGAGGTGAAAACGTATACCGTAAGCTAAACGCTCCAAATAAAAGGTATTTATGATATTTTTTTTAAATTATGAGGTTTTAGCGGCTCTTTCAGTTTTGAGATAGTTTTAGATTAGTTGAAATTTAATCTACTGCCCGACCGTCTTTTCTCACCTCGTTAATTCGAGTCTTCGGGTCGGGTCGTGACACTAGCATTATCCAAGTATTAACTGACATAATATCCATAAAATAGTACGATAAAAGTAATTGTGCTTCTAACTTAAAGCAAACTTGCCAAAACACTAATGAATCAACGTTTCAGCGAAGTTGCCAAAACACTAATGAATCAACATTTCACAAAGATAATTGGAAACAAAAAGCATAAATATTAAAAAGGAATAGCAAAAAAGATTAGATGCTATGCTTCCTTTACAGGAAAAGTATCAAATAATTTCTCCACTCAAGAAAGAATTTCCCTTTTGCACATGATGGGGTTAGAATGATAAGTAAACATGATGCCTAACCTTAGATGAAAGCCCTCCAACAACAAGACAGCACCTTATATCAGTGAATTGAGAAAGCTTCTCTATCATACTATGAACCCTGCATTACAAAAGATACCTCAAGTTTATTGATTTTTACCTAAAATCTTCAGAAATCACAGGAAATACAACCACCATTAAATATATAATAATGAAAAAGGAATTTAAAAAGACCCGCGATAAATGACAGCAATTAGCTGGGAACTAGTAATTATGTGATCGAAAGAAGAGGAAATGAAGGTTAAATTTAAATTCTTGTTATGCTTTAGTGCCAGTACGTTAACATATCATGCCTCTATATCTCTGCATTTAAATACCATTTTTAATTATGAAGTATTTGAAAACCATACAACAGCATTGAACTCGAATAGAAATGTTAGATAATTCAGAAACATACATTAAATGTTAAATCATCCATTGAATTTCCTACCCATAACTAACTAACCAGCAACAACAACAACATCAAGCCTTTGTCCCACTTCATGGGGTCGGCTACATGAATCCTTTTTTTCGCCATTGTGTCATGTTAAAAGTCAACTACCCAAAAAAATAAGGCAACTACCCATAACTAACTAACCATAACTAAAAAAGATAATTGTCCTTGTTCTAAGATAAATGAAACAAAAGATGCAGTAGAACTAGCTCTACACAATGCTAGATGTTTAGGCAAATATGAGATGGGTATATGCATCATAAGCTATCTTGCATGGGAGATATATTTCAACCATGGTTTTCAAAAAACATTGAAATCAATTTGGATCAGCTATTTCTGATCAATTTTGCCTGAATGCCATCCAACCGCAAGCTGGCATTTGTTTCCTTGTTGATATTCTGAATTCTGATATTATCTTATTTATTTCATCTGCTAACAAACATTTCTTTGTTCCACTGCCTTTGGGTTTCAAACCAGGGATTCCAAGTTATATACAAGAGTAAAAAACGGCACTATGCCAACAATTTCTCTTGTTAGATAAAGGTTGAAGATGAAATTTCAAGTAAAACAGTTTTGTAAATTTTTAAACTGATATCAAGTATACATCCTCTTATAAAACCATAATAATCCTTAAAAAATTATAAACCAAAATGAAAATTAAATAGAAAAAACTCAAAATAGCACCAAACTATTCGTTTATGACCAATTTAGTAACAGAGTATCACGTTTGCCCCAAGTTAGTCCCGCCACCCCTACAAAATTGATCCAAAATAATCCCTCATGTTGTAATTGTGACATAAAATTGACCCAAATTTAGTCTATCAACATTACAAAATTGATCCCAACTTAATCTCAAAGGGACCATTTTGGATCAATTTTGTATAGTCGAGGGACTAACTTAGAGCAACGTTATAATCAAGGATTAGGGAATAAAATGATCATATATTCATATATGAATAGTTTGGGGACTATTTTGAAACTTAACCGAAAATAAATAATGTGATATTATTATAACTCATAAATACCAAAAGGTATTACTACAAAATATAGGATACACAACTAATAAGTTAAAAATGAAGTTCTTAATCGTCATCCAAATTTATTAATAAAATATATGATAATTTAAAAGTTCATAATTTATTGTTTATATAATTCCTTTTAGATGTCTTAATGTCTAAAATTTTTGTAAAATCCAATGCGAGAATAATCTTCCCGCTCTAAAAAAAAACTTTACCAAATTGGAAACTAATATTAAATGTAACAATCCACAAAAAGAGAGGTTGCCCAAAGAAAAAAAGTAGTCATTTATTCAAAACTATTAGTGCTCTAATCTATATAAGGAATGTTCTGAAATATTATTGGGAGGAAACGAGTTCAATTGCTACATTCCTAGTAAATCATTTTCATGGTACAATTTAGAAAGCAAAACACCAATCGAAACCCTCGCCATTTTTTTTTTTTTTTTTGTGAAGCATAAAACACTCATTATTTCCACTAAAAAATGATTAAGAGTGTTGCATGTATCAATCAATACCATCAAAACACTAAACTAGATCCAAAAGCCAAAAGATACATCTTCATTGGATTCAACTCAAAAAAGATATAAATACTACCATCCCAATACCAAAAAGGCCTTAGTCTGCCGAGATGTTACATTTTGTCTTCTTCACTTCCCCCGACCTTGACGGGCGACATGAAGGTGTTGTTGGAACCATCGAAGATCGAAGGAGTGCCCAAGAGAGCAGCATGAAGCAAGTGTTGATCATGTGGAAGAACCTACCAGAGTACGAGACCACGTGGGAGTCCTATCAGGTTATTCAGCAGCCATTCCTTTTATTCCACCTAGAGAAAAAGGTGGCACTTTTTGGGAGGAGTGTTGATATGAGAAAGGGCGGCTCAACCAGCTGATCCAACAGAATTTTACAGAAGCAACATTAGGGGTTTCAGCCCCCCTTATGGGGCCCATCAAACCTATAATTCCATATGTAGGGAAAAGGAGTAAGGAAGGAATTAATGTGGGGTTTGAATTCAAATAGGATAAGGAGATATTTAAGGAAAGTTTCCTAATTGTGTTTAGGATGGTTTTTTTTAATTTAGGAAAGCTTTGTAATTGTGTTATTATATATTAAGAAGGATTTTATTTAAGGAGGTTTTAATTAGGAAGTTCCCAATTACGTTCTTTTGTGTTGTAGCTATATAAGCAGGGGTTGTCTAGGGTTTAGAGCATGCTTTTAAGTTGGATTTTCTGCTGTAGTTTTACTTGGAGGCTTCCTAACGGTGTCTAGGTTGTTTAAGAGAGCCGATCTACCTTTCGAATTGTAGATCACATGTATCTTGTTATTTTTATTGAAGTTTTATTAAAAAATTAATTTCCGTTTTCGTTTTTTACAACAGTTTTTATACTGTTGTTTGCTGTTTTTGCTTCCACACATATCACATTGCTGACTAATGCACATACAACTTTGCGTCATGTATAAAAATAATTTTATAAAAGTATACAAGTTTCACCAAATTAGTCAAATGGAAATAAGAGTAACATAAGTTGGCTTACTGAACAGCGAGCTCCCGAGCAGGAGTTAAAATTAAAACCCGGGTTGCATGAATGTGCTTTGGCCGGAAAAGTAAACGCTCCAACACAGGCAAGGCAAAGGCAGCTGTCTGAGTGGTGAAAACAAACAAGGTAGAAAATTACACATTAAACTTAGATGTGCGTACAAATAAACATGCATATCAAATAAAAAAGGTACTAAGAGAATAGGCGAAGTTCCAATGATCACCTTTCCAGAACCAGTTAAAGCACTACCACATATGTCACGACCAGTTAAAGCTAAGGGGATGCATGCAGCCTGCATGAAACAGATGGAATAGCTTAAGTTAAAAAAATAAATAGTGCTGACAAGAATTATTTTGATTGCCAATGATAGGCGTAGAAATCACTATGCTCGTAAAATAATCATATTAAACCAATGTAGGATATCGCAATGTGCCTTTAATCATCAAATACATCATAACACTAGAGTTGGTTTATAATGAAGAAAACCTGAATTGGAGTTGGTTTATGGTACCCCAAGGCTTCACATGCCTTAAGTAGAGGGCGTGACAAATTAAGCTCAAGAAAAGAATTTGCATGAAACGAGGCTCCTTCAGCTGATGCAAAAAAAATCAGTGGAGGCAACGACAGAGTTTTCACCGTATTTGTTTTTTCAGATGCAAGACCTTCCTGATAGAAAATCATAAAATAAACAACCAGTCAAGGAAGAGCCAAAAAAAAGAACACTCAATTTGTACAAAAAATGTACGCATGCATAAAGATATGCATCTAAATGCAAATTTGAATGCATGCATTGCAAAAAGAAAAAGCAGAAGTGGATACTTAAAGTAGTAGCGTCAAGAAATAAGCAAAACAACAATAAGCTATAAAGGTATGTTCAAATAACATCTAAAAATGATCAAATAACCAACCATAAATGCTTCAAAATATTCGTCTCTCAGAAAACAAAATTCACAATGAAGTTCCAAGCATATTTATTGGACCCCTGGTTACTCATAATTGTAAGGTGATTAGTAATATAATCAACAAGTTCCCATATTCAAAATAGAGATAAATATTAGCTATCCAATATCCCTTTATAAAAATAGGCAAGCTTGAAATAGAATCAATCTGCGCACCATAATAAAAGTTGTACTTAATCATGTTTTCATGGATGCTTGAGGAAAACTAAGCCCATTTTTCTTTCCTCAATTGTGAACATGTATTTATCAATTGTTGTACCCAACAACAACAAAAACAACAAACCTTTATCCTGCTACGTGGGTCGTCTAGATGAATCTTTTTTTTTTTCATTACCTCCTATTAAGAGTCAAATTATCGTTTAAATCTAATAAAAATGATCATTCTTAATACTTTCTATGAAACTCTTTTTAGGTATATCTCTGCCTTTCTTAACATAGCTATATTTCTTAACATAGGTCAGATCTAATACATCTCTCCTAATAGGTTCAGCAAAAGGCCGACGTTTTATATGACCTAACCATCAAAGGCAACTCCCTATAATCTTATTTATCACTGTAGCTACTCCAACCCTCACATATATACTCGTTTTGCATTCTATCTCTAAGTGTAAAAGCCACTCACCTACGTGAGCATCCTCATCTCTGGCTCACTTAAACTTAATTTTATACTTCTCTTTTAATAGCTGACATTCTGCAACATAAAGCATTCTAGGTTTCACTGCCAACTTATAAATTTCTCCCTTAAGTTTGAGGGGTACTATTATATCACACAACAGACCTGATGCATTTCTCCACTTCAACTACCCAACTTGAATTTGGCTAACAATATCTCCATTTATTACACCATCGCTTTGAATAGATCCGAGATATCTAAAACATGCACACTTTTTAATGGCTTGATCACACAATGTCATAATCCCATCAATAGATCTATTACTACTAAAATTATACTCCATGTATTAAGTTTTAGATATACTCAAATGAAAACCTTTAAAATCTAAAGTTGACCTCAATAATTCAAGTTTTCATCAACTCCATATCTAGTATTATCAACCAGAAGAATATTATCAATAAAAAGCATACGTCAAGGTACATCCTCATGTAAATGTGTAGTAAGAACATCCATTACTAAAGCAAAAAAGATATGCTTAAAGTGATCCTTAATATAATCCAATTGAAATAGGAACATATTTGGTCAAACCACCATATGTTTGAACGTATACATATCCTTAATGATTTGAGCATAAACATTATTAACTCCTTTTTTTTTTCTAGAACTCTCCAGAGAACTTCTCTTGGATCTTTATGATATGCTTTCTTTAAATCAATAACTAATATACATAGATCCTCCTTACTCTCTCCATATTTCACCATCAAACCTCTCAACAAATGTATAGCTTCTAGTAGACCTAACTGCATTAGATATTTACTGGGTCCGTAAAACTCACTAGGATAAGCGGTATTATTGAACCAGACGAAACAAAGACAGGGAACGAGTTACCTACTCCTAACGGTCAAAGCGAGCCTTCAATTCTTCATGAAAGAATGAAGAATGAATCAAATCTCCCCAAGTAGCGAAAAAGACATGTTAAGGAGAGTTACGTTAAAAGGTCAAAGTGCCTGTTATAACTTCATGAAAATGAGATTGATCAATTCCAAGTAGGATTCGAACTAGTATACCTAAACTGCCAAAGTTTTAAATGTCATCAATAATGGCTAGCTACTTATAGATATATTATTGGGAATATAACGTAAATCACGCTATGCGAAATTTTTTTGGATATCACAAAGGCTTGCTTCTTTAATATATAATCCACTGATTATATTACAGAGTATCATTATCGTGTTGATGAAAAGCTAATGAAAATAAATGAGAAAATTATTGGGGAATTGAATTAGTTTAGTCGACAACCATCTAAATTTTATCAAACAATCACAACATGAATCCCTTGTCAATTTACCTGTTGAAGACAAAACCATTATTTCTTAATTAATGAAAAAAGCAAAAAAATAATATTATTTAATGAATAAAAAAAGCCCTCTCTATAATAAATGTGATATGAAAATGAACCCATTTACATGTTATACAGACTGATCACTAGAACATTAGAATTCAAATATGTTTGACATAATATGCGATAGGCCCTATTGTATAGACAGGAAAATAGAGGGTAAAAACAAAAGCTAAAAGGAACATAAATAAATGCACCTACATACGGTAAACATCTAGAGGTGAACCAACATTAAAATAGCAGCATTAATGATCTCCTGATACTAACAAATGCATATTCTTAACAAAATCATGGCATAAATTATTATTTCAACTTTATACAAGAAAACTCAATACTGAGCCTAAACATATTTTTCATTGAGTCTCAGAATACAACAATAATGACCAGACTAATAATACAGCTGAATGAGGATAATTGAAAAATTCAACAAAATTATAAAAGAATTGATTTCAAACGCAGCTTATTATAGGTATTTTAAGTTTCTTGATATGCAAGCAGTCACCTTAACATAGCATGTAAAGGTTCAGAAATAAAATAGAAATAGAAGTAGGTTAGAACTCATGAAATTGAGGGAGATCAGTTTTCATTTCAAAAATTTCAATGAAATAGAAAACATAAGATGAATTGCATCCACTTTTGGTAAGAACAAATTCATGTGAACAACCCCATTTGAACATTTTAAACAACTGGATGATGAGATTTACCTAATGGATTACAGATTTATACCTAAAAGCATCCTTTTTAAATATGAAAAGGTCCTAATAAGATGTCCTGTTCATCAATTAAATCATATTTCAAATAAGATTTATTTTAAATTTTTTAAAATAAGAATTATTTTTCAAGTACCAAATGCCAACTGCCTTGCATGATGCATAATAAATTGATGTTATGCAAATCATCACAGCCAATATGACTAGCCCCAATTCAAACTTAAAAAATGTTGCATCTTTTGCATCAGGAATGAAGTACATTATGACTTCATAATCAATCAATAAATGCATATCTAATAAAGATTATTGAATTGCAGCATCAAAAATACTGCTAATTCAAGTCAGATACTAGATTTGGTTGTTTTTATATTATCATAAAGATTGTTTGGAGAGAAAACCAAATGAATTAGTCATTTGGTTTTAACTCCCAGCACTAAAGTTATTATGAATGAAACTCTAAACAGTTTTTTTCACAAACCATGGTATTTTTATTGGAGTCACTCAGCTACACCAACAATAATTCTAGAGCTAATGGCATGAGGATAAATACACCTCAATTTTTTCAGTTGCTGGCAAGAAACCAAAGCCAGACTTGGGTCATCTCCATCCACATCCACATCAAACACCTAAAATCCAAATTCGTCCAAGCAAATATGTATTTCACCTAAAACTCAAAGTCAGAAATTCCGTCTAACCACGGTCCAATAAAGTGAGGCCAATTTCATAAAAATATAGGCCTTTATTCAACAGTGGCATGCATTAAACATGGTCTATAGATCACAAGCATAACAATAATGAATAAAAAGCAGCTCTCATACAAGTTATATCATCAATTCATGCTTCCATCTTCATATCCAACTTCGCAATTCAACAGAACTTAGTACAGCATGTTATTAACGCACGAGAACGAGAAAATAATATTATTCAATTAATTAATCCCAAAAATAGCTATAGGGTATACCTGTTAGGGGATTCATCCTCCACGTCATCATCTTACTTCTTCTTCGTGGTTCACTTTCTCCTTCCTGTTCTTCACACCCCCTTCCCGTTCTTCCAACCCCTTCCGCTTTCATCTCCTTTCTGTTCTTCATCTTTCGTCGCCCCCCTCATCCTCTTCGCTGTCATTATTATCGTTGCCTCTTCGGTCTTCGTCTTCTTCTTCCGTCGTTTGTTAGGAAGCGATACAGGGCGAATTTGGAGAGCTTTTTGAGATCTTGGCATCAACCGAGGTGGTCCTCCGCCGCTCGTGCTCATCATAAACAGACTCGGAATAAGATCCAAACTCCCAAGGAGATTGGCAAATTTTTTTTAGTCTCTATCCTGTTCCTCGTCCGAGCTTCCACCCTCGAAACCAGAATTGGGGATCCTGAGCGCCAAAAGACTGCGTTGTAGCCGGATTTGAACAGAATATAGCCTAAATCTTGCAAAAAAAATCAAAATGACAACTTTTCCCTGTTGCTCCACCGCTTTGCAAGTAAAATCCTGGCATTGGGCCCGGATTCAACTTAAATTCCAAAGTCTCACGAAACAACCGTTTTTATCTCACACGCCGGTACTATCCGCCGATTCACTACTCCAGCGAGTCCCGCGAATGCCTTCTCCAGCCAGCTCCCGCCGGGGCCAACTCGCTTCTCTCGCCGTCGAGGGTTTGGGAAGGATGGAGACGGGATTGTTGGGGGAAAGAGAGGATGGTTAAGGATTTTAGTATTTATATTATTTTTTTTATAATAATTAAACAAGATATATTAATTATATTTATTAATTAAATAAAATTAATGTTATTTATTATTTTATTCGATTTATGCATAATTTATTACATTTAAATTTTTCAAATTATTATTTAATTCATTATTAAAAATTTAATAATACCTAATTATGCTTTAATTAAAATTAAATTTTATAAATAATTATTAATATATAACATAGGTTTGGTTTATATTCATTTATTAAAAATAATATTAATTATGACATTAATTAAAAATAGATTTGATAAATAATTATTAATTATATAACATAGGTTTGGTTTAAGTGTTCCATAAAATTTCAACTATTTTATAAAGGTTAAGTCAGAATAATGTATTTTAAATTTTATTGGACATTTATTTGAATTTGATCCATGACGAAAAGTGAGGATATTTTGATCTAAATAGAATTTTGTATGTATACATAAATAATTTAGGAATTTATTTTTGAAAATGTTCTGTAATAATGTTAAATTTTAAATTAGCCTTTATTTAAATTATTATGTATAGATTTTTAATCGCAGAACATAATGTTGTTTCCAATCTGGATATATAAATATGATCCAAAATTATCTTATTTTATAATCAATTTGGTGAAATCTATGGGCCAATTTTGAATCAATTATATATAACAATTATATTTTTTGAGAGATTATTTTAACTCAATTTTGCATAGTTTTTGGATTAAATTTTGAGGCCTCATAATTCTTCAAAATTAATTGGTATATAAGAATAATTTGGGAACTATTTTTTTGTAATAATTATTATTAGTTAATTAAAAATTATTATTTAAAGTCCAATGATATTATTTTTATTTAAATTTAATTTCATTTAATATAAATTTATTATTCTTATCTTGTAAATTATTAATAATTAATAGTTGATCCATTTTATTTTATTAATTATAATGTAATTTATATATTAAGATTTATATAAAATAAATAGATTTAATAATTTATTTTAGGGAGATTTACATACATATCATGTTAAAATTATATGACTAAGTAATATGGGTGGAAAAAATGAAATATTTAAATTTATTGGGATGCCATGGCATCTCGGGGGGGTGGTTGCGTAAGTGCCCGGCTAAAAAAAAGAAGAAAACAAAACTTTATAGATGATAGTTATGACACATGCTTTTCTTCTCATGAAACATGAAAAAATTCAATTTCTCATTAATTTAAGTTTATATATATATAATATATATATATGTGTGTGTGTGTGTGTGTGTAGTGTGGTGTGTGGAGAGAGAGAGAGAGAGAGTGATGAAGCTAATTTCTTTATAATTTTCAATTTAATCCACCTCTACACTTTTTTATTTAATGCTCATGTAGTCTACTTCTGATCTCTAGCTATCTTCAAAACTACTACTTCATACTTGATACTTGAGTCTCTTACTCAACATTTACACGTTCCTTCTCTTACCTACTATGTCAAGCAATTATGAGTGATTATGATGGGTTCAGTCGAAGGTTGTAAGTATAATGATGGTGGTCAATGGATTGTAATTGAAGTTGATGATCGATTGCACCGATAATAGATGACTGAGCTCAATTATAATTTTTTTTAATCCTAATACAATCAAAATTATTATATAGAATGAAATAGGATTATAAATACTATCTCATTAGATATAACTTTGATAAATATATGATTAACAAAATCTAAGTCAACTTTGAATGTTTGATAAAAATATCTTGTCACAAAAAAAGGAACAAAAGTTATGAAACTGTATATATATTATATATATATATATATATATATATTTATAGGTCAATTCAGGCAGACTCTACACACACATACGTATACATAAGACTCGAAACCAAAATCTTTAATGATAGACAAAATTCTCAACCAGCAGATCAAAGTTGAGCTTGTGTAACTGTATTAGATTTCCAAGTTGAATCATTCTCATTTTATATTACTTTAAATTAACAATTCATCCAAAGAACATTCATAGGCTTTAAATTGCACAAAGCCTCAACCATCTTCTCGCTGTAATTTTCCCTGATTGTTCCATTTGGCTCCCTTTTTTCTCATTTTTTTAAAAAAATTCTTTTATTTGTTCATAAATATAAATTAAGCTTTATACAGCTCATGCATCCCAGGCGTTATAATTTATGAGAACAAGTAAGGGTTTCAGTGATGTGGAATTTAGGAACAAAATAAAACAAAACAAAAATTAAAATAAAAGCAATGTAGGTTTCAACAGCCTGGATGTGAAACATTAAAAGGTCTAATAATAATATTCTCTTTTTTGAATTTAGCCTGTTAATTGTCCCTTCTTTTGGCCTCTTTTAAAGAAAAGATATCCTCAAGCCGAACGCAATTCATTATCCGGAGACCAACCGGAATGAGTCACGCCAGCGGTACCGAGCAGTCACGAGCCACGGTACCGAGTGAGGGATGACGTGGCACATTCTCTGGTTGGTCTCTGGACAGCGTTCGGAGTCCGCATAAAATAATTTATCTTTTCTTTTTTAGAGGGAGTAAATGAGTTGAGTAGAGTTCAATTCACCGCTAGTTCGAATTTGAGCTTGATTAATTAATCGAGTTTGAGCTTAATTTTATGAGTTCGAATTGGCTCACGAGCTGACCGATTTATGGAGAAAAAGGAAAATAAATGATTAAAATTTTATGAATTATTGCAATAAAATGTTAAAAAGAATGAAAAATTGGAGGATAAAGAATAAATAATCTTTGATATGAAAGAACATGATATATATTATAAATAATTTTAGCAATTTCATATTTAAACTCATGAATGCTAATATATTTTAAGTGTATTTTACATGAATATTTTTTGAAGGAGCCATCTCACAAGCTAAGAAGTTGAGGTGAGGCTAGCTATAGCTTGACTCTTTGTCTATTAAAATTGCAATTTTTAAAATTTTTTAATACTTTCTTCAACTTTCCGCCCCTTTAATATCCGTGTTATTAAATTATTTGCTGGTTAGTTTTGGTTTGCTTCACTATAAATTTAAAGACTAAGGCTTCGTTTGGGATGACTTTCTTTCTGCTTCTTAAAGAAGCTTCATAGTACAAAAATTTTTATACTAGGAAACTGCTTTAAGAAGCAATAAAAAATCCGTCCCAAACAAAGTCTAAGACTTCGTTTGGGATGGCTATTAAAGTATTTTTTTAGTAATATTTTTTACTAGAAAGCTACTTTAAGAAGCAATAAACAAGCAGTCACAAACAAAGCCTATTAGAGCCCACTCATCAAACTAACGACATCAGCTCAAATAGATTGTAATAGGATAAGCTTATGTATTTACTGTGGTACACCATATCCTAGTTCAAGCATGTATCTATATATTGTATCTGTATCTCTACGAATAGAACAACTTTACCTTTCCATTCGTTTCTCTGTCCTGTTCTTCGACTCTTGCTCTGGGATCTCTACCATGACTTTCTACATGGTATCAGAGCTTTTCTAGCTTCACCGCATCTGCATTCATGGCCTCCTCTTCTGTCTCCCAAACCGAAGAAACTAGGGATCAAGAATCATCTGATCCCACCGGCATTCCCACATCTCTGAAGTTCGTTGTCTCTAACCTAAAGAATCTCGTTCCCAATCACTTGTCCACTGAGAACTACTCAATCTGGAGAGCTCAGATCGTAAAAATCTTTCGAGCAAACGATTTCCTGTCATTTCTTGAAACCACTGCTGAGGTTCCCCCCAAATTTCTTTCCAATGATAACGGTTCCAAGAATCCTAATCCCGCCTATCAGCAATGGATCCTCACGGATCAAAACTTGGCGGCTGCTCTTTGTTCGTCGATCTCAGCAGCAATCTTACCATATATTTTAAACCTTGAGACCACCGCTGAAATTTGGGCGTCACTCGAGGTCAGATTCCAGTCGTCTAATCGGTCTCGAGTCATACAGCTCAAGAACGAGCTGCACAACATATCTATGAAGAAGGCCACCATGACGCAATACCTTCAAGAAATTAAAGCATTGGTTGACAACATCGCAGCTGCAGGCTCCGTCGTCGACACTGAGGACATCATCCTCTACATCTTGAACGGCTTACCAGCGTCCTATCAAGCGTTCAAGACCTCTATTCGTACCATGATTCAACCTATTTCGCTGGATACTCTTTACTCTCTTCTTCTAAGTGAAGAGATCAACGTGGCCATGGAGTCCGCCCGCAACACCATTCAGTCCGATCCAACCATTGCATTATACACAAACAGAGGCCGTGGACGTCGTGGTCGTGGAAGAAACTCGTCCGGTAATCCTCAACAACGGAATAATCCTCCCACCACCTGCCAGATATGTAATAAAAGAGGTCATTCTGCGGCTGCGTGTTGGCATCGCCTGAATATGGAATATGCCCCTCGGCAAACGGCGGAAGCTAACAGAGCCTTGACAGCCAACCAAGAACGTCCTTCTCAAGAATGGTACCTGGACTCGGGAGCTTCTTCCCACATGACGAACTCCTTCGACAATCTTTCTCTTGCTCAACCTTATCGTGGTTCGGAGACAATCACAATTGGAGACGGTCGCTCGATCCCTATTGCTCATACCGGCGACTGTCTTTTTTTTGCCCACGCTGGATCGTAAGCTTTATTTGTCAAATTTATTACATATTCCAAGCATTCAATTCAATTTGCTTTCCGTCTCTAAACTAACTAAAGACAATAACATATATATTGTCTTCTCTCCTGACGGGTTTATTTTTAAGGACTTGCAGAGTCATCAAACGATCCTCACAGGACCGTGTCGCGCAGGACTCTACTCCCTTCCGAATCAAACGCTGACATCTACTGCCACGGCGCTGGCGGCCACTAGCTCGGACGCTCGTCTTTGGCATGAGCGCCTTGGTCATCCTAATAAGCATGTGTTTCAATCCATATGCCACAATATTCTACATTTGAAATTACCGTCTGTCTTTCCTATCTGTCACTCGTGTAAAGCCGCTAAAGGCCATAAAAATGCTTTTGACGTTTCTTTAAATCGTCATTCTGTTCCTTTAGCATTAATTCATTCTGATGTGTGGGGGCCGGCCCCCGTTGATTCGGTTCAAGGCTATAAGTATTACATTCTGTTTGTTGATGATTTCTCTAGGTATACCTGGATATTTCCAATGAGACAGAAATTGGAAGTCACTCACATATTTATAACTTTTAAAACCTTCATTGAGAATCAATTTTCACAAAAGATTAAATGTCTTCGCACCGACGGAGGCAAAGAATATGTTAATAACCGCCTTCTGTCTCATCTAAAAGAATGCGGTATCCATCATCAGCTATCCTGCCCCTATACGCCAGAACAAAATGGTGTAGCTGAACGAAAGCACCGGCATGTCATCGATACCACACGAACATTAATGCATAGAGCCTCGGTTCCTTATAGCTACTGGCCAGATGCTTCTAATACTGCAGTGTACCTGATCAATCGCATGCCGTCCTCTAACACCAACAACACATCGCCGTTTCATCTACTGTTTAATCGTCCTCCCTCCTATCAACACTTAAAAACGTTCGGGTGCGCTTGTTATCCGTTAATACCGCCTCACCTTCGTCACAAGCTTCAACCAAATACCAAAGCTTGCATTTTTATCGGATACTCGGATGTCTACAAAGGGTACAAGTGCCTAGATGTTCACACGAACAAGATCCAGTTCTCTCGGCATCTAACATTTGATGAGCAGTCCTTTCCCTTTTCAACCGTTCAGTGTAACTCATCTGCTACAACGTCTGACACTCATCCCTCCTTCTCATCCCACACTCTATAAGCACTTCTCAACACCAACATATATTGTCTCATATTAATCCTATACATCTTACTACCACTACAGAATCTCCTTCTTCTGCTCAGGATACCCAAGCACCAACGCCGGATCATAGCATATACTTGCCATCTTCAGCTATGCCTGTATCTTCTTATACTCTGGAATCTGACAGCACAACAAGACCGCAGCCTGTTCCTACTCATACAATGGTTACCCGTAGTAAAACAGGTAATCTAAAGCCTCGCCAAATGCTAAATCTAACACATCAATTGCAGCATTCTCCTTCTCAGTCGGAACCCAAGAACTATGCTGAGGCCGTCAAATCCTCACACTGGCGAAGCGCTATGGCTCAAGAAGTTCTAGCATTACAACGCCAAGGCACTTGGGATTTAATTCCACCTCCTGCGAATTCGTCCATTCTTGGAAGCAAATGGACATTCCGTATTAAACATCATGCTGACGGATCAATAGCTCGATACAAAGCGAGATTGGTGGCTCAAGGAAATCGTCAAGAATACGGCATAGACTACACAGAAACCTTTAGTCCGGTCGCTAAGCTACCAACAATTCGCATCTTACTCACAGTCGCTCTGAACAAAGGATGGCCGGTTCAACAACTTGATGTAGAAAACGCTTTTCTACATGGACTATTAGATGAAACGGTGTACATGGCTCAGCCCAAAGGATTCGTAGATACAAACCACCCGGACTACATCTGTCGGCTTCGAAAATCCATCTATGGGCTTAAACAAGCTCCGCGCCAATGGTACAATACCCTCACCTCAACTCTTGTATCTCTTGGTTTTCAACCCAGCAAATCTGACTCATCTCTTTTTGTGTTTAAAACTGCCAATATTCAAATCTTTCTTATCATCTACGTTGATGATATGCTCATCACCGGCAACGATCAAGCAATGATCACTCGTCTTCTCGATCAATTAAATCAGAAATTTGCACTCAAGCACCTTGGTCATGTTCATTCGTTCCTCGGCATTAACATACAGAAAATCTCGCAAGGCTATTTTCTATCCCAGACGTCTTATGCTCAATCGATTCTGGAACTAGCGAACCTCACTCACTGCAATTCACTGGCTAATCCTCTGCCAACCAAACAACCCGCGGTCACTCCCAAGGATCCTCATCTGTCGGATCCAAGCTTATACAGACGTATCACGGGATCCCTACAATACCTTACTATCACTAGACCCGACATTGCCTACGCTGTCAACTTCTTATCGCAACACATGCATACCCCGAATGGACAACATGTCTATTGTCTGAAGCGACTACTTCGATACATTAAAGGAACTAAGCACTTCGGTCTACCGATCACTGTAAGTTCTCTTCAACTCAAGTCTTTTTCTGACGCTGACTGGGCAGGTGATCCAGTGTCTAGAAAGTCCACTTCTGGTTACTGCTCGTTTCTTGGGGACACATTAGTCTCATGGACAGTCAAGAAACAACAAACCGTTGCTCGATCCTCCACCGAATCCGAATATAGAGCTTTGGCCGCGGTTACGGAAGACATCCTATGGCTACGTCAAATTCTTCAGGATTTTTCTATTCCCTTAGAAACTCCAACTGAATTATATTGTGATAATATGTCTGCAATTGCTCTTGCTAACAATCCAGTTTTTCATGCGAGGACCAAACACATTGAGATCGATCAACGCTTCCTCAGAGATCACATTATCAACAACAACATTGCTCTTCTTCCAATCAATACGATCGACCAAGTGGCGGACATCTTCACCAAAGCCTTATCAACACCACGATTTCAGGCTCTTTGTCTCAAATTGACGGTGGTTCCCGACCCGTCAATTTGCCCGGGCGTATTAGAGCCCACTCATCAAACTAACGACATCAGCTCAAATAGATTGTAATAGGATAAGCTTATGTATTTACTGTGGTACACCATATCCTAGTTCAAGCATGTATCTATATATTGTATCTGTATCTCTACGAATAGAACAACTTTACCTTTCCATTGGTTTCTCTGTCCTGTTCTTTGACTCTTGCTCTGGGATCGCTACCATGACTTTCTACAAAGCCGAAGTTTAGATTTTAATAATTTGTTTTGTAATGTTTGTGCTTGTCAATTGACTTATATCTGCTTCCAATTTGAAGATAAAAATAAATTTAGATGTGTGGCTACATATGGCTTTGCATTAGCACCCTCATGACATAGTAGTTTTGTTTAAGTGATGAGATTTAAAAGCTTTGTTCGGGACAACTTTCCTACAACTATTTATTTTTCAAATCGCAACCACAATATTTATTTAGTTACTAATTATTTTGTTACTTTCAAGAAATTTTTAAAAAATTATTTTCTCGATAGCAAATTTATAACAATATTTACTAAAAAGCTACAGCCCTATCAAACGAACTTTTATTTTATCCGGTGAACGTACGCTCCTCTACGTTCGGTTCTAGGCAAAAAAAAGCGTAATACCGAGTACCGAGTACCGAGTTGTACCGAGTTTTTTCAAAAAACTCGGTATTGCGCTGTTTTGGTCTAAAACCGAACATAAAGGAGCGTGCGTTCACTGGATGTAATAAAAGTTCCTATCAAACGGACCCTAAATCTCATTTCCTAAATTGCAGATTTCACATGAGAACATTAACAACCTCCCATATAAAATAGCACAAATCAACCTTTTTAATACTAAGAAGCTATCTAAGTTAAAAATAATCTATCCATTGTTTATTACGAAATCATTTTAATAAGAGGATTTATGAATGTTGAGCCGGACCTTTTTTTTTGAGACATTTACGTCAATTAAGACAAATTCAGACACACATCACGTACACAAGATTAGAACCTAAGACCTCTTGGTTGGGAGCCCACAAATAAGGGTGAGTTGTAAACTAATAAACTTTGATACATCTTATTTGTTGTGACATCCATCAATACATGATTGAATGATGATCTATTCCTATAATGGTAAACAAATCAATCTACATAATTCTTGCTTATAATAATTTATTGTTGAAAGATAATGAATGATATGAAATGAATGAATTGTATTATTTTTGAACAAAACATATAAGAAATGCTTTAAGATATGCTATGAATATCATACATTTTAGTTGTTATTAAATTTTGAATATCTCAATTTAATTTTCTTGAAATCATAGAAGCTCATCGAAGATTGGAAAAAAAAAAGTGTTGACAGTGGTAGGAAAATTTTGTAAGATGGATCTGGATGTTACGAACCTAAAGAGAAAGGATAACTATTTATCTTTTTTAATATATGCATAAAATTTTCACCTAATTAAAATTTCTCGTTATATCCTCTCGAGCATCAAGCATCATCAAATAAATCAAAATTTGAATATGATTTCTAATTATATTATAATGACTTGAGAGAATACTAGTCTTCCAAAAAGAAATCATGAATTTTATGGGTGGTGCTATGTGAGGATTCTCTAGTTACAACTTACAATAGGGGAATTTTGACTTTAAATGATTCATAGTTGTCAAATATGGAGAAATGCATATACTAATTATTTTTTTGAAGGAAATATGATTGAAACTTCAATTCATACTAAAATAAAGATTCATAGTTGTCGAATCTCTATTTGGACCAAGATTAACACATTGTTTGAACATGATTTGAATACGATTGAATCCCATTCCATCGATATTCGAATAATATTCTAATTTTACTCAATTATGATTCCAATTATTGAAATAATGTTTGAATGCAATTAGAACTTTGCTTAAATATGATTTAAATATTAGTCGTAAATTGATAAAACTTATATTGTTAGATATGAACTTTAAATATATAATTTAAAAAAAAAATTATTTTGATCTAAAATAAACTTCAATATACATTTTTTTTAAAAAATAAATATTATTTATTTTATTTAAAAGTAACACTATATAAATAAAAAATTTTAATATTTATTTCAAGAAAAATCTTATTATCTTATAATTTATCGCAAATATCGTACAAAAATTTTGGTAGCATTTTTTACAATAAATATCGCATTTGACATTTCTACCTTTCTTCTCGGAGAAGAAATCTCAGGAAGCAAATCATGCAATAGGCCTCAAATTCATCGCAAATTTCCATTGGACACCGTCTACGCCTCTTCTCTGCTGGCGATGACGCCGCCGCCGGCACAGCTACCGTCAGTTCCCGCGGCACAGCAAGTGCTACAATTCCTCAGCACCGTTCTCTCTCAGCGCGGCCCTAATGCCCTCCCTTACGCCGAGGAGACGAAGTGGCTCATCCGCCAACACCTCGTCTCCCTCGTCGAAGCTTACCAGTCCCTCCGCCCAAAAGCATCGTCTTTCACGCACAACGATGGCCGAACCGTCAATCTCCTCCAGGCCGACGGTACCATCCCCATCGTCTACGACGGCGTCGTCTACAACATCCCTGCCACCATATGGCTCGTTGAACGCTACCCTCTTATCCCTCCTTCAGTATTCCTCAACCCCACACGTGACATGGTTATCAAGCACAATCACCCACATGTTGATCGCTCAGGCTTCGTTCATGCCCCATATCTCAAGAACTGGATCTACCCTTCCTCCAATCTCGTTGATCTTGTCCGCTCCCTCTCGCAGATCTTCAGTAATGACCCGCCTTTATACTCCCGCCAAAACCCTAGGCCTAACCCTAATCCTACCCCCAACCCCATCCCTTCTCCCTCTTCCTCCAGCAATCACTCTATCTCCAGCTATACCCCGGGGCTGCACTCTCGGCCCACCGAGGATCCATCAGAGGTGTTCCGCCGCAATGCTATGAAGAAGATCCTGGATGCAGTTCATGCCGATAGTGCCGGGCTCCGGAAGGTCCAAGAGGCGGAGATGGAAGGGCTGCTTGGCACCCAAGCATCGCTCCGGCACAGAGAGGAGGAGCTTGCGCGCGGGCTTCGAGAGATGCTGGGTGAGAAGGAAGGGCTGGAGCAGATGCTACAGCTTGTGCTTATGAACACCGATATCCTCGAAGGTGGATGAGGGAGAACCAGGGAAAGTGGCTGCGTGATGTCGATGCAGATGATGCATTTGAGCCGGTGGATGCTCTTTCGAGGCAGATGCTGGAGTGCACAGCTGAAGACCTTGCTGTAGAGGACACAGTGTACTCTTTGGATAAGGCATTGCAGGCTGGTTCGATTCCTTTTGACATGTATTTGAAGAATGTGAGGGCGTTGTCGAGGGATCAGTTTTTTCATCGGGCACTGGCGATGAAGGTGAGGGCTGCCCAGGTGCACGCCCAGGTCACAAACATGGCCGGTAGAGCGTCACTGTATACTTCATAGGGGAGGAGGTCAGTTTTTACATCTTACAGGTTGTAAAACTAAACGTTTTTCTTAGATGTTATAAAATTTTCTTTGAATTTTCATATTGTGGCCCTTTATGTTTGTTGGATTGGCTAGTTAAATGAAATAATAATTCAGTAATGAATAATCTTTGCATGATTGTAGTATATGTTGTGTAGTAATATTTTAGTTGGACTGGAACTGAAGGAGCATGAATCAAGTTTCTACTAATGATTCCTAGTTGTAACCTGATTTTTGCTTTCTGGATGTAATATATTGAAATGTTCTTGCAAAAAATTCAATTATTGATTATGGAAGTTTGATTTTCTATGATTTTTAATAATTCCTTAAAACTAGTTATGTTTCTTGCTGGACAGTAAATCATCAGTGGAGCTTGGATAACTTACAATTACCTTTTTTTTAAAGAGTGATGTTATTGTAGTATTTTGTAAGTTTTCAGAACATATAATTATCATCAGCATCAGAATCAGCATCGCTAACATTTTACCAAAAAAAATTACGTTATATCATATCGGTTTCAATGATTATACTCTTTGAGATCTGAAAGCAAATGAAATATGCTTGCTTAACTTGATAATCTCTTTTTAAAGTTTCTTGTTCCTAGCTTCCTGATGCAGTAAATCATAGACTGATTCCAATTTCCATTTTATTCTTTTTTTTAATATTTTATAAAGTAGCCATAGAATGTGATTTTGTTTAGTAGCAACTACAAACAACTACCATGTCATAGTGTTGGAAACTTGTAATAACAACTACTGAAAGGCTAAGCAATTGTGTCAATTTGGTTTTAAAGAGATAAAATGGCATCTTTAAGGGAAATTTGGTTGTATTAAGCTATTTTTTAATTTTGTTTGTGTATTGGATGTGAAGTGGGTAATCTTGTTGCTTGTGTCTGTTTGTAAATAAGTGAAATCAATGAAAATTTAGAGAGCAAAATAAAGCATGAAATAAAAAAGATCATTGCACAATAGCACCGAAGAATTTAGCACAGGTTCACCCAATTGATAGCTATATCATTTTTACGTTGTTGCAAATTTCAATTTGATTTGATTGTGGACAAAATGCAACCCTTATTTCTCTTGTGCACATGAGATGCCATCCACTTTATGGTTCCAAATATTGGATAAGATTTCGGGGCTTCACCCTCCTTTCAACCCTTGTAGTGTCCTTACTTGTAACTACGTATGTTTAGCGTGTTTTATTTGTACTGACTATGATGGAAACAACTAACATGTCATAGTGTTGGAAATTATAACAACATACTATCGGGAGGTTAAGCAGAAGTGTCAATTTGGTTTTAGATAAATAAATGGTGTCTTTATGAGATTAGTTAGTTGTGTAAAGTTATTTATGAATTTTGTTTATGTATTGGATGTGAAATGTGCAGTCTTGTTGATTCTGTTTGTTGGGAAATAGGCAAAACTTATGTAAATGTAGAGAGTGAAAAAAACATTAAAAAAAAGAAGAAGATCAAGGCACAAAAATACAGAAGCATTTTACACAAGTCACCCTCACCCAATTGATTGCGACATTTTATTGCCATTGTTGCAAATATTAATATGATTTGATTTTAGAGAACATACAACCCTTATTTTTCTTGTACTACATAGAATGCCTCCTCTTTATGTCTACAAATGTTGGATACAAATTGTGTGATTACCCTTGCATTTTCATTACTTGTGATTATGCTTGAATAATGTGTTTTTTTCATAAGTTAAAAATTAGATTTCATTATATAATAGTGTCTACACTCTTTGATGAAGACATCTGGCCGTGGAAAGTTTATCAAAGGAAGGGCCAGAGATCTACGGCTACGATCATATAACTCTATTTATGAACATTTATTTGTATTTGATTTATTATGTGTAGTTTTTCTTTTTTACTCTTACTTGAGGGAGTAGGCTTATGTGACCCCATGGGGGAGGATGATTATTATGAATGAACATTTCTGCACTTTGTGTCTAGGTGTGGTTGAGAGCCTTGAGAGTTATTGTGATAGCTTATGTGAAGTCCTTGGGTGAGGGCAAAGCAAGACCCGTCAGTCGTAGGAAGCGTCCGGGCTCACGGTTTATCTCCGCCTCCACCCCCATTGAGCTTGCCGCCACATTCATCTCCTCCCAAAGCTCAAACTGACCACCTCCTTGTTCCCATGGCTGAAACCATCATGTCTCCCTCCCCCCCCCCCCCCCCCCTCCCCCCCCCCAAACCAAAATTTCAATTTGATCATCTAACATTTTCCTAAATTAGCCTAGCGTTAATTTCAGAAAAATCTAAAATTCAAATTTGAAATCTCCTAAAGCCTTAAATCATTTCCCAAATTTTTGGTTTATGTTTGTAAACATATCCCAATCAATCAATGTGAATATTAATTGGAGATCTCAATTAATTCCCCTTCCTAAATTTTGAAAAATCTGAAATTCAAATTCGAAATCTCCTAAAGCCTTGAAATTTTTTCCTAAATTTTCGGGTTATATTTGGAAATATTTCCCAATCAATCAATGTGAATATTAATTGGAGACCCCAATTAATTTCCCTTCCCAAATTAGCTTAGTGTTAATTTTGGAAAATTTGAACTCAAACTCGAAATCTTCTAAAGCCTTGAAATCCTTTCCCAAATTGTTGGATTATGTTTAGAAATATATCCAATCAATTAATTTGAATATTAATTGGAGATCCCAATTAATTCACCTTTCCAAATTAGCGTAGTGTTAATTTTGAAAAGTTTGGATTCGAATTTTCCTCAAGCCTTGAAATCCTTTCCCAAATTGTTGGGTTATGTTTGGAAAGATATCCCAATCAATCAATTTGAATATTAATTGGAGATCCCAATTAATTCCCCTTCCTAAATTAGCCTAGCATTAATTTTGAGAATTTGAATTCAAAATTGAATTCTCTTACAAGCCTTTAACTCCTTTCCTAAATTGTTGGGCTATGTTTGGAAGAATATCCGCATCAGCAAATATGAATTAATTCCTCTTTCCTTAACTAGTAAGCTATAGTTGGCAACTCTACTAAGGTCCAAATCAGCCCCCCCTAATCATTTAGTGCTTGTCACCCCCCAATTTCACGCTAGGAGCTTGCTGTTTCCCTCCCAAATCATCCCAAAGACAACCGCCTAATGCTGAAATACAGGATTTAGCTCGTTTTGTAGTCACAGTACTAGTTGTTCCAAGATTTGGCGCCCACATAGTTGCTATCCAGAATTTCCGGAAATGTTAGAGTGTTGTCCGGGCATGCAAGAGGGTTCGTATTGCTATCGTTTCCACATAGGCAACCAAAAGAATTTGTCGTGGTTTAGTATCTTCTTCCATGCAGGTAAACTCACCCCCCCCCCCCGGTATCTTTTTTATTGCTTCTCAATCGTGACATCGTTTCATTGTGAAAGCTTATCCGCTTAGCCCACACCAAGAGCATTGTGTGAGTGGGCCTTTGTAGTGACTAATCTATTTGTTAATTTAGGGATTGTCTCTGAAACATCACGTGAGCATGTTATTAATTAATCTGTTATTTAATGGTCCTCCCATTAGCATGTGATTGTTTTCGTAAACTTGATTGCCCCCTTTGTAGTGATTGCTTAAGTTCATTGTGATTTAATAAATTGTTAAGCTCTGTTCAAGCACGCGTATTTTTCAAATCAACATCACTAGCATATATAGTTCTACATTACTCTTTTAAACAAAAAAGTCATGTTTGAACTTAACATTCTATTTCTGTTATTTTTTTAGTATTGTTTCCACTTGGACTTAGTAGTGTTGTTTGTTGATCTTTAGAAGTAGCAAGTTGCACTAGAGTCGAACTAAAGAATGTGACAGAGTTTGGTTGGGGCAACTACAACTTTTTACAAGGTGGTTAAAGAGCTATTGTTGGGTAATGAATTTTTTTTAAAATCTATTATAGGTATTATATATATTTTCAATTTTGGAAATGTCCGGACAGTAGCTTTCCTACAGGTACCATGCTTTTGCATATCTAGTTCTAAAAAATAGCTTCTTTGCACTAAAAAATAGCTTCTCTCCACAGAAAGTAGTATCTAAACAAATGTGTGGCATCGATCTAAAAAACAAAGCAACGAGAACGCTGCCCCACAAACCCTATTTTGTGATGCTTAAGTTTTCCTTATTCTTGCTAGGCCAACTATTAATCCAAGAAATTCCTCTTTTATGTATGAAGTTAGGTCTTCAAAATTCAAATGGCGAGGAAATTTAACTCACCTAGGATCGTAGGCACAAGGAATGTTAGTTGTATGACAAACTCATTTTATAGAGGGCAAAAAATAATAGTGTTTGCTAGTGATTCGTTTAACAATACCATATTGTGTATCAATTAGTAGAATAATAATTAATCGAGGTTGTGCTTATGGATTAGTTGTGGGAAACCTATGAACTCATAACTGCTCATGTTGAACATAGAGTAAATTAGAATGTTGAGATGGATTTTTAGAAAGTTTCAGGTGAGAATTTTTTTTATCAGAATTGTAGCTAGAGTAGCATCTATTGAAAATAATATAACGAAAACAAACTTTAGGTATGTGCATCAAAGGGTATAAATTGCTCCAATTTGGTGGATAGACATAATTAACGTGAAAAGATTATAAAGGAAAATTGTAGATCAAAGCTAACATGATTGGAAGTTGTGCTGAAGGCTAGCACAAAGAACAATTAACTTGTTAGGTAGAACTTAGCTGGAATGATGTAGAATGAGGATTAAGTGGAACACAAATAATGGTTATGAAGCTATTGATGATGCATTTATATTCACATGAGAATGAACAGAGCATAAAACATAAAAAAGATGAGTCACGCACTCACGCAAGATTTGTAGAAGTTGAGACATGATGCACTGGGTAGATGACTTGTACATCCTGAATAATTGTGCTGAGCTCAATTTTGTGTCATACATGACAAATATCTGTGAATGAGATAAGGACATATGAGTGATATTCAATATTAAAAAAATATGCATGATAGAGGAAACATAGGAACATATGCATGCATATTATTTATAAGTTTTAAAGGAGCACAAAGCTATAAGATACATAAATGTTGTTAGTTTGAATAAACATAAAAGCAAAATTGGAGTTGAGGAGTAAGAAAAGTTAGCATTGGGACCAACTTCAATCATTGTTTGTAGGCTAAAGGAGAAAGATACAGGGTTGGTTAGAGTTGAGATCACTTGATAAAGGAAGAGACAGCATATACAACACCTATTGCATAACTTGTGCATGGATTTACTAGTAAGGCATGGAATCAATTAATCTTGCAACTCATTTTCAATATTGTATTTGTGACCATGTTAGATTTTACAGTCAAAACTTTTATATGATAAGAAGTTTCCGGGACTCTTATAGCATTTATATGCAAACATTCTCAAGTTAATGTGAATATTTTCAATGCATGGTCTGGATTATTACTCTTTAGCATTCTAGGTTAGGAACGTCTGCTAACATTATGAATTTATATTTTGGACTTGCTAATGTTTACTTTGCTTATGGTGTATCCATGTGAGAAAATGTATGAAAGAAGTTTATTAAAAATGAGCATGAGGAAGTAAAAACCATATTTAACTAAAAGAAAAGTTGAGAAATAAATAAAATCAAGCAGTTGAAATTCTTGATGCTGTGGCATGAGGAAGATGAAAAATTGGCTTACAGTTCAACTGTATATGTGCATAAGATTGTTGTGCTTTACATGCACTTCGGTACTGACACGTGAGCTTAGGCTCGAGAATTCTGCATAGGTGCTTGTTCTAGTTGAAATATCCAGATAGCCTTTTGTGATGTGAAGTTAATTGTTTAATTAGGCTCTTGCAGTAAGGTCACTTATAGTTCTGTTGTTGAAGATGTCCAAACCTGAAAATGAACTATTGACAAGGGTTGAAATTTACTGATGTGAATCAAAGTAGGAATTGCAATTAGAAATTAAAATGAAGATTATTCAAAGCTTTGTCATAACAAATTAATTACCAACAAAGGTAAAGGATTAAATCGTTCAAAGTAGTTAACTTGCTTAGGCGAAGATGTGCTTTGAGTTAACCAAACCAATCTTATTATTCAAAGATAAAGGACACGCTTAAATGCTCATAACAAAAACCCCGCAATTAATAATAAAGAAGTTCACCTTGAGTACCCTTTCTCTATCTCTCTCGTTCACTCTTGGGCTTTAGCGGAGAATAAGGAACCATGCGAGGATGAAGAGCACCACTAAGATGAAGGCGATGAAAGACTTTGTTGCCGGAAAGGTATTCACCGGAGAAGGTGGTGGCGGATGGCGTCCAATGATCGTCCAAGTGTAGCCTCGCAATCGTCGGTCGAAAATACTTGCAAGGATCGGGACGACTCGCTCTAAGTACTCTTCGATTGTGGCGTCGTCTTCAAATCCCACGTCGAAGCAAGGAGAGCGTAGGATGTCAATGCTCCCGTCGGCGTGGAAAACTAATCCCCACTCAAGCTCTGGATCCGCCATTCAACATCGAGGAAGGGCGGGGAGATGGCTAGGGGATGTTGGTTGGGTCGTGAGCTAGAGAAGAACAAGAGAAAAATCTGAATTTGAATTTCAGATTTTTGTCTTGGGTTGGAGGGAGATTAATTGCTATGAAACCTCCCAAAATTTGAATTAGGATGGGCGGTTATTATGGGAGAATTAAGAGGGGATTAATGGTTGCTTATGTGGCAAGTAGAGAGAGAAAATTAGGGGGAAGGGGCCGGCCAATTAAGAATAAAGAGAAAAGGATTTTATTTAATTGGAGGGGCCCACGGATTGATTAAATTATGAATTTGATTTCAGTTTTTAATCTTAATCAAGTAAGGAGTTTGAAATTCGAATTCAAACGATTAAGATCTCAATTAACTCTCTTCCTAAATTTAAGGCATTAGTTTAGGAAGGAATTAAAAGAGACATTAATGCATTAAATTCAAAAAAAAAAAAAAAATCCCAAGGAAGAAAAAAAGGAGACGGGATTTCTCTCAGGCGGGTTCGGTCGGCCAAAGGGGAAGACGGCCTGGCTGGTTCGGGAGACTGGGAGTTCGGTGCAGGGGTATGGGGCGGGGATGCTTGCTGGACGGTGGAGTGAAACGGGTAATGGCTGGATCGGCCAGTTGGGGAGAGGGAAATTGAGCAAAATTGAAGAGAAAAGGCTGAAGTGTGAAGGAGGAGGTAAGGGAATAGGATCAAAGGAAAATACCGGTAAAAACCAAGAGTTCGCCGGAGCGGATTGTTGGGTACTTCGGGTGGAGCCTCTCCAAGGCCTCCTCTCTTTCTCCCCAGCTCTCAAGCAAGAAGACAAAGAAGAAAATTTCAGAATTTTATTAATCAAGCATTAACCTCATACAACAAGAAGAGATCCCTTTATAAAGGTCTCAAAGCATGAAAAGAAAAGACTCATATGCCCCTTGGGCTACAATAAACACTACGCCTACCTAAGGGCGAAATCGTTACTAGTACATGAAATAAAAGATACACAAAATAAAATAACATGATAACATCAAAAATATAAGCTCCCGATTGTAGCCGTCGATCTACAATTCCTTCGCCGATAAACCTGCCTAAAATGTCTGTCGATGACCTCATCATTCTCCCCTGGTGGGAGAAAACTCGACCCCGTCGAGTGAGCAGCTCTGGAACTCTCGTACAACTCCAAAAGATCTGGGTCTAGGATCTGTAACTCCTCTCGATCCATCCAAGTGTCCTCCGTCGGTGGTGTCCCTTTCTAGTGTACTAGGTACCTCCGTCGTCCTCCTTCTTTCGTGGAAATGGTCTCATCATCCAGTATGGTTTCTATTTTCTCCGCAGTAGGTAAAGGGGGCAATTTGGGAAGTGGAGCTGGGCTGGGGATCTCACCAGGTGGGTTCACACAGGGCTCGTTTGTAAGTGGATTGTGGGGGTTAAACTCTGGTCCCTCGAAGGCTACTAAATCTTATATATTAAAAGTAGGATTGATGTTAAAACCTTCGGGGAGGTCCAGCACGTAAGCGTTGCTATTTATCTTAGAAATGATTTTGAACGGTCCGGCGCTTCTCGCATGCAATTTCTTGGCGGATCCGGGAGGAAAACGCTCCGAACGGATTCGCACCATCACAAAGTCTCCGACCTCGAATTCTTTAAACCTTTTCTTTTGATCAGCAATTAATTTGTATTTGGCGTTGCTTTGTTCAATTTTCATTTTGATTTCTTTATGCAATTCCTGTATGTGGGATGCAAATGCAGATGCTGACTCAGACACTCTAACTCTAGGATTCATGGGAAGCAGGTCTACGGGTTGTCGAGGTAGGTATCCATACACGATTTCAGCAGGGCTCAGACCAGTGGTTCTATTGACGGAGTTGTTGTAAGAAAATTCAGCAATAGGAAGCTTGGAATCCCAATCTCGTATATTTTCCCCTACTAAAGTCCTTAGAAGATTTCCTAAACTTCTATTAACCACTTCTGTTTGTCCATCGGTTTGGGGGTGGAAGGCTGTGGAGAACTGGAGTTTTGTGCCCATTTTGTGCCACAAGGTTTTCCAAAAGTAACTAGTAAACTTGACATCCCTATCGGAAACGATGGTCTTGGGTAAACCATGGAGTCTAACAATCTCGTCAAAATAGAGTTTAGCAATGCGGGAGGCATCGAAAGTCTTAGTGCAAGAGAGGAAATGGGCCATCTTAGAAAAACGGTCGACAACTACACAAATCGAGTCATGCTTTCTTACAGCCTTTGGTAATCCCAGAACAAAATCCATGCTCACGTCCTGCCATGGACAATTGGGTACGGGTAAGGGTGTGTAGAGTCCTGTGTTCTGTTTACGTTGCTTAGCGAGCTGGCAGGTGTGGCATCTCCTAAGAAGTCGATTAACGTCACGCTTTAAGCTAGGCCAAAAGAATCGGTTTTCTAAAGCAGCTATGGTCTTGGCTTGTCCGAAGTGACCTGCTAACCCTCCTGCATGTAGTTCCCAAACAAGGAATTCTCGCAGTGACGTGTTGGGAATGCAGAGTTTTTGTGATTTAAATAAATATCCATCTTCCAACATGAAATCTCCAACGGCTCGCTCATCCCCAGTGGTAAGTGCAGAATAGGTTTCTCTAAAATCGGGGCATTCAGGGTAGTCTTCTTTGAGTCGATCGAAACCTATCACTTCAGTACTCATTTCTCTATTAATCATTACTCGACGGCTTAAGGCATCAGCAGCCTTATTTTCAGATCCTGCTTTGTGTCTAATGGTGTACGTGTACTCTTACAGGAATTCCACCCAACGGTCATGTCGAGCATTGAGTTTCTTTTGAGAGTTAATGTATCGCAAGGCTTCATGGTCCGAAAAGATAACGAATTCTTGAGGTAGTAGGTAGTGTCGCCAATACCTAAGGGATTGAATGATGGCGTAAAATTCCTTGTTATAGGTGGAGTACCGTTGTCTAGTGTCATTCAATTTCTCGCTAAAGTAAGCTACTGGATGTCCCTCTTGGGAAAGGACTCCGCCTATACCAATTCCAGACGCATCACAAGTCACCTCAAAAACTTTGGTAAAATCAGGTAATCTCATCACAGGGGCTTCCATCATTCGCTTCTTAATCTCCTCAAAAGCCCTGGTTGCAGCTGGGGTCCAAAGAAACTCTCCTTTCTTGAGGCAGTCAGTTATTGGCGCTACTATGGTGCTAAAGTTTCTAATAAACCTCCGATAAAATGTGGCCAGTCCGTGAAAACTTCTAACGTCTCGAATATTTTTGGGTTCGGGCCACTCATTGATTGCTCGCACCTTTTCAGAATCCGCGGATATTCCTTGGGAGGATATAATGAAGCCCAGAAAAGTTACATGATCGGTTAAAAACGTACACTTCTTGGGGTTGGCAAACATTTGTTCCCTTCTTAAAGTTTCACAGACTTGTCTTAAATGATTCAGATGTTGACTTTCCGATGTACTGTAGATTAAAATGTCGTCAAAGTACACAACTACGAATTTTCCTAGGAAAGGCTTGAGGATTTGGGTCATCACTCTCATGAATGTGCTGGGGGCATTGCTTAAGCCAAAGGGCATCACAGTCCACTCGTACAATCCATCTTTAGTTTTGAACGCAGTTTTCCATTCATCCCCGGGACGGATCCTAATTTGGTGGTAGCCACTCTTAAGGTCGATCTTAGAAAAGAGTGTGGCTCCGGTCATCATGTCCAACATATCATCTAATCGAGGGATTGAAAAACGGTACTTGACGGTGATTTTGTTGATAGCACGGCTATCAACGCACATTCTCCACGTCCCATCCTTCTTGGGGGTAAGAAGGGCAGGAACCGCACACGGACTAAGGCTCTCCTTAATGAACCCTCGCTGTAACAATTCATCCACTTGTCTCTTGAGCTCCTCGTGTTCGGTAGGGTTCATTCGGTAATGGGGTAGGTTTGGTAAAGAAGCTCCGGGCACTAGGTCTATGGCATGTTGAATGTCCCTTAAAGGTGGCAGTTGGTTGGGCAAATCTTCAGGAAAGACATCAGAAAAAGTCTCCAACAGTGGTTTTACCTTTTCAGGGATTGGTTCGTCTTGATCTACACTTATCTCCCGGGCTACTAGCGCGTAAAGAGGGGCTCCCGACTCCAGTTCCATACCTAAGTCCTTAGCAGTTATCAAGTTCAAGTCCGTGTTGGGTTTCAGAGAGTTGGGTTTAACTCCTTCCTTAGTAGACTTAGGTTGAGTGGGTAACAGCTTAATCTTCTTGCCCTCGTGTTCAAACACACAGGTGTTTGATCGTCCGTAAATGTGTACATCATTGTCGAACAACCAAGGGCGGCCAAGGATTATTTGACCCACATCCATTGTCAAAACATCGCACCAGATTTTCTCTTTGTATCTGATGAGGACATCGTCAGCATTTTCGACGCCGGAGATCGACGGCCACGAGCATGACTTGTATTTTGTCATTTTTATGTAGTAGCGTATTTTATTTTGATGTTTTTCCGTTTTTGCCCTTATGGACATTTAGTCGCTTATGAGCCCGGAAGGGCATTTGTGTCATTTCTTATTTTTTCATTTTGGCCTATTTATATGAGGTCTCATGCATTGTAATGGCAGTTTTTGATAAAATGAAATTTACTTTCCTTGGTTCTCTTTGTGAGTGCTTCTCCCTTTGATCTCTTAGTGAGTTCAAAAGGGATAGTTAGATCTCTCCGTGAGTTCTACATTTTACTCCACGTACGTTGTGCGAAGGTGAAATCAAAACGAAGTCCGAGATCAAGGAATTCATTGGAAGAATTTGTTCGTTTTCTTCAATCTCCCTCCACTGCCGTCGACCCCAGTGAGCCCAGCATCACGGATGCCCCCCACTGTTCCTCTGTCCAGACGGATCCAGCCATCCTGCCGGTTCAACCCTGAATCCCTCCCGTTGGCCAGCCCATCCCCAGCCCGCATCACGCCAGCCACCCCCGGCCAGCCAGCCCGTGGCTCCATCCCACCGTTCCCAGCCCATGTCCCGCCAGCCAGCCCCGGCCAGCCAGCCCGTGGCTCCATCCTGCCGCCCCTTGGAAATTTTGGATTGGAAATTCAAATCCAAGCCTTGATTACCTTCCAAATTTAATTCCTAAGATTGAGTCCATTGTGTTAAAGGAATTGAGCCCAAATTTTGTAACTCCCAAACGGCTAATTGAGTCCCTTGAATTAGAGAATTAATTAAGAGGAGTTACAATTGTGAAATTCAAATTCCCTCCTATTTTAAATTATGGGAAGTTACTTAAGCCCAATTAAATCTGAAATTAAAATTCAGATTTAATAGAATTTCTTACTTAAACTTGGGCCCCACTCTCATAACTCCTAAATCTCTCCCTCTCCTCCTTAGTGGGCCGGCCACTCATAGTGGGCCTCTTTCTCCTTCCAAATGACATATGAACACCACAAATTCAGCCCAAATTTCTTCCCCCTTCACCGCCCCATTAAACCCATTTGGATTAATTTGAATCCATCAAGTTAATTCCCTCCCACCTCTATCAAAACTGAAATTCCTGCAGGAATTTTCAATTTTTGTCTTTGGAATCTTCCCCCAAGCAACCACAGCAAGCACTCAGGATAATTCTCCTCCACCATTCCGGTCACCTATCCAAGAACGACGATCTTATGCTCCTTCTTCCTTGGAGTGACCTCGCTTCTACTGTGGAGACTCTTCTTCCGCTAAAACCTAGACTAGTTGAGCGTATGGGCTCCAAAGGTGAAAATTCTCATTATTAAATTGTGGATTCTTGTGGCCGTTGTAGTTTTACAATTATTCTTTGTGTTTCTTGAATTGTTTGGTTGATTGATCTTGCTCCACTTTGCCTAAGCAAGTTAAAAAATTAAGAGTTCTAAGGATCACTCTTTTATGACAATGATAATTTTATTTTGGGTTATTATGCTACAATTGCTCTCTTTAATTTCTTGAAGTAATCCATCATCGCATGTACGTTTCACATCAGTATCCAACGAACTCAATAGGGACAAGACTCCTATCTTTTACCTCCAAGGTGGTCGAGTTTATCCAAGCAACTTTGTAGGGGTTCGGGTGCGGAGTGGTCCTCAATTGCAGTTTCGAAATCATAGCAGAAGATACGGCATTAATGCAACTTCCATTGTCTATTATGACTTTGCAATTCTTGTCTCCAATCTTAGTGAAGGTGTAGAAGATCGAGGTCCTTCGCCAGTCGTTGCTAGGTTTCGGTTGGGAAAAGGCACACCTAACAACTTGCAGATCCAATCGGTTCATCTTTTGGAGGCAGTGAACAACGGCAGTATCTTCCTCGTCGAAAAATTCTTCATCGTCGTCCATATGGTGGACTAAGTCAGTTTCAGGTTCACCTTCTTCCTCCGTCACTTCCTCAATTATGGTGACCTTAAACGGGCTGGAGCACTGAGAAGCAATGTGTCCGTACCCATGGCATCTAAAGCACTTAGTGCCGGCAGTGGTCTTGGGAGTCTCTCGGTAGGGTGTTTTCCCCTTATAGTCGGATCGAGGTTGGGCTTGACTAGGAGTAGGCCGACTACCTGAGGGTCCAGTGGGTTTGTTGTAAGGTTGGCTAGAGGAAGACTTAAAAGGGTTCGGTCTAGAGTCTTGGGTCCTGGTGGTGTGGCTTCTAGACTCTTCCAAGTCTAGTACAAGACTACAGGCAGCTTCGTACGTGGTTATTCCTCGAGCAAAGAGCTCATTCCTAAGGTCTTCTCTCAGTCCGGCTCTAAACATGGACAGAAGTTGCGTGGGAGTGGTGGTCTCCTCCCCGTTACAACGAATTAAGAAATCATCAAACGTGGCGATGTATTCCTTAACGGGTTTACTCCCTTGGGTTAGCCTATTCCAACGATCTAGTAGTCTTGGGTAGTACGAGGGAGGAAGGTATTTCCTTTTCAGTTCTTGCTTCATCGCTCCCCAGTCAGCTATGGGGTATTCTCCTCGAGTCTCTCTCATGTGTTCAACGTTAGTCCAGTATTGGTTGGCTCTACCCGTCAGTTTCATCTCAGCGAATCTAACTTTCTTTTCCTCCGAAATGTTATACCATTTAAAGTAACTATCCATCCCTTTGATCCAATCGAGGAAAACCTGGGGTTCTAAAGTTCCGTCAAAAGTCGGGGCATCTATTTTAATGCTCTTAAGGAGCTGGGTGTCATTGTCCCTCCAAGGCGCGTCACGTCCTACCGGTTCTTGTTGGGGTCGGTGGTTGGGTCGGTAGTAATCCCTAGGAGGTCCGTAGTCAGTTCGGGTATCTTCGCCATATGGTGAGTGAGGTCTAGAAGGTGTGTAGATAGCCGGGTGTCCCATTCTTTCAATATTGTCTAGTCTTTCTCCCGTATGACGTCTAAGTTCAGCTACACTCGTTTGGGTATCCTTCATTTGTTGTGTAAGTGTTCCTAATTGGCCCATAATCATGTCTAACGTGGTTTGCAGATGGGTAGGATCCATGGTTGGCTGCTAGGGATCACTAGGAAGGCTTCCTAAGCCAAGGACAGCAGCGACAATCACAGTGAAACTTGCTGGAATTGAAATTCCAGCAGCAGTAAAGTCACTGGCAGCAAGCACCTAGTGAAAAGGAAACTACCTAAGAGTTTCGGCAAGGTTTCCGGGTGTGGACAGCACCAAAACAGCGACTCTAGACTCGATTCCGGAAGCTTACAGGTTGCAGGAAATGGTGGACAGCAGTTAGACACGACCTACAACTCAATCTAAAGGCTAAAACAAGTGCAGAAAAAATAAAGGACAGCAAGTGCGCAAGTGGCCTAAACTATTATGGAAGGGAATGTAAAGATGGCAGTACTAAAACAATGAAATATGATTATGTAACATGCAAATATTGTTGCAGGAATTCCCAGACAGCAAGAGAAATCAGCCAATAAAATTTATTTAAATGATGTTATGCATGCAACAACTAACGACAAGCTAAAGGAAACTTCCTAGGATGCATCTAGCATGATCAAAGCATTCTAGCCATGCTCTGATACCAAATATGATGTGAATCAAAGTAGGAATTGCAATTAGAAATTAAAATGAATATTATTCAAAGCTTTGTCATAACAAATTAATTACCAACAAAGGTAAAGGATTAAATCGTTCAAAGTAGTTAACTTGCTTAGGCGAAGATGTGCTTTGAGTTAACCAAACCAATCTTATCATTCAAAGATAAAGGACACGCTTAAATGCTCATAACAAAAATCCCGCAATTAATAATAAAGAAGTTCACCTTGAGTACCCTTTCTCTCTCTCTCTCTCGTTCACTCTTGGGCTTTAGCGGAGAATAAGGAACCATGCGAGGATGAAGAGCACCACTATGATGAAGGCGATGAAAGACTTTGTTGCCGGAAAGGTATTCACCGGAGAAGGTGGTGGCGGATGGCGTCCAATGATCGTCCAAGTGTAGCCTCGCAATCGTCGGTCGAAAATACTTGCAAGGATCGGGACGACTCGCTCTAAGTACTCTTCGATTGTGGCGTCGTCTTCAAATCCCACGTCGAAGCAAGGAGAGCGTAGGATGTCAATGCTCCCGTCGGCGTGGAAAACTAATCCCCACTCAAGCTCTGGATCCGCCATTCAACATCGAGGAAGGGCGGGGAGATGGCTAGGGGATGTTGGTTGGGTCGTGAGCTAGAGAAGAACAAGAGAAAAATCTGAATTTGAATTTCAGATTTTTGTCTTGGGTTGGAGGGAGATTAATTGCTATGAAACCTCCCAAAATTTGAATTAGGATGGGCGGTTATTATGGGAGAATTAAGAGGGGATTAATGGTTGCTTATGTGGCAAGTAGAGAGAGAAAATTAGGGGGAAGGGGCCGGCCAATTAAGAATAAAGAGAAAAGGATTTTATTTAATTGGAGGGGCCCACGGATTGATTAAATTATGAATTTGATTTCAGTTTTTAATCTTAATCAAGTAAGGAGTTTGAAATTCGAATTCAAACGATTAAGATCTCAATTAACTCTCTTCCTAAATTTAAGGCATTAGTTTAGGAAGGAATTAAAAGAGACATTAATGCATTAAATTCAAAAAAAAAAAATCCCAAGGAAGAAAAAAAGGAGACGGGATTTCTCTCAGGCGGGTTCGGTCGGCCAAAGGGGAAGACGGCCTGGCTGGTTCGGGAGACTGGGAGTTCGGTGCAGGGGTATGGGGCGGGGATGCTTGCTGGACGGTGGAGTGAAACGGGTAATGGCTGGATCGGCCAGTTGGGGAGAGGGAAATTGAGCAAAATTGAAGAGAAAAGGCTGAAGTGTGAAGGAGGAGGTAAGGGAATAGGATCAAAGGAAAATACCGGTAAAAACCAAGAGTTCGCCGGAGCTGACTGTTGGGTACTTCGGGTGGAGCCTCTCCAAGGCCTCCTCTCTTTCTCCCCAGCTCTCAAGCAAGAAGACAAAGAAGAAAATTTCAGAATTTTATTAATCAAGCATTAACCTCATACAACAAGAAGAGACCCCTTTATAAAGGTCTCAAAGCATGAAAAGAAAAGACTCATATGCCCCTTGGGCTACAATAAACACTACGCCTACCTAAGGGCGAAATCGTCACTAGTACATGAAATAAAAGATACACAAAATAAAATAACATGATAACATAAAAAATATAAGCTCCCGATCGTAGCCGTCGATCTACGATTCCTTCGCCGATAAACCTGCCTAAAATGTCTGTCGATGACCTCATCATTTACATTTTAGAATCTTGTTTTGATTATTTACTTCAGAATCAGTGTTTTAGTTCTTGTATGTTCTGCTGAGTATACTGTGAGGATGGGAGGTGAGTGAGTGCCTTTTTTGTTTTATAGAACTCAGTATAAGATGTCTTTATTTTTATTCGGCCCAATCTTTCTTTTTTTGAGGAAAAGATTGGGCCAAGTTTCATTGCAATAAATTAGGAGAACAAACAGAAATTGCTAAATTATATGCGCTTATTTTGTCTCTTTATCTAGCTTATCCACTAGGTCGAAATCGATTGCCTTTTTGTTTTAGGTGGTGATGGTTATTTTGTATGTATTTAGCTTGATCATGTAAGACATTCAGAATCCTGCTTTATGGTACTGCATTTTTCTCGTCATTTTGGGTTCATAGAATTTTCCTTGCAGATCTAAATAACCCACAATTTTCCAACCCTTAACAGAAATTATTCTAAGAGTTTGTTGATTGATATTGTCCCTTCCACCTATGGAAATGCCGATTTGGTGCTCTGAACTCAGAAATTTGTTCATGAGGATGATAGCATCATGTATGATAAATTAAGTTTTAATAGGAAGGAAACAAAATTAATTTTATAAGTCATCTTTTGTATGTCAAGCGTAGCAAGGGAAAAGTTGTTTTATTGCTTTGGTTAGATAAATCTTTATTTATGATTTATCTGGTAAGGGATACATTTGGATCGCTGATAAATACTAAACAACTATGTAGTATCTTACTAAGAAGCTCCGATAGCTTATAGCATTTCTCTAGAAGTAGAATGTAGCCTTCTCGAATGAAGAATTAGAATTTAGGTAATTTAATTGTAATGATAATTTAATATCAAAGTTAGGAATGGTTCTGTATAGCCAATAGCCATAATGATATGTATCATTGTCTATAAATGGTAATCAATGTTAAGACTGAGTGAATAATAGAGAATCTAATCTATGGAGAAGCTACAGTCAACTGTAAGAATGAAGGAAACTATACATGTACCTTTGATAAATAAGCAAACTACGAAGTTCTCTTATGGAGTTGATGCGTATTTATTTGAGCTTTCCTTTCCAGAAAAATTTAGGAGCCTTTCATATTGGCAGGCGGGTCTACCAAGCTTACAATTAAGTTAATTGCAGTTTAGAGCAAAGAAGCAAATAAATACACCAATATAGTTGATACGTCATCACAAATTAACTTAATCGGGCCCAAATCTCAATGCATTATTTGAATTGGAAATTTCTCGAATCAAATGTATGATCATTCGAACTCTGAATTCAATAAACTTATAGTCAAATTATACGTCTTAATGAGATGAACCAAACGATATTAAATATGATCCAATCTGAGTCCAAATGAGCTCAGATCAAGTGCTTGAAGCTTAATTAGAAACTTTGTGACATTAATTGGAGGACCAAAGATCTCCAAATCTTATGGACAGATCCAACAAGCCCATGGACGCTTAATTTTGATATCATTAAGGTACTAAAATGCTAAAAAAATGATATATGATCAAGAAAAATATTATGGGTCGTCGATGAAGTGTTCTAGATTTTAGTTATATTTATGGAGCATGCCACTCAAAAAAATTATAAATAAACATTCACTATCTATATGAAGAGGATCCTTGGCTTAAGATTCAAGAGAGCACAGTGGCATCAAGAATCATGAAGCTCCAAAGGACCATAGCTATATGACCGTTGTCTACAGACCATCCTTGTCAGACCTCTGCCAATGTACCACCGGTGTTGGACATCCGCTCTCCGGTGTTGGACATCCGCTCTCTGACAACAACGATCCTCTGGCCACGTTTGATTATGGTACGATCTTCAACCACTAACTTGTATGACAAACAATCCTCTGATCACTGTCATTTTTTATTGTCCTTTATTCAACTGTCACCCGAGTATGAAGCTTTGATCACTATTGCTTGATTAATATCCTTCAACGACCACCTTTGCCTAACTATAATCCTATGATCACCATCACCCACTACGATCCTTCGATCACTGTCACCCCACTACGGTTCTCCAATAACAGTCGCCTGACTACATTCCTCCAACCACCTTTACTTGACTACGATTTTTCGATCACCGTTACTCGACTATGATCTTATACCCATAATCTCATGATTACGATCTCCAAACTGTTGTCGCTCAGCTACATGGACGCCCAATGACTTTGTCACTCGTCATTGCAAAATATCATTGATGCATGCCGTTGTCTTCAACTCTGACTTTCAATATCAACACTGAGATTTATGCTGGACTTTTTGGGCTCTAGTTTCTCATCGAGTCATCGTTAAAAGAGAATGACGGAACTGACCGCAAACAGTCTCTTGAAGACAACTCTCATGCTATATAGCTCTTTTAACTGCCACAATAGAATTCATTATGTACAGTTTATGTATGCTATATTATATCAACACTTTCGCCTATCACATTAAATAATATCATTTGCAATTGATGACAAACACTCATGGAATCATTTCAATTGGGATAGATCCTGTGTTTTTTCCTTTTTTTTTTCCTTCAAATTTTGGAGGCAAAAACTCTAGCGTCTCTTGTGACCCTATTTTTTTCTGTGTGTGTTAGATCTTCATACAATGTTAAGCCATTAAATTATATACATCATCATAAATTTTATGGTACGCATCGATAGTAATGATGCAACGCTTCATAATTCTCTCAAAGGTTTAAAAATGATATCAGGAATCAAAGTGATTTTCTCAGTTGAATTGAAATGTAAGTTTCAAATTGAATTGACATCATCATTATCATCATCATTAGTTAGGATCATCTAAAGAATCATCATAATATCTAATAGTTTTACTATTGTCCTCCCATCGCTTTCATGCAAGTCATCCTATTCATCTACTTTCTAATCCAACACTATCACATTCTTCTTTTCTGCAGCAAGATTATTATAATAAGTTTAGTCATAATAATGAAATGTTAAAAGCAATTTAAGATAGTTTACCTATCGTTTGAGTATTTGATGTTTCGTTTGTGTTTGACTCTCCATATATTTATACAAACCAATGTTAACCTTCACGCATTCAAAGAAACAGAAGATTTAGATAATAAATCACGATGTAATTGGTTGTCTATTTATGATCAATAATTTTTCAGATCTCTTTATAAAATGATTTTTTTCACGTAAGTTATTTGCTCTTTGTTTTTATGCCTTGTCTGTAGCACCATGGATAAAAGCTTGTTGTAGGAAATTTTCCACAGTCAACCATTCTCAACACTTCATTTAAAGGTTTTGTGGTTTAACAATGATGCATCTTTAATTAAAATAGATCCGTCAATAACAACGATATCATACCTTTATCCCACTACGTGGGATCGGCTACATAGATGCGTCAATACATTTCAAAAATACCTTTCCAGTAGGATTATTGACAAGGGAGTTAATCTTGATCAAGCTTTGACCTCTTATGTCTTTTCAAACATCTGATATTATTGAAACTCCTGTTTGTGCCATTGTATTCTTTATTTCTTGAACTATTTTGTTAATATTACTCACTTCTTTCTTCAATGTCCATATTGTTTAAGCTCATATATGTTTGGAGGTTTCAATCCTCAACAATGGTCATCAATGGAGCGTTTCATATTGAAACAGTATGAACTCCTCATAACATTAAAAGGAATCTCATTTTGATTTAAAAAATCTTCCATTATCCATACAAAATTGATTAGGATGTTCTTTAGGGGACATTTGTGGGATACTTTGAATTTGATCTTTAACATTCAGGATCCAAATCTTCCATAAATAGGTCTATAGGGCATCAACTTTCTCTAATGTAACCAGAGGTAATATCAGTTCCACTAGTAAAACTAAAATCTAAAAAAATAAAATATGATCCATTCGCAATCATGGTGGCCATAGGTTTGGAACGACAAATGAAAGTGATAAGATCATATTAGATTTTTCTTTAGCTTATGATTTTTTAATTGTTAATATTTTATTCAAGAAAAGAGATGAACATCTCATCACTTATAAAAGTGGATATAGTAAAACTCAGTTGATTATTTTCTTATAAGAAAATTAGATCGTAGATTGCAAATATTGTAAAGTTACTATGAGTAAAAATTTATATACCCAACATCGATTATTAGTTTGGAATTTAAGATAAATGAGCATAAAATAAAAAATAAAGTAAAACAATATTCTAGGATTAGATGAGGACATTTAATGAATATTAACAAAAATATTTTTGAGGGTAAGATTTTAAATCTAAAATTTTGTTTGTGGATGAGGATGCTAATGCTATGTGGAAAAAAGTGATTAGTGATATTAAGAATATTGCAAAAGATGTGCTTGGATTATCAAAGGGACAAGCTCCTAATAGTAAAAATAGTTGGTGACAAAATCCAAATGTGTAAGAAAAGACAAAAAACTAAGAAAATTTGTTATAAAAAATTATTATAAAAAATGATTTAGATGTAAAAATTCTAATAGACAAAAAGAGGATTGGGATTATAATGACTTATTATGAAGTTCTTTCAAAAAATTTATTCCCTAGAATTTAGGTCAGATAATATCTCTACAAAAAGAGATATTTGTTTAGAAAAATTTTTAGTCATTATTTAGATACTAGCCATAAAATTTTCGCCATTAGAAATATTTTAGATGAAGTCATCACATACTTCCTCTAATAATAACCATAATAGAAAAAATTGATGTAGAATTAGTAGCTTTAGAAAAATCTATCCAATAGAAATTTCTTACAAAAAATGCTAACGGTTAGTGAGAATATATTATATTAGCATGAATAGACCAATAGTTTCATGCAAATGTTTGAATAGTAAGAAAATATATTATATAGGCATGAATAGAACATTAGTCTCTTATAAATTTTTGAATAGTAGCAAAAATTTTTATGCATGTATTAGTCAAAAAATGTTCATTAGCCAGATAAATTTTTCTGTGAACTAGCACAAATTATTCAACTAGCCAGCCACAAAGATGTTATATTTGATCTCGGATGTCCTCATCAGAACCGTTATAAATCATCAATGTAGCCATCTGTAATGTTCGTAAGGGACTGGATTTCTCTGTACTTATGAATATGGTCAGTGTCTATCTTGAAACCTGTCTAAGGTTAACATAATTAATTGAAATGAGTATTGAATTGGTGTCCGTGGTGGTGGTGGTGGTGGTGGTGCTGGTGGTGGTAATGATTTGTGACTGTTTTGTTTACTATATTCTTGTGTTAATATGCTTGGCTTTTGTTGATGCATTTGATCCATTGTGTGACATTTTCATTGCTGTATTCTTGAGCCTGTGTTTTGAAAGATTAAACTGAAGATCAAATATAACGTTGTTTCTGCTAGTTCTGTGCTGTCTTTCTTTCGAGAAATTATTACATGCGGCCACTGGACCGTTCGAAGGCAAATCAGGATGTGTTACATCACCTAGTACGTAGCAAATGATGATGTGACGCATCCTGATTCGTCTCTGGATGGCGACCAATAACCGCACATAATAATTTCACCTTTGTTTCCTTGGATGAATTCTATTTGCTTAATGAGGATGGATGTATCTGACCTTTGGATAGTTAAGAAGTTTAGATGTTGCAGGCTGAAGGGTTTTCTGGCTGGATTTGCTGATGATGATTGTTCTTTAGAATTGAATAACAATTTTCAGTTTGATTTGAACTTGTTGAAATAGGAGTATTAAGAGCAGTTGTTTTGAGGGAAATAATAGAAGGCGATTTGGCACAGAAAAGACTGTCCAATTTAGTTTTGTTGTTTTTATATTAATGGTTATATTAAATTTTAAACATTTTAGTTATCATATGGGTGATTGATGTGATTTCATTGAATTATTTAGACCTAAATGAAGATCTTAGAAGACATATAATGTGTGTAAAATATTATAAATCTATAGTTAATAGTTTATTTGAAATTCCCATTTAGTTGCTTGTAGATAAAAATATATAATTTAAATAAGGAAGATTTTTTTTTTATTTGATTGAGAAGCAATATTTTATTTAATTATAAATAATTTTTAAGAATTTTATAGATTTTAAAATGATGGATAGTTTTAATAATATGAAATCAAATGATGGCATTAACAAAGTTAAATGTTTCGCGCTAATTAACTAAGGCATCGTTTGGGACAGATTTTGACTATTGCTTTTTCATTATTTTTCAGCGTATTTACTCTCAAGCAAATATTTATGCTCAGGCATTTAGGTAAAAAATGTCAACAATTGGTTTGAAATTATTTATAATATATTTTTAAGAGCAATTGATTTTGCAAGGATAACACATTTTTGTCAAGGATGTCTTGATTTGAGCTTAAAGAAACTTAAATCAAATATTTTTAAGTATAATTAAAATTTTCTCAATGCCATATGGAGAAGTTAATGTGCTTTGAATTTTGGTTGCATAAATTCAAAATGAGTGTATTGGCGAGGTGCAGTAGGCAGGCTTAAGATCATGCAATTTTGATTCATTAAGATTAAAAAAAAAAGAATATCAAAGGAGCCAATTTAGACCATATGATTGAATGTATTCATTAATAGTATAAATGATAAAAAAAAAATATAAATAGATTGTAATTTTATAAATTTAGAGGAGGAATTTTTATGGAGAGGATTTTCAGCCTTCAAGAAACTCAAAGTTCTATTTTTATTATCACCCAACATCAAATGTTGATTAATGTTGATGTCTATCATCATCATCATCATCATCAGACAACGACCATCGATTGACATTGATGCCTTCCATAGTGATAATTAAAAGTCACTTGTTGATTTTGATTTATCAATCACTCATTCTACATGGAAAATTCTAGATGTTTCCTAATCTTTGACATTCCTCATTAACTATTTGTAACATTCAATAGTATTTTCTCGGTTGCTTGATCCCCTCTCTTATAAAGAGTGAATATATTAGAACACTAAATGTTGCTCGACCTCTGATATTCCTCATTGATCGCTTCTTGGTGCATAGTAGGAATGAATACCGACATTTGCCAACACAAAAATCTATTTCAAGTCTTTCTAGTCATTTGATTTCCCTTCTTAAATTGAGAATAATCAAGTTAGATCGCTTATCTTTGTCTGACCTCCAATGTTTTCCATCGATTGTTGTCTGATGGATACAAATGTGGCAATGAGTGGTGTTTGATGCTTGTTAGCTATTTAAGTCCAATATAAGCCTTCCTAATTATCTTATGTCATCTTCAATAAGTAGGAACAATCAAGTAAGATAGATTGATATTATCCAACAGAGCCCTGCATTGGGTACCCATACCCACACCCACCCATACCCAATGGGCATGGGTGGGTATGGGTACGCCCATAGCCTCGTGGGTGGGTATGGGTGGGTACTCAACATCAGAGGAGAACCAATTTACATTACTAATCATCATATACATGCAGTATATTATAATAATCATTACTACACAGTGCGCAACACTTAACCGCGTCACGATCATGATAAATTTTGATATGTGGCTTGAAAGTTTGCAGTCAAAGAAAATGACAAAAAACCTCAAGGCCATTATTCTATGGCAGACTGCATTCAATAAGCTTGGAAAGTGGGTGGGTGTGGGTGGGTATGACATCCGGAAAGTCACCATAGGTGGGTGTGGGTGAGCAAAGCCTGCCAGTGCAGAGCGTGGGTACCCAACCAAGATCCCATGTAGGGCTCTGTTATCCAACCTCTGATTCTCCACATCGGCCATCACATAATGTGAACCATCAAATGACAAATGACTCTTATCTTCCCGATTACTTGGTCTCCTAATCTCTGATGTCCTTCATCGATCATTTTCTAATGACTACCAAAGAGTAATGCTTGATGTATATCATCCGATGATGCCCAATTCATATATTCCATAGTTTCTTCTATGTTCTTCTATAAAGAAAGTGATTCAACATTCCTCCTCGATAGTTAATTGATGCTAACCAATGTCTATCTTCTAACATTTGTTAGCCTTTGATGTATAACACAAAATTTTCCAATTGCTCAATATTTGATTAAGCTAATTGCTCACCATCACTTTCGGCATACGTGCAAACATAATAATATTATGCATTTAAACAAGTTTATGCATATGCCGTGTATTCTAACTTGCTCCTCTATAAATTTTATTTAAATTTGTTCAATTCCTAAAAATAAGTTGACGGTAAAACTAGCTTGTGACGCAATTGACTGTAAAAGTTTCAGTTTATGCTTGTCCATATCTTGAAGAAAAAGAAAGCTGTCAGCATCATTTGAAAGTCTCCTACTTTTCCTCTCCTTCTCTCAAACAATCAAAGTCTTTAATCTCATGATTTTCATCCTCTTCTCCTCTCCTCTTCTTCTGAGGCAAAAAGGTCTCACTGTGTCTCTTTTTACAATTGGGGCTTCATTAAATTGAAAATATATTTTCTAACTTCGAGAAGCTAAGGGCATCTCCAACCGAAAACTTCATTTTTCACGGCAAAGTAACGCAAAACTCCAAAATGGCGCGGTGATGCTCCAATCGAACGCCATTTTAGGTGTTTTTGAGAAGGTAACGATCGCCCTCCCTTTCGCGCGTTTTTCCGGTTGAGAGCAAAAAATGGCGTGAGTGAACAGTGCAACGCCAATATTGGCGTCGCACTGTTCATCCGCGATCAAATGGCGTAAAAAATGACGATCGGTTGGAGCAAAACAAGAACGGCAAACAAGTGTTTGCCGTTCGGTTGGAGATGCCCTAATGAGCCATTGCCTATTTATCTTCTCTTTGAAAGTTTTGGTGATTTGTAAGCAGATTTGTAAGGGATGGCCTGATTCTCTTTGAAATAAGATTTTTCTTTTATTTTCAAACATCAATTTGAGATAGAGAATAATAATATCTAATTATATATATACTGTTGCTAATTGTTTGATTAGTATTGTAGCACATGGTTAATTAAACTTTGTTTAAGTTTTGATTTAGTTATTTATCAAGTTGTTGAACATAAGACAAAATAAATAAAATTGTGAATTTTGAGTAATGAATATTTTAAACATCATAGAAATTAAAATGCATATTGTTCAAAGTAAATTTATCATATCAACATCAAGCCTATATCCCATTACATGGGGTTGGCTACATGATTTTTTTTTCATTGTTTCCTTATAAGAGTCAAATTCTCATTAAAATCTAATAAAGAAATATCATTTCTAATATTTTCTAACCAAATCTTTATAGATTTACATCTACCTTTCTTAACATAAGCCAAATCTAATACATATACTCTCTTAATCGTGATATCAGAAGGCCACCGTTTATGTGACCAAATCATCGAAGGTGAGTCTCTCTAATCTTATTTTCCATTGGAGCTGCTCTAACCTTTTCATGTATATGCTCTTTTTGTATCATGTCTGTAAGAGTAAAGCCACTCATCTACTTGAGCATCCTTATCTTTGCAACATTTAACTTAATATTATGCTTCTTTTTTAATGGCCAACATTCTACGCCATAAAGCATTCAAAATAAAGTCACCATTAATTAAAATTAACCTGTTTCATCTGACCATGGTTAGATGAACACCACATAATGAATGTTTCTATTCAACTTGCAAGCACATAATCTTCTAGTCTGGTATTGGAATCTCTCTCTCACACCCTATATGTTCCCTTCAACAACAATAACATCAAGACTTTATACCACTATATGGGGTCGGCTACATGAATCATTTTTCTCCATTGTGTCCTATTAAGAGTCAAATTCTCATTTAGATTTAATTGAGAAATGTCATTTCTAATCATTTCTAACCAAGTCTTTTTAGGTCCACCTCTACCTTTCTTAAAATAGGTTAAATCTAATACATCTACTCTCCTAACCGGGTCATCGGAAGGCTGCCGTTTTATGTGACCAGACCATCTAAGGAGGCTCTCTCTAATCTTATCTACCACTGGAGCTACTCCAACTTTTTCACGTATATGCTCATCTCGTATCCCGTCTTTAAGAATAAAGCCACTAATCCACCTAAGCATCCTCATCTCTGCAACACTTAACTTAAAAATTAAATGAAAGGTCTCCAAATATTAAAAATAAAATGAACTTCTCGGCTTTTCAGAAAGTAATGGTTCAAGAATAGCAAAAAATTTGCTGTATCAGATAGTCAGATATCCAAAAGAAAAATGTCTCATAAAAAATGCATGTATGAATGTATATCCTTAACTCCAGGTCCTATCCAGTTTACCATGTAATCGCATGGTTCAATTACCTACAATCAGCCATCCATTCCACTTTGATGGTTGGGATTCTGTCAAACAGACCAAGAGGAAAACCAGAGGGGCATCTAAGTAATCTAAACTAGTCGACATGCCCTGGGATCAGGTAGTCCCGGTGTTTAACAATAAGTGCAGAGTGTATAAGTTGGAGAGGAATCCCATCAGGGAGACACAATAAAGAGCTCAGAGCTGATTGAGATTTGCAAGCTGCAACTTGCTTTGAAAATTTTCAGTAAATAAACCATGGATTTCTGACCCCTCTAGATGTGAGGAGATAATCGTTGGATCGTTAGAAGAAGAAGATGATTGAAGGGATTCCAAAAACAATAAGAACAAATCAAGCTCAAAGGCTTAAAATTATGTAATATTCATCATCCATCATACTACAATGCTTACATATATATAGAATAGCTATAAAATCTTCTAGAAAACTTGTAACAAACTAGATAAGTTATTCCTTAGATAGACTATAACTATTATGTTCCACATCACTCTGGATTTAAACTAAATGTAACATAACACAATTGCTCATACAAGAATACATACTTAAACTATTAGCAGTATTATTCTCAAAGCAACACTCAACACAACCTCAATGCATTTTACAGTATTATTCTCATAGCAGTGAGATCAGCACTAATTTTCCATGCCACTTTAGGAGAATTTATAATATTAACCACAATGCATAAATTGCCCTCTAATATACAAATTGAAAGAGAATGTAATTTGATTAGCATAAAAAGACACTGGAATTAAATGCTTCAATTAGCTGCATGTCAAAAGATTGCAACTGAACAGAAAACTCAAACAGAGCAACGAGATGAAGAACTGATTACGGAAAGTTTACCGGCATCCTAACTCAGCTCGTCCCTCCTCATTGATGGTAGAGTTTGTGCAGAGTTTCTGCAGATCAATGTATCCTATTATAGTATCTTCGAACACTGCATCTTGAAGTTGAGCATTGTCAAAGGTGGAGCCTGACAAAACCGTGTTCTTGAAGACTGCTCCCTGAAGATTGGCTTTTCCAAAATTGACACGGTCAATTACAGCATTTGAAAAATCCACACCTGCAAGATTATCATATTTAGTTTTAGTTGTTCACACAAACATAGACCAAAGCGATATTCAAACTTAATGTGGATATTATGAACATCAAGCACCCACTTTTACGTCATAATCTAAAGCTTCGTTTGGGACAGCTTTTTTCTTGCTTTTTAAAAGTAACTTTTTTGTACAAAATTTTTTTTTCAAAAAAGTTTTATGATGAAAAGATGCTTTAAGAAACAGCAAGAAAATTATCCTCAAAACCTAAATGTAGATTTGTGATCTGCTGTATAATTTAAACCTCAATGTTTTAGTATGCGGTTTGCAATCGATAGCTGCTTTTAAATTTTGGGTGGCCTGACTGGTAAGAGGATAGAATCAAGATAGCTTGGTTTTGGGGTTGAAACAAATGCGGCCAAATAAACTAGTCATCATCATTAGCCTTATTCCAATTATTAGAGGTTAGCTTTATGAATCCTAATTTTCTATTTGCTTTTATTTCTTGTTGCCTGAATTATTAAATCTAGTTTTCATAAATCATTTTGAACAATGTATAACTATGTTACTTAAGATATACACATTTTTCCATCCTAATACTACCATATTAATTTTATTTATCCATCAAATGGGTATATTTACAATTAACTACACTTGAATGTAAATATACAAACCACCTAAAATCTATTTTCAATTGCCTTATCTTCAATAAATGTCACCTGATTTTCTAATATAATCTACAATGAGATATAAGATGAAAACACAAACAAATAAAAAATTCACAATTTACAAATGCATAATTATTGAAAAACTTGCTGCTTTTAATAAAAGGGCAGCAAAATATGTTCCAAAAAATACTTTAGTAATCACCTCAAAATCTAAAATTCCACAAGAAAATAACTGAGTAATAATATTCAGCAATAAATCGAGCCAAAATCTATTTACTAGACAAAATCTCAATCATTCACTCGAAATCAGTGACTAAGAAATATAAATGATAAGGATGAGGATAGAAATCAGACCAAAAGGAAAAAAATAAAGCTTCACAACATTACAACGAGTTTCCCCTTCAAAGTAGTCATCCATAACTATGAAACATTCAAAGAATACACATTTAAAATTACATTAAATCTGCCTATATCTCTTCAAACAGTTTTCAATACATTCAGCATTAATTCCAACAGAAGAAACTTTTCCACAAATCCCACTTTCTCATTTGTAAAGTTCAATTCACATTTTACTCCAGGAAACTACCGATTTGGAAAGGTGCATCACCGACAGGGAAAGGACAAAGTTCATGCATATATCCTATCAAGGTTTATATGGAATAGGTAACGGTATATGAAGTCTTGTGCTGTCTTACTTGGTCTTAGCTACTCTAAATTGTAAAGATAAGAAAATTTTATGTAGATAAATCAGGAATGCCAAATAGAGTTCCACTAAACAGAAAACCATCATTAGTCTTGAATTATTTATAATAAATTGGTGAAACACAAGTTCAATTGAGGTACATTAAAATCTTTACAATTTGTATGGGCTTTTAATACTCACAAATCTATGGTTTTATTGTCAATTCCAGCACAATGTCTTAACAAACAAGTGTATTACTGTAAAAATTCGACTCATTTGGCATGCATATGTTATAGTTTCTTTTTTGGAATTCAGATATTTTAGAGCCTGGTGATCTAAATATAAGACAATTTACTTCATCAATAAACAACGTCAATATCAAAGTGACTGTACAACATAAAACTCTCCATCATAATTAGAATAATTTTTATTTTACATCATTTAATTTTTTACTAAAATAATCAATTGAGTGTCCATCCTAATTGAATACTCCAATTCCTATGCCAAAGGGATTATAGAAAACCTAAATTTTTTTATTAAAATAGGCAATTTTAATATAAGCACAATAGCAAGTTTCTCCATGATATTATTGAAGGCATGTTCAATAGATTTCATAAATTTAAATCCTCCCTTTTTTAAGACAATTAGGAATTAGTTCTATGACACTACTAAACCCTTTGATAAATCTTCAATAAAAGGTTGTTAAATAGTAAAAACTCTAAGTGTTATGGATACTGGAAGGTTCTGTCTAATATCTAATATTGTGGGCTCCGAAAATTCGGCCCCGGCCTCCCCGCCGCTCTTATTGTGCTTTTGTTTAGGTAAGGGGAGTCTTAACAGAATAAGTTCCGGGGTAAATTTTGGAAGGCAGATGGGTTTGTAGATAAGACACTACCCAGAGATTTCATCCTCATTTTGCATGGACTTTATGATCTGAGTTCTGGTTTCCTATAGGCGCAAGCCCCTATAGTTAATTACCCCTCCCGACCACGAGAGAGAACTTTCGATTAAGGCTAGTCATCAATCAGATACGTAGAGATACGTGTTATCTGGCATATAGTAGCAACAATGGGTTTGGGTATAGGAATTGAGTTTGGATATTTAAAAATAGAAATTTGCACCATCTTGCACTTAAAGTGGATGGTGGGGGAATGGATGATAGACCCGATAAAGATCCCATGGTTCCGTTGTCCCGGGCCATCGTGGTCCCTGGTCTACTTAGTCAGAGGAGGTAGTCGACCCAACCTGATAGAAGGATCCTTGTCGACAGCCATGGGTTGCTTCGTCCAAGGGGACCTTGTAGACCTGGGTTGAATGTTTGTCTAAGGGGACAAATTTGAATCCACCTTAGCTGACAGAGGACTTTGTGCTCTATCGATCATATCCTATTGATTCATATCTCAAGGATTTGATGCCAATAAGGAGGGTATTGGCTCTGGCCATAACCGGTATATTGTGGTGCCATTTGGCGGCAAAACAAATCGATTCAGAGGGCCCCGAGTCATAACCGTTTATCCTGCGGTGCCATTTGGCGGCCAAACCGCCGGTTAGAGGACACGTACCACGTCCTTACTGGCAAGAGATTGTTTGAGAATGGATCCTAGTGATATTTTCGACTAAGCATTTCGCTCTTTGTGAGCTGAAGTAAATTTTGATTAGTCTACCCTGACAAATTGTTGCGGAGGGTGAATGGATTTAGCTTTGAGTGGTTGGATGGATAGATTTCAATTTTAAACATATGGAATTTGGAATAATTTTTGAATTTTTGGAGTATTTGGGTGGCATTTGTTGTGTGAACCCCTCCGGTTGACATTAACATTCAACACGGCCATCATCAGGGTTTACTTGAGGTCATTTCCATTTGATTGAACCTTGTCGACCCTATCAACTTAGCGATAGGGGATCAGGTTTCTCGTAGGCTTTATGCCTTTGAGAGTGAATTCTTTTGATTTTAGGCTTTGAAGTCCTAATATGAATATATTAAAACAAATATTCTGGTCGCCACGGCCACATATTTGCTTAATGGTTCGAACCCTGTCGACTCCTATTGATCCGTATAGAAGGATCGGGTTCGAATTTGAATTCACTTGTTGACCCGCGCAGCATCCCTAGACGTCACGTGTGTACCAATAACACGCTCGCCGGGGCCCATGCGGGTTATTTTTATATTGATTTAGACGTACCCCATTGTGTACCTATGTGTATACAAACTATAGTGCAGGTGCAGGGGTACTTTGAAATATTTGTAGTTGTGTAGATAAATATCGTTTGGATGCACATAACTTTTCATTTGAGAGCTTATACACGCCTTCTGTCCGCTAATATGAGTGTTGCGGATCCGGTGGCGTTGGATTTTGATGTTGACTCCCCCTTTCTCAATCACCGGGGAGAGATCTTTCTGGACTTTGGAGTCAATGACTGCTGATTTGGGGAGAACTCCTTTTAGGATCTTCAGTGTAGCAGACTTGTTATTTCCGGTATTTGTGGGTACCAGAGCTGTTTTCTTCTTAAATATAGAACTAAGAAGAGACTTTGGAACACCAAGAAGTTTGGTTCTAATTTGTTCAAACTTCCTTTCTGATTTTGCCAGGGAGTGTGCCTTTTGTACATCGAGTCGCCCTTGTATTAGACGTACTTGAAGATCTTGATCACCACTGTCGTAGGTGATATCCGTACTTGTGCCCACAGTGATTCATTGTACTTACAATACACTGTTGTTATCCACAAGTATCCATTTGCAGGGGACTGCTGCATCTACTACGACCTCCTGAAAACGTTTATAGAAGACCCATTATTCTGCATCATCTCCACCCTTTCACCAATCTCAGGTGGTTTGATGATTGCACTTGTTGTAGGGGTAGATCTTTGATTGCTGGTCTCCAGTATTGCCATCTCAATCAACAGGCACATGCAGGCATTGTCGTAGGATTTCATGCATTGATGTCTTATAACGTGCTTTGTGTCACTTTTGGCCGCACGAGTGCCCTTGTAATTTGAATTTCCTCGTGTATGATCCGAGTTTTGTTCTTTGCATATGTTTGAGTCCGAGTTAAGTTTCATTTAGACTTGAGTTCAAACTCAGTATGAGTCTCCCACATTCATTCAGGTCTCCTATTATCCTACTGAATTCATCCGGATTTGAATCAAATGCTTGCAAACCTGGATTTCACTTGGCGTTGTACAGTTCAAGTTCAAATGCATAAGTTCTTGTTGTCCACATCTTGTTCTAGTTTTGAATTCAGAGTACAAGTTCAAGTCTTTGTTCAGGATCTTCTGAAGTCCTTGCAGATACAATTGCCTGTTCAGATTGATTTGAATTCAGTTCCAATTTGATTTTATTTTATTTGAATTTGACCTTTTAGAAGTCATTTAAATTTTGTTCTGATTCAAGTCCTCAAGTCATCTGCTCTTCATACAAGTCCTCTGTTCTTCGTACGAGTCCTCTGCTCATTTAGTTCAATTTCTGTGTATTTTTGTTCGAGTACAGGTCTTCTATATTGTTGCCCAAGAAGGTCTTCAAATTGTTCAAGTATTTGTACATTTCAGTGAAAATTTCGGCAGCACCACGGCATATCCCCCGTTTGGGGGAAAATAGGGGAGCTGGGCCTTCCCACCACGCTACTAGAGCGTGTATGGTAGGTGTCCTTAGACACCACGACCGTACAAATTTTCATCCCACCACGCTACAAGAGCGTGTATGGGGCCTTCAGTAGTACCCGTACAGTAGAACACCAGTAGCTCTCCCCACCACGCTACAAGAGCGTGTATAGGGCTCACCCACCTCGCCGTATGCTTCGCACCGGGCTCCCTCCTACCATGCTACAAGGGCGCGTATAGGTGGTTCTCCGGTCCGCTGCAAACGTCGAAAATGGGATTTTAGGCGATTACCGACCTCGTCGTAGGCGCCGGACCGAATTTCCTCCCACCGTGCTACAAGAGCTCGTATAGGGGGTTTGTCGGTCCGCCGTAAACGACGAGAATGAGGAATTTGAGTTTTAGGAATTATACCTTACGTAGCAGTGTCGTCGGCGGTGTCGGTGTCGAGGTCGAGGACCGTCCCCACCACGCTACAAGAGCGTGTATAGGGCTTACCCGCCTCGTCGTATGCTTCGCACCGAGCTCCCTCCTACCGTGCTACAAGAGCGCGTATAGGTGGTTCCCCGGTCCGCTGCAAACATCGAGAATGAGATTTAAGTTAGAAATTATACCTTGAAGACCGGTGGGGAGGAGTTGTCGGCGACTGTCAGCTCGTGGATCGAGGCGGAAGAAGCAAGCGTGCTTATTTATTTATTAATTATAATTAATATTAATTAATTATAATTAATTAACTAATTAATCATAATCCTTTCTAATTAATTATATTTATAAATTATTATTTAGAATTAATTAGAATAATTAATTATAATTATTTATATTTAATTAACATAATTAATTATGATTTTTGATTAATCATAACTAATTAATAGTAATTAAATTTAATTAATTATAACTAATTAATAATAATTAATTACAATTAAAATTAAAATTAATTTAATTAAAATTAATTAGAATAATGATAATTAATTAAAATGATTATAATTAATAAAAATAACTAATTGTAATTAATGAAAATTAATTTTAATTAAAATAAAAGAAATATCACTAATCCCTCGACTCGGCGGGATTACGGGATTTGGCCGAGAAGCGTGCGAGGGAGAGTTACCTTCACGGGCAGTGAGCTCCTGTAGTTGCTTCCAATTCAAAATGTCGTAACTTCCGATTCAACAGGAAGGGAGAGTCGTTGCCGGAGGAGCAAAGTCGGTCGACCACAAGTGAGCCGGAAGAGCGGCAGAAGGATTAAAGTTACTTCACAGTGAGCGTCCTCCTGTTCTGGCTTCCGCTCAAAATGTCGGAACTTCCGATCCGACAGGCAGGGGACGACGTCGGAGGGAAGGGAAGAAGCGCGCGAAAGGTAGAAGGGAACCTTCACTGCGAGCGAGCTCCTGATCTTACGTTTCTACTTCCGATCGGAAGTGTCGCAACTTCCGAACCATTGGGAAGGGAAAGTCGTGGAAGAGCAAAGTCGAACGGTGTCGGAGGGGTCGGAGAGGAAGGAAGAAGGGGAGCGAGGGATCTTCACCGCACGCAAGCTACCGTTCTTGCTTCCGATCAAACTGCGTAACCTCCGATCCGACTAAAAGAGAGAGCGAGAGCGATAGAGGGAGAGAGAGCAATCGGGAGTAATAGCCGAACGACATAGTGGGCGGTCTCATTCCTTCGACCCTTTAACGACGCGATCTAGTCGTGCAGACGACGTGCGAGGATGCGACTTCGGTCGTGGCCATGACGTGCGAAGGTATGGCGCACGACAGGTATGTGATTTCTCTCTTTTTTTTTATTCAGTTTCGGGTCAACAAATATATTTAACATTTTTTAGGTCAACAAACAATATAAATCTCAAGAATATAATGGATGGAAAGACAAATCAATACTGTTTTCATAAACACATAATTTTTCAAACCGTTAACTTTTCAAAGAATTTATTAGGATGTGTTAAATGTTCCTCCCTTAATTTGCTATGAATCACAATGTCGTCAATGTATACAACTGAAATTTTTTCAATAAAAAGTCTCAGAACAAAGAATCATAATCCTCATCCCAACGCCTATGCTAATCATTTAAATAAACCATCATTTATCTTAAAAGAGGTTTTCCGCTCATTCTTATTTAATAGTAACCACTCAAATCAAAATTTGAGAAAACCATAGCCACAATCATTATGTCTAACCCATCATCTAATCTTTGTAAAGGAAATTGATAATTGATCATTATCTTATTAATTGTCAAATATCCACATACATTTTTCAACTTTTATCTACATTTTTCAACTTCTATCCTTTTTAAGCGCAACATTTATTGTGCAAGAACTCACGCTCTCTCTAAAAAATCCTTTTTAATGCCTAATCCGCCTGTCTTTTCAATTGTATATGTTCAATTGAGTTCATCCTATAATGGAGTATGTGGGGTCTGATGACCCAATAAAGTCTTAGATATCCCTAAGTGGTTATAGTATATCAGATTGCTCATAAGGGGCACAATTCCTTAAATTCAAAGAGCAACTGACTAACATCTTAAGCCATTGATATGCTTTCAATTGCATCTTGATTTAATTCTAAAGATATCAAGACAAAAATTATCCCTTCAACTTAGCATTTCTTCTCAACAAGCATGTTGATATCCTCTTTTTGTTTGTACTATATATCAAAGATCGATACTCGGATACTAACTTAATATTTTACAAACCTCTCAATGCTATTGTGTAACCCACAATGAGAGGCTAAAATGGTTAGAAAATATTATAGGAATTCAATTAAGGTAACCCTAATTAAATTCATTAGTCATTAGGGTTTCTCTTAAAAGAATTATTATAACATTTTAATCATTCTATCCTATCATTATAGACTTGGTGCAAAAATACTGAGAGGTTGGTTTCAAAGCAACATTTCACCTGTGACTTTTCTCTTCCACATCCAAAAATATGATAGTTCATTTAGACATTATAAAAAATTTACAGAGAAATTATTTCACATAGAGTAATATAATTGGTGAATTAATTCATGTAAGGAAGAAATAATTTATTTGTCCAGAAATTTTTTAAGCATCATATTTCGGGTATTTGGAAGAGAAAAGTCGTGGAAGGAAAACGAGGAGCTTGAATATTAATTTGTTGATTAAAAAAGGTATTGCATCAGCTACTGCATCCACATAAAGCACTAGCAAAACTGAAAAGGAAAATAAATGCAATGTACCCTTGAAGCTTGCACCCACTGCATAAGCTTTAGACATCACTACTTCTGTCATATCAGCCCCATCAAATTTTGCATTTGACATGAGCGCCGCTGCTAGTGATTTACCCTTTAAGTTTGATTTCTCATTTGTGTAATCACAAAACCTTAGGTCAAGTGGCTTGTCATATACACCATTTGCTTGACCGATTGTGTTCCCAACAAATGCTCGTTCGCATCTGTTTGACTCTGTTGATAGAGGTGGAAGCCTCTGGAGAAAAAACAAAGGAGAGTAAATCAGCAGAAAAAAAAGTGACCAAGATCAAATGCTAAGATGAATTCAATTAGAAGGATATAAGCAATTACAGAAGCTATATATATATATATATATATATATATATATATGGTTAGGATATAAGAGGTCCTTCACTTTTGCTTGATCTATCATGATCAAGCCTAGATTATATTCGAAAATATGGAAAGTGGTTTTTTAAGTCAAATGTCAGAACCAATGACATAGAGATACTTCATTTTATATATGAAAACAATTCTTCAGGCAAACTATTTCATTCATTTTCCATCTACTAATCGACAAGTTGTGAGTGACAAATGATGTTTTGCAATCCATTTCTTCAAGTCTGCTTGATGAGTATCAACATCATAATTAAATGGAGGAGAATTCTTCATACCTCTAAGTAATTAATGGAGACCATTCAATCAAGACATACATTTAACACCAATAGCATGATTTATTCTATCCTTTATATTTTAAAAAATATTTGTTCATTCATTTGAAATTTATTTAGACATATCTATTTTGAGATAATCTTTTTCTTATTGCTAATTCTCTTATAAATAAGAGCCTAATGTTTATAATGGGATTATGAAGAATATTAAAAGAAGGTTTCACTTTCCTCCACCTTTCTCCCTCCCTCCCTCCCGACCCCTCCTAAGAGATTCCATTCTTTCTCTTACTAAATTTATCTCCCTCCCATGTCTCTAATTCGCCTCCCTCTGGTGTACTTCTTTAAATTCTACTTCTCATCTTCTAATGTGGGGTGGTTCTAACCCTGCACTACATCAATCAGCTTCTAATTATTTCCAACACAAGCAACTGCACCAGTTTTCCTAGCACGAATTCTAATGAATTAAGATAGACGATCCATAATATCGACGTTGGGTATTTTTAAGAAGAATAAGAAGATCTAAATAGCACCAACACGCCATTAGGTTCGTATGAATGGAACGGAGTCAAACTGAAAAGAATAAAAATATAAGATTGTCCGTACTTCCTACCTGATTTGCAGCAAAAACGGGAGAGGCAGCTGTCAGTGCCCAAGCAGCAAGCAAACCACATGCAACATTTCTCATTTCCTTAAACGAGCAACAAGAATCCATGCAACCGCACCTTTCCTCACGTGCTGAAGAAAACTAAAGAAATCATTAATTTTAGTTCATCAACGCATAACAGCTCGGAATTTTCTATTCGGAAACAATCGCTAAACCAATAATCCAATAAAATGCCAAGAGAATTCAAGGGTTTTGAATTAGAGCAAGCTCATGAACCCAAAGAGAATAAAATCCCTCAGAGTCAGAATAGAAACTCCTCCCTCTGATTCCTAACTTCAAATTAACGCTTCTACTTCTAATTTGGGCGTGGATTGGATTAAATTGTTGTGCGTAGAAAGAGATAGTAAGAAAACTCGATGTCGAATGAGAGACGAATATCGTACCGGTGCATTGGATGATCTGACTGGGGTATCGAAATTTTTTCGCCAGTGTGAAGCGAGGAGACTTGACGGCGGCGGAGGAGGAGATAGCTCCGGCAAGAGTGAGCGTCGCCATTTCTTTTCGGCAGGAAAAGCGCGCTTCTCAGCCTCTGATTTATCCTTCCCCTATCTCCGCAGTCCGACTTGGGGCAAGCACATGAACCTGACCAAAATTCTATATTTAAAAAAAAAAAGGGGAAATTTACATACATACCAATTTATTTCTTATTATTTACATATCTAACATCCAAAATATTAATATTACATATCTACTACTCATATACAACTTATATATCAAACATATCACTCATACAATTCATTTCTACCAGTCATACCATCATATAAACTTTAATATTTCATTCCATGCATCCAAATTTGTTCTATAGGTGCTATACATGTAATATTAATGTTTTGAGTGTTAGATATATAAATAGTATAAAATAAAGTGGTATGTATGTAAATCCCCCCAAAAATAAATAACTAATAACATTCATAGTAAAAAAATTACTGTTGCATATCAAGTATCAGCTTTAAGCCCATATATTTTTTTTACTTTAGTAATAGATATTCTCACTAGACATTTGCAAGAGATTGTATTCTGGTGTATGTTTTTATTAATGATGTTCTTCTTATTGATAAGACTAGGAAGAGAGTTGAAAGTAAACTTGAATTTGGGAGGTCTAATTTAGAGTCAAAAGTTTTTGTCTGAGTATATCTAAAATTGTATATATGGAGTGTAATGTGTAGTAATAGATTTAGTGAGATGATTATGACTTGGAGTGATCGACTCATTGATAAGAGTATATATTTTAGATATTTTAAGTTTTGTTCAGACTGATGGTGAAATAGATGGAGATATTACTAATAGAATTCAAATTAGATGGTTGAAGTGGAGGAATGCATTAGGCTTGTTGTGTTATAGAAAAGTACTCCTTAAACATAAGGGAAAATTCTATAAGATGGTGGTGAGATATGAAATACTTTATGATGCATAATGTTAGCCATTAAAAGCGAAGCATGATATTAAGTGTTGTAGAGATAAGGATGCTCAGGTGGATAAGCGGATTTACTCTTATAGGCAGAATATGAAATGAACATATACGCGAAAAGGTTGGAGTAGCTCCCGTGAAAGATAAGATTAGAGAGGGTCACATTAGATGGTTAGATCACATAAAACAACAGTCTTTCGATGATCTAATTAGGTAAATGGATGTATTGGATTTGGCTTATGTTAAGGAAGGTAGAGATAGACCTAAAAAGACTTGATTGAAAAATATTAGAAATGACCTTTAACTCTTAACATGACGCAATGTAGAAAAAGGATTCATGTAGCCAACCCCACATAGTGGGAATAGAGGCTTAAAGTTGTTGTATGACATAAATAAATATTCATAAATATTCTCTTTTTATTATTGAATATTATGGCATTTTAAGAGGAAATGAATTTGAATAAGAGCATGAATGTGTGTGATTATTATATACACTTATTAATTTATTATCCTACCAATTAAAAAAAAAAGAACTATGGTACTATAGAATTTACAATTTTTTTTAATTATGATGCCAAAATCTATGATGGCGAGTTTAATATTTAATCAACATGGTCCTACTAGCAAGATTGAATACATTATAAAAACATAAGTTAACAAAATCCATTGGTCTTATGCTAATACTAATTATATTCTTTAAGTCACGTTGCATGATGATCCCCTTAGAGTTCAACCCATTCTTCACCTTATGTCAATGACCAATCATGTAGATATTTATCAGCCATGCATGGGATAAATTGAATGAGAACTATATGTATATTAACTATAAACACTTTGTAAAAAAATGCTTAATTTCATATTAAAAAATAACCAACTGTTAAGAAAATCATAGCTCATTTCATGATGTAAATATAAAAAGGGACCAATTTTTATAACAATCATGCTAAGATTTTGTTCATTAACATCATATCATGTTACTTAGTCGTTTTGTTGTAGCTTCTTTTTATAAGTTGTACTTCAGAACCTATTAACCCCATACAAGAGAATTAACACCCTTATATTGTCAACAAATATTATTTCATAATAATATTTCCATTGCAACTATTCATTTTATTTTAAAAACAACGAAACATCATATTATATAGGCATTCTTTTCATGTCTTTCACATGTCATTTATGTTCATAGTAAGATTACAATATAATAATTATTATCATCATCATGATAAAACATAATAGGAGTTCTTAGCGAATATGTATAATAATGCCATTTAAGAAGGATGAGAAGTATATTGACAATACAATAGCATTGCAAGAAACTTAACAACTAATTGCTATTATTCCCCTACCTTGAGTAGGTAAGAAGCTTTGGTGTATGCCCTTGTTCTTTTTAAAGTTATATTTTATTGGTTCTTGATCCCCATAATAGTAGAGTTATTTTCATGCATTTTAGATGCAATAATTCATCCCTTAATGGCCTTCTTACTTCTTAAGATGGTGTCTTAAAAACATAAACTTACTGCAACAGGTGGCTCCCCATATGTGGCAAGCTACATTTTACACATCACACATTCTTGTGGTTTCCTTTTTAATATCATCCCACATCTTTTCTTTATCAACATTTATATGCCCATATGGACCACCTACCATATTTATTCTATTAACAATGATTAAAATATCATAACAACATCTAACATGTCACGTCAGTAACAACATTAGTCATTGCAGTATAATGATAAGTAGTGCTAGGGATAGTACAATTGAAACTTTTAGTTTCGTTATGTCAATCTACTTTGCTAATACAAGTTTGGCATCCCAAATTATCTTCATGATATAGAAATTGTCTAACTAAATATATCTTGCCTAAGTTCAAAATAGTAAATGGTTTGTTACTAATTAATGGTATCATGCTAAGCCAATCATCTTGTAGTTGTCCGTCCTTAATTCCCATTAGTCATATATCACGTCGAGTCCAATGGCCATAAAAAAAAAAAAAAAAAAAAAAAACTAGTTGACCAAGGCTAATAAGAAAATTTTTTTTGGTCTAAGTCATGTGTGTCTATATATACAACAGTTGTTCCTTGTTTGTCGACCTTTGCCAATTGAATTTATACGAAAATTTAACCCCATGTTTTTTAATTCTCCATCATTACATTCACACAACCTTAAAATAAATTATCATCATAAAAAAATTATTAAATAAATGTTTCACCAAAGATGTTGGGATATCATTTGCGTATGTAAAAAGTTCTTATTACATTTGATTCTTTCATAAAACTTTTAGCATTAGGATCATCTTATTGCAGAGTTTTTTTTTTGGTCAAGCCAGACTTTTATTCAACTTCACCTCATAACTAAGATTGTGTAAGCAATTATAATTCATCAAGGTTGTTGAATCATATTTTGTCCAGTGGATGATGTCGAGTCGTACTTCAGGCCACCTGTGGATTAAGAGCCTAAGGGTGAAGGCGATGAAGTTAGAATACAAGAGGAAACGGGGAGACGGTGAGAGAATATGTAGATCATGACAAAAGCTTTATTATCACAATAAAATGTACAAGAATAAGCAGATGTGAGGGCTTTGCGTTAGGAGTGTCAAAATATGTTTTCGGGTCAGGTTCGGGTCAAACTCGAAATTAACCCAATCTTAACATGTTCGACCAGAATCCTACCCAGTTGTCCAAATGGGTTTAAAATCTTGACCCAAACCAGGCTGACACCAACTTAATCGACATGAACCGACCCATTTAACCCATGAGCGGGTGAGTGAGCTAGTAGGAGAGGCTGCAAGGGTGAGGTATAGCGGGCGACGCTGTGAGGGAGGCATGCAAACATGAGTAGCGAGTGTGATGGATGAGGTGAGATCCGATCAAGTGAGGGAGGGTCATATGGATTATTTTTTGGGTTCACGGGTTAACCCAAACCCAACCAGATATAACAAATAGGTTAAAAAATCAAACACAAACCCAACCCATTTGTTAAACGGGTTGTCCCAAACCTGAAATTTCTCAGGTCATATCTGGGTCAGATTTTTTGGTCATGTCATATATTGACACCCCTACTCTATGTTGCAAAGCTTAAGCTAAGAAAAAGGAAAACAATACAACATATCTTTCTCCTCAAACGTGGGAGTTAAAAAAAAAAAAGAGATCTGTCTTAGAGAGAAGTAGATATCACATACTCTCTCTTTTTTCTCTTTTTCTTTTGCATCTTTTTCATGTATGTGTTCTCCTGCTCCCTTTTTATTGGATTTGGGGAGTTACCATGGATATCTATGAGATATAATAGTTATCTCATCCATCTTTGATGTAGCTTAATCATTTGTGTTGATTGAAATGGCTAATACTATGAAAGGGGGTGCGGGTAGGATGAACACGTGGATCGAGTCGGAGTTGATAGGCAACCAATCTGAGGTCGCCCCATTGAGGTAAAAGAGGCGAGTAATATCTGGATGCAATCAAGTGTATAGCAGGAACTGGTCTGAGGTCGCCCTAATGAGCTAAGAGGGGTGAGTAGCGTTTTAATGCCTTCTTGAGGTCGATCTGATTGCAATGGAAGTCTTGTGGGAGAGATAGATGCTGTCAACTTAGTCATTGACGTGTTTCGCATGGGGGGCTTGACTGTAGCTGGGGTGGATAAATATTCATCTAACTTAGAGAGGAACTTCTAAGGTCGTCCTCACCGGGTAAGGCGATCGCCTGGAAGTGATAGTCAAAGCTAGTCCGCCGCGCTCCAGTGTTAAGCTCATTCCCAACACCTAAGCGAGTCCCTTGAATGGACTGTTCCAAGGGAGAAGAGACTACTCCTTCCGCTCGACTCGAACGTAATATACAAGACACCTCTGAACAGGAACCTGCACATTTTGTCATGGGTGTATAAGGGCCTTAACGAAGTATGTATGTTAGATCAAAATCATATTTTCTTGATGTTGGAAACATGGAATGCATTATGCACGCTTGCTTTAGTTGATTATATTAACAAAAAAGTTGGTGATACGTGCCATCAGATTGTTTGTCTTAAAAAAATCCAATATATATCGACTGAAGTTTATAGCTCTATCAAATCACAATATCTCACATAACACACAACCTACTAATCCTTTCGAATATTCAATCACCGACAACTAATTGAATGCCATTATATTTTGAGTCATATTATTTTTATTATGTTGATTTTGTGTGGACAATAATCTCTATCACATTTTCTTGCTGATTTCATCTAAGACTAATCTATATATTTTGAATAAATTATATAGATTGACTATATTCTCCTATTGAGTTGTCTTGATTTTGTGGGCAATTTAAAATAATATTTTTAATTTAATTAATCTGTTAACATTGCCATAACACCCTATGAAATATTCAATATTGCATGAAAGGAAGCGAGTGGGTGAACAAAATTTCCAATTGATTAGGTTGCCAAAATACAATTTAAAAACTTTTCTCGCAGGCTCGTCTTCTCTACCTGCAACTCGAGGTCTCTCGTGAACTTTTCTTCTCCTCCCACTTCGGCTATACGATTGATCGATTCGATCCGACTCAAATTCGGTTGCGGCCTCGGCGTCGGTGGTGACAAGTAATGGAATATCCGCGCTCCGGTGTCGATAACGGAGGCGCAACTTCCTGCGCGAAGCTCGAGGGCATGGCGATCTGGATCGGCACAAGCCTAGCCTCGGCCTTCTTTGCCTCTCTGGAGCGCTTCTCCTGCATCAATCTTGCCACGATAGATCACGACGAAGAGATCGAGGAAGAATCCAAGGACCGGCCTCTCATGCTTTCTGTCCAGAACTCGTCCACGCCTTACCGCAGCGATGACCCCGCCTTTGGCGAAAAGCTCGGCCCTGTTTGTACCCCACCATATCATTAGGCGCGCGGTGATGCCTTGATCTCCCTCCTCCTCCTTCGTTGGTGCGATCTGATCTGATGCGTAGAAGGCATGTTATCTGTTGGGTTATGGTTTCTCTTGGACCCTTTGTTTATTAGTGAATTATATATATATATATATATATATATATATATATATATATATATATATATATATATATATATATGTTTTTTTTTTCCATGTGAAATTTGTTGTTTACTATTTCAGGCAATGATCTTTTATGTATTTTTACTACCTGGTGCCTTGGATGAAATTTAGGCTTGGTTTGGATGGCTTTTTTTACTGCTTCTTGAACCTGTTTTTAAGTTAAAAAATTTAAATTTTTATACTAGAAAACGGCCTCAAGAAGCAGTAAAAAAGTTGTCCCAAATGAAGTCTTAGATGGATTTTGAATTACTGGGTTGATAATTTTTATAGATTGGGTTGCTGCTTATCAAAAGGGTTATACATTTGTTTGTTGGTGAAAGACTGAAAGTTATTCTTTGGGCCTATTTGGTTGTTTGTTTATTTATGAGGATAAGTTATTAAGGGAAGATAAGTCTTAGGGGCTGTTTGGTAGCACCCAGGATTTCATTTGAGTAGGAATTCGTAAATCCGGAATTAATCGGCGGGGGTTAAATCCTGAAAATTGTTTGGTAACATTCATGATAAATCCTGTTAAATTATATGTGATTGTTTGGTTGTAGAGCATAAAAGAGCGGACTCTTCTTCCTTCTAGCTCCAACAAAGCATTAAATATGCCGAATCACAAGATTTTGGAAATCCGGGATTTATCGTGAAAAGGAGTAATTTTTTGTCTATGGCAACTTTCATTTGCCTTGAGATTTGGTTTTGCATTTTAGACCGTTTGGCTGGATTTCGCTCAAATCCAGCCTAAATCCTACTTCCAAATAGCCCCTAAAGCTGTTGAGACATAAGCTGTGTTAAGTTGGTTGGCTTGTTAAAAAGAAGGCTTATATAAGCTGGTGAAGCTGTTTGTTGTCTTAAAAGGGAAAAAAAGAAAAAGCTTTAGCTTAACTTATGTTATTGAGTTATCTAATTCCTTAATTACCAACAAACAAATTTATTCATAGTTTCAATGTAAAAACGTGATTTTTTATTCCTGTGAGTTGTTTTAAGTTACAAAAGAATGAAAAACTTTTGGAAGCACTTTCCTGTAATCTGCGCATGTTACCCTGTTGCATATTATATTGTTGTATGACATAACCCAAGCAATGAATTAATGAAATATACACAACTAACCATTGAACGTTATTAGGAATTGTAAATATTATCACATGAACTATTTGTTCATGAGAACAACAAATACTTGTCAAATATTACACTAAAACACGCTCATCTATTACATTTTGTACATGTATTTAGACCCAAGAAAAAGCTTAGACAACATGCCAAAGTAGAATTGTTCTCAGTCTTATGCAAGAAAAACATGTTCTTTAATGCATTTGATGTTCTGCCTTTTGAAGCTTCTTAATTCTTTGTTGTGTCCTGTAAGCATGCAGGAAAGCCATTCCCTCATCAAAGTTCTTAACATTCTGTAATTTGCAACAGAAATCTGGTTACTTTCTTGTGACCCTCCTCCTTTGTGCTATACACACCTTTATTTGAGTCAATGAATATAACATAGCGTATCATACTTACATAAGAACTTGAAGAAAAAAAATGAGGAAGAATTTCCTTAGTGAGGGAATGGCATTTGAAAGTACACACATTGCAAATGTAATAATCAGCTTAATTGGCATCATCAACACAATAATTATCATAAAAAGCAAGGAAAAATAAATAACTAGGTTGTTCTGACAGTAGTTGTGAAACCCCTTAAGTAAAAGAAAACTAACTCTTAAACATCGAGGCACTTTTTGGTGTAATGGTTGAAATTTTCGTATGAAACTTCACAGTTAAGCGTGTTTATCCCAGAGCAATTCTGTGATGAGTGACCTACTAGGAAGTTACACCAACATGACTATACCGTGAGGCTCTTAGGCCAAAGCGGACAATATATCGATATTTAAGAGTTTGGGCTGTTACAAATAGTATCAAAGCAATACACCATCCAGAAGATAAGAGCTAAGTGCCATACAAGACAAAGTACTACGCCATGGGTGCCACCTCTTGAACCCTGTATGGTACAAAGTGCTGCATAATGGGAGCCACGACTTGAACTTAAAGGGATCACCTCTAGAGTTCTATTTGCTTGGTGGATGATTCTGGGATACAGATGCTGACAAAGACGTCGGTTACTTAAGTGGAGGAGATTGTGAAATCCCTTAAGTAAAAGAAAGCTAAATCTTAAACATCGAGGCGCCTTTTGCTGTAATGGATGGAATTTTCATAAGAAATTCTGCGGTTAAGCGTGCTCATCACAGAGCAATTCTGGGATGAGTGATCTACTGGGAAGTTACACCAACAGAACAAAACCGTGAGGCTCTTAGTCAAAAGCGGACAATGTATTGATAGTTAAGAGTTTGGGCTGCTATAATAGTGTCCTTTTCTTGTGGTGCTGAGCACCCTATATGTATTGTTAAAGATATATTTTTAACATTATAAATAATATGATGTATGTTTAGTAAGCATGATATAATCCGGCTTACACAACTCTCTCAAAATTCCCCAACAATTCTAGGTCTCAACCCTTACCCTAGCACCCATTCCTCAAATAAAGCATATTTATTTGGGTTCTCAATTTGCAGCTCCCAACCCAATTCAATATCATACCACATTTGACATATCACCATCTTCAAAAAGACATCTTCGATGTAGTAATGTCTATTTTAGTCATGGAGCATGGCGCATGTAAGAACTATGTTAATGTGCATTCCAAAAAGAAATTGTCTTATGCGTGCTAGAAAGATGAAATAGTCCTCCATATGCCAAAGGTTAGCTCCAACATATTGTAGAGCTTATCATGACGGTCATTGAATACTATTTATGCATTGGTGTGCTTCTTTGCTTTCTAGTTTGATTCGCTAAAATGGTAAGGATGTTCTCGAAAAGAGCCACGATGTAGCTCGCATTTGCAAAATCCCGAACCAACAACAAAACTTTTATATGTAATTTATAAGTTGATAGCTTGTAATATTGCTTAATAACATTGATACGTCACCAAAAATAGTCTCAATCAAGCACGAATCTCGAGGCAAAATCAAGATGGAAGCTTCAAAAATAAGATCGGAGACCATCTGAATTCCGATTTCAGTAAACTTACAGTCGAACTGAGCGTCTCGAAAACACGAACCCAACGACACCAAATTCAACCCAATCCGAGCCCAAATGGATCCAAATCAAGGACCCGAAGCGCTGTTGGAAGATTCAAATCACAATTTGAGTTACCAAACGGTCTCCGATTTTAACGAGCTTGTACTTGAATCGAACGGCTCGACGAGACGAATCCAACGAGCCCAAGATCACTGAATGCTGACATCACTAAGGCCTTCAAATGTCCAACGAACGGTGCACGATCATGGGATTCAATATCGGCCATCCATTCAGCCACTCCCTATTTTCCCCTGATCTCACACCTATTTACAAGCTATGCCACTCCAGAAAATCTATAAATAGACCCCTCATTCCTCATGAAAGGGGGGAGGAAGCCAAGAGAGAAGAAGGAAGAAAGCTCATGCCGCCTAGCTCCTCCTCGACCACCGCCGAAGTGCTGCCGCACCACCGCCGTAGTCTTGCCGCACCACCGCCGGACCACCAAGGGACGCCGGATTGCTGCCGCACCACCGCCGTAGTCTTGCGGCACCACCGCCGGACCACCAAGGGACGCCCGATTGCTGCCGCACCACCGCCGTAGTCTTGCCGCACCACCGCCGGACCACCAAGGGACGCCGGATTGCTGTAGCACCACCGCCGTAGTCTTGCCGCACCACCGCCGGACCACCAAGGGACGCCGGAGTGATGCCGCACCACCGCCGTAGTCTTGCCGCACCACCGCCGGACTACCAAGGGATGCCGGAGTGCTGCCGCACCACCGCCATAGTATTGCCGCACCACCGCCGGAGTATTGCCGCAACACCGCCGTAGTTCTACCACACCACCGACGGACCACCAAGGGACGCCGAAGTGCCATCCGAAGCTGAAGTATCCCCTGACACTAAAGTGCCACTACCGATCCACCGCCTGACACCGGAATGCTGCTGGACCACCACCTGATAGTGGAGTGACGTTGGACTTTTGTAAAACTCTCAGTTGATATCTGTAATCTGATCGTCTTTAAGGACGAGTCAGACCATTGTATTTTCCTCAAATTTTAGTGGAATCATCTTCAACTGGGCTAGGCCCCGTGGTTTTTTCCCTTTCCGGGTTTTCCACGTAAAAAATATTGTGTTCTTTGCGTGTGAGCTGGATATCCGTGCAATGCTAAGACGTAGAATTATAACTCTATCGCCGCGTATATTCTAGCCCGCAACAGTTTGGCGCCGTCTGTGGGAAAACAATCCCACTATATTAATCATTACTTCAATGGCCAACAGGCGTAGCAATCGCCACCAGGGAGCCTCTCGCTCCAACTCTTACCTGTCCAGGAATCAGTCCCTGAATCAGTGACGTCAGGCATCTGCCTCTTTTCACCATGGTGGGCAAAACCTTGCTGGAGAAGGGACATCTGGACCATCTATGGAAGACCGCATCCGAAAAATGGAGGAATCTCAAAAGGAGATCCTTCAACTCCTACGAGGAGCCCGACAACCAATGTTAGCAGAGTAGGAGGAGATTCGTCTTCCTCAAGATTCATCACTAGCCAGAGGTGTTCAACCTGAACGTGTTCAGGCAGACATCCATATCTCTCAATCAAGGGGTCGTCCTAAAACATAACAAGATGTTGACCTTGCCGACACTGCTAGCTCTACCCATCCTTTTCGCCCCAGTCAGTTAGTCCGCATTCCGTCGGATATTCCTGAGGACATGGCCGATCCTCATATTGCTGACCTCCCGCGCAATGTCTTACGCCATGAACTGAAGCGCTTGGTCCAGGAAGAGTTCCCCGGCAGGGGTGGAAGATAATCTCTCCATCAGTGGGACTTCCATGAGACCTCACCATTAACAGAAGCCATCCTTCAACATCCCATCCCTGCAGGGTTCAAACTACTGAGCATTGATTCTTATGATGGGATGTCTGACCCCTATGAGCACATCGATCACTACAGAACTATTATGCATATTCAGAGAGCCTCGGATGCGCTCCTCTGTCAAGTATTTCCTGCTACCCTCAAAGGGCAAGCTCGTACGTGGTTTTACTCACTCCCAGCTAGAACTATTCATTCGTTTGTCAAATTAGCCAAATTGTTTGTCGAACAATTTGTCGCTAATCAAAGAATTGTTAAAGACTCTTCCCATCTCTCTGGGATACGCCAGAATGAAGGAGAGTCACTCAAAGAATACTTCCAAAGGTTTTCTGTCGAAGCTCGACAAATTGCAGGGGTGGATCCTGAGTTGCTAAGAGGAGTTTTTCTTGGGGGGCTTCGTCCTGGTCCTTTTTATTCAGCACTCATGCGAGATACGATACATTCATATGCTGATCTAATTCATCGTGTGGAGGCCCAAATCTCAGCAGATGAAGCTATTAATGCTCATAAGAAGCAATTTGAGCAAACAACTAGGAAGCGTAAAAATGTACTAAGGATGGATGATTCATCATCACAATGGAAGAAACATGAAATTAATAACTTGCCCCCTCGACCTTCACAATCTCGGTGGGAGCCTCAACCAAAAAAGGAGTATACACCCCTTAACACATCTCAATCAAATGTCTTAATGGCCATCCGAGATGAAGAGAAAGTTAAGTGGCCAAATCCCTTAAAGCCAAACTCAGTAAATCAGGAGCAATACTGTCACTTCCACCGTAGCCGTGGACACAAAACTGAAGTATGTAGGCCGCTAAAGAATGAAATTGAGAGACTTATTCGACAAGGCTACCTTGGACAGTTCATTCAAAATTCTCCTGCTCGAGATGAGGCTTGTCCCACTGGGGGGCAAAATCAATAACAGCAAGGGAAACCATTGAATAATATTCAAATGGTTGGCGAGATTAACTGATCGCATAGTTGGGGCTTTTGTGTCATCATGCAGCTCTTTTATATTAAATAAAGTGTCACTCAAATATCCCTAGTATTTTTCTTCCAAGTTAAACATTATGTCGTTCTGTATATGTCTTACGTGGTATAACTTTTATATCCCTAAGTCATATCACGGAGCTGTGATATTGTCTTACATGGTACAATAATGTGTTATTTGCTTCATTTTGATATTGTCTCCTTCTTTAAAAATGATTAAAATGACAATGAAAATTAAAAATGAATCTAATATCTTTAGCAATAATTTGAGAAATATGTAATCTTTATTGCTATCTCAATTACTATATGATCAATCCCAGGGGGATTCGATCCGACCTCTTCCACATAGGTTAACGTTAGCGAATAACGCTCTGACACACAACCTCGGATAGGTCATACATCCTTGGTGGATTCTCTCGACCTCTTTCACATAGGTTAACGTCATTGAGCAACGCTCTGATATATAACCTTGGATAGGTCATACATCATTGGTGGATTCTCTCGACCTCTTTCACATATGTTAACGTCAGCGAATAACGCTCTGACACACAACCTCGGATAGGTCATACATCCTTGATGGATTCTCTCGACCTCTTTCACATAGGTTAACGTCAGCGAACAACGCTCTGACACACAACCTCGAATAGGTCGTACATCATTGATGGATTTTCTCAACCTCTTCCATATATGTTAACGTCATTGAGCAAATGTTATGACATACAACCTCATATGGGTTATATATCTTTCAAGAAATCTACGCTCTACTGCTCGTTGCCGAATTTTTCATCGTCCTTCTACCCAGCCACTAAGTGTCGTCGGTCTTTTACCCGACCTCTAAGTGACACCGGTCTTCTGCCCGACCGCCAAGTAACGTCGGTCTTCTACCCGGCCTCCAAGTGACGCCGGTCTTTTGTCCGATCTCTAAATGACGTCAGCCTTCTGCCCCACCTCCATGTGATGCCGATCTCTCACCCGACTACGGAGTGACATCGTCCTTCTTCCCGGCCTCCATGTGACGCCGGTCTTGCACCCAACTTCGGAGTGATATCGTCCTTCTACTCGGCCTCCAAGTGTCGTCGATCATCTGCCCGATCTCCAAGTGACGTCGGCCTTCTATCCGACCTCTATGTGACGACGGTCTTGTACCCAACTTCGGAGTGACGTCAGCCTTCTACCCGGCCTCCAAGTGATGCCGGTCTTTTGCCCGATCTCTAAGTGAAGTCAGCCTTTCACCCGGCCTCCAAGTGATGTCGGCCTTCTGCCCGACCTCAATGTGATGTCAGTCTTGCACTCGACTTTCGAGTATCGTTGGCCTTTTATCTGCCCTCCAAGTGACGCCGGCCTTCTGCCCGGTCTCCATGTGATGCCGGTCTTGCACCCGACTTCAGAGTGACATCGACCTTCTTCTCGGCCTCCATGTGACGTTGGTCTTGCACCCGAATTTGGAGTGACGTCGGCCTTCTACTCGACCTCCAAGTGATGCTGATCTTCCTCCAAGTGATGTCGGCCTTTTTCCCGGCCTCCATGTGACATCGGTCTTGCACCCGACTTTTGAGTGATGTCGACCTTCTGTCCGGCCTCCAAGTGACGCCGGTCTTCTACCCGACCTCCTAGTGAAGTCGGCCTTCTTTCCGGCCTCCAAGTGACGTCAGCCTTGTACCCGACCTCCGAGTGATGTCGGTCTTTTGTCCGACCTCCTAGTGACGTCGGCCTTCTTCCTAGCCTCCAAGTGACACCGGTCTTTCGCCCGACTTATGGGTTACATCAGTTTTCTGCTCGATGTCGGCCTTCTGCTTGGTTTTCAAATAATACCGGTCTTCTGCCTGACTTCCATCCTCACACTTTCCTCTTACTCAGTGAGGGTCCCTAGGGCTGAACAGGGGATACCCATCTGAACAGAGCTAGGGGAAGGCCTCAGCTTGAGAAAAAAGAGAAGAGAGGGGGAGGTGCAAATTTTCATACCCCAAAGGGGGTATTTATAGTGGTGTGAGGGAGAGATGAAGAGCCACTAATTTTAATTTATACAATAGTTATAAATTCTGCAATTAATTTTAAGTTACACAATAGTTATAAATTCTACCATTAATTTTAAGTTATATAATAGTTATATAAAGTGGCTTTATAGTTATACTAACGTTATTATAAAAATACAAGTTAAATATATTACGGTTAACATCACATATAAAGTTATATGTTAATATAAAACGTTAATCATGGTTTCACTGCCAGGATCATAATGTCTTTATATAACGTTTATGATCGTTAACTGATATAAACGTTTAAATCATAAGTTTTGTATAAACGTTATATATATTAATATATAATATATTAATATATGTTAATAACATTAATATATAACGGTAATAATATTGATACGGCATCACAAAATTAGCTTGATCGGGCACGAATCTCGAGGCGAAAGCTAGTTGGAAACTTCAAAAATTAATTCCGAGAGCACCCCAACTCCGATTTCAGCAAGCTTATAGTCGAACTGAGCGTCTCGGAAATACGAACTCAACGACACCAAGATCAACCCAATCCGAGCCCAAATGGGTCCAAATAATGGATCCAAAGTGCTGTTGGAAGGTTCAAACCGTAATTTGAGTTACCAAACGGACTCCGATTTTGACGAGCTTATACTCGAATCGAAGGGCTCGACGAGACGAATCCAACGAGCCCAAGATCACAGAATTCTGACATCATCAAGGCCTTCAAATGACCAATGAACGGTGCATGATCAAAGGATTCGATATCGGCCGTCCATTGGACCACTCCCTATTCGCCCCTGATCTCATGCCTATTTACGGGCCATGCCACTCCAGAAAATCTATATATAAATAGAGCCCTCATTTCTCATAAGGGGGGGATCCAAGCAAGAAGAGAAGGAAGATGAGAAGGAAGAAGCTCCTCCTCGACATCCGCCGGAGCCTCGCCGGACCACCGCAAGAGCCTCGCCGGACCACCGCCGGAGCCTCGCAGGATCACCGCCGGAGCCTTGCCGGACCACCGCCGGAGCCTCGCCGGATCACCGCCGGAGCCTTGCCGGACCACCGCCGGAGTTTAGCCTCACCACCATTTCAAGGCCCGACGTCCTGCTTAAGGCCCGACGTTAAGTCCCTACGTCCTGCTGAAGACCCGACGTCCTGTTTAAGGCCCGACGTTCAGTCCCTACGTCCTGCTGAATACCCGACGTCCTGCTTAAGGACCGACGTTCAGTCCCAACGTCCTGCTGAAGACCCGACGTCCTACTTAAGGCCCGACGTTCAGTCCCTACGTCCTGCTGAAGACCCGACGTCCTGCTTAAGGCCCGACGTTCAGTCCCTACGTCCTGTTGAAGGCCCGACATCCTGCTTAAGGCCCGACGTTCAGTCCCTACGTCCTGCTGAAGACTCAACGTCCTTCTTAAGGCCTGACGTTCAGTCCCTACGTCCTGCTGAAGACTCGACGTCCTGCTTAAGGCCCGACATTCAGACCCCGGTCTTCTGCCGACTACGGTCTTCCCGACCTCCGTCGCCTACTGTGGTCCTTCCGACCTTCATCAATAGACAACGGTCTTTTTGACCCCGATCTTCTGCCGACTACGGTCCTCCCGACCTCCGTCGCCTACTATGGTCACTCCGACCTCCATCACCAGACAACGGTCTTTCAGACCCCAGTCTCCTGCCGACTACGGTCTTCCCGACCTCCGTCGCCCTACTATGGTCCTTCCGACCTCCATTAATAGACAACGGTCTTTCTGACCCCGGTCTCCTGCCGACTACAGTCCTTCCGACCAAACAAACATGTATATGTAACTCCTACTATGTAATGCACTCTATATGATGTACATTTGCTACATCAATCCAAGGCCTTCTCCCAAGGAAGGGCCTCATTTGTAATCGACTACAAATACTAGTGGATTCATTCAAACTGGGTCAGGCCCCGTGGTTTTTCCCTTTTAAGGGGTTTTCCACGTAAAAAACTCTGGTGTCTCTTATGAATGCTACACCCTCTCACTTATCTGATTGTGTGCTGGATCTTCGTACAATGCTAAGACATTAAACTATATTTCTCTACCGCCGCGAATACTCAAGGACGCAACAGTTTGGCGCCGTCTGTGGGAAAGTGATTCCCGACTGGGGGGCAACTTTTGCTCCAATCTCAAAAGATCGCTCTTATCAACTTCCTGACATCAGTCATTGTTGCATCAAATGCGGACTGGGGGGCAACTTTGACCCCAATTCTGGTCAAAAAGATCCTTCAATACTTCCAACATCAAGATGATATTTCAGAAAAATCCAAGCAAATGCAAAGATACTTTCTATCACTTCTAAGTTTCATGCAGTCCCCTACAGGACTCATACTCCTTGGACAAGGTCTTGATCTCGACCTCAAAAAGGTAGTAATGGTCTAAAGATAGACCCCTCATTATCTTTGATTCGGGATATACGCGGCATTCGCCCCCTCCCAATCAAAGCAAAATCGATCCCAGAGGGATCCGATTCGACCTCTTCCACACAGGTTAACGTCGTCGAGCAGGGCTCCGGCATACAACCTCGGAAAGGTCTCACATCCTTAATGGATTCTCCCGGCCTCTTCCACACAGGTTAACGTCGTCGAGCATGGCTCCGGCATACAACCTCGGAAAGGTCTCACATCCTTAGTGGATTCTCCCGGCCTCTTCCACACAGGTTAACGTCGTCGAGCAAAGGCTCCGACATACAACCTCGGAAAGGTCTCACATCCTTGATGGATTCTCCCGACCTCTTCCACACAGGTTAACGTCGTCGAGCAAAGGCTCCTACATACAACCTCGGAAAGGTCTCACATCCTTGGTGGATTCTCCCGACCTCTTCCACACAGGTTAACGTTGTCGAGCAAAGGCTCCGACATACAACCTCGGAAAGGTCTCACATCCTTGGTGGATTCTCCCGACCTCTTCCACACAGGTTAACGTCGTCGAGCAGGGCTCCGACATACAACCTCGGAAAGGTCTCACATCCTTAGTGGATTCTCCCGAACTCTTCCACACAGGTTAACGTCGTCGAGCAGGGCTCCGGCATACAACCTCGGAAAAGTCTCACATCATTGGTTAACGTCGCCAGAATGTCGTCAATGGACTTCTATCTGACTTCTCCACAATGTTAAAATTCTATACGATTTTGAATTTTCTCCTATCGCTGAACTTTTGCCTTGCAGGACTTTCGACGGACTAATACTTGGCACCGGAATTCTTCCTATTGTCAGACTAATACCCGACGTTGGACTTTTGCTCCTCAATGGACTTCTCCTTGACGTCGGACTTCTGCTCGTCAGCAGACTTCTACCTGACGTAGGACTTCTGCTAGTCAGAGGACTTCTACACGACGTCGGACTTCACCTTGTCATCAAACTTCTGCTTGTCAACGGACTTCTACCCGACATCGGACTTCTCCATGTCGTCAGACTTCTGCTCGTTAGCGGACTTCTACTCGTCGTCAGACTTCTGCCCGTCAATAAACTTTTATTGGTCTTCTGCCAGAGGCCGTACTTCTACACGACATCGGATTTCACCTTGTCGTCGAACTTCTGCTCGTCAGTGGACTTCTACTCGTCGTCGGACTTCTGCCCGTCGATGAACTTTCATCGGTCTTCTGCCAGAGGCCGTACTTCTACACGACGTCGGATTTCACCTTGTCGTCAAACTTCTGCTCATCAGCGGACTTCTACTCGTCGTCAGACTTCTGCCTGTCGACGAACTTTCATCGATCTTCTGCTAGAGGCCATACTTCTACCCAACGTCGAACTTCTGCTCATGAGCAGACTTCTGCCCGACGTCGGACTTCTGCTCGTTAGCGGACTTCTCCCCGTCGTAGAACTTCTGCTCATCAGCGGACTTCTACTCGTCGTCAGATTCCTGCCTGTCGACGAACTTTCATCGGTCTTCTGCCAGAGGCCATACTTCTACACGACGTCGGACTTCTCCCTGTCGTCGGACTTCTGCTCGTCAGCGGACCTCTACTCGTCACCGGACTTCTGCCCGTCGACGAACCTTTGTCGGTCTTCTACCCGACGCTGCACCTCTACCCGACTTCGTACTTCTACCGGATGTCGGACTTCTGCCAGTTAATAGACTTTCGCCGGTCTTCTGCCTGACGTTGTATGTCTACGCGACGTTAAATTCCTACCTGTCATCATACTTCTCCCCGACGCTGGACTTATACTCATTACGGGACTTTCATCGGTCTTCTACTCGACGTCGAACTCTTGCATATCGACGGATATTCATCGGGCTTTTACATGTCGTTGAATGTCTACTCGTCGTCGTACTTCTCCAACCTTCGTTGGACTTCTGTTCGTTGTCAACCTCCCTCCTTACAACGGTCTCTCTGACCTCCATCTCCAACCAACTAACATCAGAACTCCGCAATATCTCTCGAAGAATAGAGGGAGAAGGGGGAAATCTCCGGACTTCCTTGCCAAGAGAGGGGCCTCGAAAAATCGAGGGAAGGCCTCAATAGAAAGGACAGAGGGAGAAGAGAAGGAGGGAAAATCTCCGAACTTCCTTGCCAAGAGAGGGGCCTCGAAAAATCGAGGGAAGGCCTCAATAGAAAGGACAGAGGGAGAAGAGAAGGAGGGGAAATCTCCGAACTTGCTTGCCAAGAGAGGGGCCTCGAAAAATCGAGGGAAGGCCTCAATAGAAAGGACAGAGGGAGAAGAGAAGGAGGGGAAATCTCCGAACTTCCTTGCCAAGAGAGGGGCCTCGAAAAATCGAGGAAAGGCCTCAATAGAAAGGACAGAGGGAGAAGAGAAGGAGGGGAAATCTCCGAACTTCCTTGCCAAGAGAGGGGCCTCGAAAAATCGAGGGAAGGCCTCAATAGAAAGGACAGAGGGAGAGCAGAAGAAGAAAAGAAAAAAGAAGAAGAAAAGAAGAAAGGGGAAGAAGAAAAGTAGAAAAGAGGAGAAGAAGGGAGAAGAGACAATTTTTCTAAAGGCCTTAGAGGCCTATTTATAGGTTTTTGGAGAGAAGAAGGGAAGTTTCTAGATTTTTCCAGCATTTTCGAATTTCCCACATTTTTCTGAATTTTTCAGAATTTTTTCGGAATTTTTTGGAATTTTCTGGAATTTTTTCGGATTTTTTAAATCCATGTGGGCCCCCAAAAAAAAAAAAAAAAAAAAAAAAAAAAAAAAAAAAAACATTTTTACTGTACTGTAACCGCGCGGCTAACCGCGCCAGACCGCGCGGGTCGCGCCGTTTCGCGCGCGGCACGCGGGCCGCCGCCGGCGTGCGGCGGCAGGCGGCCGGCCGGCCGGCCGGCCGGTTCGGCCGCCAACGCGTGTCCCCGGGCCCGATTTTTTCGGCCCGGACAGTCCGATTCGGACGTTTTTGGGGTCCCCGGATACGTTTTTTTTTTCGACGTTCCGGACTCGATTTCGACACTTTTGAAGCTCAACGAGGCCTCTAGGATTAAGTTTGAGCAAGCCATTAATTTTTGGAACGCAATTTTTTGCGATTCGGTCAGTATAAAATTTTGGAACAAGTATTTTCGAACTCCTTGAGCTTCGACGTCCGAAAATAGGGGGGCAACTGATACGGCATCACAAAATTAGCTTGATCGGGCACGAATCTCGAGGCGAAAGCTAGTTGGAAACTTCAAAAATTAATTCCGAGAGCACCCCAACTCCGATTTCAGCAAGCTTATAGTCGAACTGAGCGTCTCGGAAATACGAACTCAACGACACCAAGATCAACCCAATCCGAGCCCAAATGGGTCCAAATAATGGATCCAAAGTGCTGTTGGAAGGTTCAAACCGTAATTTGAGTTACCAAACGGACTCCGATTTTGACGAGCTTATACTCGAATCGAAGGGCTCGACGAGACGAATCCAACGAGCCCAAGATCACAGAATTCTGACATCATCAAGGCCTTCAAATGACCAATGAACGGTGCATGATCAAAGGATTCGATATCGGCCGTCCATTGGACCACTCCCTATTCGCCCCTGATCTCATGCCTATTTACGGGCCATGCCACTCCAGAAAATCTATAAATAGAGCCCTCATTTCTCATAAGGGGGGGATCCAAGCAAGAAGAGAAGGAAGATGAGAAGGAAGAAGCTCCTCCTCGACATCCGCCGGAGCCTCGCCGGACCACCGCAAGAGCCTCGCCGGACCACCGCCGGAGCCTCGCAGGATCACCGCCGGAGCCTTGCCGGACCACCGCCGGAGCCTCGCCGGATCACCGCCGGAGCCTTGCCGGACCACCGCCGGAGTTTAGCCTCACCACCATTTCAAGGCCCGACGTCCTGCTTAAGGCCCGACGTTAAGTCCCTACGTCCTGCTGAAGACCCGACGTCCTGTTTAAGGCCCGACGTTCAGTCCCTACGTCCTGCTGAATACCCGACGTCCTGCTTAAGGACCGACGTTCAGTCCCAACGTCCTGCTGAAGACCCGACGTCCTACTTAAGGCCCGACGTTCAGTCCCTACGTCCTGCTGAAGACCCGACGTCCTGCTTAAGGCCCGACGTTCAGTCCCTACGTCCTGTTGAAGGCCCGACATCCTGCTTAAGGCCCGACGTTCAGTCCCTACGTCCTGCTGAAGACTCAACGTCCTTCTTAAGGCCTGACGTTCAGTCCCTACGTCCTGCTGAAGACTCGACGTCCTGCTTAAGGCCCGACATTCAGACCCCGGTCTTCTGCCGACTACGGTCTTCCCGACCTCCGTCGCCTACTGTGGTCCTTCCGACCTTCATCAATAGACAACGGTCTTTTTGACCCCGATCTTCTGCCGACTACGGTCCTCCCGACCTCCGTCGCCTACTATGGTCACTCCGACCTCCATCACCAGACAACGGTCTTTCAGACCCCAGTCTCCTGCCGACTACGGTCTTCCCGACCTCCGTCGCCTACTATGGTCCTTCCGACCTCCATTAATAGACAACGGTCTTTCTGACCCCGGTCTCCTGCCGACTACAGTCCTTCCGACCAAACAAACATGTATATGTAACTCCTACTATGTAATGCACTCTATATGATGTACATTTGCTACATCAATCCAAGGCCTTCTCCCAAGGAAGGGCCTCATTTGTAATCGACTACAAATACTAGTGGATTCATTCAAACTGGGTCAGGCCCCGTGGTTTTTCCCTTTTAAGGGGTTTTCCACGTAAAAAACTCTGGTGTCTCTTATGAATGCTACACCCTCTCACTTATCTGATTGTGTGCTGGATCTTCGTACAATGCTAAGACATTAAACTATATTTCTCTACCGCCGCGAATACTCCAGGACGCAACAAATATATTAATATATTAACTTTATTATATATAATAACGTTTAACTTTAATAACTTTTATAATTAACCTTATGATAATTATATAAGGTTAATAATTATATAAGTTAACTTTTCTATATATATTATAGTTAATGTCTGTATAACTTTTTAACTATATAATATTTATGAGATGTATTTTTCGTTGAGGAGATATGCTGTCAAAGCTTAAGAGTAATTTGAAACTTTATTTTCATGTAAAACAGGTGTTATTGATTTGATATTAATTAACTAGTTAATTAAATTAGTAATCATATTTGTATATATTTATACAAATATGTAATTTTATCCTGTAAAGATATGATTATGATATTGTAAGTTCTGAGATTATACAAGTATTTTTTGAATTTGTAAGATTCGACGTCCAAAAATAGGGGGGCAACTGATACGTCACCAAAAATAGTCTCAATCAAGCATGAATCTCGAGGCAAAATCAAGATGGAAGCTTCAAAAATAAGATCGGAGACCATCTGAATTCCAATTTCAGTAAACTTACAGTCGAACTGAGCGTCTCGAAAACACGAACCCAACGACACCAAATTCAACCCAATCCGAGCCCAAATGGATCCAAATCAAGGACCCGAAGCGCTGTTGGAAGATTCAAATCACAATTTGAGTTACCAAACGGTCTCCGATTTTAACGAGCTTGTACTCGAATCGAACGGCTCGACGAGACGAATCCAACGAGCCCAAGATCACTGAATGCTGACATCACTAAGGCCTTCAAATGTCCAACGAACGGTGCACGATCATGGGATTCAATATCGGCCATCCATTCAGCAACTCCCTATTTGCCCCTGATCTCACACCTATTTACAAGCTATGCCACTCCAGAAAATCTATAAATAGACCCCTCATTCCTCATGAAAGGGGGGAGGAAGCCAAGAGAGAAGAAGGAAGAAAGCTCCTGCCGCCTAGCTCCTCCTCGACCACCACCGAAGTGCTGCTGCACCACCGCCGTAGTCTTGCCGCACCACCGCCGGACCACCAAGGGACGCCCGATTGCTGCCGCACCACCGCCGTAGTCTTGCCGCACCACCGCCGGACCACCAAGGGACGCCGGATTACTGTCGCACCACAGCCGTAGTCTTGCCGCACCACCGCCGGACCACCAAGGGACGTCGGAGTGATGCCGCACCACCGCCGTAGTCTTGCCGCACCACCGCCGGACTACCAAGGGACGCCAGAGTGCTGCCGCACCACCGCCATAGTCTTGCCGCACCACCGCCATAGTCTTGCCGCACCACCGCCGGAGTATTGCCGCAACACCGCCGTAGTTCTACCACACCACCGACGGACCACCAAGGGACGCCGAAGTGCCATCCGAAGCTGAAGTATCCCCTGACACTAAAGTGCCACTACCGATCCACCGCCTGACACCGGAATGCTGCTGGACCACCACCTAATAGTGGAGTGACGTTGGACTTTTGTAAAACTCTCAGTTGATATCTGTAATCTGATCGTCTTCAAGGACGAGTCAGACCATTGTATTTTCCTCAAATTTTAGTGGAATCATCTTCAACTGGGCTAGGCCCCGTGGTTTTTTCCCTTTCCGGGTTTTCCACGTAAAAAATATTGTGTTCTTTGCGTGTGAGCTGGATATCCGTGCAATGCTAAGACGTAGAATTATAACTCTATCGCCGCGTATATTCTAGCCCGCAACAAACATGATATGAGAGAACCATGTTTTCCCTACCTTTTGGTAGGGAGAAGTCTCCTCCATAAATCGTTCACCTAAGTACTTGCATGTCTGTGACTAGTTCTCCCCATCCCTAACCAATAAAAACTAGTTATCTATCAAATATTGCAATTTCCATTACTAACACCTCATACAAGTATTCAAGTTATTCTGCAACATATATGTTATAGCCACTAGCAACCCTGCAAGCTTATGATATAGTGAGCCATGATGTGAAAGCATCGAATTGCTCTTGTTGGATATTCTACAGGCACATCATCAACATACTAACGATCAGGATATGATCTGTTGTATATGTGTGGTGGTGGTGGATTATTCTGGTTCACCTTTACTTCCACCAAAATTTAAATAATATCAACATCTATGAGATAATCTTCCTGGAATTTGGTTTGCACTAATGGGTTTTAGAGGCATATATGCTCTTTGATCGCTATTAATTTCACTTGTATTATATGTAACTTTATAGAGATCCTTAGATCTGCTTGTTTTTATCTTATAAGTATTCTATATGTCACATCTTTTGTTTATGCCTAGGATATAGATCATCCGTAGTTGTAGGCTTCATTTGGGATGTCTTTCTAAATTTTTTACTAAAAAATTGCTTTAAGAAGCGATAAAAAAACTGTCCCAAATGAAGCCGTAGCCTCAGCTTTGCTTTCTAGTTGCTTTTCTATTTAGGCACAAATCAGAAGTCTATATATCTTCATTACTAGTCATGAGCATGTATTGTTTAGTTGCTTTTATTTTTAGGCACTAATCAGGAGTCTATGGTTTCATTTGGGATAACTTTCTTACTGCTTATTAAAGCAGCTTTTTAGTATAAAAATTAAAATTAGTGTATTAAAAAGTTGCTTTAAGAAACAGTAAGAACATAGTTCTGAAATGAAGCCTAAATCTTCTCCTCCAAATTGATCTTTGAGCCATAGCTTCTGTATCTTCTCTACTATCTTCATTACTACTCATGAGCATGTATTGTTTAATTGTTTGAAGGACTTCATCTCAAATGTTGGTTAAATATCGTAATTCATTCACAATCATTGAACAAACAAGCTAATATTAATCAAAGTCTCATGATAGACTAATAATTAAATTTATCAACGATAATTATAGTTTCTAGAAAAAAAAATTTGTGCATTATTTCTTTTTGCATGTAAGAGCTCGAGAAAAAGAAATTATCGAGACAAATCGTCAAAGAGAATTTACATAAAGGCTAACAAATAAAAAAATACTTAAAATGAGTTCAAAAACGCAGTTCATCTTGGTCTGTTGGTTGGGAGCCTGGACTATCACAAAAGAATTTTTGAGTTTGAATCTTACGTATATGATGTGTTTGTAAGCTTACTTTATTTGAGTGAACTCCCAAATAAATTTTTAATAACACCTTTGTGAGGCTAATAAGCGCCTCTACACAATTTGTAAAAAGTGCAAGCCTAAAAAACAATGATTTAGGAGATTAAAATATTTTAATTTATAAATTTAATATATAAAATAAATTCTAATTTGTTATTTTTGTACAGTTAATTCTAGAACAAATAGAACTGAGGGGTGCCTCTTATTGCATGCATCTCCTCAACTCCCATTCACACATTGTACTTGCACTTGATGTCGCTCTTACTCACAATCGTAATTGAGGATGAGAGATGAGAGAAGGTAACTCCCTAGAATGATTATTGAAGATCATAAGTGATAAGAGTGGGGAGACTTTACACAACTATGATCCTCTAACCACCGTCGGCCACTTACGGCTCTTCGACTATTATCGTTGACTACAATCCTTAGACTACCAACACCCGATTACAATCCTCGACCATCATTGCAGGATTACAGTCCTATGGTCCTCCAATCTCTGAGTCGTTCTCCGACCATCATCAACTGATTATGATTCTCAAACCACTGTCACCAAACTACAATCCTATTTTAGTTATTGCCTGGCTACGTTGAAGCCCATTGACTTCATTTTTGTCATCTACCATCACTAACCATCCATTGCTTGTAAAATTGATGCACATCGTCAACACCAACTCAAAGTCCTGACATCAGCATCAGGATTTGTTTTAGACTTTTTGGTATCTGGTTTCTCCTCAAAGTAATACGACCAAATAAACAAGCAAAAGATCTCTTAATAGCTCCCATGCCATAGGACTCTTTAATTACCACAATATAATATGTTTAATGCATCATATCAACGCACCTTCCCGTGAGAAAGGGCATCATTTGTAGCAGATAACAAACACTAATGAAATAATTTCAATTAGGGCAGGCCCCGTTGTTTTTCCCTTTTTTTAGTTTTTCTCGTAAAAATTCTAATGACTATTATATCTCCTTATATGTATGTATGCTAGATTTTTTATGTCATTATTGCACATAAAAGCCTCAATATTAGATTATGCGATTTCAAACCTAGGAAAATTTAATAAACCAACAAAAAGATGCCTTAGGCTACTCCTCACTCTCGGGAAAATTTTTAGGGCCGGTCACCTGACAGAGAGATACATCCTAATTTCTCTCTATCTACAGTAAAAGAGCAGTTAAAGTCCAATAACTGTAGCAGCTGCGCTTTTACTGTAGACAGTGAGAAATCTAGATACTTCTCTATGTCCGATATCCGCACCTAATAATTTGCCTCACTCTCGTCGGTTAGCACATTAGCATCATCTTTATGAATAGTTGTTCTTTGATATTATCGAAGCAAATCTTGAATGGTATTCATTATGCTGTTATGGCTGCCTTAATTTATTAATTTGTTGTCTGTTTTTGATAGTCCTGATGAACTGAGACTATCTACGGTCCACTTGAAAATGCCTTTCTATCAAATGTTCTGCAATTTTTGTGGGGAGAACGGAGGATAGTAACAATCGTACAATGAAAGTTGTAGATACTATCCTTTATATGAAACCCTTTGTGAAAATAAAATAAAAATTTTAAATATCAAGATGTCTTTTTAGTGTAACGGTTAGAATTTCATTAAGAAGTTCAAAGTTAAACATGTTTGTACGTGAGCACTTACTCGTAGGATGGGTGACCTCTTAGGAAGTTACACAAATTGGATAAAATCGTGAAGTCATTAGGCTAAAGAGAATAATATTTTAATAATTAAGAGTTTGTGCTGTTACAAATGGTATTAGAGCAACACAACAAAAGGAATGTAGAAACTTTGTGATTCTGGGTTAAAAAATTGACGAGGACGTCAATTATCTAAGTGGAGGAGATTATGAAACTCTTAAATATTGAATTGTCTTTCTATGTAACGATTGGAATTTCATTACAAATTACAAAGTTATGTATCCTCGTAGATGAGCATCTATTTATAGGATGTGTAATCTCTTAGAAAGTTATATTAATGGGACAAAACGTGATGTCATTAGATCAAAACGGATTATATTTCGATAATTAAGAATTTGAATTGTTACACATTATGCTATGGAGTCGACTACCAAGTTTCAGATTCTTAGTTTAGGGTTTCTAAAGCAGCTTTCTTTAAAAAAAAATTAATTAAAAAATTGCATTAGAAAATAATAAGAAAGCCATCCCAAATGAAGCTGAACGATATTTTTATTTCTTTTTTAAACAACTTTCTAATTTTAAAATTGAAAATTTTATACCAAAAAGCTGCTTTAATAAGCAGTAAGAAAGTCGTCCCAAATGAAGCCTAAGGACGGCTTTCTTACTGCTTCTTAAAGTAACTTTTTAGTATAAAAATTTTAAATTTTAAACAAAAAAATTACTTTAAAAACAACAAAAAAATCGTCCCAAACGGAACTTTAATCAATCTGAGAAGATAGCCTACCTGCTTCAGATGGACTTTGTTTCTGTTCGGCTATCTGTTCCATAATAATTACATGTCTCTTTTTATCATAAGCTTTGTTGTAAGTGATTTAATATCAATTAATATTTTTACTGCTTAGGCTAGCTACTAAACTTTTTTCTTAAGACAAAATATAATAATAATTTTTTCAACTTAAAATTTTGATTAAATTTTCATTATAACTTTTGAATAATTGTCAAAATTATATCAGAATTTTATTCTTAATGTCCATTAAATTTTATATGATTTTTGTGTAGTTTCAGAAGAAAAAATAATATTTTCAACCTAAGCTCTAAAATTTTTAGTGATATTTTATTAAAACTTATAAGCAATCATCAAATTTATATTATAATTTCATCATTAAAGTCCTTACCTCTTTAAATATGCATATTAAAAAAAAAAGAAATATTCATTTTATTTTGGATCAAATTACTCATTCTATGTAGAAATAGAAGTTGATACTCTTGCCTAAGACTTGAAGGGTAGATCAAGTGAGCTGAGCACATGTTTCTCTTCCCAGCACCTCTCCATTCCCTATGACCTTATAGGTAGTATGATCAGTTTATGACAAAGTTTCACATGGATGATCTAGGCTTTCCAATCATCATCAATTTAAGGTTAGTAATATTGTAATATTGCATATGTTATTTAGATTTGAATACATCATTTGCACTCTAATGTTCTTGCTGCGGACTAGAACATTCCTGGCAGTAGAGTATATAGAGTTTAGCGTCTAAAGTTGTATGATGATCCAGCACATAGATATATAATAGAGAGGGGTGTGAGAGTCATAAAAGACACCAAGATTTTTACGTGAAAAACTCTGAAAATGAGAAAAATCACAGGGTTTGGCCCAGCTGAAATTATTTCACTAGTGTTTGTAATCGATTACAAATGGTGCTCTTTCTTGGGGGAAATGGCTTGACTCATTATATCATATAGAGCACATTGCATAGTTGGGGTTGAAAGAATCCAATGATAATGAAGTCATTCTCAAGAGAAAGCTGGTTTGTTCATTTGGTTGACAGAACGACGAAGGTCGGAGGGACCGTAGTCGATGGGTGACGGGGTGGGTGGATATATAACTATAAGAATATGTAGCAGTTAATATGAACAATGACATTTCATATAAGCAATACAAATTATTAAAAACATTATAATTTAAGATATGTGAATAGTTTCCCTATAAAGGATCAATAGGTTATGTCATTCACATACTCATGCCAAGTGCAATGTAGATATATCATGAATTTATACATGCCTACAAATTATGTCATTTTATCTCAATTTATATATGATCACATATGTATCATTATACATACCATATAAAGCAAGTGTTCTGATATATATATAGGGCTGCAAACGAACCGAGCCGAGCCGAGTATGTGAGTGTTCATGTTTGTGTTCATTTAATATCAGCTTGTTCAAGTTTGGTTCATGTTTGTTCGAGCTTTATCGTTTGTGTTCATGTTTGGTTCATTTAAATCAAGGAGTGTTCATGTTCGGTTCATGTTCATGTTCAGTTCATGTTCGTTCGTTTAGTGTTTATCGAGCTTGTTCGTGAACATATTTAACGAATTTTTTTAACTATCAAACAAACACGTTCATGAACATATCTATGAACAAACACATTTATAATAAAAGCAATTGTTTATGTAACAAAGGTAATGATTATTTATATTTATTAATTCTATAGTAAATATTAATTATTTTTATCGAGCTTATTCACGAGTTCAAAATCGAACACGAATCGAGCTTTTATCGAGCTTAATGTCGAGCTTGTTCACGAACTTCAAATGATGTTGTTCGCGAACATAAATGAGCAGAACGCATCAGTGTTCATGTTTGTTTATTTAAGAATCGAGTATTTAAAATATTGTTCAAGTTTGTTTGTTTAGTTAATTAAACGATCGCAAACGAGCATTAATCGAACCAAAAGTTCGAACCGAACAACGAGTAGCTCGTCGAACGTTTGGTTCGCTTGCAGCCCTATATATATATATATATATATATATATATATATATATATATATATGCTCATGCCATATGTATATGCAAATAAGACGGGAGACTTGATTATTTATGGTGATTTTTCTGTATAGGTCTAGTAAGTCAACCGAATATGAACCAATCTCAATCATATTAGTCATGTCACAAAAGAATCAATCTCATATCACATGCCACAAGTAAAGTGACATTCATGTAAGAAATCATTATTACTTCCTGTCCGTATATATAAATTTTTTGACCTAGCGCCGCAGTGCTCTAGACTCAACATTGCCACACTCCCTCGAACTCAAAAAACTAGTGAGCTCAGCGCCGTAGCGCCCCAAGCTCTGCGCAACACTACTCTCTTAGCCAATTTTCAGAATTTAAGGAAATTAAATTTTAGAATGTTACAAGCTATGTATTGTCGTTTAGTTGCATTATATTGTGTTATTGCTATTAGATTTTATTCTATTGTATTTATTTATAATTTGTATATTATAATTATTCTAGTTACATTACTATGTCAACCTCACAATTTGTTGTATTATAGCTATTAGATTGCACTTAGTTGTATCCATCGTAAGATAAACCATTTTTTAGCCTTTCCTAAACCCTATTTTGAACCATATTCATTCGAGCCATATTTGAACCTTTTTCATTTCCCGATCAAATTAATTTTGAGTACTATTAGAATTATATTTAAATTATGCTCAAACTACGTTTGAATTATATTCAAATAATATTAAGGTTTCGTTTGGAATGACTATCTTTCTGCTTCTTAAAGCAGCTTTTTAGTAAAAAGTTTTAATTTTTGCACCATAAAGCTGCTTTAAGAAACAACAAGAAAATCGTCCCAAACGAAGCCTAAGTCACCATCGAACTAAGTTCAAATCAGCTTTGAATATAGATTCGTTCAAATCAATTTTGTTTATGGTAGATTTCATATAAATAATCTATATATAATAAAGAGGATAATTTGATCGCAAAGGAACTTTAAACATATTTTGTAAAGAAAATAAGAAGCATATATATTTGATTAAATAAGAAAATTCCTGGCAATTTAATTCAACTATTTTCCATTCAAAAAATATAAACAAAAATGATTGTTTTATAATTTTTCTCTTTAAAAAATATCCTATTATACTCTGAAAAACATTTTTTATTATTTAAAAAATCTAGCTTGATGCCCTAATATTTTTGGACAAAAAGACATCCTTTATTATACAAAAAATATTTAGCCGCCCGCCTCCTTTCCTACACTGCATTCGTCAAACGACTAGTTTGTATTTTCTTATGACTCCGAGCGAAACCATCTAAAAAGGTAAAAATAAAATATGGCAAGGGTAATCTCGTAAATGTCTTGATACGCAGACCGAACTTCTCACCCAAAATCAAGAATTTTTATTAGGTCCGGTGTCTTGACGTAGCTCTACATCCGGACATCAATAACATGTCGCCACATGCTCTTACTTTTTATCGTGTGGACCCAGACCCGGTATTGTTATATATTGGATAATTTGTGCAGACCGGGGTATTGCTAGGTATTGCTCGGCAACGAGAAGTAATATTATGTCGGTTTTGCTAGGTATTGCTCGGTAAGGGTGTCAATTTTTGACACGACCCGAAACATGACCCGAACTCGACCAGAAAAAATCCGGGCTCAGGACAACCCAAACCCAAAATGGATCGGGTTCGGGTTCAACAAATCAACCCGTTTTAAAAATCGGGTCGGGTTCAGGTTGACCCAGCAACTCGAAATTGACCCGAAAGTGACACGAAAACTCATATTTGACCCGAAAACTCGAGATTGACCTATTTTGACCCGTTTTTTACCTGAAAATTTAATATTGACCCGATTTTTGACCCGAAAACTAGTAATTTTGGGTCAACCTCGGGTCATTCGTGTCGGGTTAGGTTCGGGTCCAGAAACCTGACCCGTTTTTAAAAACGGGTCGGGTTTGGGTTGACCCAATAGTGCCGGGTCAGTTCCGGGTTCGACCCGAACCCAATCCATTGACCCGAATTGTCACCCCTATTGCTCGGTATTGCTAGGTATTGATATTGACAAAGCGGTATTTATCGTTATTTCCAAATAATACCTAGTAATACTGAACAATAACTAATAATACCGAGTAATATCTAGTAATATCTGATGTGACGCGTCTGAATTGATGTCCGGACCAATTGAGACACCGGAAGCAATAATTTGCCCACAACTACGACAGCACCTAACCTTTTTCTGATTGCGATTCTATCATCGGCCTCAAGAATCTTTCTTTATACCCTATTCTTCCCCTTCCGCCGCTTTGACTTGAGACGGGAGAGATTAGAGAGGAGGAACGAGATGGAAGTGAAGGAGCTATGGGCGACGCTCGAGCACGCGATCAAGTCTTACACGGGGCTTTCTGCGGCGACCTTCTTCACGTTCGTGGCGGTCGCCGTTGCGTTCTATTACGTGGTGTCCGCCTACTTCGAGCCGGCGCCGGTGGCGAGAAAGCGGGAGGTGGAGGCTGAGCCGGTGGAACCGCTTCCACCGCCGGTTCAGCTCGGCGAGATCACTGAGGAGGAACTTATCGCTTACGACGGTTCCGATCCCAAAAAACCCCTTCTCATGGCGATCAAAGGCCAGATCTACGACGTGACACAGAGCAGGTTTGTATTCTTCAGCCTCTTTTTTTGTTTGAGGTTGAATTCGGTGGACCGATCATGCTTTTGGTTTTTATGTTGGGAATATACGCTTCGTGTTGGCTTTATGAGTTGGATTGAGGATATTTGCTTCATCGGTTCTGGAGCTTTGTGAAAATTACTAATTAATTTTATTAACCATCTTTTCCTTGTGAAATATTTATAGTGTGTTGCTTTTCTTGGCACTTTCGTAGGATTTCGCAAAATTTCGAATCCAACACTTTTTTAGCTGAAGGAGGGTATATTCATCTGCGTTCCTTTTGATTTTTGTCATATATATTTTGTTTTTGTGAATTCCGAAGAAATCCTTCTAATTTCCCTTCTGTCTGATGCATCTTTAGGTTATGAAGTTTTAATTTCGTTAATCTGGTGTATTCTGCATGTTATCTTTAGTCCCAGGAAATGCTTTCCTAGTATCAGTTTATTGATAACGTGCTGGATATTATTCTGCGTGTAAATGATTGGGTTCACGACTCAACGTAAATTAATGCACCGTGATTCAATTTTCTTTTGAGTTTTTTTATTCACTATAAGTTTATGTGATTTGCTGGATGGAATTCTTGCTGTGCAGGGGGAGCTTGCTATCACCATTTAGCAATGATTGTAGTTCCTAATTCTGCTGGGCATACTAGTTTTCTTTTATTAGCTCTTGCTTTCTGAGGAGTTTTCTTTTTGTCAAATTAGATTTATATGACTCTTAATGCTTAGAGCTATCAAGTGTTAACTCATTCATATCAAACCAATGACGGCGTAAAGGATTGTGCTATTTGTTTAGCGATGAAATGGTTTTTTATGCTGCAGATCATATGATGGTAACTGATTTGGTCTACTTGAGGTTTGTTGATTAAGATTCTCCATGAAACCACCAACCAAATGGTGCCTTGGAGAGAATTTTTTTTTCTGCGTAAAAGAGATTGAAATGGATTGTGGTATTTGTTAAGGGATGAAATAAATTTTTATGTAGTAGATCATGTGAAGGTAACTGATTCAATAATACTTGAGGTTTGTTGATAAAATTCCTTCGATGAAACCACCAAGAATTGGGTCTTGGAGAGAATTTGGCTCTTGTGCAAGGAAGATTGAAAAGGATTGTGATAGTTTCTTGGTGATAAAATGATTTTTTACATAGCTGATTATATGAAGGTATCTGATTTGAAACTACCTGTGGTTCATTAAGAAAGATCCTTTGATGAAACCACCAAGCAAATTTGGGTCTTGTGGAAAATTTTGTTCTTTGTGCAAGAGAGGCCTTCATCTTCTCTTGGGGTCTAGACCTTAATTGATAGGATTCCACTTAAGTATTAGCTGAACAAACCTCTTGAAATTATTTCTCACTTGTACATTATCTTGTCCTTCTTTTCTTTTTGGGTAATTTCTATATGGAATAAGAAGCCGCCAAGAAAGAGATATATATGGGAAGATGGTAGAAGAGTTGGAGAAAGGAGTGGGAAAACTCCTTCATGGATGTTTGCATGCATTCACGAGAGATGGCTTGATACTTGCAGTCAACAGAGAAATCAGAGCATATGGAGGATCAATTGTAAAGGAATTTGTTGTAATCATGCTGACTACAGGAGAAAGAAGTTTTTGGGGCTTCAAATCATCTAGTTTTTATTCATTAAAAAGTGAATTACAAACTCTAAACCATACACAAGATTTATGACTATCCCTCTTTTTATATTTGGAGGGGAATAGTTTTTACAAGTAAGAAGGGATTACAAGTATATGAAAGGACTCCCATTAATATATCTCTATGTAAGGGAGTTGTTCGGACAAGACTTCCGATTCATCATCAAGCAAAGAATCTTCTAATGGCTTGATGTTCTCACTCTCATCATATAATAGATCTCTATGTAAGAGGGAAGGCCCAAATGATATTTATTGTTACTTATATTTTCAATAATGTGGAATGGATCATACCAAATTGGTTTGAATTTTCACCCCTGTTATTTGAGGCACGCCTTGCTGATGTGAAGCCAAACAAGTTTTCCTCCAACTTGATGATGATCATGCCAACTTTTCAACTTTGTATTGATGCATTCAGTTGCTTTCCCAACTCGTCATGAGCCCATCAAATTTCCTCAAGAAATCGTTGTGCGCTTGTTGGGCTAATACATCCTTGAGCAATTATTGACATTAAATCAGCGACAAACTCCAAGTCCAAAAAGCTTTGAAGAAAGGTGGATAAGAATACTTTGAATGAAACAGGGCTTGTAGAGGCATGTATGTCATACTTGGAAATAGTTTGTATATATGAGAGGATTTTGTCCCATGCTTTTGATGGTGGGAGTTGAAGACTCTCAAAAGATGCATCACTATGCAATGCATGACCTTAATTTGGCTGTCCATTTGCGAATTAAAGGTCCAAAATTGACTTCCAAATGTTGCTTAGGAAGTGAGAGTTATGATTGGAGATGGAGATTTTTGGAGCCCAAAGTGAACCCACACATTGCATGATACTAACTATGTCACATCCTTGCGCACAATTGTTTGCTTGCATGCCATGAGGCTGAACATTTTGGAAATAGCATCTACCAACAACTAATACATAATTTGACCCTTACGGGAAATTTGTAGACATCCAAATTGTTAATTTTATAGAGTCAAAATTTCCTCATCAAATCTCTATAAGATAAGACTAGAACTTCTATTTATTGGAATACTGAATCAAGATTCGCAAATATCTTCTTTGTGGGCTATGAACATTTTTGTTGATATTAAGAGATCTTTTAAAATATTGTGGGAACTTGTGATTGATTTCATATTGTTAGCCTACCTTGATATCACCATTAATGTAACCTTAGAAGTAGAGGGGCTATTAACCGAGAGATTTTTTTTAGTTGCTTGTTGGGGAGGCCTTCAACTTCTTTAATAAAGGGGAGCTTTTGTTTTTGGTTTTAGTAAGAGAAGAGGCTTTCAACCATAACATGGATAAACTCTCAGTTGTATATTTGCAATAGAGGATTTTAGAGAGTCACAAGTTCTTCTTTCTTCGCAATAGGTGGTTGCTTAGATAAAGTGGTATTTCTGTTATTATCTCTATTGTAAAATCAAATCCTATGTTCTCTTTGGTGTATGCTATCATTGAGGAAAGCCGTGACGCACGGTGAAAGGTTTTTGCACATGTAAACCGGCACATGGGCGCAAGTAGAAAGAAAAATTAGTGAATGTTGCTATAGAAGATGTTCAATATGCACTTATCCTCAATGCTGATAGTTCGATGGAATTGTTATTGGACTCCAACGCATCCTTCCATCCATCTTGCAAAATTGTTTCGCAGATAATTATGATAAAATGTTTATTGTTGATGATGAACCCTTGTATAAAACCTTAGAACTTGAGCGCAAGCGCATTTGTAGTTGTTCTGCACTCTCTGAAAATGCAGAATCTCTTCTATAAAAAAGAAAGAAAGAAAAAATCTTGCATTAATGTTACAGGTGGTTGCTTTTGTTATTGTTGATCTGATAATGTCCAAAGTTTTCTTAAGAAATTATGTAACATGAAATTAATTTTAACTCAATGGCATTGAATGCAGGCATGTACTCCTGCTGACCGTGTCATATGGTTTTATTGGTTATGGCGTTCCCCTTTTGTAAGGGTTTTTACTTTGTTGTCTTGTTTCAGGAAATTTCTAATGTTATGACTTGGATTCTGATGCAAGCAAAAATTAGGAAGATCCTAAAATTTTGCAAGCATACTAAAAAATCTTCCTAGAAAAATAACAAAATACAACCTTCATTGGCTAAAGATGACGCTTACATGTTTAGAACATAAAAACAAACATAAAACATAAAACAACACCTAAAGGAGCTTTCATTCGTCACTTTGAGAAGAAAGATACAAACGGGGTGGTCACTTACGGAAAGAAGAAAGAGGTAAGAAGCCCGAGACGAATTTTAAAGAGGGAAGGGGAAAGAAGTTAGCTCGCAAGCTACAGAAAACCCGCAGGTTTACATTCCAAATATTTTCTCACTCACAAAAACTCTCCTAAAACAGCCACAAAACAACCCTTATATAGGGGAAGAAAAAGTAAAAAAAGACATTTAATACATGTATTTAATGCACCTCAAAATCAGCCAATAGAACCGCAACAAGCAAGAACCGAAGGGGCAGCCGCCTGGGGAAGAAACCAAAGCATCAAAACAGCCCCAAAAGTGGGGGAAAACCGAAGCATTAAATGGCTCATAAAGGGGAAATCGGAAAGGCATCTTTTGGGAATTAAAATCGGCATGGGGAACACCAAAAGGCCTCTTTTGCTTGCATTAGATTCCGAACTGATGGATGAACTGTTGTATTATTTTTACTATAGCAAGGCTTTCCTAGGCCGAGCTTCTGAGCTTAAATGTTTTGCAATCCTAATTACTTACTTTCTCTGATGTTTATGAAGCAGTAGGATGTTAATTCTACAACTTAGCTTGTCATTGCGATTCTTATTACTTTTACCCTAAACCCTAATTGTCTGATGGAATGCTTTTTCACTGCTCTGCTTCTATCATAATTCTCATAGAGACGGGCTTGCACTTTTGATTTAAGATGGTTCTATAAGATATCAGGTTTTGGAATTGGTGATTTTTCTTTTGGTTTGTCAATCGATACTCATCCCCATCGGGTACTTATTTGAATGAATAAAACTCGTTCTTATATTACTAGAATACTTGTTCCAATGATGTTTCTTAACTGAAAGGCTTTTTCAAGTTTTTCCAATGATGTTTCTCAACTGTTATAGGAGTTAATAACTAACATAGATAGAGAAAATAATTTCATGGATACTAAGTGGAAAGGCGAGGAAGAAGAATTCCTCATATACATGGATCTATACCTTGTATCCATAGAAGACACGGATAAATTGCCCTTTCATCCATCAATGTTCAATCCTCAAATGTAACTAATGTCCCCTGCCCCCTATAGTGCTAATTATTTGAAAGTTAATATAATCTTATCAAATCCTACAAAACATTTTAATTCAATCATAATATTATTCTAAGTGGATAATTGATCCTAATAAAATAAATATAATTAAAAAATTAGAAGAAATCTACATAGACATAAATTATATCTATAAATTTCATTTTGAGAAGGCACCATTAAATTGGCCTTTTTTCCATTAATGTTCAATCCTCAATATACAAGACTCAGCCCCTATATTGCTAATTATTTGAACTAAATTGAAAGTAAATCTGATCTTAACAAATCCTACCAAACATTTAAATTTAATCATAATATTATTGTATGAGCATAATTGATTCTAAAAATAATACAACAACATCAAGCCTTTATCCCATTACGTATATCCGTTACATGAATCTTTTTTCTCCATTGTGTCCTATTAAAAGTCAAATTCTCGTTTCAATCTAATAGAGAAAGATCATTATTAATATTTTCTAACCATGTCTTTTTAGGTCTGCCTCTACCATTTTTAACATAAGTCAAATCTAATACATCTACTTTCCTAACCGGGTCATCGGAAGGCCGCCCGTTTTATGTGACCAAACCATCCAATACGACTCTCTCTAATCTTATCTTCTACTGGAGCTACTCCGACCTTTTCACCTATATGCTCATTTCCATCATATTTTGCATTGAGAAGTACTATATATGAACTCCAGTTGATCATTCTTACACCCATCCTGTCTGTGTTTCTACATAATGGGTTTTGCAGGATGTTCTATGGACCCGGAGGTCCATACGCTTTATTCGCCGGCAAAGATGCGAGCAGAGCGTTGGCCAAAATGTCCTTCGAGCAGAAGGATCTCACCGGAGACATCTCAGGCTTAGGTCCCTTCGAGCTTGAGGCTTTACAGGACTGGGAATACAAGTTCATGAGTAAATACGTGAAGGTCGGAACAGTCAAGAAAACTGTTCCAGTCACTGATGGTTCTTCTGAGACTGCCAATGCTTCCGAAATAACCGATGAATCAGTTGAAGTTTCACACACCGCCGAATCAAACAACCCGACCGGTTCAGCTAAGCATGATATCGAAGCGGTCGATCGTGATGGTGGGTTCGAAATAATTGCAGAACCGAAGCTCGAAAAGCCGAAAGCAGATGTGGATGAAGCTGAAGCTGCTGCAGAGGCAAAGATAGAGAAGCTTAAAGAGGATGATGGGGACGTTGAGGAGAAGAAGGAATAAGTAAAGTCTGCTTGAGCTGAAGGATATTGGTATGAATTTCTTGATGCAGTGAGATTTGTGTCGTTTGCTGAATATATTTTAATCGGTATGTGTTATAGAAGCTTTTGGACGTATGAGGTTTCGTTGACTTTTGTTTCAGTAATATGATCATATACATCATAGATACACATTTGATGATGTATTTTTAATAAGCTACTTTCAAGGTAAGTTTTTTTATTTTATTTTATTTTATTTTTTGAAATTTTATTTTCCCTTTTCATTTCTTTTCTTTTCTCTCTTTTTTGAGGTTTTTTCGCCAATTTTGGAGATTGATTAACAAAGGAGTTTCCTTGTAGGCTTATTTTAAACAAAAAAAAAAAAAAAAAACACCTTTACTTAAAAATGAATTAAAAAGATAAATGCCAATTATTAAAATTAAAAAAAAAGGAGCAATCACATATTTTTCAAATTTAGTTTACTCCATTGTAACTGGTGCAACATTCTCGGATAAAAAACTTAACAGTTTGATGTATTAGTCCGAGCAAATGTGGGTATTTTGGATATTAATTGAGAAGGAGATTTTAATTCGACTTGCTTTTGACCCTGCAGAGTATTCTCATATTTTGAATTTGAGCATTTAGCATATTTATAAGAGTACATAGGAAGAATTTTGGATTTAAAATGAGACGTGAATTTTAAATAAAAGAAGCAATCACACATTTTTCAAATTTAGTTTAATTCATTTTTAACCAGCACAACATTCTCGAGCCACAAAATTAAGAGTTAAATGTACTTGTTGGAGCACAAGGGGGTATTTTGGATTTTATTTTAAAAGGAGATTTTAATTCAACTTGCTTATAATCTCATGTAATATTATCAAATTTTGTATTTGAGCATTTAACATGTTTGTCGGAGCACATTTGAGAGATTTATTTTAAAATGATGATTTTAATTCAACTTGTGTTTAACCTGCAGAGCATTTTTGGACATTATATTCAAATATTTAGCAAATTTTTCGTAGCACATGTGGGGTATTTCGATTTTTATGGCTCAACGTATTGCATACATTTTTTATGTATTTGCATGACATATTTGTCCCTTTCAAGGTGCATTCCTGCAGTGTGTCTGCATAGTTGTTAATACACGTGCATGGCGCACTTAAGATGTATCGTGATGGAATCACACATTGCACTTGCACACTTTAATGATCTTCAATGTGTTTTCATAGCCACCGATACCCTCATGCATTCTTTTGTGAGCTTGTATAGTGCATTTGCATGTCATCAGTATGTTTGCACTTTTCATTTAGGAGACACAGATGTATAAGATTTTCTTTTGGTGATTTGACGAACAACACTAAACTGTCTAACGTGAAAAAATATTCATTTATAGAGCATATGATTGACTCACGCGGCATGTACAAGCCATATTTTTAATAACCATCATGTACATCACTTAGGGTGCTCATGCAACTATATCATGCAACAAGTTCGTCCATTTTATATTACTTAGAGTCATTCACGTGAACATAGCTATTGGAAATGTGTAAGGGTCAAATATAACAACTGTTCAAGTGAATGCAATGTATCCTAAATGTTCCCATGGCAGCATTTAAAATTCATTATCGCTCGCATTTTATCTACTTGCTCGTGTGTTGCAGATCGCAATGTCCTCTCTTTTGTCACATTATCTTCTTTTAGTTAAGTGAACTCCATAGGGAATCAAATTGAATATTATAAATAGGAAAACTATTTGGTTTATTTTCACCCTAAATTCAGTTCACTTAGTATGTCCTTGAAGACTTTTTTAGGAGAGTCATAGGAATAAAGAGGAGGTCATGGCTAGTTGTTAAATTCATCACGCGAACTGTGACAAATGAGCCAATCAAATGTTCTTCTTCCAACATCTTCTTTGTCTCTATAATTTACTATATTATAGATGTAGTGTTTGCACTTTGTTGCATCAATCTTATACTATGCTATGTTATAGCCAATGGATTGGATTGTGTGATATCCATCACAAGGTAAACAATATTTGAGTTATATTGATAATTATTCAAATATAGTTCGATATTGGAACCTTCAACCATTATGTTCGAATTATATTCGAATGATTTTAAATTATATTAGAAATGATTTGTTTTAATTAGATTTAAATTAGAATTTGATTTTTAATAGAACAAAATAGAAAAAATGTATTCATGTAACAGATCTCACGAATTGAGTTAAAGACTTAATGTGGTTGTTGTTGTTTATGTTAAATTTGTTCAAATACTAATCAATTTCATTCGAGACAAGCTTCAAATAAGTTGTTTGCAATTAAAAATAGGATATTTTAATCCAAAACAAAACAAAAAAAACAAAGATATATTTTCTAAGAAAACAAACAATAACATATTTAACCAATTATGGCTATTGTTAAACATATAAAAATCAAATGTCATGTATATGTCTTAAATTGGGTGGATGTGCATAAGTCAAAAACTTTTAACTGATTATTGACATTATACATGTAAGTAAGGCTTCATTTGAGACAACTTTCTTACTGTTTTATTTTTCAGATCAAGTTTGTCTTCAACGTCCCTAGTTTCAACATGGGCTCTTAATTTTTTGTTGCTTTTGATAAAATTTTATACTATAAAAGTGCTTCCCTTCAACACTTTAAAAAAACTTACTTTAGTCAAGACATTTTTATAACCACATTTATAAAAAAAATGCAACCGTCTCATACAGACCCTCTCTCTCTCTCTCTCTCTCTCTCTCTAGAAAATATATATCTTTTTATAACCTTGAAGATAATACCACAATCTTTCCACATCTTATTTTCTCATTATTTAAAAATAAATCATAATGTTTTTTTTTTAAGTTATACTTAATAATCTAATGAAAATTTTACTTTTAGAAAATCCTAATGCAATTTACATCAATAGAAGCTTTAGCACCTCTTGAATTTGCAATCTTTGAATATCATCACAAATATAACTCCCATCCTTACACAAAACATGTCAAAAATCATAATGAATATTTCAAACTCTGAGCCTCAAGCTTGAGCTTTATAAAATCATATTTTTAACATTTATTATAAAATTCTGATATTACTACACAGTATTTTTATAAAATCTATACATAAAATAATTAATAATAAAAATAGTTGAGTAATACCAGGGCTATACCGAAACTTGAACATGCATGCAAAAAAAAAAAAAAACATATAAGATTTGCTAGAATTATTTAATATTTATACTTATATACAACAATAAAGTAAATTATTATAATTAAAAATATTACCTTTTTGACAAAATAATCAAACTGGCTTGTCTGCATTTCAAACAATTATTAGGTCTGGACAACGGACGTAACTCTACATCCGGAGGCCAATAACATGTCGCCACATGCTCTTACCTTTTACCACGTGGCCCGACAATCCGACTCGGACCGGAACCCGATATTGCTATGTTCGCGTATTGCTTGGTATTGCTAGGTATTGCTAGGTATTGTTAGGTATTGCTTGACAATAACGAGAAATACCACTCTATCAAGACCAATACCTAACAATACCAACAATACCTAGCAATACCGAACAATACCTAGCAAAATCGGGGTATTGCTAGTTATTAGTCTTCACATAATGATATTTCTCGTTATTATCGAGAAATATCTAGCAATACCTCCGTCTGCACAAATCAGCCAATACATAGTAATCCCGGGTCCGGTTTGGGTTGAGTCGTCGGGCCGCGCTGTAAAGAGTAAGGGCACGTGGCATCATTTTACTAACGTCTGAATGTAGAACTACGTGAGAACACTAGACCAAATAAAAATTCATGTATTTCAACGCTGAACGAGTCTATTCCCGTCCACATGTTAGCATTTTAGTATTTTACATAATAAATAATAATTTATAAAAAAAAAGTACTTGTCCTACAGTATTAAGTTACTGAGAATAATTACAGTTTCCTGTCAATTCAGAAAACTGTAATACTAAATTGTTCAAACTCTTGAAAGCAACCATTTGTGTATTTACAACAAAACCATAGAGATCGTCAGCAAAGCAAGCACTAAATAAAACTCTGCAAATCGAAAATGTTAAAAATGTCAGCTTTTAGTAGGAAAAAGATGTTAACATCGAAGAAAATGAATTTGGTAATAATATAGAAGCCAACAAAAAATTACAAATGAATGCTTTCATATATCAAGATATTCGAATCAAATTTGAGTAAGATAAGACATTTAAGCTTTATTTGAGACGGTTTTTTTACAAAGATTCCTAGTCTAAAAAAATTTTTGTACAAAAAAATTGCTTTAGAAAACGGTAAGAAAGTCGTCCCAAATGAAGCCTTAGAGCCATTTAGGCTTCGTTTGAGATGACTTTCTTGATGCTTCTTAAAACAATTTTTTAGCATAAAAACTTAAATTTTTGTATTATTAGAAAACTATTTTAAAAAGCATTAAGACAGCCGTCCCTAAACTAGGACTAAGTTTTCGTTTGGGACAGCTTTTTTATTGCTTCTTAAAATTGCTTTTTAATTTAAAAATTAAAATTTTTATACTAGAAAACTACTTCAAGATTCAATAAGAAAGTCCTCCGAAACGAAACCTTATTTCGATTCGTAGATCCAAACTAAATTTTAGTCAAATTAATTTCAAAGTAAATCTAATAGTTTCAAACTCGTTCAGATAAAAAAATTGATTAAAATATTCTATGATAAATATTATATATATATAGAGAGAGAGAGAGAGGTGGGATATCATGTCACTGCTGAAATGTTCAGTGACCTGATTATAGGAGAGGAGAAGATTGTTTGTCTAAGGTCAAAGGAGAAATTATTCTGTGCGGAGACCGTACGTAGAAGTCGTCCGGAGGCCAATCAGAATGCCCCACGTCAGCAATACCAAACTGCGGTACCGAATAAGGGGTGATGTGGCACATTCTGATTGGTCTCCAGACGACATTCGGCGTCCGCACAATATAATTAATAAGGTCAAAGGGTGGCCAAACAAGGAAAAAAGTATGATATAATTGTAAGGTAAAATGCATACCTCCTTGGCGACTAACTACCAAGTTTTAACATTACAACACATGATTATATAAACTCAAGCCTTTTCTCCCGGTACTTGGCTTGCTCATTATTCTGCAACAACCACATGTTAATAATATATAACATAAAGCTAATTGCGAAAGCCTAGATCAAGACAACTCTCATCAAACAACTTACCATAATTTCCTAAAGCAAGCGAAGAAATTTCATCCTCTCGCCAAAACCAGTCCTCGTACTTGTACCATCTCATGAGGCCTTCATCTCTGCTTATTCTGTCACAAGCAATACAAGAGCTGCTTTGGCAGTGAAAAAACTCACGCAATCTGGCAGTCTTGTCTCTTATATTTCCATCTAACTCTTTAAAAACCTTCTTCTTTCCAGTTGGAGTAAGATTCTCCAGTAACAAGCAGTGAGACATGTTCAGGACCTCAAGATGATCCATGCAGTCCAAGATGAACAAAAGTGCTTCCTTGGTTAATATGGAGCAGCGGACGCTTAAGACTCGGAGATTCGGAAGGTTGGTGGCAATGGCGAAAGCGAAGTTGACATCAAAGGTGCCCATGACCTTCAACTGTGAAAAGTTTTTGCAGCTCCTGCTTATTTCCTCCATTATGTATGATGGATGTGCAATGCTGGGCATTGTTAGAGATTCCAGTTCTTCCCATATTCGAACAGCATGGCATATTCCATTTTTTGTGATGCGATTCCACGCAGGCATAACAAGTCTCCTCAGATGAGGGCAACTGTTTCATGAGCATACAAAGTTGATCACCAATGAGGTATACAGTTGGTCATAATATTAAGAGGTTTGGTTGGGACAGTTGTAACTATTTGTAAAAATTTCTGTAGAATTTTTATGAAAAAGTAGGGAAACATCTTTCTTACTACTCACACGGGCAGCAAATTTGATTGTAAATCACATAAACTTATAAAAAGCAATAGAAAAAGTATAATCAAATAGAACTGTAACATATGTTTGGACAACAAAATTATAAAAAAACTGCCTCAAACAGGAGAGATTATTATGTACAGTCACCGGACGAGAGAACCATCCGGTACCCTCTTGGTACCGAGCGTCGGTACACTTTTGGGGTGACGTGACGCATTTTTGTTGGCCTCTGGATGACGTCCAGACTCTACACAAAATAAAAATTCCTCAAACAGGCCCTAACATTCCGCTAAAAATTTTCAGTAAATTCGTAACAGTGAACTGCAACCAGGGCTACTGTCAAGGGCGGAACCACCTTTGGGTGAGGGGGGGCAATTGCCCCCCCTTAAAAAAATAATTTTTTTTTTATTGTATAGTTTTTTAGGTTTTTTAATTTTTATTATAAGAGTTTTTAGGCAATTGCCCCCCCTAAAACTTTTAAAATACTATGATATTTAGACAATTGCCCCCAAACAAATATTAAAGAGCATTCATCATTTTATTTTTAAATTTTAATTCCAAAAATATCCTTACAACCAAAATTTGTTCCGGGGGCGCTGCCTCCAGAAACCCCCGCAAGGGCGCTGCCACTTGACCCCGCGACCTGACCGGGTAGGTCGACCCCCGCTGGGGGCGCTGCCCCCTTGCACCCGCGACATTTATTTATAAGCTTGCCCCCCCTGAAAATTAAGGCTGGTTCCGCCCCTGGCTACTGTAATACATTGAATAAGCATCACAACACTGAAGGGTTATATGTATTTCCATCTCCTAGATTAATTCCATAAATTATTTAGTTTTTCTAAGAATTGCATAATTTTTTCCATCTAGAAAAATTTCACGAAGTAGTGACGGTGGCTAATAGAGCACACTTTTCTCTTGAAAAAAAGGTTACAAATTTACAAAACCTTTCCTCAGAACTTAAAAAAGTCATTTGAAACAGGTTTTTAGTAAAAATTTGGACAAGAAATAGGTATTTCAAGAATATCATGTTCAATCGATGAAGTCACAATCATGATTGCCATTGAATGATTCCGATCAAACAACCACCATGGTAATGCATTTTAGCATAAAGCAGCTACTATTATGCAGTTGCAACAATTCATTGAATCTGCTACCAACAAATCTCAGAAAACAATTGAAGCAGGAAAAAAATCTAAGGAAAATTCATGAAATTTGCACAGGATTGAACATTTAAAGAATGCTGGTAAATTAATCTTACAAGTACCTTTCCGCAACGTAACTGAGATGTTCATCCCGCATGTATAGATTGAAATGGAATATTAAGCACGTCACAGCTCCTCTACTAAGAGACATTGCAATCCTCAAGGCTTTCATCAACTTCCTATCAGATCTGTCATCCACCCAAATGTACGGTGAAGCTCTTGTCTGTATGAAGTTGGATTTCAGCAGACCTAGATCAAGGGTGTTCCAAAGTAGAGGATCCGAACAAGCAGAGCGCCATGCATGGCAGACTTGAGCAACTGGAGCCAGTTCAATCATGTTTAACTCCTTGAATATCTTGACTAGGACATCAGTTTCCATGTCTTCCCATCTCCTCGATGAAGATTTAATTTCGGCCATCCTTGTCAAATAAGGATTCTGAGAGAAAACAAATGGTCATCTCATAAGTTTAATTCATTATGGCAACAAATGTCCTGAGCAAAAAGAGAAGGGCAACAGTAGGTTTGGTTCATTTTAGTGAGGGATGAAACCATAATGAATGATTCACCAAAGGTAAGGATTCCCCCAACACCTTCACCCAACCAAGCCAACTGAAACCATAACCGGAAAAAAACAAAGCTTGCAACTGGAAATGGCCACAGAAACATTGAAATTCTCAGGTACAAAATCGACAGATCAATTTAGTTCATCTACTTAAACTGTTTCATGATAGGACATCTAGTCATAGCAACATCCACAAATTCAAATAAGCATTAGTGGGGATCTAGTATGAACCAAACAATAATAGCATCAGCAGCTCAGGCGTTTGCCCAGACACAAGCAACGAAGAAACACCTCACATGTGTTGGTGAAAAATAGAAAGATTAAAAAAAAAGAGGGTGTTTGAGAGGGAGAAGGGAATGATAGCAGAATAGGGAGGGGTAAAGAGAGATATGGAGGGGTGTAAGATGTCCAATCACAGCCAAACTTCACTTTATTAATTTAAATAAAATAAAGGGAGAATTGCTTTAAGGTTCTAGAGCTTACCTTCATTTATTTTTCATCTTGTCTTTTACAAATTGAAAATATTAGCTCTTTTCAGAGTAGAAATTTCTTTTTGAATCTTTGGATCTGTTCACTTTATGGTAGCAAATGGCTACTAAAAAAACCAGATCTTGTTATTACCAGATGTCTGTTGAATTCATTTTTAATTTCATTATTGTTTGACGGCATCCGATTATTAAAAAAATATATTCGGTTATTACTAGACATATAGTAATAACAAGATGTAAGGAAGCAATGAAGAGATATTTTCAGCAAAAAACAGATTCAAAGAAGGCAGTGGGTAAAGGGCCATTGGAATGGGCGGATAGTAGTTGTGCCTCGTAGTATGCATGTGAGGAAAAAGAGTAAGATGCATTTAGTATCAGAAATAGTTATTATATCAAATTTAAAACTTAAATATAATAGGCATAAAAATAATACAAATTAATCAAAGAACATAAAATTAAATAGTGGTCAGCCACAGGATCTTAGATAAATCTCCCCTAAAATAAATGACCTAGCCAACAAGCATACTCACAATTACTGGAAGAGGAAAGGATGCGTGATGCTCAATATGAACAATAAGAATGATGGGTGAAGCATCAAATTAAAGCTTCGTTTGGGACAAGTTTTGTACTGCTTCCTAAAATGACTTTCTAGTATAAAATTTTATAATTTAAATAAATTTTATGCTAAAAAGCCGTTTTAGAAAGCAACAAAAAAAGCTGCCACAAACGAAGCCTAAGTATGTGAACCATAGTCAAGAAGTTTCCATCATAGCCATCATTAATGTTATCCCAACCATTTGGGGTCATCAGCTGCAACAAAGAATAGCATCCCTAACCCCAATAATAATAATAATAATAATAAATAGCATCCCTAACCCCAACTAAAGAAAGATATCCACATAAACAAATTAGAAGCATTAGCATTCTCTTACATATGCCCTATTTGGATAATTTTGCAGATTTCAAGAGAAACCCTTGGGTTTCATAAGAAGGTTTACAACCATTAGCAACTTAATAAAGGCCGCTAAAACATCTCTGTTTATTTGCTAAAACAAGGCTTACCGAACTAGCTTACCAGCATACTAAAAATCTACACATTAAACAGCCAAAGATCACCATGAAGCATAAAATATAACACTTCAAATTTACGTCTAATGTCAAAGTCCAAACATTCTACAACAATTCCATATATTAAAGGGAAAACATTATAATAATGCATGTAAAAAATAAGAGCTAAATAATCAAGAGATTTACATGGCTAAAAAAGCAAAAATAATCAATATGAAGAAGTTAATACGCACAAGGAAAATGTTAACCATAATGTTCAGGCAACCAAAAGGAACACTATGTTGATACTAATGAAGGTAGAATATGCACTAATAAGCATTACTTAAGTTTCAACAAAATTCATAAAATAAATAAAAATGGAATTAACAAATAACAAATATCAAGAAAGCCTTGGCATAGGAAGAGACAACAAGCATTCACAAAACACCAGGCGTTTCTCGTGCACCAGTTCTGACTCGGATTCCCTCTATGCTCATGCATGTACTAGTTAAACCTCATGCTATCAAGTATACATTTTAATTATCACTCCAGGAAAAAATGTGGTAAAAAAAGCAAATGACATCAACTGAACGGGTAAGATAAAAACGGTAAAAAGCTAACCAAGCTATCCTGCTCACCTGACTAAATGTCATTTTAAATAAATTAATATGTGAAATGTAGGGGAGAAATAGAAATGAAAATGTAATCTACAAATATTTTTTGTATGATATGAGAAATGTGATATGAACATGTGAGAAATGTATGGGGAAAAATGAACTCGGTAAACAATATTCTTTGGAAACAAAACTTGGTTAGCAAAGAAAATAAAAGCGTAAAAAGCATTGAAAGGTGAAAAAATCATTTCATCACTCCGGAATTGAGATGTTAAGCAAATAAATTTCCAAAATCAAAGGAAAGAAAAAGCAAAGTTGATTTAATCACTTTGCATTGCTAAGACAATTGAACAAAACAAAATCTTATGAATTGGAACTGAAAATGGAAAATCCAAAATGGGAACAAAATCAACAGGTAAAATAAAAGATAACATAGGACATACTAAAAAACAAAAGCAAAAAGCAAGAAAGTGAGAGAATTAGATGGAAACAATTATAGAATTGTTAGAATGGCCAGTGGATGGGAGATGATGAGGAAGGCCCCATGAATTGCATAAGAAACTAGTGGAAGAGACATTTTCAAAAGAATAAAAGATGATCGAACAGACGTGTAAGCTAATCCAACTATTCTGCTAAAAAGAAGAAATTTTAAAAATATATTCATCGTTTCTATAAATGCTGAGATATAAAGTTCAAGATGGATTATCCCAAGCTTTCAAATATTGCCTTTGCTTAATGAAATTTGTTAAAGGGAACACAAGAAGACGGCAGAAACCTTAAGGCAAAATATGAATAAACAACAAACATATCAATAATAAGACGGCAGACGATTTCAAAATTAATCAAATTATATAAGAAATTCAGAAAGATGGGCAAGTTATTAGCATGCATGGATTCATCAAAACGTACATTACTCAGGGCTAGGTAGCACTGCCAATCATTTCTGACGAAATCCTCAACTTAGGAATCCTGGGTTTTCCCACCCAGAGGCTAATCACAAACTAGAACTATCGAATTCAAAGCTCAGTAATGAGCTTCTTCCAAAATTTTAACCAATTCTAACTTTTATCTAAGGTTCCTCGCAAAATTTACATGTTTGATAAACAAAAATTGAAAAAAATGGGCCTGAGTTTACCTAGCTCAAAACTCGATACGAAGGGACAAAAGATCGGAATGGAACAAGATCCCCACGTTCTTTAATAAAGTCCTTTGCTGTAAATGGAGGAGAATGTGAGAACAAGAAAGGGGAATGGGAAAAATAAGAAAGTGGAAGAGAAGTATTATGCCTCCAAAATAAGATGTTCTTTAACCCACGATACACACCGGAGGTGCCTCCGGCGAAAACAACTTCCGGCGAACACCTCAGTGGCGGCGCAGCCGTCCGATCTGGCCGCCAATCGCTCTCCAGCTTCGTCTCACGCTCCGCTCTGTATCGGAATATCCGGATCCCGAGGTCGAACCGACAGCTCCCCTGTTAACCAACTCCTAACCAAGCGGCGTGTTTCTCTTTGCCTCGCTTGGTTAGTTTGGGCTAACAGAAACGAGAACTTATTAGGTCCGGTCAATCCAGTGAGATCGCGTCACGTACTCTTACTTTTTGCCGTGCGGCCCGAAGATTTGACCCCGACCGGAACCCGGGAATGCTATGTTCGCATATTGCTAGGTATTACTCGGTATTGCTAGATATTGCTTGGCAATAACGAGAAATACTGCTCTGTGAAGGTATTGCAATACCGAGTTTTTCTAGAAAAATTCGGTATTGCTCGGTATTTGTCTTCACATAATGGTATTTCTCGTTATTGCCGAACAAAATCGACAAATACTTAACAATACCGGGTTGTCATGGATTTAAAAAACGCACGTGCGACATACCCACTATTCGTCGGGTCGGGTCCGCAGTTTTGTGCTTGCGACGTGACGCGATCTCAGTGCCGACCCGAACGTAGCTCTACGTCCATTCACCGGACCAAATAAAAGTTCAACAGAAACAACTCAGGCCAACAATTGTTAAAAATGAAAAATAAAAAATAAAAAAAATTTGCACTCAAATATTCTGATATATGATCTCATTATTATTGAATTTATATTGAAATTAATTATACATTAATAAATATTCCATATCCATATTGTAAATCCAAATGCAAAGAAACCAATAAAATTCGTCATAATATTTTGATCCAAAACTTTTTCGTAAAAATTAAACGATTTTTATTTATCTAAGCCCTAGATATTTTTAATTGCTTAAATAATTTTACAAATTTACAATTGTTGTCTCTTGGGATATTCGCAGCGGTAGAGAAATATAAAGTTTAATGTCTCAGCTTTGTACGAAGATCCAACACAAAATCAGATAAAAGAGATGGTGCGGTATTTATAAGAGAAACCAAGATTTTTATATGGAAAACCATAAAAAGGGAAAAAATCATTGGGCCTAGCATAGTTTGAATGCATCCACTAGTATTTGCACTTGATTACAAATGAGGTTCTTCATTGGAGGGATGGCTTTGGTTTGACGTAACAAATATAGATCATATAGAATGACATTACACAGTAGAAATTGGAAGAATCAATATTGATATGTTAGTTTGGTTGACATGATCATAGTCGGCGGACGGCGGAGGTCAAAAGACTATATTTGGGCGACGGCGGTCGGAAGGACTGTAATCAGCGGGCGACGGAGGTCTAAATGATCATTGTCTGACAAGCGATAGAGGTCGGAAAGACCATAGTCAGTAGGTGACGGAGGTCAGAATGACCATTGTTTGACTACGGATGTCAGAAGGGTCATTGTCGAGTGGAAGTCCAAGAATGATTGGAAGCCGGGTGGAAGTTTGGCGTCAGTCAACGGCAGAGTGGAAGTCCGACATCAGTCGGTGGCTGCGCATAAATCCGGCTTGAGTTGGTGGCATGGCAGAAATCCGACGTTAGTCGGTGGCTGGGCAAATCCAACTTTTGTCGGTGGCCGGGCGGAAATACAACGTTAGTTCATGGCCGGCCAGAAATCCAACGATAATTTTTGATGATATATCAACAATAAACAATTATTTATTCTAATATATTCTTAATTCTATTGTCGAGCAAAAAAATTATTTTTATTGTATGATTATTATTTTTTGAATATATTGTATGATTTGGATGCTGTCAATAAGATTTGATTTATTGTAATACAACATTCTTTGATATGTAGCACTGCCATTTTTTAAACCAAAGGCCATTGTGTTATAATAGTATAATGCATTGTCTATGCTAAACATCAACTTCTCATAGTCAATCAGATACATTTTGATTTAATGATATCACTCAATCACATGTTCGTATTCATTCACAATATTTGTATTAATAGTAAGCTTATTTTAAAATACCAAAATTATTATTCTTTGCAAATCGTGCAAAATGCAATAATTATAATTTTATCTAGTGAAAATACAAAATCAACTAGTCAGAATGTGCAGAATAATCAGTATTGCAATATATAAAAAGTTTCACGATAAAAGTTTATTAAATAAAAAATGCTATTAAAATTGCTTTGGGAGAAATCAATAATCAAAATCAAAATATTTGGAAACAGAAATAGGCTGTAAATCACCTACAGCTATTTGAAGAATTTTCGTAAAAGCAGCGAATTGAACTTGCCATCAAAAATGAAAAATCCAACTTTCTCTTTCCTCTATCTTTCATTGCCCTTCTCTTATTCTCTTCCATGGCAAGTCACACTACCAAAAAATAGCTCATTTCCCGCGGAAGCAAATTCATCAAAAATTCCGGCGAATTTTCTGACCAACATAAATTTTCCAACATATTTTTTATTTGCATTCTAATGAATTTATTTCTGACAGAATTTTTTACGAATATTAAAATTTTCTAAAAGATGGCTATAATAAATAGTTATAATTAATTATTTTTGTTAAATAAAGTTAAATAATATAATAACTTATTATAAAATAAAATCATTTAAATTAAATATTATTAAATTAAATTAACTAAATTAATAATTCAATTTCTGACCAAATTAAATTTTAGAAATTTTATATAAATCAAAATTATCTTGAACAGTTGAACTCCTCTTCTCTCTCCTTATGCTCTTCCCTTTTTTCCTTTCCTTCTCTTCTTCCTCGCCGCGACAAAATGAGGATAAATGAAATGATTTGTAATTTTTATTAAGTCTTGATAATGGATTTATATATTTGTCTAAAATTCTGAATTAACAAAACTTCACTTTTCCCATTGCGTTTCCCCCAAAGGAAAAATCTCAACTTGCCAATTTTCATTCTAATTTCAATTCACATGTCTCTTACTGACCCTAATAAATATAAACATGATTGTAAACACCTTAGAAAATATCAATAATTTCAAATAATATTTTAAATCTTATCATGTTTAATTTGAATAATCGGGTGATTCAATCACTGTAGAAGTAGTTATTACAGTACACCCACCTATCAAAGGGATGAGTACTCTGATGGGTTGATCTCTTATGATCATGATAATATCTTCTCTCAGCCTCCCTAACACCAAATGCGAGTTCTTTAGTCCTTGGAAAATTGTCAAAATTGTTCTCTTCTCCTTATTGGCCACAATTGAAGCACCAATCTCTATGTTATACTCGGCATTAATATGATTGATGGCGAGTTCGAGCAACTCATCTTTTGTTTAGAGTTTGTTCGACCATCTCTGATGAGAAAACAGATTATGATCCATGACTATTTTGAGGGGACAAAACTATGACATCTTAATAGGGCATGTCATCATCCCTCATTAATCACCTTTGAACCAAAGAGCATAGATGCTCTTCACTCTACATTTAGAAATCACTGCAACAAAAATATTTATAAAACATTTGTAATTATAGCCTTAATCTTGAGTTTTATCTATCACAAAAGATAAAAATTGCGATTAGGATTTTTAGCTATGGAAAATCTTAAAATTAGGTTTACACATCACTCTCATGTGAGCAAAATCTCTTTGTAATGCATTACGACTATTTAGCCTACTTACTATAAATAATTTGCATTTTATATTCTCGCAAGTCTGAGGTGCATATTTTTAAAGCTCATGCTTCAATTTGTTGATGCCATTCTTTTTGCTGATATCCTCAATTTTTGCTCTAAGAAGTGTTATCACTTAGGCTTCGTTTGGAATGGCTTTTTACTGTTTCTTGAAACAGCTTTTTAGTACAAAAAATTTTAATTTTATACTAAAAAGTTGTTTTAAAAAGCAATTTGAAAGTCATCCCTAACGAGCCTTAAGTAAAAAAAAATGCAAAAATTGCTCCCTATCAATAAAAAAAGTTAAAAATCTAAAAGAAAATAAATTTATTTGATATGATATTAGTCACTTGTTGTTATTTGGATAATAAAGACAATGGTAGAGGACTCCTGAAGAATAAGAATGCTCTAGAACTACAGGTGGCTCTTAATGTGAACATCAAAGACTATTTCTCTTAAATAGGCTATATCTTATTATGGGTGGTTGAAATATTTTGTAGCTGTAGTTTTTTTATTGATCTTTTTCATAATATTCTCTTACCTGTGCAAAGAATTATTACTCCTTTTTTAAAAAAATAATAAAAAGAGGTTGACATGCATTTTTCTTCCATAAAATGGAATAAAATAAAGTAAATGTTTTGAATCTTAGACTAGTATTTATATATTATTTTTTATTGTACGTCATACTTAAAATATTTGCTTCTAAAGAGCGGCAATGATCGAACAAAATACAAAATCTCAATCAAATAGAGTAAGAGGTATATATGATGTATGATTATTCATACAAAATTTCAGTTATATACATTGACATAGAATTGTCATGTTGAGTTGACGTACTGGACAGTCCAAGCTATACTTGCTAGTTTGATCGATATTAATATAGCTTGACCCAAGGTCATTTCTGGTACGGGTGTCAATTATTGACACGACCTGATAATCTGATTTGAATTTGACCTAAAAAATTCTGATTCGGGTCGACCCGTTTAACAAACGGGTTGTGTTTGGGTTTTATTTTTCAACCTGTTAAAAAAAAAGAATGGGTTCGGGTCAACCCGGTAACCTGAAATTGACCCAAAATAGACTCGATAAACCTGACTCACCGCTTCACTCTTCTGCAGTCTTGAACTGCACGTGACGCGTATGTGCGTTCGTGTGCAATCACCCTGCTATCCCCGCACTTTGGTCTAACTGTCTGCTGTCCCGCTGCTCCCGCCTAACTCGCACAAGCTGAGTGATTGGGTCGCCGATAGACCGGTTGACATCAGTTCCAGCTGTCACGCACTCTAGCTCAAACCGCAGAAGCACAACGGGAAGCAATTGAACTCGAGTAGTCTCCCTCGCTCCGTCGAAACGCTCAAACTAGCGGTAGCCTTGACACAAGGCGCCAAACTCGCTTTAGGCACGTTCGAGAATCTCGTATTTCGAGTTTTACGCTGGTTGGGTCAGGTTAACCCGGTAACCCAACGAGTCGGGTCCGGGTTAGAAATCCTGACCTTTTTGCATCACCGGGCCGGGTTATGGTCAACCCGTTTAGATCCGGATCAATTCTGATTGGATCCAAACCTGACCCATTGACCCGTTTTGATGCTCCTAAATTCATATCGAATCCCTGCATTCAACCGCCTAGATCAATCATTATCATATCAGTAGCTACTTTGTTTGCGTATTATTTTCCTTATTAGGACCTGCTGGTTATTCTATCAATAGTTCCCATGATGACAACTACTCTCTCGATGTCTTTCTTTAACATTATCTAATCAACAATAACTAGCCTTTCATTCCCTCTTCGACTTACATCTTCCACCATGGATGCCACTAGATTGCCTTCTAATTGACACCCTCATCTTATGGCCAACATTTTGTTGTGTGATGTATTTTTTTTATCTATTAAGGTAGAATCGAATAATTATTAGGTCCGGACATCTGACATAGCTCTACATTCGGACGTCAATAACATGCCGCCACATGCTCTTACTTTTTACCGTGCAGCCTGACAACCCGACCCAGACCGGAACCCGGTATTGCTATGTTCGGGTATTGCTAGGTATTGCTCAGTATTGCTAGGTATTATTCGGTATTGCTATGTAATACTTGACAATAATGAGAAATAGTGAAATACCACTCTGTCAAGACCAATATCTAGCAACACCTAGCAATACCGAGTAATACCTAGCAAAACCGGGGTATTGCTAGGTATTGCTCGGTATTGCTAGGTATTGGTCTTGACAGATTGATATTTCTCGTTATTGCCGACCAATACCGAGCAATACTTACCAATACACCGGTCTGCACAAATCAGCAATACATAGCAATATCGGGTCCGGGTCGTTGGGCCGCGTGTAAAGAGTAAGAGCACGCGGCGACATGTTATTGGCGTCCGGATGTAGAGCTACGCCAGGTGTCCGGACCTAATAATTATTCGGTAGAGTCCCCCCCCCCCCCCCCCCTCATTGTATTATGCATGTAAACTATAAAGCCTAATCGTAAATTATCCGGAGGTGTTGTTTGCCTAACAAGTGGAAAGACTCTATGGCCTTGTGGTTGAAGAAAAATTATTCTGTACGGATATCGAACTTCGTTTAGAGACCAAACATAATGCACCATGACTTGGCATGTTCTGATTGGTCTCCGAACCGTCTGGTGGTCCGCACAGAATAATTTATGGTGGTTGAGAGCTTTGACTCTCACTATGATAGGAGGAGTTCTACCACATTAATTTATGTTTTAGTCTTCACAATGTCTTAAAAAGAGCAACCAGGAGAAAAGGTGATGGGGACAATGATGTGCATTTTTTGCTTTTGGACTTTTTTGTTCCCAAAGAAACTATGTTCTTCTAGACATAGAAACTTTTGGAATAGCCTTCTAGTATTTATTTATTTTTTAATTATAAATTCGTAAAATCTGAAGTTTGTTTGACATTTCAAATAATTTTTTATATATTTTTTAATTATGTTTCTTGCCTAACTTTTAGTCATAATTTGGACATGTAGTTACAATTGTTTTACTATTTTTATAAGTTGTTCCACTAAAGTATGAAAAATTATAAGAAATTCATTATCATTTTTCTTAAAATTATAATATCATAATAAATTTAAAATCTTCATATTTTTCAAGCAACACAGGCCAAGCAAACAACATTCACAAAAAAAAAGCTTTTCTCACTAGACAAATTAATTTCAAATTTTAATTGGGTTTACTTATAGAACCTAATTATTATACGGGTCCAACCCGAATTTGTTTAAAAGAGTTCTTCAAGAAATGAGAAGCCTATACAAATTGGAGGAAGAAGAGGATAGTTGGCTTATCACAAGGCTCATACCTTATATGTATTTGCCTACACTTGCGCAAATCCACCTTACTTCTGTGTGTCGTCACTTTGCAAGTCTGATTGTCTTGATTTCTCAAGACCTAGCCGCCTAATGCCCGAATAAGCCCTCATTAGTAAGTTCGCTAACCATCTCTAACTCCATCCCCAACAAGCCCATCAGCCTAGAGAGAGAGAGAGAAAAAATTTTATATTAATCCAAACATAAAATAGTATCATAACATCATTTCACAACTAACTAAATATTAAAAAAACATTTTGAATGCATTGATTTTTTTTTATATTAGATTTAAAATTAATTTGAATTCTAAAAAGTTGGAACTAAACAATCCTCATGAAAAACTCATTATGTTTATAAAAATTCGATTTAAAATTAAATTGTGGTAACATATGCACTCATTTGCCCCTAGAATGAAGGCAATTTGGCTTTATATGCCTAATAATATATGCAATTAACCAAATATCTATGATATATTTTTTGTTAGAGAAATATCCTAGGAAGTTTATTTTTGATAAAATTACTCTCAATGAGTGATAATATCTAGAATTCATGGAATATTTATAAAGTTAGAGCCTTCCAAAACTAGTTTAAATTAGTTTGAATCAATTTGAACCTAATTGAAACTCAAGTTCGAACCTAATTCAAACTTGATTTGAACCAGTGCTCGAACCTACCCCTAGCGAGCTCTTGTCAACGCCTTCCAGCCAATATTGGGCATGAAATCCTCTTCTCCTTCACATGATGTTGTCTCATCAATGTCTTTACCAAGCGAGCTTCGTCATGAATGTGATAGCCTATACAAGTCAAAATACGGACATTATTGTGAACTTCTTATCTCTTTTATATCTCAAGTTCAAACCTAATTCAACACCCTCCCTTTCTTCTTTATAACTTTGTTATTTAACTCCTAGTCTTTCACATGGCGCTGGTCCTATCACCCATTTGCTAGCAAGATCTCATCATCATTTTTTCACCTCTTCTTTATTCATCTAGTGGTTTTCATTCCCTAGTGAGATCTTGCCTTGAAATCCCCATCTCTTCTTCGTCCTTCAATGCCCTAACTAACGGGAAATCATAGCAACTTTTGATCTTTTCTTTGTTGGCATGCACGATTTTGTCAATATTTGTACGACTTTAAAGTGTTATATTATGTAAATAGAAGATTAGAAGTTAAATATGTAAATAGAAGATTCTGAACTTTATATATGTAGATTACCAACATCAAATTTACACACGAATTTAACAATTTGAAATAATTCAAGTCGCAATGATTTAATTGTTGGAGAAAGCTATTTTTTATGTTCGGACTATTTGGAATAGCTTTCTAGCTGCTTTGCTTTTCAAATAGTAACCAAAATTTCATTTTGATGCAGTTTTTTTAATTATTTTCTCATCATTTTTAAAAAATTTCTTTGATGAAAAAGTTGTTTTACGCAACCAGTGTACCAGAGTTACTTCCTCACAACCAAGGGTTGAATTGGGAAAAGCTCAGGATAAGCAATTGCCCACCTTAAAATTCTTTTTTTCTTTAAAAAATAAACATTTTAACAATAATTCCCGCATTCAATAAACTTATTTGCCTAAATTCTAAAAAAAAAAAAAAAAACTAATTTTCTATTTCATACATAAAGTATTCATATAACAATACTATTTTGCCCACCCTAAAAAAAGAGGATGATTCTGCCCCTATTCACAACCAACTTTATAAATGCTGTAGCAATCCCAGAGAGCCTAGATTCAAGTTGTGTATATTAAAGAAGATTTACATACATATTATAAAATTTTTATGTATTTAACTATCTAATAATTAAAATTTTTATATTTATTTATGTATTAGCTTAGTATCTAAATTACATATAAAAATATATAAAATGATGATGATAATAATAATAATAATAATTCTTTAATATTATTTATAATTTTGAATGTTATATAAAAAAATATCTAATAATTTAGTGATATCTATTTAAGTTCGACAAGTAGCCACCATCAGAATTTCTTCCCACTACGTTCTCTCCATCGCCCAACAGGAGAAATTTCTCCTCCCCCAGGTCCAACCTTACGTACGGCATCCGGTTCCCCGCGCACGAGCCATCCACGTGCCAATCTTGCCAATCGCCGCTTCCCTCTTCTCGATCTTCTCTTTTTTATGCTCACGAATCCGCACTGATTCTTCTCTCTGGATAAAGCCTTAAACGTTCTCAATCTTCTCACTTCACCTTTTTATTCGAATTTACTGAGAGTAGATCTCCTCGTCGTTTGAGCATCCCTGTAGAAGAGGGAGCTAAATGTGGAGGTTTGGTCGTGGTGCGTGGAATCTCCGGCAGATGCGGAGGTTCTCCGTTGCCGTTCCCGGCCCCTGCATCGTTCACAAGCGTGGGACGGACATACTCCACGATCCGTGGTTTAATAAGGTTTGGTTTGTGTTTAGATTCGGATGAGTTAGGTCATGTGTATTTCATCGGGCGGTCATGTCGGATCTGATATGTTTCTGTTGGAAATTCCTTTTCTTGATGTTGATTTTTCTGTTGGTTTTTTTTTGTAATGCTTGGAAACGGAGTTTTCGATATGTCGGATTTGGGGGTTTTTTGTTTGAGTACGAGGGAAATGCCGTTGGCCGTGTTTAATTATGGTAAAGTGTTTATTGAACTTTGTAACGCTGCCAGCTAGATAGCGCTGGAATTTCGAGTTCAGAAAAATGTTGGTGCTTTAAATTGTGTGATTATGTTTGATAGAGTCTTCACTCAGATCACTTGATTCTATGGTTTATCCGCTTCAGTTAATAGCCCAGAGGGGATTGGGAGAGTGCCATCTTGCAATACGCTTTTTGAGGTAAAATCTATTTTGCAGCTATTTTGTAATCGGGTGATCTGATCACTTAAGAGATTTTTCACTCGTTAAATACTCTATAATGTAACAAGCAACTTTCATTTTATGGGGCACGAGTAAAAAATGCGAAATAGTCAAAATTATTACCAGCAGATTTATTTGATTATCCTCCTTCAACAACATACTTCTTAACCTTTCTTTTTTCTATGAAATATTAATCTTCACAGAACATTATTAGCTTGTAAATCACATTCTAAGTTAATATAAACTCTTTGCATAGCTGGGATAATACTCATAATCAGGATTATAGCTGGAAGTTTTTTATTTCAGTGGTAGTCTGTTTTTCTTGATACATATTAGCAAATACTGCTTAATCATTATGCTTATTTCTATTTTTGATTTTCCTTCGAATAGGATACTGGCTTCCCGTTGACAGAAAGAGATAGACTAGGGCTTCGTGGCCTCCTTCCACCACGTGTTATATCATTTGAGCAACAGTATGAACGCTTCAGTAAGTTTTAGTCTTTGAATAATGTGTCTTGAAGTTCTATCCACCAAGTTCTTTGCTTCTACAATGCTATTGCATTGTTTGGTCAGCTTTAGCTGCTGGAAGCAGCACCATGTCTTGTCTTTTTTTTTTTTTTAGCACAATGTCTTGTCTTGTATACTCAAAAGTATTTATCTTAAACATAGCCTATAGGTAGTGTTGCAAAAGGATTAATACTCATGATTTTTGTTATCCGAGTCTTAATTTGAGAATTAGTATATGCTTTAGCAAATTCATCTGAGCGTATATAGTGCAAATGCAAAGCTTTGTTTCTATTGCAGTTAAGACTTTCACTATATGGTGTGGTTAGGCAGCACAAATGGCAGTTTAAGGGCTATCAAACATTGTCAATTTCATTTTTGTGTTTCTAAGGCTGGCGTGCATGTGCACGCCAGTGTTTAACTCTATTATCTGCCACTTGCCAAACCATGCTGTTAATCTCTGAGCTAATTTACCAAATGAGCCGCACACTAATGTCGTGAGAAATTCATTTTCAAGTCAATTTGTTTTTTGAGAATTAATTTAAGCCACCCATTTTGTGTTGTCAAAGATTGAAAAGAACCTCCTCATTTTTGTACCATGATGATAATTTATGAAGACCAACTTAGCACTTTAGATGCTCATAGTAAGGGTTTTGGTAATGATATTCAAGTTCTCAAAAATTTTTTTTTTTTTTAAATCTCATTAAAGAGTGCCCTTTAAGTTTCAACTTTGTGCCTCTCGAATATATATTTGAGGCGCTCTAATTCTCTTTTTCCCCCCTCTTCTTTTAGTGAATTCATATCAATCTTTGGAGCATAATACAAGAAGCGAACCTCCTAGTGTTGTAGCCTTGGCTAAGTGGAGGATCCTAAATAGATTGCATGACAGAAATGAGACATTGTATTACAGAGTAAGTCCAACTTAATTCAATGATCTTAAAAACAATTATTATTTTTTGCATAGTGCATTATATTTGCTTTAATAAATTCCAATATTTCTGTAATAGATGAATTATTTCCTTTGCAGGTTCTCATTGATAACATCAAAGATTTTGCTCCCATAATATATACTCCAACTGTAGGTTTGGTATGTCAAAACTATGGTGGCCTTTACAGACGTCCACGGGGAATGTATTTTAGTGCCAAGGATAAAGGAGAAATGATGTCCATGATCTACAATTGGCCATCTAAGCAGGTATATTTGAATTTCGACTGCCTTTAAGGTTTAATGAATGTTTTTTTTTTTGCTTAGCTTTGTCTTCTTCCTAAGAATAAATTTTCATTTTCATTTAGGTTCTAGGCTCGATGCTTCAGATGCTTAGAGGAAGCACCATCTGATGCTTGATACATTTGTTTGATTTCAATAAATTAAGCACTTGGGCAATGCCCCTTCTCAGATGCCAAATAAAGCACCCTTCTTTAGCAGTAGTTTTTTGGCGCTTGAAATCTGCATATTTTTATAGAAGTTGTCTTTTGACATTTTGCATTGTAAATGTTATGGGCTTGTATTTTTGCTAGTTGTATGTGGCTATTTATTTTTGAACTCTATTTATTTAATTTATGAATAAGATAAAATCATAAAAAAGACATGAACTATTTGATAAAGGCTTGTGAGATGATATATTTGAATTCTGGTGACATATGCGTTTGGACTTTAAACAATTTAGCTATGGCTAATGTCAATATGGACATCATTTTTTTATTGTAATCATCATCTTCACTGCTGAGTTATTGTTGGTGCCGAAATATTTTTTTTCTTTTTGGTTATGGAAGACTATCTCATTATTAGTTATTTTATAGGTTTATCTTAAATGTTTCTCCTGATTGTGTCACCCTACGCCTTAAGCCTAGTTTGGGCATTTGTGCCTTTATGGTGCTTTTTGTTGCCTTAATAGTTATAATATTACACTTTCAAATATCGAATGCTTAGATAAAAGCTTGAACCTGAATGGATAATGTAGTAGTATTGTATTCTGAACCTATTCAAGTCTCTTCGCAGCATCTTTCAAAAATTGACAATGTCAGGCGTGCAATGCTTAGCTTCTAAATTTTTTCTTTATGAGGTGTACACTTAATCGTATTCAACAATAATGATATCATATTCTGTTTTATTTGGGTACGAAAGGCATGTGGCTTAGTATGGAGTGGGGAAATTTTATGAAGTTTCAATGTGTCAGGCAATTCTGTCTAGTGTTGCAATCCCATGCATACCTTGGTGCATGCCTATGTTCTTTGAACAGTAAAAAAATGAAATCTGTTTCTCTGAAATCTGCAAAAATGCTTGCTTTTCTTGTTTCAGAGCTTTAAAATGCTGTTGTTTTTGCCAATTTTTTAAACAAAATATCCTGGCATTTTTTCTTTTTTTACAAATTCTCTTTTTAATTATCTTTTCTTCAAAATATTTTGAACGAATTATTACATTAATGCGCTTGGAATCTTCATGTACATTTTCATACCTGATCTGCCTCACGACTTCATTGATTTTTCTTAGGTTGACATGATTGTCATCACCGATGGGAGCCGCATTTTGGGACTTGGTGATCTCGGAGTTCAGGGAATTGGAATACCGATTGGAAAGCTTGACGTGTATGTTGCTGCTGCTGGCATGAATCCCCAAAGGGTATCTTTTCCTCCCACTCTCATATTGTATGTGGATTTGTGTGCTCATTTGTGTGTGGGTGTGCGATTTTTTATAGTATGTTTGTTCATGTTGTCCCTCATTGAACGGATTGATTTTTGAGGATATCAATCTTTGCATCATTTTTCTGCTTTACTACACAGTTACGAACATGACAAACAAGAACTTCGTTTGTATGTTGCATCCAGCTGGGGTTTCATTTATACTTGTAATTTATGCATGTGTTTTTCTACATATACTCTGCTCATATGCCGCTTTGTTAATATAAAGTGCTACACTGTCATCAGATGTAGTTTAATGCATTTGTTTTTATTTTTATTCTTTTGTGCTTGAATAGCTGGTTGAGTTACATGAGTTGCTACATCTGTTTCTTTGCACAATTCTTTATTATTTTTGCATTTGTGCTTTGGGACAGTTTGGGTTATCACTGAATACAACAACAACAACATCAAGCCTTTGTCCCATTATGTGGGGTCTAAATTTATTATTTGCACTATAATGGATTATCACTCTGTAACATCTTGCAAAAAATAACACTGAATCAATTAAAGCGGAGTTTGTATCACAATAATTTGTTTAAATATCACTTTTGTCCATGAGTTGTAAATTATGCTTCACATTGGTTTATGTTTTTAGAACCCTTTATTTTGGTCCCGCTCATATTAAGATTTTTCCATGAAGATCATTTTGTTGAGTGAAAAGTAAGGTGATTAAGTGAAAGTATAAAAAATACCGTACCTTTTTCCCTCTCATTTCTCTATTGCTATTCTGACGCTACAATGTTTGTTTTTATTACCTTCAATATGATGACGGTGCTTCGTGTGGCTTTAGTGCAGATCTTGTTAGCTCACGCCTCCAATGAGGTTGTTGGTTTCCAAGATCTTTTAGATTTGTGATAGTGGTCCAATCACATGTCAAAACCTTGTTTATGTCATTGACTTCTCGGGTGATTTCGATGGGCTCAAGAGTGATATTTCCAATGAGTTTCAAGTCCTAAATCACATATCGCTTGTTGATCCAATGACAACAAAGCAGGCCTCGAGGCACCCCATTACCTTCTCATTTCTATGATGTTGACAACTCTGATGAGATCATTTATAATATGACTGGAGATCCAAAATCTCCTTTTGCATGCATCAACTTCCAACATTGTGTCTCCCTAGAAACTTACCTGCTCTGTAAGCAGACCATAAAGATCACTTAAAATTGCCCACTTTAGGTTTCTTTGCCCCTCACCTCCCTTCTTTCCACTTAGACTTATTTGTTCTGCATAAATGTGGGAAGCATCCATGTGGTAGATGAGTTCCTTGGTGATTAAAAGTTGACCAATAACATTGTCATTGTTCTTTTCAAAAAGGCGTTAGATGAAATGCCTAAAGCCTTCGATCCTATGTAGTTCTAACAAAAGAGATGATGACGGGTCAACCTCAAATGGATTCAATGAGCTTGCTTGGATTTTACAAGCTTTATGTCCAGCTTGATTCCGACTGTGATCCCACCTTAAGTGGGCGGGTTTACACAAATTTCTATAAGCTTGTAGAACTTTGCGAAGGAAAAAGGATCTCTAAGAAGACGTATATGTTGTCTTAAGGACGAATCTAGAACTTGGGTAAGAGTATTTGGTCCCAAAAAATTATAGCTTTCAGATTTACTGAATTATTCTCGCTAGATATTTGCAAAAAGACAGATGTGTACTTATTTCTCTCAATTTTCATAGTGGATTTCTTGGTGTGGTGTGGCTCCGTGGTATTTTTTCTGTTTTGGGTTTTTCTACGTTAAATCTTGGTGTCATTTATTTTTTCCGTTGCTTTAACTTTCTTGCTTGTTTCGTCATTGTGGTGTTGGCTTCTCCTCATCTCATCCTTCATACCCCAACAACTGGTATTAGAGCCAGGTTCTTTTGATCGAGTAGGAGTAATGGCGAGCGAATCAAGATACAAGGTTGAAAAGTTCAATGGTTTGAACTTAGCATTCTGGGGGATGAAAATTGAAGATTTGTTGTATCAGAAGAATGTGTATTTACCATTGGAAGGAATCACCAAGAAGCCAGATTCAATGACTATGGAGGAATGGGAGGTTCTTGACTGGACTCCATCAGGTTTGATACGGCTTTCATTTTCCTCATATGTTTCATTCAACATTGTAAATGATATGAATACATTCAATCTCATGGCCGCACTGACTAAGATGTATGAGAAGCCATCAGCCTCAAACAAAGTGTTTTTGATGAATAAGTTATTAAGTATGAAGATGTTGGACAACACCCCAATGAAGGAACACTTAAACAATTTGAAAATTGTTGGCATCAATTTTGATGATGAGGTGAGGGCATTACTGTTGTTATCTTCATCGCCAGAAAGTTGGGATGAACTTATTAATGCTGTAACTCTTCAGGAAGTTCAAAGTTGAACTTTGAGAATATTTTGAAGTTATTGCTTAATGAAGAAATTCACAGGAGGGTGAACGGTGAATCTTCAATTTCTGCTCTGAATGTTAAAGCAAGTCGAAGAAGTTTAGAGAGAAATCCAAATAGAGTGAGATCTAAACCCAAGAGAGGAAAGTCTACTTCAGGTAAAGGAAAAGTTGTGTGCTAGAGCTATGGAAAGAAGGGTCATTTGAAAAATGACTGTACAGTTCCAAAGAAGGGCAGTGGTGGAGGTCAAGACAAAAATCATTATGCAAATGTATCTACAAAAGAATGTCAGTCAGATTCTCTTAATTTATCTCTTGATAATTCTGAATCTTGGGTGATAGATTCAGGTGCTTCTTTAATGCAAGTCCTAACAATGATGCATTTAAGAACTATACTCAAGGTGATTTGGGTGAAGTATTTCTCGGGGACAACAAGCCCTGCAACATTGTTAGATAGGGAGATGTTGATATTAGAATGTCTGATGGGTCAATTTGGAGACTCAAGGATGTTAGGCACATTCCTTGTCTGATGAGAAGTTTAGTTTATGTGAGTCAGCTTGCAAACTCAGGTCATGTGACATCATTCACAAGAGATACGTGGAAGGTGACAAAAGGGGCAATGGTTCTAGCTCGTGGCAGTATTGAAAACACCATGTATGTTTTCAATAGAAGAGTAGATTGTATTGGAGTAGTAGATTCAGATGTTGATGGAGGTTTTTTGGCATCGAAAGCTTGGTCATATGAGTAAGAAATGTATGCATTCACTTCTTACTAGAGGAAAACTTCATAGTTTAAAATCTATAGATTTAGATTTTTGTACAGAATGTGTATATGACAAGCAATATAGGGTGAGTTTTTCAAATACTGGTTTAAAGGTTAAGTAAAAAAGGTTGGAGTTAGTGCATATTGATCTATGGGGTCTTGTTCTAGTTATTTATACAGGAGGATCTTTGTATTTTGTTATATTTATTGATGATCATAATAGTAAGGTATGGGTGTATTTCTTAAAACATAAGTCAGACGTGTTTAATGCCTTTAAGAAGTGGAAGGCCATGGTTGAACTTGAGACATGTTTGAAGCTCAAGTGTCTCATATCAGATAATGATGACAAGTATCATGATAAAAAGTTCAAGGAGTATTGTGCTTTGAATGGGATCTTACATGAGTTCACTATTCCAAGAACACCACAATAATATGGTGTTGCAGATCACATGAATAAAACTATACTGAGCGTGTCAGGAGCATGATATTACATGCTGCCCTACCCAAGTATTTCTGGGCAGAGGCAAATACTGCAATTTATCTGATCAATCGTGGTCCTTTAGTTTCTCTGAATGAGGGATTACATGAGGAAGATTGGAGTGGAAAGGAGGTTAGTATATCCTACCTCAAAGTTTTTGGTTTTTCATCCTATGTTCATATTGATGCATGATCTAGGAGTAAGCTTGATCCAAAATCTATCAAGAGTATATTCATTGGATATGGCTCAGATGAATTTGGCTACAAATTTTGGGATTAGAAGTTCATCAGGAGCAGGAATGTCAAATTCAATGAAAGTGAAATGTTTAAGAATAGAAATGAGACTTCTGAAGATTCTTCCAAATATGTTTAGATTGAGGATGATGATAATCAAGAAGATAAAGCTGATAAAACACAGAGGAGTACCTCAGACTCCTGCTACTGAAATAAGGAGATCGAGCAGAATTTCAAGGTCAGTACAAATGTATTCTTCTTCATTGTACTATTTATTGCTGATAGATAGTGGCCAAATAGAGTGTTATGATGAAGCCATTCAAGTTGATGATTCAAAGAAGTGGGAGCAAGGCATGGATGATGAGATGCGTTTACTTGAGTTGAATCAAACTTAGGAGTTGATAGAGCTACCAGATGGCAAGAAAGTATAACATAATAAGTGGGTTTACATGCTGAAAGAAGAATCTGATGGTAGCAAACACTACAAGGCCAGCTTGTAGTTGAAGGATTTCAACAGAAGAAAGGAGTGAACTTCACTGAAATTTTCTCTTCAATGGTAAAGATGACTACAATCAGAATTGTATTGAGCATGATAGCAGTTGAGGATTTACATCCAGAGCAGATTGATGTAAAGACAACATTTCTTCTTGATGACCTTGATGAAGAGTTGTACATGGAGAAACCTTTGGGATATATGGTCATAGGTAATGAAGAGCTGGTGTGTAGGCTCATGAGAAACTTATACGGTTTGAAGCAAGCACCAAGATAGTGGTACAATAGATTTGATAGGTTTATGCTAGATAATGGACACATGAAGTGCCAGGCAGACTACTGTTGTTTTTTCAAACATTTTGATAATTGTTATATTATTTTGCTTGTAGACATACTGGTTGCAGTGTCTGATATGGAGAAGGTAAAATATTTGAAGAAACAATTATAAGAGGAGTTTGAAATGAAAGAGCCGGGCCCAACAAAAAAAAATCTTGGTATGAGAATTAGTAGAGATAGAAGTGCATGCATACTTAAGTTGTCTCAGGCAGAGTATGTTGAAAAGGTGCTTCAGAAATTCAACATGAGTGAGGCAAAGCCAGTTTGCACTCCCTTAGTTAATCACTTTTAGTAATCCAAGGAACAATTGCTTAAATTTGAAGCAGAGGAAGAACAAATGAAGAAGACTCCGCATGCTTCATGTTAACCTCTGTATAAACAACTCAAAAGGGGAAGAAGCCATGAAATCTTATGTACAAACCTTGCACCCGGTGAATCCACGAAATCCTCTGTAATCCCTCCCGAAATCTAGCAAGGAATCCCGCTGAAACCCTGTAGCTCGGCGCCGTTGCGTCGCTTCTCCGTGAATTCTGCTCAAACCCCGCTCGAGGTCGCTCTGTTCGCGTCGTTAAAAGGCGAGGGAACTCACACTTCCCCACTTGATCGCAGAAGCTCCCAAATCTTCCACACTCTTCTCCTTCCACGAACACCTCCCGACCTCCTGCTCTCTCTCACGGCCCGATACTTCTCCCTCACATGAAGCTTCGACTCCAGTCGCCACTTTCGAACCCCGACCACAATCCCTCTCCACCTCTACGCCTCCTGTAGATGACTCCCGCTCCCGATCGTGAGCCCCGATCCAGAGAGAGAGAGAGAGAGAGAGAGAGAGAGAGAGAGAGAGAGAGAGAGAGAGAGAGCTTCTTCCCTACCTCCTCAAATCGAAGCCGAACTCACCTATACCAGGACTCCTCCCATTCGTCCTTGAGCCAAATTCCTCCATCCAGCCGGCATCAAACCCCTAGACCGGCCGATTCCGCCTCCCTCCCTGTTTCGATCGAAAATTACGGCATTTTGAGAGGAAACAACATGGGAGCTCACTATGTGAAGGTAGATCTCTCCCTTTCACGTGCGGCTCTGGCCAAGTCCTGTAAATAAGAAGAGGAAAGGGGGAGGGGAGTTTTATTTTATTATTATCATTATTATTTTATAATTATAATAATTTTAAATTAATTAATATAATATTAGTTATAATTAACTTATTTTAATTATGATTAATTATTCTAATATTATTTAATTATTATTTATTACATTAAAATATAATTAATTAACTATATTTGATTACTTTAATTATAATTAATTAATTAATAATAATACTAATAATTTATAATTAATTTATTTTAATTATGAATGATTATTTTATTTTATTAATTAATAATTATTAGTAATTAAATATAATTAGTTAGATTAATTATATTTTAAATATTTTTAATCATAATTAAATTATAATGATTATAGTTAGTTATAATTAAGGTTAATTATAATTAATTTTTTTAATTAAAAAAATTGTATCTTTTCCTTGCCTCGATCCACGTGCCAACATCGACAATCCCGCGAAGGTACGAATGTTCTAAACTCAGATTGTCGCTTTCGTTGTATGCGGCGGACCGGAAAATCGCCTATACACGCCTTTATTATGCGTGGTTGGATGGGACCCCGGTCCGACGCCTACGACTAGACGGGCAATCACCTAAACTCTACTTTGACATTCGTGACGCACCAAAAAACCGCCTATACACGCCTTTATTGTGCGTGGTGGGATGGGACCTCGGTGCGTCACCTACGACGAGGCGGGGTCACTCATAAGTACCTCCGAGCGGGGGAAAGCAAACTATCTTTTAAACAGGTACCGTCAAAGACCCCATACATGCCTTTATTACGCGTGGTGGGAAGAAAGTTCACGGCTGTGGTGTCCTCGTTCGAGGACACCTACCATACACGCCTTTATTGCGCGTGGTGGGAAAGGCCCAGTTTTCTTGTAGTTTTCCCCTAAACGGGGGAGACCGCCGAAATTTCGCTGAAAACGAGATTGTATCTGGACTCATTTGAACTCAAAAAGACATTAATGAACTAAGTGCAAACTTGAATAAAAGGCTTAATTCAAACTCAAAACCAAACTTGGATAAATGATGAAGGAATTGTGTAAGACTTGAGTCGGACTCAAGCTAAACTGAACTCGAATTGAACTGAACAAAGATATGACTTGGACATTTAAACTCAAGCAAAGACTTGAGTTGGATTATAGTAGACATGGAACTTGAACTTGAACTAAAAGCAAGAACTTGTGAACATTGAATTTGAGTTGAGCAACATCAAGTAGAACTTGAATACATAAAGATTTGAAATTGAACTTCAGATTGGATATAAATATAATGAATAAAATTGAATGAATCAAACTTGAGACATGTGCAAGGAACTTGAACTCGGTTTGTACTAAGTGCACAAGGACTTGTGATAAAAGCAAAGTCATGCATACAAACTGTTTGCAAAATAATGATGCAAATCCTTCAAATAAATGTCAGCAGTCAAATGAAACAACTTACGCATGAAGAGATGAGTAATGAATGTTGTGGCATTATAGCAATCAATGAAAATTCAATGTTAAGTAAATACATCAAATACTTGCAAGTGGCAATAGTGGAGGTGATCATAATAGAGGGTGTAATTGCAAATGAATGACAATGATACAAACTCACAATGCAAACTGCAATCCATTTTCAAAGATGCTCACTGTAACCCACATTCAAACAATGATGGTAAGAAAGTTGTAAGTATGGTGCACATGCAACGTTGCATATGACAGACTCCTAGCACTTGCAATGATCCCCACATATATTGAAATGCATATAATAGAATGTGGTAATTCTCGGATCAACACACATATGGAAGACCAAGAATGAATGCAACAACATCTTACAATCAATCACTACTCATTATCAAGCAAGCGCACTAGTCTTATGCAAGCAAAGAAGGATAGTACAAAGCGAATGTAAGTTCCTACTAGTAGCAGTAGGAGCTCCTCCATGCACATGATATGCCATCTACAAGAAGGATACAAGCAAGGATAAATATTTGCAGTACATACAAGCTCTCTATAAAGACTGATGTACGTGCCACATGTCACTTATGGGTAGATGCAGAAAGACTTCAGTAAATGCAGTATCATGAAATCAATTTCAGTATGTGAAGGAATACATCTACCTTCCTACTTGTAACAGTGGCGGATGTACTGAAAAGACCAAAGACCATAACAAAATGCATGAAGAATACGACAAGTGCAAGCTTCTACGACCTAAAGCAAGAGATTAGTTAGTGCACAACAAGCTACCTGCAAAAAGCTATAAGTAGTGCACGACAGCCTACTTGTACAAAACAACAGACAATTCAATCCAGAAGCTGCTATGCCACGCCACCGGATCTGCAACCTTCGTACAAGCAGACAGAAGGCGCAACAAAGTCTCAAAATGCCCCACACGTGCACTATAGTTTGTATACACATAGGTACACAAATGGGTAAATATAATCAAACACCCGCATGGGCCCCGGCGAGCATGTTATTGGTACACACGTGACGTCTAGGGATGCTGCCTGATCCTCCTAAGCAAGTAAATAGGTGTCAATAAGGTTCAATCAATAATTATAAAATGCCCCCAAACACCCGTAAGGGCCCCGACGAGCGTGTTATTGGTACACGTGACGTCTAGGGATGCTGCGCGGGTCGACAAGTGAATTCAAGTTCGAACTCGATCATTCTATACGGATTAATAGGAGTCGACATGGTTCGAACCATCAAACAAATATACGGTGGAGGCGACCGATATATTTGTTTTAATATATTCATATTAGGCCTTCAAGGTCTATAACAATGAAAATTCACTAACAAGGGTACAAAGCCTACGAAACCCGATCCTCGATCATTAGTTTGGTCGAGTTGACAGGGTTCAATCAACAAAAGAGAAATGACCCCTAACACCCTGATGATAGCCGTATTGAATGCAGATCTCAACCGGAGGGGTTCCCAAATATTTTCAAATGTCTCATAAATATCCAAAAACCATTTCAAACAATTCAAAGCTCCATCCAAATACCCACAAAAATTCAAAAATCCAAGAAATCCAAAATCATTTCAAATTCCAAAGATATTTAAAATAAAAATCTATCCATCAAACACATAAAGCAAAATCAATCCACCCTCCGCAACAGTTTGCCGGGGTGGACAAATTCAAATACTACTTCAGCTCACAAAGAGCCAAATGTCCAGTCAAAAATATCACTAGGATCCATTCTCAAACAATCTCCTGCTAGTAAGGACATGGTACGTGTCCTCTAATCGGTAGTTTCGCCGCCAAATGGCATTGCAGGTAAACGGTTATGACCCGGGGCCCTCTGAACCGAGTGGTTTTGCCGCGAAATGGCACCACAGATACCGGTTATGGCCAGAGCCAAACGTTTCTTATTGACATCAAATCCTTGAGATATGAATCAATAGGATATGATCGATAAGGCACAAAGTACTCTGTTAGGTAAGGTGGATTCAAATATGTCCTCTTAGACAAATATCCATTCCTGGTCTACAAGGTACCATTGGACGAAGCAACCCATGACTGCTGACAAGGATCCTTCTGTCAGGCTGGGTCGACTAACTCCTCTGACTAAGTAGACCAGGGACCATGATGGTCTGGGACGACGGAACCATGGGATCTTAATCGGGTCTATCATCCATTCCCCCACCATTCACTTTAAATGCAAGATGGTGAAATTTCTAATTTTAAATATTAAAATTTTCAAATTCCAAACCCTTCAAATTCCACATCCAAACTCATGCTGCTACTATATGCCAGATAACACGTATTCTCTACGTATATGATCGATGACTAGCCTTAATCGAAAGTTCTCTCTCGTGATCGGTAGGGGTAATTAACTATAGGGGCTTGTGCCTATAGAAAACTAGAACTCAGATCATAAAGTCCTCACAAAATGAGGGCGAAATCTCTGGGTAGTGTCTTATCTACAAACCCATCTGCCTTTCAAAATTTACCCCAGAACTCATTTTGTTAAAACTCCCTCGCTCAAACAAAAAGCAAATAATCAGTGCGGCAGGGAGGCCAGGGCCGAATTTTCGGAGCCCACACTTCAGTAGTTGGAAGTTTGATGTATGCTATGATCTGCACAATATTTGATATAACATATGCAGTGGGAGTTGTTAGCAGATTTATGAGTAACCTATGCAAACTTCATTGGGAGGCGGTTAAGTTGATTCTCAGATACCTGAGAGGATCAATTGACAAAGTTCTTTGCTTTGGTGGTGCAGTGATTGATCTACAGGGTTATGTCGATTTTGATCATATTGGAGATCTTGATGGTTGGAGAAGCACAACAAGTAATATTTTTACTTTGAAAAAGACTGCAGTCAGTTGGATTTCCAAGTTACAGAAGATTGTTGCATTTTCAACCACATAAACAAAGTACATTAATATCACTAAGGCTAGCAAGGAGATGATTTGGTTGCAAAGTTTCTTGAAAGAATTTGGCAAGGGGCAAAGGAATGGGAAGCTGCATGGCGACAACATGAGTGCCATACATCTAGCCAAGAATGCTGCATTTCATGCCAGGATGAAGCACATCCAGCTTCGCTATCATTTCATTAGGTCGCTTCTGGAAGATGGCCAGCTATCTTTGGAGAAGATACACATTTCCTTCTCTAGTTTTCTTTTGTTTTTTCTTTCGTGCTTCTTCTTCTTCTTCTTCCTCACATAAACCCTTAACCAAAATCATAGAAGAATATAATAAATATATATGGTTTCTCAATAAAACTTAAAATTTTATTCTGAAATTTAAGAGGAAAGAAAAAATTCATACTTTTCTCTTGATTTCACCCAAAAAGCATTTGCTCAGTCTTCCAATTGCACTCTTGATTGCACCTTCCAATTCATACAATCCACCTTTCAATCTTCCTCTCAAAGCTAAGGCAACTTTGTCCATGTGAAGAACTGTCAAATATTGCTTCATACAACAACAACATACAGCCTTTATCTCACTACGTGGGGTCAGCTATATGAATCATTTTTCTCCTTTGTGTCTTATTAAGAGTCAAATTCTCATTTAAATCTAATTAAAAAAGACCATTTCTAATATTTTCAATATAGGCCAAATCTAATACATCTACTCTCCTAATCGGATCATCGGAAAGCAGACGTTTGATTTCAACTATGGCTTCATCCCTGCCTAAAATTGTTTTTTCTCTTCTCTTGATCTAATTTTCTCTCTTTTTCTCATTCTTTCGCTGGACCGTGGCATCCCCTTCTTGCGTCTTTTGTCTAAGATGGAACCGGCTCATCAATTCCTTTGAATTAATACAGTCGGTTCAACATTATTATTATTAATTTTATTTTCTGAACTAAATTGTTATCAGGCAGGCTTTTCAAGTGCCTATCTTGCTTGCTGCTGTATGGTTTTATTTTGTGAATCTAATTCGCACACCTTTTTGGCTACCTTACTCTGTCGTAGCTGTACAAGCAACTGATCTTATTTTAACATTCTTGAGCAGATACTTCCAGTCATGCTTGATGTGGGGACCAACAACCAAAAGCTTCTTGAAGATAATCTTTGTGAGTAACATTTCTCTTGAAGATGTAGCATTTATGGCAAATGATCATACTGTTTTTTTGGAGATATCTTCTGAGTTTTACCTGCATCTATTTGTTACCAGAACTTTAATTATTCAAACTTAAAATTATAAAGCACATTCTTTCCCATCTTGATTACCACAAATACACAAATATTTTATTGCATGCATGTAATTGCGCTGTCTTGATTTTGGCTCACTACTATTCGTTTTCTTTTTATTATTTGATTTCGAAACACTAATCAAGAAAAGTGAAGTAGCCAGTACTTGCAGCAAAGTTGTTTGTTATTTCATTATGCAGAATAGAACTTTTTGGGGACTGGCCGGTTTACCATGCTCCTTGGTGATAGGGGAGGCAAACAAGCAGGCTAGCTTTGAGTTCAATTTATACAAGTGAAATGCCCAATGCTTTATTTGTATTTATTGCCTTTTTAAATTGTCTTATCTATGAAGCTGTAGTGGTCATTACTCGTGAGATTAAGCACTAAAGTTGGTTGTTCATTCTCAAGTGTGAAGAGTGGCATTATGCTTCTCAGACTGAAGAACGCTATACCGGTTCTTATCATCCTGCCTAAGAAATTGCAGGACTTAGCTTACACTGCTAGAATTGTATTACTATACCAGGACTGAGATTGAGCATATCATGATTGCATTTTTTTTTTCCATTTGAATTGTCCTATCTAATGCTAGGTTTAGTTCAGCAACTGGTGTACTGAAGAGGTTTCTTTTTGAATGATTTTGCATAATTGACATGCGGAGGAAACTCAGGAAAGCTTAAGCTTCAAACAATGCATAAGCTTTATTTTTTTGTTATTTTATTCAAAGAAAGACTAGGTGTTAAATATCATAATGATATATCCTAGCCGTCCCTTGGCATTTTGATCCCACGGCTAGGATGGGAATCTATGGGAGGCTCACCTGGATGATGTCAATCTCCTTCCATATTTAGTTGGCTGATTTAGGAAGGATTATATTAGAACAATTATGCATGATTTTGTAATTATTTATTTCTTTATTAAGTTTTATTGTATAAATCTATAAATAGAGATAATTTTGTACAGTAAAATTAAGCCTTTTTCCTATCCGATTCTTTGAATTTAACATATAGTATAACTAATCACGGAATGCATGTCATGATAAGGTTTGCTAAGTAAACATTTGCATGAAATTGACTAGATGTACCGGGCCATTTATCAAATCGTGGTTTGGCATTCATTCCATCTAAACACTGCATTTCCATCATAAATTTTGTTTTTCTATAAGCAAATAAAGAGCATCTAACTCTATGAAGTACTTCATACCTTAAAAAAGAAAAGGAATAAGTTGAGTCTAGGAAGTAATTCTTGCTGTAAAAAGAGAAGGAATAAGTGTATGACTGTACGAGATCACCATGTATTTTCATATGATGTAGTTGCTTTTGACAGTTAATTGTGATTACAAACAACCACTCGCCCTCTCAATACACACTTCATTTATTCCCAACTACTAACTATTTTCTAGCCAAGTCTTTTTAGGTCTACTTCTACCTTTCTTAACATAACCAAATCTAAAACATCTATTTTCCTAACCGGTCATCAAAAGGTCGTCGTTTTATGTGACCAAACCATCTAAGGAGACTCTCTTTAATCTTATCTTCCACTGGAGCTACTCCAACCTTTTCACGTATATGCTCATTTCGTATCCTATCTCTTAGAGTAAAGCCACTCATCCTCCTGAGCATCCTCATCTCTGCAACACTTAACTTAATATTATGCTTCTCTTTTAATGGCCAACATTCTACACCATAAAGCATTGCTGTTTTAACCATCATCTTATAGATTTTTCCCTTAAGTTTGAGGGGCACTTAAGGGCGAGTGTGGGGTTATCATCAATCCCCTCACCTCCTCTCCCTCCCTTGTTATCCCCGCTCCCCTTTATTTGAAATGTTTTTTTGATACTTTTAAAGGTCACATGATGATTCATGTGCTTATGCATCTGAAGGATCAAATACAATATAATAAAGAAAAACAAATGTTAACCTCAGAATAATAAAACAAAAAAAATCTCGCGTACAAACTTTGCACCCGGCGGATCCGTGAAATTCGCCTGAAATCCTGCCGAAATCCTGCTGCAAACGGCGCCGCTCCAGTCGATTCTCCGCTATTCCTGCGACAGCTCCTCGATCGCTACATCATTTGCGTCGTTAAATAGAAGCAGAGATCCCGCTCTCGACTCTGCTCTCGACTCTGCTCTCCTCTCGTACGAAGCTCTCTCCCCAACTCCCGTCCGATCCACTCAATCCCGTCGCTACTCCCTGCTTTTCCTCTCGGCTGCTCCGACGTCTTCAACCGAATTCCTGTTCGGAACTCCACAGCCGAACCACCTCCTGTGCCGACCCTAAGCCGAGAGAGAGAGAGAGAGAGAGAGAGAGAGAGAGAGAGAGAGAGAGAGAGAGAGGAGAACTCCTTACCTCTCACCCGATCTCCTCTGTCTTTGCCCTGATCCCGACCTCACGCAGCTCTTCCGATCCTCCCATACCCGTCGGCTGAGAGAGAGAAAGAGAAAGGGAGAGAAATCGAACTCTACCTGGCCGAACTTGCCGAACTCCTCCCTTGCTTCGGCCGACTCCATCTCCCTCCTTCCTGTTCTGATCGGAAGCAAACAACAGGAGCTCACTTGCCGTGAAGGTATCTTTCTCCCATTCGCGCGCTCCTTCGGCTTGATCCCGTGAAACCGAAAGGGGGAGAGGGAGGTGTTATTTTTTTTTTTATATATATTTATTATAATTATTATTTAATATAATTAAGTATAATTAAATTAGATTTAATTATAATTAATTATGTTAATTACTAATTAATTATGATTAATAATAATAAATTATAACTGATTAAATTAATTATAATTTAATTGTTATTTTTAATTATAATTAATTTAAATTAATTATAAAAAATGATGCTTCTCTCTCTTGCCTCGAGTCAACGACGACGACTCCGAAGGTATAACTCTCTAACCCTAAAACTCCGAGAACTCGTTTCGATGCACGCGACGAGACAAAACGACCACCCATACACGCTTTTCTTAGCGTGGTGGGAGGGAGTGCGTCTCGACGCTTGCGACGAAGCGGGTAATCACCCAAATTCCTTCTTCGAAGTTCGTATCGCCTTGGAAACCCCGCCTATACACGCTTTTCTTAGCGTGGTGGGAAGGGATCCCGGTGCGATGCGCACGATGAAGCCGGGATACCCATAAGTACCCGCTTGCGGGGAAATACCTGATTTCTTTCTTGCAAAATATTTTCAAAAAAAAAAAAAGAGAAAAGCTTTCTTGCAAAAAAAAAATATTTTTAAAACACCCATACACGCTTTTCTTAGCGTGGTGGGGGATCAAATTTACACGGCCGCGGTGTCCTCGAAAGAGGACATCTACCATACACGCTTTTCTTAGCGTGGTGGGATAGGCCCAGTTTTCCGTAGTTTTCCCCTAAACGGGGGAGACGCCGGAAGGCTGCCGAAATTTCGGGTGAATGCAACGCTACACTTGGACCTCATTTAAACTCAAAAGAACAATGGTGGACTCGGACTTGAACTTGCACATCGAACTCTCATTGGAACTCAACAAGACTACAATGGACTTTATTTGGGACTCGAATGAACCTAACTTGGGCATAATTTGAGACAAAATCAAGCTTAACTTAATACTTAATCAAGTGATATTGTGAGGAATGAGAACTTGATTAAACTCAAAAGAATAAATGCAAGAGAACTCAGATTCAAGTGAACTAAATGTATTGGACATGAACTGAACTTGAACATGAACTTGATTTGGCAAGCATTTGGGACTTGAACTTGCAAGGACAACAGGGGACCTTTGAACTTGGAATAAAAATGTGCAGGGAGCTCAAATGAATTAAATCCAAACTTGAACGAAATGCATTAAAAACTTAAAATTCAATAGTTCAATATGATAACAAGGACTTGTGAACTTGGACATGAATTGAGAAAACAATGAGGAAGTTTGCTCATGTTCATCTTCTCCTATATGCTAGAGAGCATCCCAATAAAGCTTTTCTGTCAATTAATTGCTTTCAGAAAGACTTGTCTAATCTAAATCCACTAGTTAGAGCATGGGCACTACACTCCACAGCTGAGGAAATTACTGTTCTTAAAGAGCTAGTCAATATCATCACGAGTGACCATTCATTTGGAGTTGTTAGAGCTTCTACAGTTGCCTTCAAAATAATATGCTTGAAAAATCTTTCACTCATTAGTATATACTTTAGAAGGCTGTGTGAATCCCTTTCAGATATTGAAGAGTAAGGGAAGATTACTTTGATTGAGCTTCTTTCACGTTATGTAATAGTAGGCATGAACTTGTTTAGAGAGCCTATCATGTTCACTTCAAATGCTACAGAAAGTTGCCATTCTAAATGGGGGTTCTAATGGTCTATTCCATACATTTGATAATCATAACAGTTCTATTGAGAATATTCCATATGACTTCAAAGGAAATTGAGTTTCTTTCACGTTACATTGAAGGATGGGAGGAATGTTTATTACAATATGATTTTACAAATGTAAATATTGGTGAAGATCAATATCACATAAGCTATGTGGCTCCAACACCCATCAAAAATGATAATGTGAGGATTTTATTGCAATGTACATTATCTCTCTTGTAGAGTCAAAATAATAGAATTAAGCTTGCTGTTGCGGTGGCTGGCTATTAGATCATGGCACCAAATAAAAATGTTCAGAGAACTGTAAAGTCAGTTCCATTCCTCCTAAAGTTATTTCCTGACTTGAAATATGCGGTGCTTCATACGGCTCCTCGTGGGTTATTCGATTCTGGATCTGCCATCGATGAAAGTGGCTTCTATAATGATTCAGACCCATCCGCTACCAGCTTTGTGGAGAGTGAGGGGAACGAGTTGGCAAGTGATTCCCATGATCCAGATAATCCTTCTTCTTCATCAATAGCTGATATTAATGAAGATAGAAAAGGAAAATTTATGTTGTCATCCTCCAAAGTATTATTTCTCCCAAACTTCACACGTTCCTAGAGCCGACAAATGTGAATGGCTTGAAAGTAGAATATTCTTTCTTAACAGAAGCTCCAAAACGATCCTCTTTTTCTACATCTTCCATGTCATCCTTGGAGAAATATGAAAGTTTATCAACCATTGATGGGAGATCAATTACAATACCTATTGAAGAGATTACAAGGCAGGAGATTAGTTAGTGCACTATGACCCGCTTACAAAAATCAACAAATAGTGCACGACAGTCTACCTGTACGAAGCAGCGAACAACTCCATTCAGAAGCTGCTACGCCACGCCACCGAATCTGCAACATTCGTACAAGCAGACAGAAGGCGTCTATTCCAAGAATACCCCCGCACGTGCACTGTAATTTGTATACACATAGGTACACCAAAAAGGGGTAAAATACAATCCTAAACCCGCATGGGCCCCGGCGAGCGTGTTATTGGTACACACGTGACGTCTAGGGATGCTGCGCGGGTTGACAAGTGAATTCAGGTTCGAAACCAATCCTTCTATACGGATCAATAGGAGTCGACAAGGTTCGAACTCTCAAACAAATACACGGTTGAGAGGACCAGTATATTTGTTTTAATACATTCATATCAGGCCTCCAAAGCCTTTGATCAAAAGAATTCACTTACAAGAAAAAAAAAAGCCTACAAAACCCGATCCTCTGTCGACAGCCCGATAGAGTTGACAAGGTTCAATCCATAAAGTGAAAATGACCCCAAACACCCCGATGATGGCCGTATTGAATGCAGATCTCAACCGGAGGGGTTCCCAATCAAATATCTCCCAAATATCCAAAATCCATTTCAAATATTTCATAACTCCACCCAAATACCCACAAAAATCCTAAAATCCACAAAAATCCAAAATTTCAGAAATCTCAAATATTTAAAATTGAAATAAATCCATCAAAAACTTAAAGCAAATCCATTCACCCTCCGCAACAGTTTGTCGAGGCGGACAAATTCAAATAAACTCTAGCTCACAAAGAGCCGAATGCCTAGTCGAAAATATCACTAGGATCCATTCTCAAAAAAGTCTATTGCCAGTAAGGACGTGGTACGTGTCCTCTAACCGGCAGTTTCGCCGCCAAATGGCACTGCAGGTAAACGGTTATGACCCGGGGCCCTCTGAACCGAGTGGTTTTGCCGCCAAATGGCACCACAGATAGCGGTTATGGCCAGAGCCAATACGCTCCTTAATGGCGTTAAATCCTTGAGATATGAATCAATAGGATATGATCGATAGGGCACAAAGCTCTCTGTTAGCTAAGGTGGATTTAAATTTGTCTCCTTAGACAAACATTCAACCTCGGTCTACAAGGTCCCCTTGGACGAAGCAACCCATGGCTGCCGACAAGGATCCTTCTGTCAGGTTGGGTCGACTACCTCCTCTGACTAAGTAGACCAGGGACCATGATGGCCCGGGATGACGGAACCATGGGATCTTGATCGGGTCCATCATCCATTCCCCCACCATCCGCTTTAAGTGCAAGATGGTGCAATTTCTACTTTTAAATATCAAAATCTTCAAATCTTCCAAGCTCAATTCTTCAATTTCCAAACTTCCAAACCTCCAAATCCAACCTATGCTGCTACTATATGCCAGATACCACGTATATTCTACGTATCTGATTGACGACTAGCCTTAATCGAAGTTCTCTCTCGCGATCGGGAGGGGTAATTAACTATAGGGGCTTGCGCCTATAGGAAACCAGAACTCAGATCATAAAGTCCTCACAAAATGAGGGCGAAATCTCTGGGTAGTGTCTTATCTACAAACCCATCTGCCTTCCAAAATTTACCTCGGAACTTAGTTCGTTAAAACTCCCTCGCCGAATAAGAAGAGCGAGTGGAGGCCGAGGCCGAATTTTCGGAGCCCACATCAAAAGAACCAAAATTTAGGGTTGTGAAAAAAAAGAGACCAAAATAATCTATTAAAAAAGTGTATGGACCAGATTTTATTTTACCTCTCTCTTTAGGTGTTCATTTTTCACTGCATGCGGGAATGATTTCTACTATATGACAGCACAATGAATTTCATGCTTGAACAATAACATTCAGTTTTTGTCGATATGTTTTCATAGATTTAGGATTACGGCAGCCCAGGCTTGAGGGAGATGAATATTTATCTATTGTTGATGAGTTCATGGAAGCTGCATATTCACGCTGGCCAAAGGCGATTGTACAGGTTTTTTTTCTTTTTTTCATGCAACGGCTGCAGTTTAGGATCAATTGATTAAGATCATGCTTGCTTGTTTTTCAATAAATTCCAGTTTGAAGACTTCCAGATGAAATGGGCATTCGAAACTCTTGAGCGTTATCGTAGAAAATTTTGCATGTTCAATGATGATGTGCAGGTTATTTTTCCTCCCTTTGTCATTTTTCCATTTATGGCATGATTGCAGTGATGCTAGATTGTTATTTCCAATGTGTCAAGTCTATTTATTATCACATATTCTTAAGTTAACAGGGAACTGCTGGTGTTGCTTTAGCTGGCCTACTAGGAGCTGTAAGGGCACAAGGTCGTTCTCTCAAGGACTTCGTAAAGCAGAAGATTGTTGTGGCAGGAGCTGGAAGGTACTTCACAGTCTCCATGATGTGTTTTCATAGCAAGCGGTGTATAAAGTTTGTGAAAGTTCATGTAGATATGACTGCCAGTCATTCAAGCACAGTTTTCATGAGAGCTTTTCCAAATGTTCAGTGCAGGGATCGGAGTACTTAAAATGGCCAAGCAGGCTATGGAGAGAATGCTTGGAAGCAATGCAAGTCTAGAAGCAAACAACCAATTTTGGGTGCTTGATAAATATGTATGCCCAGCTTTAGTGCTTTATCAGTCTTCAGTGTCATATTCCATAAGTATATAAGTAACTATATTTCAAATTATTTAGTATTATGAGTTATATGTTTCTTCTTATGGGCATATATTTTTCAAAATCTATGAATGATTGAGAGAGAAAACTAGTTTGAGTCATCTATATATTTTCTTAGACAAAATTATTCAAATCCATTTTAATGCAAGTAATTGAGCTCGGAACATTGGCTGGTTTATCGTGAAATATATCTTTTCCACTGTTCATGCCGTTTTACTGATGGCTTCTTATCAGCTTTGATGGCACTTGATTGAATGGATTTTATAAAGATCAAATATAGAAACCTGAAACTATCATGTGATATCTTTCTTCTTTTAGTGCTGAAATGTAGGAAATTGATAGGAAACACTTGGATTTCCAAGTGTTTCTCACCAAAACCAAGTAGATCCAATGTAAAACTGCTGTCCACAGCAGAAATCCGCCAAGAAACAGTGGAAAAATAGCAAATCGGGGAGAAAACCGTGGAGAAAAGACTTGTATTTTTACTAATAGATGAAACAGAATAGAAAAAGATACAATTGATCCTCAATTCGAGAGGAGGATCGATCTCTCCCAAATCTCTAGACGCCGCTAGAGCCCAAAGAAAACCTAAATCTACGAGATCTCAAATTTCAGCCAAATTCAAGATGTCCAAACCCTAGGAAAAACAACTATTTAATGCATACAAATCAAAAGGAAATCCCTAAACAGCCCCTACATTCAAATTTCTCTGAAACCCCCCAAAAATCCTTCCTAAAACGCTCTGTTTTAGCGGTCGGCCCGCTCATTCTCCGCCAGAGGCGGAATCCCCGCCTGTTCGCGATTTCCGTCCATGAACCGATCCCGCCTGGACCGGCTGGACCGGTCCAGTGGACCGGTCTAACAGAAAATTTTTTTTTTCCGTAGGAAGCCATGGGCTATTGGGCTTCAACTATTTCTACCTTAATTCTGTAGCTTGATCACACCGGAATTATTGTGAAAAATCACAACCTTGTTTGAAGTATGGAGATTCTTATCATAGTAGGGCTTAAGATTAATTGATTTGAAAATATTACATGCCTTAGATGTGTTGGATAAGAAAATTTTGTGTGAATAATGTTTTAATCACTGATTTCTGCAGGGTCTTATCACAAAAGAAAGGAAGAACATTGATCCTGCTGCTGTTTCTTTTGCCAGAGGCTTTGGTCTAGGTGAGGTTGAGGGACTCAATGAAGGGGCTAGTCTCGTGGAAGTGGTAAGGAATAGCTTGGAAATAATCTCTCCTGAACACATGTATTGAATACATAATAACTGTTGAAATTAATGAAGTTTCTTCACTATTAAAAACTTTCTGAGTCACCTAAACTACTTTTACAGTTAAAACTGTCTGAGTCACCTAAACTATTTTGACAGTCTCAGTTTAATATCTATCACCTATTGAATAATTCTCTCAGATGAACGTCTCATGTTTTTTTTTTTCTCCATCTGCATCAGGTTAAAAAGGTGAAACCTGACGTCCTATTAGGATTGTCCGGAGTTGGGGGTATATTTAGTGAGGAGGTATGTCGACACTTGTAATCATCAATTGCATTATATTTGTGATTTGTGGGTATAAAATTGAATATTTTTTCTTCTATTCAAGCAGTACATTATTCCTTACACATATCCAACAAGAAACGGTTTATTAATAATCCAACTACAAGACCATTCTGTACCAATCAATTACTTCTCTTTTATGAAACAGTTAATGTCTTTCATTTGGTTGAAATGATGGCTCAACCATAAGCTTTCATATGAATTTGACGCAGGATGATTCACGGTTAGAGTTTTATAATACAAGTAGTTATAATTTCTTGTGAAGAAAAAATAAAAACTTGCTGATCATAAGTTGCCATTAAGTCAACAACTTGCTTTCTTTAAGCATAACCAAACAATGTTATATTTAAAAAATTATTAATATTAAAATGATTAAAATAATTTGAGAATTTCAGAAAACATAAAAAGTCAACGAGCAAATTGAATTTAATTTTCACAAGTTAGATTTTTTACTCATAATTTTTTGATCGAAATTAATAGCACCAAACAAATCGATATTAAATAATGTGTATGAAATGGGACAAGTGTCTAAAATACACGTAAGAAAAATTGTGGCTAATGTTTGTATGTGTAGATAATTTTTCTCATAATACTTCTACCCTGCTTGGAAGAATCATTCATCTAACTAGCACTTATAATATTCAAATTTCTCAATTACATGCTTCAAAATGCCTGTATAGATTTATAATCCGATATGGCAAATAAAGTTGGTATGAGATTAATCTCAATTGAAGTTTAAATTAATTCCAAATGATAAAAAAATCCAATTTAATTTTAATTTTCTTAATTAGCCTATCAACAGCAGGCACAAGTCCTTCCTATGCAAATTACGCCTTTCCTTTGAGCGGTAAAACCACATTTTACAAAGGCTTAGTGAATGCTAAGGATTCACCTGCAGGGATGGGAAACCGTAGGATACACCAAGCCCACAATATGCGGTAATTTTAAATCCAGAATTCTCATATAAATCCAAAACTCCTCCATAAGCCATGTATGGAAGTGACAAGCCTCCACCCCTTTAGGTAGCAAGAGATAAATCTAAACAGCCCTTAATTTGAAGTTCACTTATGGAGCCATCATAAGCCAAATTCCAACCCTGCCATCAAAACCTGATGTCTCCAACTTTGAATATCTCATTTTAGAAACTAACATAATCGTGATCAAGATTGAAATCATGCCAACTATATAAATCAACCTAAAGTTAGGAATAAATTCAACCATTTATTGGCCATCACCATAGGCATGGTTTGGATACAAAAATATCAACTAAATGAGCCAACTAATGAAAAGGAAATAAATAAGCTACATTGAAATTGCTGCTTGATGTGATGCTTCAAATATATATTTTTTAACATAGAGCTCATAGCTGGTTTTCTTCGCTGGATGGTTTTTAATTTTTTCTGATTGAGTTGATAAACTGCCATAAAAATTAATCTGACAGGTCCTCAAGGCTCTGCAAGCTTCTGATTCACCTCGGCCTGCAATATTTGCAATGTCAAATCCTACCGCAAATGGTAATCTTTCCTCGTGCCTTGCAAAAATATGTAAAAATTCAGAAGTGGTTTCAATGACTGAATAATAACATTTTGCTTCTCTATTTAATATACCAGCTGAATGCACACCAGCTGATGCATTCAAATATGCCGGAGAGAACATAATTTTTGCTAGTGGGAGCCCTTTTGAAAATGTTAATCTAGGTTAGCCATCTCTCTCATTTCATATACCATTTAATGTCATTGAGTGTCTCATTTAATGAGGATTTATCGGCAGGTAATGGAAAAGTAGGGTATGTGAACCAAGCAAATAACATGTATTTGTTTCCTGGGTATGTAGTGGCCTGTCTGGTAAACTGTATGGAATAGAAATGGATATGCGTCTGCTGATAAATTGCTTCATATTAACTTCAGAATTGGTTTAGGAGCACTTCTTTCTGGTGCTCGCCTTATTTCAGATGGCATGCTTCAAGCTGCAGCTGAATGGTAAGTCATGATACTTTACTTATTCAGAATGCAAGGTATGCCTAAATGCTACCTAATCTTGTCTAGTACTTGGGCTTCGTTTGGGACGGCTTTCTTTCTGCTTCTTAAAGCAGCTTTCTAGTACAAAACTTTTTAATTTTGTACTAAAAAGCTGTTTTAGAAAGCATAAAGAAAACCGTCCCAAACGAAGCCTCAGTAAATCATCACGAGACAACTGAGCTAGTTCATGAGCATGTTAAATTACCAGTGCCATTTTTATTTTGCTCCTTTGCAATGGTAGTCCAGCACAGATTATCAGAGTATGGGGCTAATGGGTAATGCATGAACTGTGAAGTCAAGGAAAAAAAATCTTTCATTATGTGACTACACTAGAATTCTGGTTATCTTGAAGATGGTCTTATTGTAGATTCCATTCGAATCAATTTCTTTGCATCCGTTAAGACTTCTAACGTGGTTTAGTTGCAACCAGCCTGGCTTCGTACATGACGGAAGACGAGATTCAGAAAGGCATTCTTTTCCCTTCCATTTCAAGGTAATAAGAGCGCTTGATAAGGCAGATTTTTTATGATTTATTTCACTCTCATTTGATACTTCATTGCATTTTTTTTGTTTATTTAGAAATATTGATGGGAATCTTCTGTTTGAACATACATGTATAGCCTTGTATCCATGAACACTTAATAACTCTGGTGTTGCTAGTACTGATCCGCTTTAAATCACCGGGAAAATAGATCTACTATTTGATGGAAGAAGGTTGGAAATGGGCACATGCTTCATAATTGTTAAGGGGGTTCCTGATGCCAATCTTCCATCCTTTTAAAAGGAAAATACAGTTTTGTTCCATGTTTATTGTCCTTCTATCTTATAAATTGCCATATATTTCTTCTGTTTTGCTAATCCTGTATCACTCTATCTTGGTGGGATGTAAGAGATTTGGGTCAGGAGACTAATCAAAACAATGAAGTTGAAGGACAAAAGCTCAGAATAGAGGGAAATATGGTTTTGTAGGGCAAATAATGAGTTTGAGTTAAATAATCCATGACCCAAAGGCTGGAGAAGGTTGTTTATTCAAGATCACAAGTTAGAATAATCCATAACCCAAAGGCTAGAAAAAATTTGTATTGCACCCCTTCTGAAAGCAAATCTATTAATTTTCAAATCCATCCTGATAACAAATTATATTAGAATATCTAGAGTAAAATTTTTTTCCAAAATCTTAGCATGCGTTCTTAACACATTTTTCTTGTGTAACACCAATGCCAGCACCAACATCCTCACTACATAAGAAAAATATCAGCTTATTTGAACTCAATAAACTCCAGTAAAAGAGTAACCCAACACATCCAAAGATCCAACAACAGGAGCATCAAGCCTTCATCCCACTACGTGAGGTCGGCTATATGAATTCTTTTTCGCCATTATGTCCTATTAAAAGTCAAATTCTTATTTAAATATTAAAATACTTGTTCCGTTGCCGGGACTTGGACCCGGGTCTCTCGGGTGTATCCTAACCAACTAGACGACAACGGAAAACATCCAAAGATCCAACAAAATAAATCCCTGATTAAAAGTGAAGTGAGCCGAGTATTCTTTGGTTCCCTTTTCCAATTTATGTTTTATTGTAACATATGGGCATATTGCTTGATAATATTGTTTATCACAGTATTAGGCACATTACAACGCACGTTGGAGCAGCTGTTGTACGTGCTGCTGTTGCTGAAGAACTGGCTGAAGGCTGCGGTGATGTTGGCATCAAAGAACTAAAGAACATGTCAAAGGTATTTATTTTAAGACTCTGTTGGTTTCTATCAGGTTCAAATCTCTTAATCTTTCTTCTTATTATACCTTCTAAATTATTTTTCTTTCAGGAGGAGACCGAGGAGTATGTTGCTCGTAATATGTGGTACCCAATCTACAGTCCTCTTGTTCATGAGAAATGAAGTTCATATTTCCCACAAGAAAAATCATAATTATTCATCATGGTTAGCTTATTCTTAGAAAACTATTTATTCGGATATCATTGGAAGAGCTATAGCGTGTCCACTGACATCCTTAGTATGTTTTAACAGTGTTAACAACCATAAAACTGTCATTTTTATTCATCTGGCTTTTTTTTTTTCCCCAGTGAGGAGAAATCATTGGGTGCGGACACTGGACAGAGAGAATCGTCCGATTTTTTCTGTCTATAGTGAAAGCGCAGTCAAAACATAACTGTTACAGTAACTACGCTTCGACTGTCCATTTTCCCCAGTGAGGAGAAATCATTGGGTGCGGACACTGGACAGAGAGAATCGTCCGATTTTTTCTGTCTATAGGGAAAGCATAGTCAATGGACAGTCGAAGCGTAGTTACTGTAACAGTTATGTTTTGACTGCGCTTTCACTGTAGATAGAGAGAAAATCAAACGGTTCTTTCGTCTGATGTCCGCACCTAATAAATTGTCGATAGTGAGAGCTCCTGACCTGAAATATGTTACAGTGAGATTATTATTTATATGATTGCAGCTGCATGTCTTCTATTCGATTGAAGGAATTTGAATTTTTTGGAACGGCTTTCTCACTAGTTTTAAAGTAGCTTTTTAATATAAAAATTAAAATTTTTATGCTAAAATGTTATTTTAAAAAGCAAGAAGAAAGCCATCCAAACGAAGCCAAAATCTCAATAATTTGTTTAATTTATCTATCTATCAATCATTAATCATTTTAGCTGTGGGGTTCAATGATCTTTTATCTAACTTATGTGGTTGCCTAATTTTATAAAAAAAAACATGGTGGTGCTGATTAATTTGGTGTTGGTGGCCATGGTAGATATTAGCCTTGTTGTGCATGGCAAGTTATTATGTGCGGTATCCGGATGTGCCATGTCACCCCGACCCCAGTGCATCTTTGTGATGTGGCGCATCCGGATTTGCCTCCGGACGGTCCAGACACCACACGTAATAATTTGCCGTTGTGCAGGGTCAATTTTTGGTTTTTGGGTGTGGTACATTTTAATCATTTTGATTTGAAATTAAAATATTTTATCAGTTGATTTGTGTTAATATATTTTGATTAATATTTTTTTTTCAGATATTTTGGTGTCTTAGTGATGTTAGAGTTTAATAATTTTAGTTTTTTTATTATAATTAAATTTATTAAAAATGAAGTTCAATGATTCCGAAGTTAATTTTAGAAAATTTTTATTTGGAAATCAATGCTTTGAGATTTGGATGTAATACTATGCAATGACGTATATATATATATATATATATATATATATATAAATATTACGCCATGCATTGAATCTTGAAAATTTAAACAATTCTCTTAATTTTTATGTGTTTAAAAGTTCTGCTTTTGCTAAACAAGGTTATTAATAACTCCATTTTGAGTCAAGTTCTAGTAAAATTTGTATTTGGTCCCTCGCAACTTGTGTCCGAGTTGTCTTCTGCATGGCAAATTATTACGTCCGGTGTTCGAATTCGTTTAGACATCAATCCAGACGTGCCACGTCATCAAAATATAATGGGCCCCGGTGTATTTGGGTTACGTAGCGCGTCTGAATTGGATGTTCGGACGTCTGATGACCGGACGTAATAATTCGCTCTTATGCACAGCTCGACTCATTCAAGAAAAAAAAAGAGCCCTTTGCAATTCATATCGTCGACCGTCGTCTTTCTACGCAACACGCCCTGTGCCTCCAGAAAGTTATTGTCCAGGAGTAGATCCATGCAAGGATCGATAAGAAAAGATACCTTGGCTGTAGAGAGACTCCTACGAGATGACTCCAACTCCATGGATTGGTGAAGCCGCTCAATGGCCTGCCAAGCAATACTTAGTATCCATAATGTCGGGGATGAGTGAGAAAAACATCGCGATGAAACAAACAATAGAGTTAAAGCAGCGGAAAGTAAATGACATCAAAATTTAACATGGAAAAACCTAAATTAGAGAAAAATATCACGGAGTCAGCCCGCACCAAGAAATCTACTATGAAAATTGAGAGAAATAAGTACAATCTCTCTTCTCTCTCACTGCTAATTGTTTTTCTTATCACATACACCATTCTCAATGTTGACACCGAGAAAATATAAGAGAAAACAAGTTACATCTACCAAGGGGTGCAACCCTTGAGAAACTAGAAAGAAAACTGTGCGCTCAGTCTGTCTCACAGAGTTCGTCTCGCAGCACTACAACGCTCAAGCCTCTGTCAGATGATGCTGACGCACTTAAACTCGCAGCATTGCAGTGTCGAATTTAGAGAGCTGTGGCGCTCGATCTGTTCTGCGTCGATCAACATTGAGGCGCTCAAGAAAGTAGCTCCACGCATTGTAGAAAAAAATAAAAAATAAAGTGCAAAGATTTGCGGGATCAGCGGTTCAACCAGTTAAACCAGCGAACTGGTCGGTGCCTATTTTCAAAAACCACTTCGGCTAATATTTAATAAATTTATTATGAAATATTTACGTCAAAAATCAATTTAAAATTTATATATTTTAATTAAACAAGTGTAAAAAAAATGCTTTATAATATGCAACGGCGGACAAGGGGGCCTAGGGGTCACGTGCCTCTTTATGCTCTAAATACTCTATTGAAGGTGCAATGAAAATATTAATGCTTATCTAGACCGCACAACTTAGGATTCGTTTGGGACGACGGTTCTCTAATCCTATGATTTATAAGTAAGGTAGTTAATTGAATCAAATTATAAAAATCAATTGAAGCTGTATTGAAATTGGATATTATATGTATGATAGGATGAATTTATGTTTAAGTTTAAAATTAGATTGTCATATTATTATTTTAATTTATTAATTTTTGATAATATTATTATTTATTACTTTATTATGTTTGTGAAAAAGCCAATATGCAACCATCCTTCACTCATTCATGCCTCCATCTAACGAATTTTTATTAGGTCCGGAGCCGTAGCTCTACATCCGGACGCCAATAAAATATCGCCATGTGCTCTTACTCTTTACCGCGCGGCTCGACAACCTTATCCAGAACGGAAACCCGGTATTGCTATGTTCGTGTATTGCTAGGTATTGCTCGGTATTGCTAGGTATTGCTTGGTAATAACGAGAAATACCGCTCTATCAAGACCAATACCGAGCAATACCAAGCAATACCGAGCAATACCTAGCAAAACCGGGGTATTGCTCGGTATTGCCTTGATATTGCTCGGTATTGCCTTGGTATTGCTCGGTATTGCTAGGTATTGGTATTGACAGAATGTTATTTCTCATTACCGAGTAATACCAAACAAAACCTAATAATACACTGGTCTGTACAAATCAACTAATACATAGCAATATCGGGTTCCGGTTCAGGTCGGGTCGTCGGGCCGCACGGTAAAGAATAAGAACACGTGACAACATTTTATTGGCATCCGGATATAGAGCTACGTCAGGTTCCGATGTCTGGACCTAATAAAAATTCCCATCTAACCCTACAAAAATATATCCTTAATAACCCACTGACCTCGCACACTTCGTCTTTTGCTATAAGCTGTCCCTACGAATACAAGCCAAGTCTCTATAGTTCTTCCACTCTTTTACTTCATCTCCAGCTAGCCTTTAAGCAGAAGGCGATCCTCCCTCTCACTACAGAAAAACTTGGGATTACTGTCAGAGCTTCCGGCCGATATATACACGCCGGTAACGACGGCGTTTTAACCGGCGTCGTATACGACGGAAATATTACGACGGAGTTTCCAACGGAGTTACTGTATTCTATCCGCCAATAATAAAGGGTTTTACTGTAGTGTCTCTAATTTCTTACTTTCTCAAAAGCAGTTAGTCAAATTAACCGATCTACTTCTCCTCGCACCTAATCTCTTTTCTGACCGGCCGATCTCTGCACACGGAAATATTCTTAAGAGTAGTTGAAAGTCTTTTTCATGCTACGTAAAGTCGGGTGTGGATTACTTTATGAATCTGTTTAAATGTAATGAGGGTAATTTTCCTCTCCCTAATCCTGAGTATATTCCTAGGTGTATTGAGGTTGAGGAGAATATTATGCTTTGCCAATTACCTTTGGAAACTGAAATTTTTAATGTTCTTAGGGAAATGAATGGTGATGCTACTGCTGGTCCGGATGGCTTCACGACTAAGTTCTTTCAAAAGTCGTGGGACATTGTGAAGGATGATGTTGTTTTAGCTGTGCATGATTTCTTTAAAGGTAATCCGTATCCTAAGTTCTTTTCATCTGCGAATATTGTTCTTATTCCGAAAATTGAGGGAGCTAAAAGGTGGAATGAATTTAGGCCCATTAGTTTGTGTGCTTTTTTTAATAAACTTAATTCTAAGATTATTGCTTCTAGATTAGCTTCTATCTTACCTAAAATTATTTCTTTGATAAGGGGAGAAGTATTAGTGATAACATTTTACTTGCTCAAGAACTTGTTAATGATATTAATACTAAAGTTTCTGGGGGAAATATTATTTTTAAGCTGGATATTACCAAAGCTTATGATAATTTAGATTGGAATTTTATGTTTAAAGTTCTTTCTTTATTTGGTTTTAGTCAAGATTTTATATTATTGATTAAGAATAGTGTGGATAACTGTTTCTTTTCTGTGATTATCAATGGTAAAAATCATGGTTTTTTTAAATCTTATAAAGGTCTTAGACAAGGTGATACAATCTCTCCTGCTCTTTTTATAATAGCTATGGAATATCTATCTAGAGGTATTAATGATCTTTTTGCTAAGAATAGTAACATTAATTTTCGTAGTGTTAAAGGTCTTCCTATCTCTCACTTGAGCTTTGCGGATGATTTCATTCTTTTTGCTAATGATTCTATTAAGAATATCAAACTTTTGATGAAACTCCTTTCTAATTTTCATAAGTGTAGTGGTCTTAAAGTCAGTAAAGATAAGAGTATTTTTTTTGTGGGAAAGTCTATCAGCCAGAATAGGGTTTTGGCCATCCAAAGAGTGTGTGGTTTTCAATTTAAAAATTTACCTATTAATTATCTGGGTACTCCGATTTTTAAGGGTAAAAAGAAAAATTTTCTTTTTGATAATATTTTCTCTATAATTCAAAAGAAATTGTCTAATTGGTCTACTAATTTTTTGTCTTTTGGTGGCCGTTTGGTGCTTGTGAAAGCTGTTCTCAATTCGATCCCTATATTTTTGTTTCATACTCTCATGCCTTCTACGGCTTTATGCAAGAGACTTGAGAGGATGATTAACAAATTCTTTTGGGGATCTAAAAATACTTATAAAGCTATTCACTGGGCTGCTTGGCACAAAATTTGTGGTCCTTTTGATGAGGGTGGTTTGGGTTGTAAGAATCTTGTTGACACTGCTATTGCTTTTTCTCACAAACTTTGGTTTTCTTTTAGAACGAATAATAGTTTATGGGCTAGGTTTATGAATGCTAAGTATTGTCATAATAAGCATCCTCTTATGTGTTCTTTTAAAAATTCTGACTCTGCTACGTGGAAAAGACTTTGTAACATTAAATGGGAAGCTGAAAAATATATTCAATGGGGCCTTGGGAAGGGGAATATTTTTTTCTGGCAGGATAATTGGTTGGGGGAATTTTCTATTGATAATTTCTTAAATTCTCACACTTTAGAAACTGTTAAGGTCTCTCATTTTATTAGTAACAATAATTGGAATGTGGATAGACTTAAGCAGATATTGCCTAGTTGTTTAGTTAACATCATTTTATCTATTCCTTTAAATATTAATAGTTTGGATAAAATTTTGTTTTCTGCTTCTTCTGACGGTAAATTTTATATGCGTAATGTTTGGGAGAAATTCCGTACTCATTTGGATAAGTCTAATAGATTTACGGCTATTTGGCATAGTACTTTCCCTATTACTTACTCGACTTTTGTGTGGAGGTGTTTCAAAGGTTTTCTACCTGTGGATAATCTTCTTCAAAAGAAAGGTTTCATTTTAGCGTCGAAATGTTTTTGTTGCTCTAATTTGGAGGATGTTAACCACCTCTTTATTAATGGTAGGGTTGCGCAAAAAGTGTGGCTTTATTTTAATTCTATGTTTAATAAAAATGTTGATTTTATCCCGGATAATTTGTTTTCTATGGTGGATAGTTGGTTCACTTCGACTAAAGGTCATATTTCAAACCTCATGCCTATTCTTATCTTATGGTATATTTGGAAAGCGCGTAATGATGCTAAACATGAAAGTATTAAGATGGATGAAACTAACATTATTAACAATGTGATAAGGAAAATTAAGAACTTGTATTCTTGCAATGTTATTAATTACAAAACTTTCTCTAAATCTTCTAATGTGGCTGTTAAGCTGGGTATCCAGCTGAATATTGCCAATTCTAATCAGTTGGACGCGGTGGTTTACTGGGTTAAACCTAGACCCCCTTTTGTTAAACTGAATACTGACGGGTCTGTTGGTTTAGCTCATGCTGGAGCGGGTGGCCTTATTCGTGATGCTCAGGGTGAGATTATCTCTGGCTTTGCTGCTCCTGTTAAACGGTTGGATGTTGTTTGGGCTGAACTGAATGCATTATTTTTGGGTGTCCAGTTGTGTTTAAAAGGGGGTTATACTGATGTGTGGATTGAATTGGATTCTAAATTGATTGTCACGAGTATTATAGGGAATTTTATTGGCAATGCGAGGAATTTTTATATTATGAGGAAAATTAGAGATATTCTGCTTACTTTAAACTTTAGGATTTCTCATATTTATAGAGAAGGAAACATGTGTGCTGACTGGTTGGCTAAGAAGGGAGCTCATCTGGTTGAGTATGAAGAAATTGATATTCTTAATTTGGATATCTTCCTTAAAGGTATGATATTAGTTGATAAAGTGGCTTTGCCTAATTTCAGACATGGGTGAGTGTTGATTGTTTGGGTTGTGTGATTTTTTGTTTTCTCTGTTTTGGTTCTTTTTTATTCTGGGTTCTGGCTCTGCTAGGAGTTTTATGGAAGCTTATTTTTCTATTTGGAATTGCTGGAGGTGTTACTGGAACGGTTATAAGGGGATTTTGAGTTTAGGCTACTGGTGGGGTCTGTCTTTTTTTTGCTATGTTTTGTTTTTCTCGGCAGTTGTATTGGCAGCTTCGTTGGGGGTTTAAGCTTGCTTATTCGTATTGTCTTATCTAGAGTGGTATTTTATATGATGGGATGAGTAATGGTGGAAAAAAGTTTGCTTTACTGTATGAGCTGTTGGGCTCCCTTTATTTTTCTGGTAAAGTTGGGAGGCTGGATTGGTTGAGACGGTTGCTGAACTATTTGTTTGAGCTGATTAATTCTGTGATGCTGATATTATTAGTGAAGAGCTTTTGCAGGTTTTTGAACGGAGGAACATACGCTTCGTATAAGGTTTGGATTTTATTTTTTGTTCCTTTTTTTGTGCTTTTTTTTGTCAAATTTTGCAGGAGAGCGGAGCTGAAAGGTTTTAAGATTCGTTGGCTTCTCCTTTTTTGGGTGCTGTTGCTTTACAGCCCGATGTTAGATTTGAATTATTTTTGTAACAGTAGAAAGAGGATCCTCCGGCTCATAGGTTTTTTGGTTTGCTTTTATTTTGTAGCTCCTTGGAGCGTTAGAGAACTGGAGGAACCTCCTAAGGATTTTGTAACCGATTATTTTTATCAACGCGTAGGCCCCTTTGTGGGTTTTAACTAAAAAAAAAAAAAAAAAAAAGCTTTTTCAATAAGTTTTTTTTCTTTTCATTTTAAGTTCTTGTCATTCATGCTCAGTCCAAGTCTACAGGTCAACATCGACCATTTCCCTCTCAAACTATGAATCAAATTGTCAAGAAAGGGAGGGGAAGAAACCATTCAAAAGTTTTTCGTTATTATTCTCTGTTCATTCGATTTTCTATCCTATCTTGTAAAAAAAACTTCTATGTAGACTTAGACTTTGTTGCAGTATCCATAATTCACCATGAAAAAGTCTTTCATTTAGCTTTTTGTTAAATTGAAGAGACCTTGCCAGCCATTAGAAATTCTAATAAGCAGACCCCATGCCACACACGTACGAGCGCAAGAAATAATTTTTTTAAAGAATCTGGTTGGAATATTATTCTTTGTTCATTCAATTTTTTTCCTGTAGAATGTGTATTATATCTTTAGGATATTCCAAGTCAAAATTTGAAAAAATAACGGTCAAATAAGAAGTTCATATATATAAGGGTAGCTAGCTAGCTATGCAGAAGATCAAATGAAATTGGATGGAAAAAAAATTAGTTCTTATAACTTAGCAGTAATGCTTACCAGCTATCATATTAAGCTGCTCGCTCTGCTCCTTCTGCTGAATAGCTCAATGGCTGCTCGAGCAGTCGAAGACCGCTTTGCTTATCAGAGTTTGGAGAGTTTAGGGAGAAAAGAGCCTCCCCCTCCTCCTCCTCCTCTAACTGGTGTGCCTATTTCTCCAACTTTGAGCCTGAATCCAAACCTTATCAATTTCTCTCCTTGATCAGGTGCAGTTAAAACTTTTCAAAGAATCTCTCTCTCTCTCTCTCTCTCTCTGTGTGTGTATATATATATATATATATATATATATAATCAATTGAGAACATAAAAAATTATATTTTTTAAATAAATGAAGACGTAAATGGGTTTTTTAATATATAAGTACTTAACAGATTTTCTTATGTTAACAGAATTCTCATTTAAATAATAACTAAAATGATTGATATATATATATATATATATTGATAGAAGCTATGCTACAAATAAGCACATATAGTTCTGGAGGAAGTCTTTATCGGCCAAATGGACTGCTTTAAGCAGTAAGAAAGTTGCACCAAACGAAGCCTTAGAATAATTTAAAAAGAGGAAAACTTCATGAAAATTTGCTTTGGAGGTTAAGTATTAAACTTGAATCTTATTATTTGAAGGGTGTGTCTAATTTATATCTCTTTTAGATGATTTTGAATGGTAAAAAATTGGTATCTTAGATTAACTTATTAATTTATATTAAATTAGTGAGCTATATAACATTAGTGATGTATTAGCGACCTAATTAAAGTTTATTAAACTCTTGTGAGGCTAAGAGTTTAGACATCTTTTTTTTTAAGAATGTTATGATTTTTTTTGGAGCACATGAATTCACCAAAACTTTTTTTTATTTTTTTTATTAAAGTTTGTTAGATCTTTACTCGATCACTGTAATTTATTATGAAAGAAGATAGTAAATCCACGGAGGCCATAAAAGACTTTGATCGGCACACAAGATAGTTATACAATATTTCTTTGATAATCATAATTTGTTATGAAGAGACCGAATTAATTCACCATGAATCGATAGAATTCTTTTTTGAGATGTAATATAAATTCATATAACAATATATTACTTTGGATTATATATGAAGATTATATACACCACATATTGAATTAATTTGCTCTTTTAAAATTACACTTGCCTCTGCTTAAGAGTTAGAAAATAACTAAGGACGATATGGTTGAATACTAGACAAATAAATATTAGACCCTCTTAGAATTTTTATTTGGAGGAGTTTCTCCCATATTCTTGTAGCTTTAAAGGATTATTGAATCATTAGTCAAAGATCCTATTCAATTACAATTACTCAATTGACATCCATTATATACTATAATTTGTATAAGTGCTCAAGCTCATGATGCATGTAGTAAATAATTTTCATTTAAATTGAAATCAAGAATATGCATCTTATAGTTCTTGATATTACTTCAAAGAAAGGAGAGTCACCTGAATTACCCCTATCATTTATAAGGATTTTATAGCTTTTTAGATATGATATTATTGATCTTTCAAAAGCATCTAGTATTTCCTTCTCTTTGTGTATTTTAATGCTCGCAAAAGGCACCCTTAACATTGTATTTAGTTGATGGAGCCAAATTCATTACTCAAGTTTTGAAGAAAACAATTACAACATTATTTAGGTTGCAATGGAAGTCTAGAGGTGATGATTGTGCTGCAAATAAGATTGTGGCACATATTAAGAGATGGTGATAACTACAATGCAAACATGATTATGACATATTAATTAAAAGAGGTATCTATATATGATGCAAATGGGATTTTGACACTCGTCTGAAGGATATGATTGTAAGCTTGTTCGTAATGCAAGTGAGGTTATAAGACAATTCTAGAAAGGTAAATGCATGCAATGCAAGTAAAATCAAAACATAGGATTGTAAGCAATAACTATGAGTAAGCATGCATGATTATGCCATATATAGGTTTTAAAGGAGATAGCTATAAGATGGACATGAATGGAATTTTGTGGTGCAAGTAAGGAGATGTGTAAATCTATAGGGTTATGGCACAACTTGGGTTGTTACATAGGCTAGAAATATTATATTTGGCATGATGCTGGTTGAAAATGCGCAATGTTTGTAGTATGAATAATTAATATAATCCAACCATATTATCTATAAAATGTTAATGTCGTTTTGAGACTAAAACTAATATTAGCCCTTAATTTTTATTTGCTTCTTTAGTTGGAGGTATTTTAGCTTTTTTTTCATGTCATTTTTTCTCGAAGGTTGAGCATAAAAAAAAATAGTGGATGTTAAGGCTTCTATTTCATTTGCTGATAAAAAAAGGATGGAAATTTTCCCACAAATGGTATCATATTTTACTTGCCTTTTAGAAGTTGAATGAGTAAAGAGAGAAAGTGTGGACGTAAACTAAATTTGAATCCTAAAACTATATAAAAACTATATTTATATTTCAAGGAATTTTCTCTTTTGAACAAAGAAGGGCAGACTGTAGATTGGATGACCACAACTTGGTATTATATGAAAAACCCTAGAACAATAGCACGATTGACCGGATAGTGATCTAGATGGTCTTTCTCTTGAACAAAGGGGTTGGAAAAGATCATCAACAATTAATTTTGTAGGTAGGATAATAATACATCAAAATGTTTGACTAGAATATTAGGAGGTTGTTAATAGCTCTAGGATTTTACATGATTGTACTATTTATAATATTTCAAAGATTTTATTATTTTTCCTTTTTATCATCTAGCATGGTATTTTAATTTCTACTATTAGCTTTCCTCTTAACTGCATGTGTTTGAAGCTAAGATATAAATTTAGCAGATTGAGCTCAACTCCTCAGTACATTCCAATTAAATTTACCACTTATGCTCAATCTGCTAAAATTCATGCTCTTATATATGATCATTTCTTATAAATTTGTACTCGAAAGCTAATTCCAATTTCTTTTTTTTGTTGATCTTAATAGATCTCTTGGTGTGACAAAGTTCAAATCGCACCTACAATTACTGAATTCGTGGACAATAAATAGTGACAGACCATCGCTTATGCTCCTTAATTCACTATTATAGATGTTAATTTGGGGCTACTTGGCTTATTTAATTATTTATAGTATTTCATCTTATCATATTTTACAAATAAATATTATAATAAACTTTTTTCTTGTCTTTGTTATAATATTATGTAATAGACACATATAATCGTTCTTATGACTGCTTTTGAATTTGATATAATTTGATTTATAAAGGGTACGCTAAAATATATTTTTCTTGAATATAGAACTAATTTCAACTATTTTTCTTCACTTAAAATAGATAAAAACAAAAGCAAAGATTAAGTACTGAGTAACATTCAAACCATATACATACCCATACAAACCTAGGAGGACATGATTATTTACTTGCTTTCATAATAGATACACATGCACATGCATGCAATCTTCATCTAACTCATACCATGACATCATAAAATATAATACATAAAAGATCCATCCCTAAAGGTTTATGCTCCACTTATGTCATATGTATAAGCATAACATAGTACCATATAACAGGCCAATGATGATCAGTACCTTCTCATCATCTTATGGGTGGAAAGGATTGTCACTGATAATCCTTTTATATTGATCAATAGATATCTGATGATGTGTATCTATGGATGCTCCATTGGTGCTTGGATAAGCATCATTAATGCTATCAGGGTAATATTTATATTGATCAAACTGATTACGTTGTTCCTCTTTCTTTGAGTCTCCATAGACATTTTTTGATTTTGGATTCCTGAAGTCTTCACCATTTTTCTCTTTTCTTCCAGCGGCCCTTAGCTTCTTTCCATTATCGTTCTTTCCTTCCAATTCTTTATTCATGAAATTTGAATGATTGTGCTTGTTATCACCTCCTTCGACAAGAGAAGTTGAGGTCAAGATGGCCATCAAACCAAATGAGACGATCAGAAGCAGAAGTAAGATCTTCATGGTTTTGATGAGCTGAGTTCTAAGGCAAGGAGAAGAAACTGATTGAATATCAACTACATATAAGTGAAGAAATATTTGCAAAAATTGAGAAAATAGAAAAGCTGAAACAAAATTTATGTGAAGTACAACCTTAATTCTCTTAGTTAGGCTGGTCTGGGTTGGAACTTGGAAGGAATATGAATAAGAAGTCGAATTTATAGGGAAAAAACATCTGAATGAATTGTATTGGTGACACGTTAAGCACATAGTGGGGGATAAAGTATGCCAGAAAATTGCTCTTGCATTATTTCTGGGAGACTATATATAATGATCATGTCCCTATTTGAGTGAAAATTTAGTGCCTATAAGCTAACTGAGGTGGCTAAGGCTGCACTCGTAGAACATAAAGCAAGCTCACTATAGAAAAATCGCGCGGCCATTTCCTGCGGTTAATGTAAGTTTTTCGGTGGTTAGTAAATTTTCCGGCGGTTTAGAAATCGACGGAATAAACCGCGTAGGAAAGGAAGTCCGACGGCTGGCCATTTCCGGCGGCTAAGCTTTCCATTGGTTTTTCGTCGGCTAAAACAGCCGATAAATTCCGTCGGTTAAACCGCCGGTGAGGGCTGGATAATTACCGATGGCGTACCGGCCGTAGAAAACGGCTCCGATATTACCGGCGGCTATATTACAAAACTGGCGCTGCCTATAAAATTAAGTTCATGGTACCCAAGTCATCTCTCTACACAGATTATTTTTCATATACACTTGTATAAAAATATGAAAATGAAAAAGTTAGATTTTACAGCTGTAAGCCAAATCTAAAGCATAAGATAAGTGCTACATGTTGGTGTGCTTTTTAAAATGATGAATGGAATTAAAGCTGATTCTAAAAAGTTTATTTGATCAAGTAAATTTTTGCATAGTGTTTGGACATGAAAGAGCTCATCTATATGGATTAGAAATTTTCCATTTGACGACTATGATATAATTTGAGCTTTGTTTTGAAAAACTTTTAGTTGAAATGAATATTTCGAATAGTGTTTGTACATGAAAGAACTCATCTATTTGGATTAGAAATTTTCCATTTGACGACTACGATATAATTTGAGCTTTGTTTCGGAAAACTTTTAGTTGAAATGAATATTTTGATGAGATGAACACAATGATATAAAGAATGCCTTCATCTGAGTCAAAATATACTTAAATCAATCACCTAAAAGTAAGATTAGCAACTTCTTAAAAACTTTTAGGCAACTATCTGACTTACGACTTTAATTTATGTGCGTAGAATTAAAGCGAGCTTCTCAATAAGTGTAAAATTGCTCAATTTTGATATCATAAAAGTGAAATCCTTTTAATTGGCTTAGACCTCATAATTTTTTATTTTCCAAATTTTTGAAGTAAAAGTTTAATGTCTTCTATATATGAGCTACTTATAACATATCTATTGGTGTGTAGAATTTCTATTCAGTGCTATGATGATAAAATTATCTCATTTTGTCATAAGTATTCTAATACATAATATAAATAAATACGAGAATGGTTCAAATTAAATATTATTACCTTTAGTAAATATGTTCTTCAATATGCTTTAATGATAATATTACGAATAATCAAGGTGACTAAGAATATTTGCTTTAAATGAGCTAAACATTAATTTTATGGAAGTTTTGAGAAAAAAAGCTATCATATATTTTTACTACTAATTAATCAATTAAAGAGATCTTATGTTTGAGATTTTTTACATATATCATGTACGGGTTTGTGCAATTAAATTCGCTCAAAAAAAACTTTTTTTTTAAAAAAGGAGATTTACATACATACACCTAACAAATTTTATTTATTTACATATCTTGATGTAAAGTGGTTTAAATAAAATTAAGTTGATTAATTTAATTACACGGTTAATTAAATCAATTAACTGGTTGGTTTTTTATCCTTATCCTCATTCTTTTAATTCTTGCTTATAAGGGCTGATATAGTCTTTTCCTATATATAGATCTTTTCAGGTGCCTTGAAGCATGCGTGAGAGAAAAACTGTAAGGGAAATTGTGTTTCTCTGTTTTTCGGGTTTGAGAGCTGGGAGCCAGAAGAGGATTAGGTTTTGGTTTGTAGCTTCTTGTGTGAGGAGGAAGAAGAGAGAGTTTAAGAAATCTGGAGAATTTCTTGTGTGTGTTGAAGAGAGTTATTTCTTCTCACTTGTCTCTCTTGTTAGTTTTCTTCTTTCTTCTGCGAGAAAGACAACCGAAAGGAGTTGTCGGTTGGAAGCTGGAATTTAGATCGTGAGGCTTGATCCTTTTGCGATGCTTGGTTTTTTGCTTACATGCAGGTAATATCTTTCCTATTTACATAAGGAAGAACGATTACATTGAAACAAGTTTCGGTTTGGGATTTTATCCCTGTTCTCTGGCAAATTTTCCGGTTCTTGCTGTTTTCTCTAAGCTTCTTGTTTTTACTGTTAAAGATCTGCTGAAGAATTAAGGTGGAGGCATTTATACTGTTATAGCGAATTTATCTATAGATCTTTATAAGATCTGTTGTTTTTTAGCAATTTTTTCAGCCTTTGTTTTGGCTGTTAGTTGTTTTCTGATTATATAATTCTTGTATCCATTCTTCACTCATATTTGAATAAAGAAAGATGATCGAGGTTGCCCCGTGGATGTAGAGTTCCCAAGAACTCGAACCACGTAATTCTATTGTGTTCTCTGGTTTCATTTTTTTCTGGTTCTATTCTACAATTTTTGAAATAATTCTTTCTGCAAGTATCGAAAATTATAAAACAGTAATTCGTTCTACTGTTTTGTAATTTTAGAAAAGTTTTGTATATATTATTTGCAACTAATCATTAATCTACGATCAAGAATAAAAAGCTGGGCCGTTGATTTTTATCATCTGTGCTCAACTTGTTTCAACATATCTAATACCTAAATCTTTATGTTTACTTACACAACAATCAAATCTTTAAATTGCATAAAAATATCATTAATATTAACTTACATTAAATAAAATAATATTTTTAGGCATATACTTGATGCTTTTTAGATGCTTATAAGATTTCTTTTTCTTTTTTATAATTTTATTATTATTATTTTGAATATAACTCACTTACAGGCCTACGCGTTAATATAAATTAAAAGTTACAAGACTTTAGGAGAGATGAATAGCTCACTATTGCTTGAAAGAGCTACAATCAAAACAAAAGAAAATACTAAGAGCCATAAATCTCTATCTAATTACAAGTCAATAGAAAAACCTAAGAAAAGCCTACGGGAGGCTAGGAGCAGGCCATTAACCAAAAAAAGAGACCAACAACCAAATGATAAGGGAGAATAGCACATAACATATAGCAGATACTAACAGAAGCAGAAGCACAACATCTCTAAGATCAGCAATAAAAGAGTAGGCCTGAAAACCTTCCTTCAAGCCAACCCATAACAACACACAACAGCCACTACAGGAAAATGACATAAAACCGGCGATTTTTACCGGCGGTTTTTACCTTTACCGGCGGTCATCCGGCGGGAACTGGACTGCCGGAATACTCGGCGTAGGAAATTCAGTACCGGCGGTTATTACCGACGGTCAAATGCGGCGACGGTTTGCCGACGGTTAATACCACCGGCAATTCCACAACTATATACCGTCGGTGTACCGGCTGATTAACCGCCGGAAACCTGTAGCATCTGCAAAAAAAAAAATGCCAGCCTCCCCTCTATTTAAGAGAGGTTCACCCTAAATTCTAAACCTGCACATAAAATAATATATAACAAATTTTGGGCAACACGCCGCTATATTCAATCAACAATCATAACTAGCACAACCAAACATAATATTAATGTAAACAAAGCCAAATTGTTCAACCATAAAACATAAGTTCACAAATTCACTGATTGTTCAACCATAAAACATAAGTTCTCAAATTCATAAGTTCACAATAAATATAAAAAAAGTTCTAGTCCTCAGGTGTATCCTAGCTGTCTTGAGATATTCGTCGCTGCTCTTCCTCTTGCCTCCTTTGAACTCTGTAGGATTGCAGCTCTGCTTGCATTTCATTTTGCACTTTTCTCATTTCTTCAATCTCTCTAGTCAGCGCTGCAACCCTCTCGCTGACAGATTCTTCAGCTCCACTTACATCATGAAATGCAGAGGTAGATGAACTGCCTTCTATAGCATAGCCCTGTGCGCCCAAGCCATATACCCTCCCCTTTTATCTTCCACCTACAACCTCTGACCAGGTATGATACTCAGAAATATGGGCCGAACCTGAAGATGATCCCTCGCCAGTGGACTGCCCACTGTCTCGAGCTCGTACAAAATCATCCTGCAATCCATAAAATATATTGATATTAAAATTAGTTTTATAAAATCAAATTTTTATTCCAAATTTCCAAACAAAAGTACTCACATGAGCCTTCTTAGCCTTTTCATCAACCCACTTCTGATCAGCTTGGTGTTGATGTGTTCTTGTATGCAACTCCAATGGGGTTGGCTCTCGACCAAGGTGCTCTTTCTGAAAATTTAAGAAATAGTTATAATAACATAAATATATTTAATAAAATAATTTAAAACTCTTACCAGTCGCCGCCTATGTTCTGTATGAGGTACTGATCCACTAGTATGAAGAGAGCTTCCTAAATCTCCACAGTCAGAGGCTCTGTTCTGTTTATTCTGCTCTCTCATTTTTACAAATCTAGGGTTGAAAACTTGAAGTCGGCTGACGGTTTGGGGTCGGACTGGGTCAGCGAGGTCGGACGTCGGAGTGCCGGTCGGATCTGGGTCGGCGGTCGGAGAAGTTTCGTCGGCGGCGGTCGGAGAACCTTCGTTGGTCGCGGTCGGACGAGTAGAGGCGAGCGGAGGCGAGGGAAACGAGAGAGAAATGTGAGTTGCGGGCCTGGTCGTTTTAGGGCACTAACCGGCGGTTTTCCTGCGGTCCAAACCGCCGGTACAAAATTACTTATCAACGGCGGTCCAGGCCGCCGCTAAACCGCCGGTGAATATTAGAATCCAGCGGTTTGCCGACGGTTTTTGGACCGCCGTTAATACCGACGGTTTAACGTATAAAAAACAACGGCAGACTGTCGTTAACAGACGGCGGTTTAACCGCCGGCTAAACCGCCGGTAACACCGGCGGTCCATGAACCGCCGGTTGAAAGTTGAAACCGCCGGTAATAGCCATTTTTCCTGTAGAGAGCTCAAGAAGCTCAGCAGGATAATACATCACCAAAAAAAAAAAACTAACCAAGACAGTAAGAGAGACATATAATAGAGAAGCAATTCCACAACCAAACTTCAGGCCAACCCAGAACAGAACCAAACAACTCAGGAAGCCTGCATGAAATAACAACAAGCAACCTAGAATAAAGCACAAAACTCAGAGGAGACACAGACATAAAAGAACCGACATGAACACAGCACAAACACCATAGAAAACACAGATATAAAGGCTCCATAGAAAAGACGACCAATAGAAGAAGTCACCACAAAAGACTAGCAACAAACAACCCTTGGAGCATAGACAAACCCTGAACATGGCACAAACCCCACGAGAAACAAAGACAGCTAAAGCCCACAGTAGAAACAAAACACTAGCTAACTTAGATGCTTATAAGATGATATGTAAGTAAATATAAAGTTTTAAGTGTTAGATATGTAAATATACCAGAATTTTGTGGTGTAACTGTAAATCATAGACATAGAGAGAGAGAGAGAGAGAGAGAGAGAGAGAGAGAGAGAGAGAGAGAGAGAGAGAGAGAGAGAGAGAGAGAGAGAGAGAGAGAGAGAGAAATCAAAGAATTTGATTGCAATGCCAAATTCTTGAATTTGAAATCAATGTCAACAATCTTCATCTACACAATGGAAAAAAGAATACAAAGAGAAGTATATTGGAGTGTTACAATCACTTAGCCATCAATTAAAGGGTTGTTTGGTTTCTTGCATTTAGGGTGTAGAGTAATCCAAATGCAAGGGCTTCAGAAATTTTTGTGTTTGGTTTGAAGTACAATAAAATGTGAGCGTAAAAAGAGTGCATTCCAAATACTCCAGGCAGTGCATTGGAATTCCTTTGATTTGAGTGATTTCAAATACACTGCAAATGCACCGCCGTCGGCCACCACCACCGCCGACAACCACCAATTTTGAGAAAGATTGAATAATTTTGTGGCAAATAGTGTTGCAAGTTTCAGATTAAGAATGCTGAGGAGGATAAAAATGCAAAAACTATATTCTTTTACAAATTTATAGAATTTGATGCGAGAAATCTGCTACGTATGGTATCATGCAGACAAGGCTTGGATCAAAAGTAGTTGTTTGATTTGATGACTTGAAAATTTAGGCTTCATTTGGAAATACTTTATTACTGTTTTCCAAAGACACTTTCAAGTACAAAAAATTCTAAAAAAGTTGCCTTAAAAAACTGTAAGAAAGCTATCTCAAACGAAGCCTTAGGCTTCATTTGGGACGACTTTCTTACTTTTTTAAAACAATTTTTTAACTGAAAATTAAATATCTTCAACTAAATTTTTTTTACTAAAAATAGTTTTAGAAAGCAGTAAGAAAATTATCTCAAAGAGAGCCATAACTATATTATTAAGATGTGCTTGATTAGATTGATTCTAGAAAAATTAATTATAATTGATTTTCCTTTTTATCTCTCTTTCTTCATAAATTTAAATAATTGAAGCCAATAAATTACAGCGGCATGCAAAAAATTACTATGATTATAGATATAGCTGATGAGTAGAGATGATCAAACTCTTCTGCAAGTATATATATACTATTTTATGTAAGTATTATATGCATAATCTCTAAGCTATATATACATATATAGTAATTATGTTTTTTTTATATATATATTTAGACAAATTAAGATAAACTCACACGCATATTATATATATAAGACTCGAACTTAAAACTTCTTGGTTGATTGTCAAAACTTCCAACCAAAAGATCATGTAATTTATCATTAAAGAAAATTAAAAGGTCAATCTCAAACCATTACTCATTCAAGTCAGTGGTGCTTTCCCACTGCTTATTGTCTAAATGGTGGAGAATCCATGAACAGATTGCTGATCAGCAAGATTATGCTAAATTTCAACTGCTACTTTCCTATATATTCCTTCTATATATATAGCGACCATCAAAACCTGCTCAATTTGAGCCAATAACATTATAAAGAAGCCTTATCTCTGCCATTGTGGTCAAGTTTTGATTTACTTAATGAGGAAGGGGCTAATTAAACTTTTCAGAATATAAAATATTTAATTTAATAATTCAAGGTGGATGAATCTGATTTTTCTCTTGATTTCTGTGTGAAACTAAGATGATAATATTTAATCATTATAGTAATTATGAGGACAATTACCACGTGTAATATCCTAAGACAATCCAACACTTACTAATTATGCTTGTTAATACTTAATTAATGTATTGATTAACATCTCATTAGATCAATTATATTAAGTTAAAAAGTTAAATAACGATAGCACCTCACATAATATTTCATTTACAAAATGTTTTAAGATATCTCTCTTTTTTTTTTTAAGAACAAAAGTACTCAAAATTAACATTTTTTTAAAGATAAAATTGATTTTCCTGTAAATTTTTATAAAATGTGATGCAGCTTTGATTAAATGTGCAATTTTTGTGAAAATTTTTGTATGGGGAGCTTTGATACAATATTTCCTCCATTAATTAATGAAAAAAAAAAACTGCTGTTTTGCTTATAGGTTTTAATTATTCGTTTTTTTTTTATGGAATTTTATAGTAGTTTATTCTTGAAAATATTAAGACAAAAGATCAGTTACTAACATCCATTGAAGATTTGTAGATCTAAAGTTGCTGGTGAGGATGGCAGGAGATGCAGTTGTCTGGCATTGTTTCTTAGCCACATAGCAAATAATTCTAGGAGGGAAATTGGATGAGAGACGTTAAAGGCTGAAGCCTTTTAGAAACAAGCTCTTCAAGGACTCCCCACAAGCTAGATTCCAATATTAACGAGTGAAGTTTCTCAAACTTCTCAAGAGAATAGCACCTTTTTGATAAGCAAGCGTTCAGTAATAGGAAGACGTGGGGGAGGAGGAAGAACAACCTCCAGATCAGTAAAGCTTATATATCCGAATTGAAGAAGAACCACCTGGATCCTAGAAAGCTTGCATCTGAAGAAATATATACAAGCAACGTACACCATCTTTATGAAGGAACTCAGATGTTAGAGGGAGATGAACTAATGGAGAAACATTATTGTTTCTCATAAAATCAACTGAAGGAATTAATGCTTTCAGTAAAGAAGAGCCTGTGTGCAAATCCTTACTGATAAATCTCAACGTAAGGGAATTCTCGACCATCTAAAGTCCAACTGCACTAACATAATATGTTGTGTCAAGGGAAGAGGGACCTCAGTGTAGTCTTTGGATCGGCTATAACTCATGAATCTGTTTGTGTATTTGTAATAGCAAGATATTGATAGTAAGCAGTCTATTTGTTGATATTGTGATTAAAGTATTGTTTTGGAAAAGGAATCTGTCTATTAATCTTCATTATCTTAGATAAACTCAAAGTGGGATGAAGTTTGTTATAGGCAGACAAGGTGCCCTTATTAAGGTTGTTTTTACTATTTAGACCTATGTTTTGTGCTCTGCACCTCTCTTTGGTCCTGATGGGGTGGGTCTTCCTTTGGTTCTTTATCTCTTTTATTTTTCACATTTTTCTTCTAGTTTTTTTCTGCATGATGACGCTATCTGGTGGCTTTTGGGTTGCATGTGTTCTTCTATCTCCTTTAGGAGGTGCTGGTTGGTGGTTCTTTATGGGCTTTGGTCTTTCTCTCTTGGTAGATATTTTTCTTGGTTGGCTTTTCGAGCTCCATTGTATATCTGGATTGGGTCCCCTTTTTTCAGGGTTGGCTTCTTGCCTGCCATTTTTTTTCTCTTTTTCTATTGCTTTTTGTTAAAACACTACTAAAAAATATAATTTTTCGCAGCACTTGTTACGGGAGGTTTGAAAACTCATGCCAAAATCAGCTTTTTGCACCGATTTTAACCTCTACCATTTGCACCTGTTTTAACGCTGCTTTAGCTAGTCCTTCGTGTGTGGATGTTGTGGGAGATTTGGGTGATTTGTCTGTTGATAGGGTTTCCGGAGATGGTGTTGCTTGTGTTTTTCCTGGGTCGCCAATATTCCATGCGTTGGTTGATTGTGTTGGACCTTCCCGGGATGTTGCTAGTATGCCTATTAATTTGGCCCGGGATGTTGCTAGCTCGTCTGTTAATGTTGAGTCATATTTGTCTCCTATTGTTAATGAATCGGAAGGTAATGCCGAGTATGTTTATATTCCTATTTCAGTTATGTCTAATGCAGGTTTGAAAGCCCATATGACGCGGTCTTTGTAATTCTATTTTGGTACAATTAATCTAATTGGCTGGATTTGGATGAGTCATTAACCACTAGCTCCTTGTGTGGGGGAGGAAGAGTGACACCGGACCGGTAGACGGGTCGCGGCCAGACGGGCAAGACTCACGTCGTCGGAAAAACAAAACAAGAACCACCACCGGAACAAGCTCCGGATACAGAAATCAGCCGCCACCTGACAGAGTCAGGATACAGACACCTTTCACACGAAAGAGGATAGTTTGTGCAGTCAATCAAATCTGTCTTATTACCATAGAACACAGTTATTTATATACAATTATCAGACACATATCTGGCTATATTTCGGAAATGCTAAACAGTGGCTACATTAAAGAATGCTAAACAATACTAAGCAACTAACTACGAACTGAAGTTTGGAATTTCAAAAACAGAGGAAAAACCAGAGTTCTCTGATGTCCACTGGAAGCTCCGGCGTCAGTCTGCCGGGGTAGGAGGAACTTCAGGTTCGTAATAAGGGGATAGATCAGCCACATTGAAGGTAGCGGATATATTGTAGTCACCTGGAAGATCAATTTGGTAAGCATTGTCGCCGATTTTCTTTATTATCCTGAACGGGCCATCTGCCTTGGGCTTTAATTTGCTGAAGGCACCAGGAGGAAAACGTTCCTTGCGTAATCGGATCCATACTTGATCGCCTATGTCGAAGTGTGCTGCTCGCCGAGACTTGTTAGCTACTTTCTGGCACTTGGAGTTGTGCTTTTGGATCAGGTCATGCACATCTTTATAAAGCCGTTGGATCTCTTTGCTTCGTTGGCCTCCGTCGATGCTATATCCTGGGATGGCCAACTGAGGAATTAAATCCAAAGGAGATAATGGATTGTTGCCATAAACTACCTGAAAAGGACTATGTCCCGTGGCTTGATTAACAGATCTATTAAAAGCAAATTCGATCTGAGGTAGTATGAGATCCCACTGTTTTAAATTTTTTCCTACAAAACAGCGAAGTAGATTGCCGAGGCTTCGGTTAACCGTCTCCGTCTGGCCGTCGGTTTGAGGATGGGCTGTTGAGCTGAAGAGTAACTTGGTTCCCAGTTTAGCCCATAGCGTCCTCCAGAAATGGCTTAAAAACTTAACGTCGCGGTCCGACGTGATAGTTCTGGGGATTCCATGTAAGCGTACAATCTCCTTGAAGTATAAATCGGCAACATGTGAAGCATCCAACGTTTTGATGCACGCTACGAAATGGACCATTTTCGAAAAACGATCCACCACGACCATTATGGAATCCTTATTCCTTTGAGTCCTTGGTAAGCCTAATACAAAATCTAGGCTAACCTCCAGCCACGGTCCTTCAGGAATAGGTAGGGGAGTGTATAATCCCAACTTCTGACTGTGCGTTTTTGCCAATACACAGATTCTGCAACGTCGTATAAATCTATCAACATCCCGAGAGAGTAGCGGCCAAAAGAAATGTTCTTGTATCAGCGCCAGAGTTTTATCCCTCCCGAAGTGGCCGGCAATACTAGATTCATGGCACTCTTTGATGATAGCTAAACGAGTGGATCCCTGTGGAATGCACAACCGGTTGCCATGGAATAAATTGCCTTGTTGACAGTGGTACATTTGATGGGGTCTTTCTTGACATTTCTTCCAGATTTCACCAAAATCTGAGTCGGTAGGATATGAGTCTTTAAGCAATTCAAATCCAATGACCTTAGCTTGTAGTGCTTGGACAAGTGCTATCCGCCGACTGAGGGCGTCCGCCACCTGATTACATTTACCCGATTTGTGTTTCAAGACATAGTGGAATGCACCCAAATATTCCACCCACGAGGCGTGTCGTCCTTTAAGCTTTTTTTGACTGTTAAGAAAACATAAAGCTTCATGGTCAGAAAATAAAATGAATTCATGAGGCAACAAATAATGACTCCAGTGGTGGAGGGCCCGGACGATAGCGTATAATTCCTTGTCGTATACGGAGTACTTGCGTCTGGCCTCATTCAGTTTTTCACTGAAAAAGGCTACCGGATGTCCACATTGGCTAAGCACAGCTCCAATTCCGACATTGGATGCATCACAGTCCACTTCAAACGCACAATTAAAATCAGGAAGGGCTAACACCGGTGCTGTGGAGACGGCCACTTTTAACCGTTCAAAACTTTCCTGTGCTGCCAAGCTCCACTGGAATGGTTCTTTCTTCAGAAGTTCTGTCAGAGGTGCGGCCAGGGAACTAAAATTCTTTATGAATCTGCGGTAGAAGGATGCAAGACCGTGGAATTGCCGCACCTCGGTCATGGATTGAGGCATGGGCCATTGTATAATGGCTTCAATCTTGCTCGGGTCCGCCTCAATTCCTGCTGAAGAAATCACAAATCCTAGAAATGAAATTTTATTGGATAGATACTGACATTTCTTCGGATTTGCGAACAGCTGCTGTTCTCGGAGGAGATCCAAAACACTTTTCAGGTGTTCTAGGTGGAGATCCACTGAAGGGCTGTAGACCAAGATGTCATCAAAGTAGATGACCACACATCTGTTCATAAGGGGTCGGAAGACTTGATTCATAAGTCGCATGAATGTGCTAGGTGCATTAGATACACCAAATGGCATCACAGTCCATTCGTATAGACCTTCCCGCGTTTTAAACGCGGTCTTCCATTCGTCTCCAGGACGAATGCGAATTTGGTGATATCCGCTTCGTAAATCGATTTTTGAGAATACGCTAGCCCCATGCAGTTGGTCGAAGATATCATCTATCCGTGGTATAGGAAATCGGTACTTGATAGTTATTTTGTTGATTGTCAGACTATCAATACACATGCGAAAGGTCCCATCTTTCTTAGGGACTAAGAGTGCTGTGTTGGGTCTAGTAATTAGGATGTTAAGCCTAAGTGAGTGTCCCAAGGCTACCAAGAGGGGGGGTGAATTGATAATTTAAAAAATGTAACTTCAACTCTTGGAATTTTAGAAAACCTTTTGAATTATTGATGCAAGTTAAAATTAAAGTTTAAAATAAACTTTTCAACCAGAGTAAACAACTTGCAATGAAATTAAATGCGGAATAAAAAATAAGAAAGAACACACCAGATTTATAGTGGTTCGGTCAAACCTTGACCTACATCCACTCCCCAGAGGCACCCTCTGAGTATTGCACTAATACCACAAAGTGACTCTCCTTTTGCTCCCACAGCAAGGCGGAGAAGCCTGTACAAAATCACTTTCACCTTCCCTGGTGCGGCGGAGTAGCCGGGTTCTTTAACACCAAAAGATCTTCTTCTTGCCAAAACTTCCCTCAAGACGACCCTTGAATCCGATGGTAATGAGGTGCAAGTTCGCCGGAGCAACTGTGTGAATATCCCCTTCACACTCCCTTGAAATACCCTTCAAGGATCTTCTCCCTCTCAAACTCCACCCTTTCCTCTCTCCCTTTCAAGTTCTCTCTTCAAGTTTTCTCCACAAGAACGAAGACACAATGACTGTCAAAGATACACTTTGTCGTCCTTTTACACTTCTCCAAGTGTCGGCAGAGAACCAGACCGATGTTGTTGAACTTCACTTGAGAGCCTTCGCCGGAGCAACCGTGTGAATATCCCCTCCACACTCCCTTGAAATCCCCTCCAAGGATCTTCTCCCTCTCAATGATCCCTCTCAAGAGAAAACAACTCCAAAGGCATTTGTAATAGTTTCTAGGACTCCTTATATTGAAAGGAGAAGAAAAACCGTCCAAAAAACTGCCCAAAATAAGTTTTTCTGCGCACTGGATCGTCCCGTACGAAATTTTGTTCATCTGTACGAACCAATTTCGTCCTGGACGAAATTGGTTCGTCCCGGGACGAAAATATTTCGTCTGGACGAACAGTTATATCAAAAGTCGGTTCCGAAAACTGCCAGAAACTGCCATAGTCGGTTCCCATCGTCCTGGACGAACTGTACTTCGTCTGGACGAAATTTTTGCAGAAAGAAACTCGTCTTGGGACGAAAATGATTTCGTCTGGACGATTAGGACTTAGAAAATATTTCCAGTTCAGTTCTTGTCCGTTCCATTGCTCTTACAAGGAGATAACTGATCTGATCGTCCCGTACGAACAATGTTCGTCCCGTACGATCAGTATAAAAACTTTTTCAAGATCTCCTTTAAGTTTGTGTAAATTTATTCACTCAATTACAATCACTCCATCTCAAATTTAAGTCAAATAAAAAGTACAAGCTTCAATTTCACAAAGTATCTCATGCTGAATTTGATTTGAAGTCTTCGTAGTCTGGAGTTTGATTTTCCTGAAATATTAGTACACACAAGAGCAAAAACAAATCTTCCAAAAAGTGTTAGGAGATAACTACACAAAAAACAATAATATTTGGAATCATCAAAATAATACAAGTTGCAAGAATGTAAAACATGCAAATAGCAACTTTCCTAACAATCTCTCCCTTTTTGATGATGGCAAAATAATTATTGTTAGTAAAATTTCAAACCATTTTAAAATCTCCTAAACTCCCCCTGAATTGATGAATACATTAAAATAAGGAGGCATTTTTAAAAAAAAAATTTTTGTTTTAAAATTTTACATACACACATACACAAAAACAATACATAAAAAAAAAACATTACAAGACACACATAAAATTTTAAAAAAATTCTCCCCCTAAATAATACAAACAATAATCTCTCCCCCTTTTTGACAACAACAAAAAGTGAAGAAAAAATAGACTAGTATTGTAGAAAATCTTATGAAAAATTCATATGTAAATTTAATCTAAAAAAGTGATTGACATAAGAATGCAACTAAGAATTAAGAACATTAGTCAAATCATAGAATTTCATAGAATTTAAAAAATTGATAAAACATTGTAATAAGTAAGAATTTATGAAAAACATGATTCAATTTAGACATTTATGATATAAAAAATCATTGTAATAAAGATGAGTAAAAAATTGCATATTCCAAAAATCAATTGAAATATAAATGAACATTAGATCTACTTGAATTAATAGACTAAAAAGAATCTGGAAAGAAAAAAAATCACCACAAGTGGCGCTTTGCGCATCTTTTTCATATAGGTGGCACATTTTTGTGCATCTTTTTCATATAGGTAGCACATTTTTGTGCATATTTCTTTATTGGGCTTATTTTGTGCCTCTTTTTCACATTTGCAACTTTGTTGCACATTCCTTTTGATTTTGTACATTTGTACAATTTTCAAGAGTAATTGAATTCTTTCCAAAGACAATAATCTAGAATCTCAAATTTTTCTAAGTGCATAAATATTAATTGAAAAATGAAATACAAAATAAGATAGACATCTAAGATACAATAATAATAATTAATATTTTGTAGTCTAAAATGAAAGACATGAAATAAAAAAAAAATCTAACTAAAATAAGTTATAGGCAAAAAATTAAATTTAGATAAACTAGATTTTCTAATGAAATTAATTTCTAATTACAATTTTAGTTTAGGCACAATAGAGATTAAAAGTACTAAATGAATTTCATAAAGATTAAGAACATTAACATCGTTCTAAAACATGAAATCAAATGAGAAAACATTTTAAAATCATTCAAAACACTAAAAATAAAAACACAAAAACACACAAAACAAACAAAAATAAAAATACAACAAAAACAAATAAACAAAGGGTTTTAAACATCATTTTTCTCCTGGTCTGATGATTCAGAAGCTAGATCCGCCCAGGAGATTTTTTTCTTTTCATTATTTTCCCATTTTATAATTTGCTTAGCTTTGCCCTTTTCTTTAGCAGGAAGAGTTCTCAAATTAGGGCACTGACTTCTCAGATGTCCAGATTTCCTACATCCAAAGCAAATAATATTTGAAGAAATCAGAACATTCTTACCATTTTTACCTTTATTCCACTTTTGTTGATGCTTATTCTTGTGCTTTAGTGGACTTTTCAATTTGCTTGTTAAATCATCGCTTTTCTCACCAACTAAGCCACTTTTCTCCATGTCTTCCGCATTTAGCATTATTGTTTCACCTGCATCCAAAAGTCTTTGACCCAAACATTCCTCGTAGGCAATGAGTGAGCGAATCAAATTATCAATAGAATATTCATTCAAATTTTTCGATTCACAAATAGCAACAACTTTGGCATCAAACTTGTCAAGTAAACAACGTAGAATTTTATTGACTATTTCAAAGTTTGAAAACTCTTTACCTAAAGCATGTAATGATGTTACAATTTGAATAAACCTAGTATACATGTCTAAGATCGACTCATAAGGTTTCATGCTAAAGAGTTCATAGTCATTCATCAAAAAATTCAACTTAGATTGCTTGACTTCACTAGTACCTTCATATGTAATGCATAAACTGTCCCAAATTTCCTTACTTGTAGTACATGTAGAGACTCTCATATAATCTTCAGAATTTAAAGCACAGAACAAACAATTCATACATTTAACATTTAATTGTGCATAAATTTGTTCTACTCTACTCCATTCAGAAAAAGGGATATCAGTTTTGATTCCATCTATAATACGTGACGGTACATAATAACCACTTTGAATCATATGCCACATGCGATAATCTATTGATTGCAAGAAAGTAGACATTCGAATTTTCCAAAAATCAAAAGAAATACTTTCAAATAAAGGTGGTCTAACAATCGAACATCCATCTAACAATTTATGGTTTCTAAAATCAGCCATATTCGTTTTTCAAAAAGTAGTCTAAACTTATGATTTTGAAACAAAGCTCTGATACCACTTGTTGGGTCTAGTAATTAGGATGTTAAGCCTAAGTGAGTGTCCCAAGGCTACCAAGAGGGGGGGGGGGGGTGAATTGACAATTTAAAAAATGTAACTTCAACTCTTGGAATTTTAGAAAACCTTTTGAATTATTGATGCAAGTTAAAATTAAAGTTTAAAATAAACTTTTCAACCAGAGTAAACAACTTGCAATGAAATTAAATGCGGAATAAAAAATAAGAAAGAACACACCAGATTTATAGTGGTTCGGTCAAACCTTGACCTACATCCACTCCCCAGAGGCACCCTCTGAGTATTGCACTAATACCACAAAGTGACTCTCCTTTTGCTCCCACAGCAAGGCGGAGAAGCCTGTACAAAATCACTTTCACCTTCCCTGGTGCGGCGGAGTAGCCGGGTTCTTTAACACCAAAAGATCTTCTTCTTGCCAAAACTTCCCTCAAGACGACCCTTGAATCCGATGGTAATGAGGTGCAAGTTCGCCGGAGCAACTGTGTGAATATCCCCTTCACACTCCCTTGAAATACCCTTCAAGGATCTTCTCCCTCTCAAACTCCACCCTTTCCTCTCTCCCTTTCAAGTTCTCTCTTCAAGTTTTCTCCACAAGAACGAAGACACAATGACTGTCAAAGATACACTTTGTCGTCCTTTTACACTTCTCCAAGTGTCGGCAGAGAACCAGACCGATGTTGTTGAACTTCACTTGAGAGCCTTCGCCGGAGCAACCGTGTGAATATCCCCTCCACACTCCCTTGAAATCCCCTCCAAGGATCTTCTCCCTCTCAATGATCCCTCTCAAGAGAAAACAACTCCAAAGGCATTTGTAATAGTTTCTAGGACTCCTTATATTGAAAGGAGAAGAAAAACCGTCCAAAAAACTGCCCAAAATAAGTTTTTCTGCGCACTGGATCGTCCCGTACGAAATTTTGTTCATCTGTACGAACCAATTTCGTCCTGGACGAAATTGGTTCGTCCCGGGACGAAAATATTTCGTCTGGACGAACAGTTATATCAAAAGTCGGTTCCGAAAACTGCCAGAAACTGCCATAGTCGGTTCCCATCGTCCTGGACGAACTGTACTTCGTCTGGACGAAATTTTTTGCAGAAAGAAACTCGTCTTGGGACGAAAATGATTTCGTCTGGACGATTAGGACTTAGAAAATATTTCCAGTTCAGTTCTTGTCCGTTCCATTGCTCTTACAAGGAGATAACTGATCTGATCGTCCCGTACGAACAATGTTCGTCCCGTACGATCAGTATAAAAACTTTTTCAAGATCTCCTTTAAGTTTGTGTAAATTTATTCACTCAATTACAATCACTCCATCTCAAATTTAAGTCAAATAAAAAGTACAAGCTTCAATTTCACAAAGTATCTCATGCTGAATTTGATTTGAAGTCTTCGTAGTCTGGAGTTTGATTTTCCTGAAATATTAGTACACACAAGAGCAAAAACAAATCTTCCAAAAAGTGTTAGGAGATAACTACACAAAAAACAATAATATTTGGAATCATCAAAATAATACAAGTTGCAAGAATGTAAAACATGCAAATAGCAACTTTCCTAACATGCTGGAACAGCACAGGGGCTTGCACTCGGACGGACAAAACCTTTAAGCAGAAGCTCATCCACCTGGTGCTGCAATTCCAGATGCTCATCGGGTCGGAGGCGATATGCGGGTCGGTTTGGTAATACCGATCCGGGCACTAGGTCCATCTGATGCTGAACATCACGTAGAGGTGGTAGTCCAGATGGTAGATCCTGGACCAACACATCTTCATATTGCTGCAGTAGGGGTTGGATCAATTCAGGAACATCCAGCACTTGGGAATTCTCCTCCACCATGACAAGAAGTAATCCCTGTTGTACAGACTTTAGAGCTTGCAAAAACAATGCTGGCGTGGTTGTTTTGGCTGGCGAAGTGTCATCCATGCTAGCTGTAGGTGAGGGTAACAACACGATTTGTTGTTGATTGTGCCAGAAAGAATAGGTGTTGGTAGTCCCGTTGTGGAGGGTACCGCGATCAAATTGCCACGGTCGGCCTAACAACAGGTGGCAAGCATCCATGGGCACAACATCGCACATGGCTCGATCTTGAAAATGCCCAATCGAGAAATCCACCTCACACCGCTTGTTGACCTGAACTTCTGCATTCTTCTGGATCCAAGAAAGTGAGTAGGGCTTAGGATGATCCGTCGTGGTTAACTGCAGCTTGTCAACCATCATTGCGGCTACCACATTTTCACAACTCCCGCTGTCGATGATTACATTGCAGACTCTATCCTTCACTGTGCAACGGGTCCTGAAAATGCTATGGCGTAACCAAGAATCACCTTTTTGCACATTCAAAGATTGTCTTAGGACTAGCAAATTTCCTTCATCTCCTTGCAAATAGACAGGTTCATCGACAATGGTTTCGTCATTTATCGAGTGGTCATAACTGACGGCTGCAGGCTCTTCCGTCAGAACAACTACCCGCCGATTTGGGCAATTCGAAGCTATATGCCCAAATCCCTGACACTTGAAGCATTTCCGCGCGGGCAGGGAATTCTGTGGTTGATTCACCCGAAGAGATCCCCGGGGTGAAGGTTCTTCTGTCACCCTGCTAAGTCCAGCTCCAGCCTTGCCGAACTGTTTTCTTTATCAGGAATAATTTCTGGCATCAAATTTCTTTGGAAAATTTTCTTGTTTCTTGCCTGTTGCTTTTCCACCTTCAACGTCAAGCTCATAACGTCCTGGACCGTCCAATACGGTTGTAGTTGTACCACATTGGAGATAGCCGGGTTCAGCCCGCCTAAAAAACGGGCTACCGTATGTTCTTCGGGTTCCACCGCATCACATTTAATGGCCAGTTGTTCAAATTCCCCAATGTATTCTTCCACGGTCATCTGCTGCTGCTGTAGCTGTGTAAACTTTAAGAACAAGTCCTGCTTATATTGATCCGGGATGTATTTACGCTGCAATTCTTTCTTCATTTTTGACCATGTGACGATCTTACTTCTGCCTTCACGGTTTCTCACTCTTTTCAGGTTTTCCCACCAAAGAAAGGCGGTTTTCTTCAATTTTATCGCAACAAGCTTGACGATCTTGTCTGCAGGAACTTCTTTGAACTCAAGAACTCGATCCACTGTTTGCAGCCAGCTGATGAACTCGTCCGGATCCATCCTTCCGTCGAATTCCGGTAATTCAATCTTGATTCCAAAATCATGGGAAGACTTCCTGGGATTCCTGCCAAGTACTCTTCTTCCTCCATCTTCGTCGCTTGAATTTTCTTGATGGAAGGGATTGACGTCATCTTCTTCTGTTGGCGGAATCGGTGTCTCTCTCTGCTCGCATCTTGCCAGTCGCTGTTGTAGTTGAGCAATCTCCCGTTGTAAGTCCTCGATTAATACTTCTTGCACCGGTCTTTGGGGGTTCCGGTGAGGCGGCATTATGCCGGCTCTGATACCACTTGACACCGGACCGGTAGACGGGTCGCGGCCAGACGGGCAAGACTCACGTCGTCGGAAAAACAAAACAAGAACCACCACCGGAACAAGCTCCGGATACAGAAATCAGCCGCCACCTGACAGAGTCAGGATACAGACACCTTTCACACGAAAGAGGATAGTTTGTGCAGTCAATCAAATCTGTCTTATTACCATAGAACACAGTTATTTATATACAATTACCAGACACATATCTGGCTATATTTCGGAAATGCTAAACAGTGGCTACATTAAAGAATGCTAAACAATACTAAGCAACTAACTACGAACTGAAGTTTGGAATTTCAAAAACAGAGGAAAAACCAGAGTTCTCTGATGTCCACTGGAAGCTCCGGCGTCAAAGAGGATTTTGGTGATCATATAAATGATGATGTGTATAATTTCATGGTGGGGTGTGTTGTTGATCAAGCAGTACTCAATGGATGTGGAAAAAGAAAAATATTTGGATTTCACTCTCGTTTTTTATGCAGCGGGCTTTGCTGGCATTTTGGAAAATGATGAGAGGAGGCTCCATGCTTTTCACCTTGTTGACCCGGGCTTGTTGGCAACCTTGGTGGTTTGGCCTTTTTGCTGGGTGGTTGCTTGTGGGGGTTCTAGGATGACGGTGTTATTAAGTGGCTGTCACCAAAGGATGATCCATGTCTGGCTGTGAGGTGATTGCAAAGGGCTGCCATTCCTGAGCCCGCTCTTGGATCCTTCTCCTACAACTTTGTATGTCTATTTTATTGAGTTGGTCTTCGTGTATTGTTATATGATGTTTTGTCGCCTCGACTGTTTATGGGCTCATGTTGTACTTTTATTTTCCTTTGTGGAATAAATTTTAATTTGAAAAAAAAAAAAAAGAACACTTACGCATTTTACTTCAAATGTTATATTTTAAGAGAGCTTTAGATCATTTTTGGGCTTGTATCATTTTTTTTATAATTAACGTGTAGGCTCTTCTGTAGATTTTAACCAAATAAATAAATAAAGTGAAAATTAATTTCTTTTTTTTTTTTAATATCCATTTTGCAATACGTAATAAATTTCATTCTTATATTGAACAAAGACATCCATTTTTAGAAGCATTCTAACAACAAATGGTCGAGATAGATTAGCAATATTGGCAATATCTAGTTTTAGTGGTTGATCGATAATAGAGGCAAAGAGTAAATAGTAATATGATTCATAAAGTGAACCATAACACTAAGAAAAGGAGATCCACACTTCAGTAATATGTATTTGGAGTTCCAATAAGCCTACAAAATAATGACCCTTCAAACTCAATGCATGAATAAATTTTCTACTTATCTCTATCGATCTGAGGTACATGCACCATTAGACATTTTTCTTCTTGAGATTCATTACTCCTCACCTAATAAGTTTTTTTTTTTTTAATGTTATATATAATATTCAACAGGCCTCCACCATCATCCATGTTAAAAAATGAATGTAAGTGCAAAAAGAATGAATACTCTCATGTACCAATTAATTTGATTTATATAATTATTAAGAACTAAAAACTTTCTAAGTCTGAGAGTCTTCATTCTTTTGGCACATATTAATTTGATTCATATAATATGAATACATTGCATTTTTACCTGAAACTCAGTAATATTCCGAAATATTCTGCTTTTTGTTTTGACTGGTTTCTTACTTATTTTTCTTCTTGGAGAACCTTTTGCAGGATACAGGTAAAATTTTCTTGTGGGAGCTTTAATGACTGTCAGGTTCTCTACTTTTTCCATTTGCATTTCTTTTCCTTTGTTATTCTGTTATTTTGCAGGTAAACTGAGCTGGTCGAGTTAATTTGGATCTTCCTTTTTTGGGTGTTGCCTAATCATAGCCAGAGTACTTATTTATGTTATTTTTGTAACTATAGGAAAAGGAACCACTGACTCTTAGGATTTTTAATTTTTATTTTGCTTGTAGCTCTCAGCTAGAGCAGTAGCGAGCTGGTGGGTCCTTCTAAGGACCTTGTAACCGATTTTTGATATTAACACGTAGGCCCCTCCGTGGGTTTCAACAAAAAAAAAAAAAAAAAACTAAAAACTTTCTAAGTAGTTATGATTGTGAATTTTTCTAAATGGGAGTCTACATCAACATTCCTAAGAGTGAGAGCCATTAATTTGACCTTGGTGAATCACATTTGACTCTAGTCAACCCCATTTAAAACCAATTAACACCTTTCTTATCATGATGAACACCTATTTGACTCGAATCAATGCCCCTTGACATCTATCAAGACTTTAGTTAATCTTACTTTCTTAGAATCATATCTTTAACCTTAATCAACCTATTAAGCTCATGCCAATCTTAGCAAATTAAATTAATTATGTTGTTGGCATGTTTCAATTTGAATGAATTAAGAGTTTCGGAGACCCTCATTTTATATTAAGAGTAATAAAAAGAGGCCAGTCCAAAATACATATGACGTCAAAGCTGAGCTGCTTAAAACATGTTAACTTCAGGCTAGTTTAATTTCATTTGATAGTTTATATGACTATATAGGAATATATAGAGCTTTCTTCTATTGAGTGTAGCCTATTATGTTGCTACAGTTTGAGAACTTCCTTCAAGAAGAGGAAGAAGACGGAGAAAGGACCATGACAGGGAGAATAGAGAAAGAACAAATTGTATTATTCATATGTAGTTTGTATTACAGATGTGTATATATATAGACAAGAGTGGCAGAAAATGTAAATACAATGCCGATATGCTAAGTAGTGCTAATATCCTCCCGCAAATTAAGCATTCGAAGGTCGAATGTTTAATTTGCATGGTTCTTAATTCGGTGAAGCGAGAGATGGAGAATGGTTTAGTCAGGATGTCGGCGATCTGATCGGTAGAGGAGATATGACTGAGCCGAACGGTATTGGAGTTGATGTGTTGACGTATGAAGTGGTAGTCGATCTCGATGTGTTTCGTCCTCGCGTGAAACATTGGGTTCTTAGCTATGGCGATTGCCGAGGTGTTATCGCAGTGAATTATGGTCGGTTTTTGTTGCGGTATCTGAAGTTCCTCGGCAATTAAGTCGGCGAAGCCAAATCACATCGGAGAGAGCGGCAGACAAGGATCGGTATTCCGCCTCGGTGGAAGATTTGGCCACGGTTGCTTGCTTCTTGACGGTCCAGGAGATAAGATTGGGACCTAAGAATGTGCAGAAACAGAAGATTGATTTCCTGTCCGATGCGTCGGAGGCCCAGTCGGCATCCATGTAGGTGCGCAGCTCGAGAGGTCCGGTGGTGATTGGAAGCCCGTAGGTGAGTGTGCCTTTGATGTAGCGCAGTAATCTCTTGAGGGCCTTGAAGTCTTGATCGGTCGGATCCTGCATGTGCTGGCAGACCATGTTGGTGGCGAAGGCGATGTCGGGTCTCGTAATGGAAAGGTATTGTAAAGATCCAGCTAGCTTGCGGTAGAGTGATGGGTCATGAAATGGAGACGCTGCTGTTTGGACGATCTTGGAGGCGGGTGCGAGCGGTGTAGGTGCCGGTTTACAGTCGGCATAGCCTGCATCGTGAAGGATTTTCATAGCATAATGTTCTTGAGTAAGAAATTTGCCGGTTGAGGATCGAATTACCTGGATTCCCAAGAAGAGAGAGACATGTCCCAGCTGTTTGAGAGCGAATTGATCTTGAAGTTGACAGAGAATGTGGTTGATCGCTGAGCTGTCGTTGCCTGTGACAAGGAAATCATCAACATAAATGAGAAAGTAAATTTGAATGTGATTTTTATGAAAAATTAGAAGAGAAGGATCGGAACGACTGAACCCGAAGCCTTGAGTTTGTAGAAACGTTGTAAGCTTGTTGAACCATTGACGAGGTGCTTGCTTGAGGCCATAGAGGGATTTGTGGAGTTTGCATACTGATTCGGGTTGCTGTTGGTCGACGAAGCCAGGAGGTTGACGCATGTAGATGTCTTCGTGTACATCGCCATGAAGAAAGGCGTTGGAGACGTCGAGCTGATGGATCGACCAGTTGCGATGGAGGGCGATGGCTAGTAGCATACGGATAGTCGGCATTTTAACTACCGGACTAAATGTTTCCGTGTAGTTGATCCCGAATTGCTGGTTGTAACCGAGAGCCACTAAACGAGCTTTGTACCGATCAATCTCGCCATTTGGTAGTAATTTCATTTTGAAAGTCCATTTGCATCCAAGTATGGGCTTGTTGGGCGGTTTAGGTACTAAAGACCAAGTTTGCTGTTTGTTAAGAGCCGAAATTTCGGCCTGCATTGCTGTCCGCCAGTGATCGAATTTAGAAGCCTGGTTATAAGTGGTAGGTGTGGTGCTGGTTGTAGGGTGAGTGAGAAGATTGAGGATTTGTTTGGGTTTGGTGATACCGGCTTTAAGCCTAGTTTGTATATGATGAGTAGGTTTGGATGATTGTAGTGGGTTACGGTCACAGGGGGCAGTGGTTGGTGTGTGAGCGGAAGAGGGTTGAGCGGGAGAGGTTAGTATGGTAGGTTCATTATTTTGGTTCAGGGATAAGGAAGCTGGTATGTGTTTAGGCTGAGCTGTGGTGATGGGTACGGTGGTGGCTGGAGGGAGGAGAAGAGGAGTGGTGATTGTAGTAGGTGCTTGTGAGGTCTCCGTGAGCGGCGGGCTGTGGTCTTTGAAGGGGAATGTGTGTTCGTAAAACACAACGTGACGAGAGGTATAAGTGCGATGGTTGTTGATATCGTAGCACCGGTAACCTTTATGGATTGGTGAATATCCAAGGAATGCACACTCCGCAGATCTCGGAGATAGTTTGTTTGGTGAATACGGTTTGAGCCACGGGAAGCAGAGACATCCGAATGTCCGAAGATGGTTGTATGTCGGCGGTGTGCCATATAGGCGTTGCGAGGGAATTTGGCAGTTGATAGCTTTGGAGGGAAGATGGTTTACCAGATAATGAGTCGTTGAAAGCGCATCGGCCCAGAATTTGTGCGGAGTGCTGGACGCGTGAAGAAGCGCTCGGGTTAGTTCCAAGAGATGTCAGTGCTTACGTTCTGCAAGTCCGTTTTGTTCGGGCGTATGAGGACACGAAAGTTGCTGTTGAATACCGTTGTCATGGAGAAATAGTTTGAAGACGGTACTGGTGAATTCCCCGCCGCCATCGGATCTGAGAGTCTTTGGTGTTTGATGAAATTTGTTTTTGGTTAGGTTGCAGAAGGATTTGAACTTAGAGAATGCTTCCTGTTTAGTATGCATGAGGTAAAGCCACGAGTAGCGTGTGTGATCGTCGATGAATATGATGTAGTAACGATACCCTTCGACTGATGGTTGTGGAGCCGGTCCCCAAACATCGATGTGAACAAGATCAAACGGGTTATAAGTCACAGATTCATTTTTATTAAAGAATTGTTTGTGGATCTTAGCCAAGTTACAGGATGTGCAAGAAAAAGATTTCGGTACAATGGGTATTTCAGAAAAATGTTTAGCTAAGGAGGTAATAACGCTGGAGCTTGGGTGTCCAAGACGAGCGTGCCTAGGGGTGTAAACGAGTCGAGTCGAGTCGAGTTTTGGCCCTTATCGAGCTCGGCTCGTTAGATAGATAGCGAGCTTGAACTAGAGCTCGAGCTCGAGTCGAGCTCGACAGTCGAGCTCGAACTCGAGCTCGTGTCACTGTTAACGAGCTCGAGCCGGCTCGCCAGCCATGAGAGGGAATTTTTAAATTTAGGCGGGATTTTTCAAAAAAATTAAAATTAGGCGGGATTTTTAAATTTTAAGCGGAATTTTTAAAACTTAAACAAATTTTTTATAAAAATATGAAATATTTCACTTTTAAATAAAATTTAGGTGATTATTATTATAATTTTTTAATATTTAAATTTAATAAATAAAATAAAATTATTTTTAAAAAATATTAATATTTAATCGAGCCGGCTCACGAGCCAAGCCGGCTCGAGCTCGAGCTCGAGCTCGTTTACTAAACGAGCTCGAACTCGAGCTCGAGCTCGACTCGTGAGCTCGATAAGCTCGGCTCACGAGCTCATAAACGAGTCAAGCTCGAGCCGGCTCGCGAGCCGGCTCGGCTCACTTACACCCCTAAGCGTGCCAGAGCTGAGCCATCGGTGTGGAAGCAGTGAAGGCGGTATGCGATGAGTTCGGGGACGGTTGAATCTGATAGAGACCGTTAAGTAGACGACCATGAAGAAGCAGACGGTGGTCCTGGAGATCCTTAATAACAAAGCCGTTAGCGTTAAAGGAAATTGAAATAGAGTTATCTTTGGTTAGTTTTGATACCGAGAGAAGATTGTGCGTAAGGGCAGGCACATGAAGGAGATTTCGTAGAAAGAGCTTACGAGAGTTGTCGGGAAGTGGTAGAAGACCTTGCCCGGTGTTGTGTATTGGCATTGTTGAGCCGTTTGCGGTAGAGACCGAGTCGGATCCGGAGTAGGCCGTGGGGTAGAAGAGATTGTTCGTGTCCTGTGTGAGGTGTGTTGAGGCGCCGGAATCAAGAACCCAGTCTTGAGTTGGAGCGGGCGAAGGATTGGCAAGAAGAGCTCGCGGTTGACGATTATCCGTGGGAGCATATTTGTAATTGGAGTGATGCCAGCAGTTGAGGGCTATGTGGCCGATCTTGCCACATATCTGACAAGTCGGACGGGTGGTGGTAGTTGTGTTGGAGGTGGATTGTGAGACGGTCTGCGGAGTTGTCGGGTTGGACTGGTTCTTGTTCTTGAAGAAGCAGCGAGATTGACGTCCACGGGATGAGTTATTTGAATTTGCATACAGAACAGTTGGAGAGGATGCTTGTTGAAGGTCAAGCTGCTTTTCTTGCTGAAGATGAATCTCTTCATTGCAGAGTAGCGAGTAGAAGGTATCCAAGTCAATCGGAAGAAGAGAATTACGTATGGTGGACTTGAATGAGTTAAACGTTGGGGGAAGACCATTGAGAATGTGCAGCATGATGTCTTCGGTCTCAATTTTGGATCCGGAGGCGGAGATATTGTCCACAATGGTTTTTATACCCGTCAGGTATTGCTGGAGCGACTGATCTTTCATGGTGATCCGGTATAATTCGTTCTTGAGTTGCATTACACGAGAACGACTAGTCGGTTGAAGACGCTTTTCAAGAACGGTCCAAGCCTCGGTGGTGGTGGTGGAGGTGATGATGTACGGTAGAATCGCCTGCGAGATGGTGGAGAAAAGAGCCGCAAGAAGATTGCTGTCAACCAGTCGCCATCGAGCATAGGCTTCGGAGGATGAATCGGCGGGAGCTTGGGTCGTTCCAGTGAGATAACCGGAGTAGCCATTGGCTGCAAATTGCTGATGGATTTGCATACGCCAGATCGGGTAGTTCTCCACGGTGAGGTGGTGAGGGGCTAAGTTCTTGATGTTGGAAACAAGAAACTTGAGCGGTGGGGGTATCGAGAGGGAATCATTGGAGTTTTCAGATTGTATCATGGAGGAGGGAGGGATTGAATTGGCTGAGGCTTGGTCTCCCATGCCTTGCTATGATACCATGAGAACTTCCTTCAAGAAGAGGAAGAAGACGGAGAAAGTACCGTGACAGGGAGAATAGAGAAAGAACAAATTGTATTATTCATATGTTGTTTGTATTACAGATGTGTATATATATAGACAAGAGTGGCAGAAAATGTAAATACAATGCCGATATGCTAAGTAGTGCTAATACAGTTATCTATAAATACATAGCCAATACTTATAATAAGAGAGATTTTTAGAAATGAATAAGATTTGAGTTTTTACTTTTTTTTTTTTTTCTGTATCGTGAAGAAATTCAGGTGGTTTACCCTCCCAAAAAACTCATCTTGGGTTTGCTTGAGCAGCCCACTTCGGACAGCTCTCGCATTCTTGTCCATCGCCGTGTTGCCACTTACGCCGGCGTCAACATATGTTGGTTGCTTCCTAACCCATATATGAAAATCATGGGCGACTAGCCTTTTGAGTCTCCCATTAGGTCCCATCGCAACCTAATGAATACATACCTTATTCTATTAAGTTTGTGATAAGCAATCAATTTGGTCTTGGTCCATAGAATTTGACTCTACTCAGCCTCATTTAACCGCAAAAAAAAAAAAAAAAAAATCACTTTCTGATCAATGCCACCTGAAATCAATCAACTCTACTTGACCTTAGTCAATCCTGTTTAACTATAATGAACTCTTTGACTTTAATCAACCTGTTAAGCTCATGACGTACATGCCATGCATGCATCAAATACGTAGGGTATACGTTATCATCACCCTCCATAATGGACATGATCAGTTCATGAAGTTAGACGAATTTACAGAAATAAATCAAGCAGATATAATATAAAAGAAGCAAATTCTAGATTCCCTGAGAGTTACAGCCAGCTAAAATACTACAGTACATATCCTGTAACAGAAGAAAGTTTTCAAGCTACTCATCATTCAAAGATATCGATAAGAACGAAGCGTAGTTTACGCACTCCACTGAATCTTTCAAAGATATCTTCGCACAGTACTCTGCAAAACTCAACAGTCACTGCATGAGATTTCCATCTCTATAAATAGCTTGTGAATCATCCACTGGAAGTTGCCATTAGTTATCCATTTCTCTCTGCTCTTAAGCTTAGCTTGCAAGGTAATTCTCACTGTCAGAAATTTGATTCAATCAGTACATTTATATTTTGTAAAATAATATGATTGTGTAAGTATAAATTAATTATTAGTGTAATTTTTCCAATATGTTGTAACAAAAAAAATCTCTTATTCATGTTTATTTATTAAAAAAAATAACCACCATAATTTTTTAACTACAAGGAGTTTTGTGCAAATAGCCCCAGTAAAAGTGATATTCTTTTTATCAAAACAAAACAATTGTAAGGTCAACATATGAATTAAAGATGTAATTGTTAATTACAATTTAAAATTCATTTATTTTATAATTTCATATATAATTTTTGTAATTAGATGTAATTTTTATATAGTTAGATTTATCTAGAAAAGGGAAATTGTTTTTCAGTGATAATTTCTGTTGCGTCCTGGAATATTCGCGGCGGTAGAGAAATATAAAGTTTATCGTCTTAGTGTTATACGAAAATCCGGCACGCAATCAGATAAGAGAGAGGGTCTAGCATTTTATGAGACACCAAGATTTTTACGTGGAAAACCCCTGTAAAAGGGGGAAAAACCACGGGGCCTAGCCCAGTTTGAACGAATCCACTAGTATTTGCAGTCGATTACAAATGAGGCCCTTCCTTGGGAGAAGGACTTAGCTTGATGTACATCTTATGGAGTACATTACATGATGTAAATACAAAGAGTCATTGTTGACATGTTCGTTTGGTCGGAAGGACCATAGTCGGCGGGCGACGTAGGTCAGGAGGACCGTAGTCAGCTGGCGACGGAGGACTGTAGTCGGCGGGCGACGTAAGTTAGGAGGACCGTAGTCGGCGGGCGACGGAGGTCGGAAAGACTGTAGTCGGTGGGCGACGTAAGTCAGGAGGACCGTAGTCGGCGAGCGACGGAGGTTGGAAAGACTGTAGTCGGTGGGCGACATAAGTCAGGAGGACCGTAGTCGGCTGGCGACGGAGGTTGGAAGGACTGTAGTCTGACGACGAAGATCAGTAGGACAGTGTCAGGTAGAAGTCCATCAATGGAAAGAAATGCATCTTCGCATAGACGTGCAGCGAAGTCCGATAACCGGTAGAAGTCCGGCATCGGGTAGAAACTTGGCGAAGAGTGAAGGTCCGACGTCGGGCAGAAGTCCGACGTCTTTGGTGGCAGAGGAGAACTCCGGCTTCACTTGGGCGGAATTTCGACGTCAGGAGGGAACTCTCTTGTAAAGCGGGAAGAATTTTAGCATCCCATGGAAGTTGTTCAGAATTCCCGCGTTTCCTGAAAATCCGGCAGGGTTCCGGCGTCTTCAGGCGGCAGGAAGAGCTCCAACGGCGGTGGTCGAGGAGGTGAGGAATCTCCTATTCCCCTTTCTCCTTCTTCTTCTCTCTCTTCCCTTTCTCTTCACTTCCTTCTCTTCACTTGAGCCCCCTTGGTGTAGAATGAGGGCTCTATTTATAGTTTTTCTGGAGTGGCATAGCCCGTAAATATGCGCGAGATCAAGGGCAAACAGGGAGTGGTTTGAATGGACGGCTGATATCGAATCCTTTGATCATGCACCGTTCGTTGGACATTTGATGGCCTTAATGATGTCTGAATTTGATGATCTTGGGCTCGTTGGATTCGTCTCGTCGAGCCCTTCGATTCGAGTATAAGCTTGTCAAAATCGGAGACCGTTTGGTAACTCAAATTGCTGTTTGAACCTTCCAACGGTGCTTTGAACCCTTGATTCGGACTCATTTGGGCTCGGATTGGGCTGATCTTGGTGTCGTTGGGTTCGTATTTCCGAGACGCTCAATTTGGCTATAAGATTGCTGAAATCGGAGTTCATATGCTCCCGAAATTAATTGTTGAAGTTTCCAACTAAGTTTTGCCTCGAGATTCGTGCCCAATCAAGATTATTTTGTGATAACGTATCAGTTGCCCCCCTATTTTCAGACGTCGAAGCTCCAGGAGTCCGAAAATATGTGTCACAAATTTCGGAGAATTTTTTCCGAGTGACCCAGGATTGATCTGGCTTGTAGAATCCCCGAACATCTCCGAAAATGTCAAAATTGAGTCCGGGACGTCGAAAAACGGTCCTGGGGACCTCAAAAACATCGAATTTGGACTTTTTGGGGGCGAAAGACGGACTCGAAACGGACCGGGCAGCTGGACCGGCCCGGCCCCGGCCGGCCGGCCAACCGGCGCCCGCCCGCCGCGCGGCCGCGCGCGGAACCGCGCGCTGCGCGCGCGCGCTGCGGCCGGAACGCGCGCGCCCGCGCCAGGGGCGCGCCCGCACCCGCGCCAGGGGCGCGCCTGCGCCCGTGCCAGGGCTTCGCCCGCGCGTGGTTCGAGCCCGCGCGTGGTTTGCCGCGGGCTGTAGCCTTGCCCGCGTGTGTTTTGCTGCCGCGAGCGGGTTCCGCGGCCGCTGCCAGCAGGCGGCCGGCCAGAAATTTTGCGATCCGCGTGAGATTTTAGCGGATCGTCGCTTGTCTTGGGTGGCGGTTCGCTGCCACCACCGACTTAAGTGGGCCCCATAGGCGTAAAAAATAGCCGTTTTTGCTATTTTGGGGTCCAAAAAAATTTCGAAAAAATCCCCAAAAAATTCTAAAAAATTCTGAAAAATTCGGAAAAAATTTAGAAAAATAGGGAAACTTAAAAATGGTAATAACTTCCCTCCTTCTTCTCCAAAACCTATAAATAGGCCTCCTAGGCCCTTAGGAAACTTGCAACTCCTCCTTCTTACTCCCTCCGGTTTACTGGCGATAGAAACCTACGGGATTTCTTCCTCCCCCTCTGGTTTACTGGCGATAGAAACCTACGGGATTTCCTCCCCCTTCGGTTTACTGGCGATAGAAACCTACGGGATTTCTTCCTCCCCCTCCGGTTTACTAGCGATAGAAACCTACGGGATTTCTTCCTCCCCCTCCGGTTTACTGGCGATGGACGATCGAGTTGAAGCCCGTTAGTAATCAACGATCGAGTGTGGAGCCAAAGGGGAGAGTTCGAGAATGTGTTGCAAATAGCATTCAAGCGAGAAGCCGATGGCGAGTAGCAGTCTGCCGACGAGGAGAAGTCTGACGACAGAGAGAAGTCCGACGTCGGGTAGAAGTCCGCTGACGAGCAGAAGTCTGACGACATAGAGAAGTCCGACGTCGGGTAGAAGTCCGCTGACGAGCAGAAGTCTGACGACAGGGAGAAGTACGACGTCGGGTAGGAGTCCGCTAACGAGCAGAAGTCCGACGTCGGGTAGAAGTTCAACATCGGGTATAAGACCGACGAAGATTCATCGACGAGCAAGAGTCTAACGACGAGTAGGAGTCCGCTGACGAGCAGAAGTCCGACGACGAGTAGGAGTCCGCTGACGAGCAGAAGTCCGATGTCGGGTAGAAGTTCAACGCCGGGTAGACGACCGACGAATATTCGTCGACGAGCAGAAGTCCGACGAAGAGTAGGAGTCCGCTGACGAGCAGAAGTCCGACGAAGTAGGAGTCCGCGACGAGCAGAAATCCCACGAGTAGGAGTCCGCTGACGAGCAGAAGTCCCACGACGAGTAGGAGTCCGCTGACGAGCAGAAGTCCGATGTCGGGTAGAAGTTCAACGTCGGGTAGACGACCGACGAATATTCGTCGACGAGCAGAAGTCCGACGAAGAGTAGGAGTCCGCTGACGAGCAGAAGTCCGACGACGAGTAGGAGTCCGCTGACGAGCAGAAGTCCAACGACGAGTAGGAGTCCGCTGACGAGCAGAAGTCCGACGACGAGTAGGAGTCCGCTGACGAGCAGAAGTTCGATGTCGGGTAGAAGTTCAACGTCGGGTAGACGACCGACGAATATTCATCGACGAGCAGAAGTCCGACGACGAGTAGAAGTCCAACGTCGGGTGGAAGACCGACGAGAATTCGTCGACAAGCAGAAGTTCGACGATGAGTAGGAGTCCGCTGATGAGCAGAAGTCCGACGACAGGGAGAAGTCCGATGTCGGGTAGAAGTTTAACGTCGGGAAGAAGACCGACGAAAGTTCGTCGACGAGCAGAAGTCCGACGTCGGGTAGAAGTTTGCTGACGAGCAGAAGTCCGACATCGGGTAGAAGTTTAACGTCGGGTGGAAGACCGACGGGAATTCGTCGACGAGCAAAAGTTCAAAGAAAGTCCTGCAAGGCAAAAATTCAGCAACAAGAGGAAATTCAACCTCGGGTAAAAATTTAACTTTATGAAGAAGTTAAATGGAAGTCCCTTGACGTCATTCTGGCGACGTTAACCAAGGATGTAAGAACAATACAATGTTGTATGTTAGAGCATTTGCTCGACGATGTTAACCGATATTGGATCCACCAATGATGTAAGATCTATATGAGTTTGCATGTCAGAGCCTTTGCTTGACAACGTTAACCTGTATGGAAGAGGTCGGGAGAATCCGCCAAGGATGTAAGACCTTTCCGAGGTTGTATATCGGAGCCTTTGCTCGACGACGTTAACCTGTGTGGAAGAGGTCGGGAGAATCCGCCAAGGATGTAAGACCTTTCCGAGGTTGTATGTCGGAGCCTTTGCTCGACGACATTAACCTGTGTGGAAGAGGTCGGGAGAATCCACCAAGGATGTGAGACCTATCCGAGGTTGTATGTCGGAGCCTTGCTCGACGACGTTAACCTGTGCGGAAGAGGTCGAGAAAATCCACCAAGGATGTGAGACCTTTCCGAGGTTGTATGTCGGAGCCTTTGCTCGATGACGTTAACCTGTGTGGAAGAGGTCGGGAGAATCCGCCAAGGATGTAAGACCTTTCCGAGGTTGTATATCGGAGCCTTTGCTCGACGACGTTAACCTGTGTGGAAGAGGCTGTGAGAATCCACCAAGGATGTAGGACCTTTCCGAAGTTGTATGTCGGAGCTTTTGCTCGACGGCGTTAACCTGTATGGAAGAGGCCGGGAGAATCCACCAAGGATGTGAGACCTTTCCGAGGTTGTATACCGGAGCCCTGCTCGACGACGTTAACCTGTGTGGAAGAGGTCGGGAGAATCCACTAAGGATGTGAGACCTTTCCGAGGTTGTATATCGGAGCCTTTGCTCGACGACGTTAACCTGTGTGGAAGAGGTCGGGAGAGTCCGCCAAGGATGTAAAACCTTTCCGAGGTTGTATATCGGAGCCTTTGCTCGACGATGTTAACCTGTGTGGAAGAGGTCGGGAGAATCCGCCAAGGATGTAAAACCTTTCCGAGGTTGTATATCGGAGCCTTTGCTCGACGACGTTAACCTGTGTGGAAGAGGTCGGGAGAATCCGCCAAGGATGTAAGACCTTTCCGAGGTTGTATGTCGGAGCCTTTGCTCGACGACATTAACCTGTGTGGAAGAGGCGGGAGAGAATCCACCAAGGATGTGAGACCTTTCCGAGGTTGTATGTCGGAGCCTTTGCTCGACGACGTTAACCTGTGTGGAAGAGGTCGAGAGAATCCACCAAGGATGTGAAACCTTTCCGAGGTTGTATGTCGGAGCCTTTGCTCGACGACGTTAACCTGTGTGGAAGAGGTCGAATCGAATCCCCCTGGGATTGATTTTGCTTTGATTGGGAGGGGGCGAACACCGCGTATATCCCGAATCAAAAGTGAAGATGGTCTATCTTTAGACTGTTACTGCATCTTTAAGGTCAAGATTAAGACCTTGGCCAAGAAGTAAAAGTCCAACAAGGGACTGTATAAAGCTTGTAATTGATTTGAAGTATCCTTGCATTTTCTCGGATATTCTTGAAATATCATCTTGATATAGAAAGCATCGGATGATCTTTTTGACCAGAATTGGGGTCAAAGTTGCCCCCCAGTCCGCATCTGATGCAGCAATGACTGATGTCAGGAAGTTGATAAGAGCGATCTTTTGAGATTGGAGCAAAAGTTGCCCCCCAGTCGGGAACCACGTTCCCACAGACGGCGCCAAACTGTTGCGTCCTGGAATATTCGCGGCGGTAGAGAAATATAAAGTTTATCGTCTTAGTGTTATACGAAAATCCGGCACGCAATCAGATAAGAGAGAGGGTCTAGCATTTTATGAGACACCAAGATTTTTACGTGGAAAACCCCTGTAAAAGGGGGAAAAACCACGGGGCCTAGCCCAGTTTGAACGAATCCACTAGTATTTGCAGTCGATTACAAATGAGGCCCTTCCTTGGGAGAAGGACTTAGCTTGATGTACATCTTATGGAGTACATTACATGATGTAAATACAAAGAGTCATTGTTGACATGTTCGTTTGGTCGGAAGGACCATAGTCGGTGGGCGAAGTAGGTCAGGAGGACCGTAGTCAGCTGGCGACGGAGGACTGTAGTCGGCGGGCGACGTAAGTTAGGAGGACCGTAGTCGGCGGGCGACGGAGGTCGGAAAGACTGTAGTCGGTGGGCGACGTAAGTCAGGAGGACCGTAGTCGGCGAGCGACGGAGGTTGGAAAGACTGTAGTCGACGTGGGCGACATAAGTCAGGAGGACCGTAGTCGGCTGGCGACGGAGGTTGGAAGGACTGTAGTCTGACGACGAAGATCAGTAGGACAGTGTCAGGTAGAAGTCCATCAATGGAAAGAAATGCATCTTCGCATAGACGTGCAGCGAAGTCCGATAACCGGTAGTAGAAGTCCGGCATCGGGTAGAAACTTGGCGAAGAGTGAAGGTCCGACGTCGGGCAGAAGTCCGACGTCTTTAGGTGGCAGAGGAGAACTCCGGCTTCACTTGGGCGGAATTTCGACGTCAGGAGGGAACTCTCTTGTAAAGCGGGAAGAATTTTAGCATCCCATGGAAGTTGTTCAGAATTCCCGCGTTTCCTGAAAATCCGGCAGGGTTCCGGCGTCTTCAGGCGGCAGGAAGAGCTCCAACGGCGGTGGTCGAGGAGGTGAGGAATCTCCTATTCCCCTTTCTCTTCTTCTTCTCTCTCTTCCCTTTCTCTTCACTTCCTTCTCTTCACTTGAGCCCCCTTGGTGTAGAATGAGGGCTCTATTTATAGTTTTTCTGGAGTGGCATAGCCCGTAAATAGGCGCGAGATCAAGGGCAAACAGGGAGTGGTTTGAATGGACGGCTGATATCGAATCCTTTGATCATGCACCGTTCGTTGGACATTTGATGGCCTTAATGATGTCTGAATTTGATGATCTTGGGCTCGTTGGATTCGTCTCGTCGAGCCCTTCGATTCGAGTATAAGCTTGTCAAAATCGGAGACCGTTTGGTAACTCAAATTGCTGTTTGAACCTTTCAACGGTGCTTTGAACCCTTGATTCGGACTCATTTGGGCTCGGATTGGGCTGATCTTGGTGTCGTTGGGTTCGTATTTCCGAGACGCTCAATTTGGCTATAAGATTGCTGAAATCGGAGTTCATATGCTCCCGAAATTAATTGTTGAAGTTTCCAACTAAGTTTTGCCTCGAGATTCGTGCCCAATCAAGATTATTTTGTGATAACGTATCAATTTCTTTCCCAAACTTCATAATAAACCCTAAGTATTTCATATTTTCAGCAGAAAAAAAATAATTTGTATCTTCTTCAAATAATAAAGTTAATTTATATGCCATTTAAGAAAAAATTTGAACCAAACCATTGCTCTTATTTTCTTCTTTTTTTCATAAGAAAAAAAAAAAACAACTTATTCCAAACAAAACATGAAAATAAAATATTTAATTAATTACATAATTTCTGCTAATTAAGCTAATTTAATTAATGATTTTGCAGCATCTCTGTGAGGTGGTGAAGGATGAAGGTTGTCTTGTCTCTTGTGCTTGGCTTGTTGATAACAGCACAGGCGATGGAGAAATTAGGTGAATCTGATAATGCAGGAGATCATCATCGCTTACCTAAGGAGTGCTTTAATAACTACAGTGCAAATACCCCGCCATTAAATTGCACAATTGTGCTCCAAGAAGAAAGTGTTGATCATAGCAAAGGTGATGGAAGAGATTAATTAACAAAATGTTTATGCATGGAAGGAGGAGATTTCATGAAGAAATATCTTCACGTACGTTAATGAAAAATTAATGTCTATATGGATGAAATATATGTCTATATGAAGCCTATTATATAAATGATGCCCGAGCTGAGCTGCTTAATCTTATTAACTTTAGGCCAGATTAATTCCATATGGTAGTTAGTATGGCTATATATGTGTAATATTCTTTATGTTGGGTGTAGCATATTATGTTGCAACATTTGTCTATAAATATATATCTAATACTTGTAATAAGGGATGATTAATAAGATTTGAGTTGAGCTTTGTTTCGTTTTTGTATCCTGTGAAGTGTATTAATTCAGGTGGTGATTTCTTTCCAAGGAGTTCTTGGAGTTATGCTCGGTTGCTGGCACCAGATCGTCGACGAGGAGTCGTCAAGCTCCCATCTTTAGCTTGTCCGGTGTCAATATATGTTGCATGCATGCAATTAAGGTTTCTTTTGGAACAACTTCTTTATTAATGTTTTTTAAATTATCTTTTTAGTTAAAAAAAATACTAAAAAGTTGTTTTAAAAAAATAGTGAGGAAGCTGTCCCAAATGAAGCCTAAGATTTCGTTCAGGACAATTTTTTACTGTTTTCTTTGTACAACAGCTTTGTAATTTAAAATTTTTTTATTGCAACAAAAAAAAAAGTGATTAAAAAATGTCTCAAATGAAGTTTAAGATTTGTATTATGTATAAGCATTTTATTTTAAGTGTTCTCTGAGTACCGTTGAGCAGTACTTATTTACAAGATTAGAGAAAAAATTTGAACTATTCCACCTAAAAATCTCCCCAATTAAATTTAGGTTCTATGCCATTGCAATTATTTTGTTGAGATGGTTTTGAAATGAACTATAGTTTAACTGCTCTTGTTTGTAAATTTTGAACAGCTTTGCGAGCATCCAATCCTACCTCATAGTGGGTTAAATTCATTCAATTTGATCTAATCTCAAACCCAACCTAGGTAACAATAGAATATAGAATGGCCTGATATTAAATAATTTTAGGTAATTTTTATTGATTTAATTCATTTTGATTTGAACTTAATCCAAATTAAAAATTGATGTAACTTTGATCAAAAAATTTTTTTTTAAAATCTTAGATTTTGTTTGGGACACTATTCTTACTACTTTATGAAGCTATTATATATAAATTAAAATTTCAAAATTATTGTAGAAAGCAATTTTTTAGAAAAGTTTTTTTAAAAGCAGAAAAAAATAGTGATCAAACAAAAATTATAATAATGATTTTAAATGTGTGGCTATATATTACTTCATAAATATACATGGAGTACGTGTTCATATTGAATTTTATCTCAAATATGCTCAATTCCATTAGGACATTTATAAACTTGAAGATATACCAAATTCAAATGTTCTTTTAAAAATCAATCATAAGAGTTTTTTTTTATTTTTTTTAAGGGTTTAGGGTTGATAGTACAAACATTCATAAAAGATACAATCATCCACTCAGAATAAATTTTACATAAAAATTTAAAATATCTAAAATTGTTCACAATAGCAATAATGCTTATGATTGATAAGTAAAATCATGAAAACCTGCCTCCTTGAGATGACCCTTCCGATGAGTTCTCCTAATATTATCGACTAATAGATAGAGCAAAAGCAATTACGATCTGTTGAATCGTTTGATCTATCACACTGTAATTAGCAGTTAAAACTATCTCTATCTGTATTCCTTTTCAATGGTCTCCTTCCTCATAATCATAATAGCATTTGGTCAAGATTGTGAGAAAATCAGAAATCCAGTCTGTCTATCACAGTTTGGAGAATATGACTATCATTTTATGAACTATTAATTAAACTAAGGAAATTTAGATTTCGTTTGTGGCAGCTTTCTTATTGCTTCTTAAAACAGCTTTCTAGTAAAAAAAAATTAATTATTTACTAAAAAACTGTTTTAAGAAGCAGTAAGAAAGCCGCCACAAATGAAACCTTAATTTATCAAACTATTGCTTCAAGCTTGTTGCCTCCCCAAATAGGATGCTTGTTGGAAGTCAGAAGTGATTGGACCAATAAGAACAATAAGCTTGCTAGAAGGCTTTCAGCAGAATCTTCCAAATTTTCCAAGGCTCATGGACTCGCCATGAATGAAGATGATTCAAGGTCCTCAAACCATAAAGTTTCAGTTATAGGATTTATTATCTCAAACAATAACAGATTCACCCACTTCATAATTCAAATCTTCTCCATGCCAAGAATGATACATTCATTTGCTTGCTGCAAGACATCTTTAGCCATAAAAATAGTTCTGTAACCGTAACCATAAAACAAAACTCTATTTTCAGTTATCAATCTAGCTACTACGTACTGTATAAGCCAAATTGTGTATCTAAAATAAAAATTTATAAAATTACTGGTGGTGGTTGTAAGTATACAAATTTACATGTGATATCTACACGTTTTAACCAGATGAAAGGAAAGTTCTAAGCATGAACAAGAATGGCTAAAACTTTTGTGTTTCTCTATTAACCAGTTAGATAACTCTGAAGCACTTCGGTTTCAGAGATGGGTAGATAGGGCATAATTAGCTTCAAAGAAGATAAGTTGTATGATAGCTTCAACCAAAGAAGTGGAGACACAATACACTACAGAAAAATCACCCAAAACCAACGGTTTTTTCCGGCGGCTTGTATGGTAACACCGGCGGTTTTCAGATCCACCGGCGGCTTTCCGGCGGTGCTCAAACCGCCGGAAAAAATGGCGTAGGAAACATGTTTCCGGCGGTTTTTGCCGGTAGCTTTATTCGCCGACGGTTTTCTGGCGGCGTAGACCGCCGGTTATTGCCCGGCTTTGTACCGGCGGTGTTCCGGCCTTTAGCCGCCGGTAATTTTACCGACGGCTCACCGGCGGTCCCTTCACCGACGGCTTGCCGGCGGTTACAGCGGCCGGCGCGCGTTAGATCAACCGCCGGCACGCGTCGGTACATCGCCTGTGTATTACCGGCGGTTTTCCGGCGGTCGTGGCCGACAGTCGAACCGGCGGTCTAGACCGCCGGGCTTTCACCGGATAACCGCCGGGTGCCTTCGGTAAACCGCCGGTCCTATTAATGTCCGGCGGTGTATTCGGCGGTTACAGGTCCGCCGGTATTACCGGAACCAAAAAAACCCCCGGTTTATCCGCCGGTAGTAGCCGGCGGCTAAACCGCCGGCAACACCGGCGGCCATATAACCGTCGGTCAAGGCCGTCGGTATTGGGCATTTTTCTTGTAGTGATACAACTTCGACCAAAGTGGCAATTTCAACACATCCATCAATCATCTTCCTTATAATATGATCAATTGATCATGAAAAATATAATAAGAAGGATAAAATGTTAAAGAATAGTTTATTGTTGGGTGAGACAAGAATGAAGAGTAAATTAGCAGGAAATTATAAGGAAGATTTAAAAATAGAGTGATTTCCTTTCTCTAAACACATCCTTAATAAATAAGAAGAATTGTTGCAATAATGCTATTATGCTTTACATTTTTACAAATATTACTATTTATTTGAAGAAATTTGAGTTTACTAATTTTCATATTCCCATATGTGGTAATTCATGTGCTGATTGGTTGGCTAGGAATGGTGTTCATATTTTTGATACTGAGCTCTATACATATATGTCCAATTTTAAAATTTTTAAGGGTTGATTAGAATGGACAAGCTCAGATTTTCTTCTTTGAGGCATCAATGAGTCCTTGTTTCCCTTCTTGTATTTCTGGTTTTTTCTTTCTGTGGATGTTTATCTCTTCTATTTTGTGTTCGATTTCCTTTTTTTTTCTGTTCTCTCTTCCCTATTGTCTTCTAGCTGGTTGGGTGTATGTTGGTGCTAGTGATCTGGTGGCTCTATTGGCCTAGTCGTTCTGATGCCATATTTGGTGATTCTATTTGGTTATTAAATATTTTATCCTCTACTATGGTTCTTGTGGTTTCAGTGTTTTCCAGTGCATATGTGCTGGTTTTGGTCTTTTGGCTGAGCTGCTGGACTGCTTCATTTGTTCCTGGAGGTGGCTTGGAATGTTTTCTTTATGTTGAACTCATATATTAGCTTGGGGCTGCTTTTGGGTTTGGCTTCTTGCCAACCTCCCTTTCCTTTATAATTTTTTGCTTTTATTTTGTAATAGATAGGGATGTTTGACTCTTATTATCTTTTTTTATTTTACGATAGTAGCTCTTTGAACATTAGTGAGCTATTGACCCCTATGAGCCGAGAGAAAAAGGGAAGAAATGGCTTATATTGCTATTTATAAAAATTTGTGAGGATAGTTTAATTTAGTCTATCATAAACTCTGAAATATTTTTAATCATGTGTAATAGACAATGTGGCATACATACTCCATCGCAAATCTTTTACCTCTTAACTACTTTTAGATGAATTCCACACCATGGAGTGCCAGATAATTTCAATGACCATTTGTAGCGATAAAAAGCTATACCAAATGTTCAAAACAAAATCCTTGTAAACAATTTGGCAACATCTAAGACAGAAAGTACCAACTCTATCTCAAATTTATAATACACAATAATTCATAACAATATATATTACCAATTCATAAAATCCAATTAATGTAGTAGTGTTGGGATTCCATGTTGGATTATTTCCACATGCTGGTTTAGGCCATAAGCCGCTTTTTTTCTTCTTCTTCTTCTTTTTTTTTTTTTGGAAAAACCTATTTATGAGTGTGGATTTCATATATCATCAAAAGAAAGGTTAGAAAGTTCTTAAAAGAGAAGGGCGCGGATTTTATATCATCACAAGAAAGATTAATTACAAGATTCTTAAAAAGAAACTAAAGCTCGTTATTTGTCAGAGCTTCAATCAAAAAAGAAATTAAGTATTGTAGAGCACAGATTTCCAAACTAATTACACAGTAAAAGGTTTCTTGCAAGAGGCATTAACCTTTATTTCAGCGGCTCTTAGGCAAGATTTTCCTTGAATTCTCAGACTAGAAATTGAAAGCCTTACCCATGGGAGGATGCATTCAGGCCCTGCTCATTTTGTGGTTTAAAATCTTCTCCATTCATAAAGGCATGACAGAGAGATTTGAGCCCATTTCTATTAAATTCTTCCCAAGTTTGTCATTAAAAAAAAAAAAAATTGAAGGAGATATTCATTGCAAGAAAAATCGTCTGATTGGCGTGCGGCACATATGTGGCTATGAGGTTTAGCAACCTCCATTTTTGTATTACTTTTGATTCTTAGGTTTCGTTTGGGATGACTTTTTACTGTTTTTTAATGCAAATTTTTAGTAAAAAATCAATAAAAAAGCTATCCCAAACAAGACCTTAGCGTGAAAGGATTAGGAGAAGGGCCACATTGTACCCACATTGATAATTGATAAAAAAATCATAGTATACCCACAGTTTTTAAAAATTGTGACCAAAAGTATATATTTAGTTATATATTTTTTATATTATCATCACACGAAAGTCAAATTCATGTTTCTCATAAGAGACAACAAGAGAGAAAGAGGAGGACAATTCATGCTTTGTGGGGGGCTTCCACCCACCAGTTGACAATGGAGTCTACTTATTTCTGAGGAAGAATTAGAGAAAGGAGGGCCTAAATGCAAATAAAAAAAAAACTCTTATGGTGTCTCCACCAACGTTAAATCAAGAGATAGTGGGAGTTTAATTATGGAGTAAAATATGAATACTTTATTTAGAATTAATGCTTTTTATTTTTGGGTGGATCTTTTGCTATCAAATAAGAGATTAATATTAGGTGGCTTTAGACAAAAGGTGGATTCCAACAAGAGAATGGAATTGACTTGGGCTAATTTAATTGCTTAGGGTTCATTTGGGATGGCAATAGCATTTTATAAAGATGTTTGTAAAATTGTTGCGAAGAAAATAATTTTTTTTTATTTTAAGTTGTTATAGAAAGTAATTTTCTAATACTAAAATTTATTAAAAGAAATGGTCAAATAAAAGTTGTGGTTGCATTCTGAAGAACAAAGTTGTAAGAAAGCTTTCTCAAATGAAGCCTTAGGTTTCGTTTGAGAGAGCTATCTTAATGCTTTGAAAAGTTACTGTGGAAGAATACCGTTTTAAACTGTTGCAGAAAGTAGTTTGAAAGCAGTATTGTTTACTTTACAGTATCTTGCTAACGCCCGGACTTCTATTGTATAATTGCTACTTATAATCTGATCGTCCTTAAAGACGAGTCAGCTCATTGTAATTAACTCAAGTTCTAGTGAAATCTTTTCAACTGGCTAGGCTACGTGGGTTTTTCCCTTTCAAGGGTTTTCCACGTAAAAAAATTTGTGTTCTCTGTGTGTGAGCTGGATATCCGTATAACGCTAAGACGAACGATTAAAACTCTATCGTCGTGTATATTCTAGTCCACAACAATAGCAAAACAAGGTTATGATTGATTAGAACAATCTTATAAAATCTTTTGAAGAGTAATAATTAGAAAGAAACAGTATTGCAGCAGCATGAAATGAATTGCAGTATGTTTCTCAACCCAAAAAGCAACATATATAGTAGATTGATAAATTTCATAATATAAGATCATACAGATAGATTCTTTGATTGAATGCTTCTGTTTTGGTTTCAACATATCGCATACCTCTTAAAATCCTTTCTACTGCACTCTTATTCAGCTGTCCATTGACATGCAAGATTACCTGTTGTCACTGGCACAACAAAATAATTCTTTACAAGCAGTTGCTGATTACATAACCATCATGTTAGAAAATGAACAAAAACAAGTTAAAATGGTTTTTCCTCTTTATAAGGAGAAATTATTCTGTGTGGAGGCCGGGTGCAGCTCTACGTCCAGAGGAGAATCAGGTGTAGTTATGTCAATGGTATCGAGCCACAGTACAAAATAGTACCGAGCCACAGTACCAAATAGTACCAAGCCGCAGTACATAACGAAGGGGTGCGTAGCGCATTCTGGTTGGTCTTCGGACGGTGTTTGATGTCCGCACAGAATAATTAATCCTTTATTATGAGGAGAAATTATTTTATACAAAAGCCTGATGTAGCTCTATGTCTGGAGGTGAATCAGGTGCAGCAACGTCAACGGTACCGAGCAATACGAAGCTGCAGTATACACCGAAGAGGCGACATGGCACATTCTGATTGATCTCCGGACGTCATTCGTCATCAACGTCCGCACAAAATAATTAATCCTTTATGAGAGGTAGTTTTAGTCTGAGGCAATTTAAAATGTCTAATGTAGTTCCTTAATTTCAAATCTGATCTAAAATAATCTCTCAATTTCTCAATTCCAATCCAAAATAATTCAATAAAAAGATTATTTTGAATCATATTTGAAAAGTTAAGAACTTAAATTGAACTACCCAATTTAAATAATACAGAGACTATCATGAACTTTTTCTTGTTAGAAAAATTGAGTCAGGATATCCTGACTTAAATTTAGTGAAAAAATACAGAACAAAATTAATGTGTTAATTATATATTACATTTCTTCCAAAAACAAATTTAATAGCTTGAAAACTCATCCATACCCAAAATCTAAATTGACCCAAAATTTATCTTTTTTTTTTTTTTTTTAGGAAAAACTCACTGAGGGGCATACGCGTTAATATAAAAACAAGATTATAAGGTCCTTAAAAGGAACCTTCGCTAACTAATGCTCAACGGAGCTACAAAATAAATTAAAAGAAAATCTAAGAGCCGATGGTTCATCATACTAAGAAATACAAAAACCCTAAAAACATTCTAGGGATGCAAGTAGTCAGCACCCAAAAAGGAAGAACATGAATAAACAAATCAGCTCCAACTTCCAGCAAAAAATTATAGGCTAACCCACACATACAAAAAATCCTTGAACGCTCGATCTTCCTGCAAAAAACGGCATCACAGTCGTTCAACCTCCAAATCTGCAAAATGAAGAAGCTCCAACACAAGGGGGCAAAGTTGCAAGCATGTTGGAAACAAGAATGAAAAAGAAATAAAAGTAAATAGTTTTGATTAATAGAAATAGATAAAGGTAGCAAACCATATCTCCGGCATACTTTCTGTACAAATGTAGGTGAATACAACAGCCTTTGACAAAACCAGTCAAAAAAATCATAAAAATACTGCATAATTTCCAAAAATGATGAATCAAAATAGTTATCGGATGGATACCAGGAACCAGCTTACTCAAACTAAGAGCCCCAAATTGGAAAAGACTTTCAATAAGGACCATCACAACACCTGGGGGCATAAAATACATGCCAAATTAAGCTTCTCACATTATATTAACGCGTAGGTCATCAAATTAAGCTTCTCCCATTATATTATAATTTCAGCTTCTCCCATTAAGTCATCAAATTAAGCTTTCAGGTAGTTGCACTTTGGTTTTCATTTAGAAGTCCTTAATAACAAGGTAGCTACCTTATTTGTTCTTGTATTTAGATCAACCATCCATCACTTTTGAGTGCTCACTTAGCTAGAACACCAGATTAGCAAATAATATAAAGTTTGAATCTCACTAAAATTACTCCAGTATGTTTTTCAAATATCTACTCTTACTTTTAAACTCTAAATATAAATCCATGGCAAGCATAACATGAAACCAAACTATGGTACAAGTACAACAAATATGATGCCTGTATCATACAAAAATGAATTAGATTCAAATAAGCACTAAAATTTAAAAATTTTTGCCCCAAAAGAGAAGGAAGCTGAAGAAAATCCAAGAACATACAAGGATAAAACAACACTTACCGGATAGTTTCTCAAATATCTACATAAATGTGCTCAACCTTTTATTTATATAGAAGTTTCTGTATCTTACAGGATTACTACCAAATTCTTTGAAAACACAGGCTTACATGTTTCAGAGGTAATGTGCCCTTTCATGCAATCAAACATCATAGTATATTTTCCACCATAAGTACTCACATAAGTATCCATTAATACTAAAGTTTTACATAACTTAACCATTAATCTCACCCCCTTCAGTTCCTTGATCATCTGCATCAGGGGGGCTATTACTGTTAAAATCTGTCCTGGGTATTATATGGTGATTGTCGACAGAGGTTGCAGGGAAACTATGTGTGTCTTTGTTAAAACCTTCATCCTGAATTGTTCCCGTTTTCTCGAGCTTTTGCTTGTGCTCTTGACTTGTACTATCCACCATAGTAATTTTTCTCGTAGCCAAACTGCATACTACCATGGTAAGGAGAAGAAGAAGAAGAAGCATACAGGTTCCAGTCTTCATCCTCAAGCTCATCTTTCTCTGCTCGAAATGTGAATTACTAATCGTGTATAAGAACATAGAAGTTTGGTTTTCTCTATGAAAACAACTCAATCACTATGGTGTTTCACAGACTAAAAATGAAGAAAAGAAAGCTAAAAAGGAAAGAAAAAATTAATACTTACTGGCCACGAATGAAATCTGATATGACTTTGGTAGCTTCGGTTCATGTTTGTAAATTTTCCAGCCAGCTTTTTATAGGGAGAAAAAGTTCAGAAGATGAATTATGAGGTATTTCCACCACAAACGGATATTTTCAGTGGATGAGCACAGAATTCCACATATTAGTATTTAATGCTTGATTAAAGCTTGGCCCGAGAGAATCTAACTATTTAACAGCATTGAGGAAAAAAAATTGAGTAGGATGATTACTAGTTGGGAAGGTGATACTAGCTGGGAAGGTGCAGGTATCAATAGAAGCCACTAACCTTGTTAACCTCTGTATAATACCCACAGGAAATAAATTGAAATCATACCGTGGCTCTGTCAGGATCCCCGAAATCCCGCTACCTACCTCGTATCGGTCGAAGACATCTGCGAATCCTGCTGAATCGGCGCCGCTAGCATCGCTTCTCCGCGATTCCTGCAGAAGTTCCGTTGAATCGTACCATCTTCGCGTCGTTAAATAGGAGTCGAAGCCTCCTCTGCTCAACACTACTTCCCCACTCGATCGCAAAACACTCCACATACGCGAAAGCCCTGCTCCCGTCACCTTCTCTGTCCGATCCAACTCAAGAAGCCGCCGACCCTTCCTCCTCCGGCTCCACACAGAGAGAGCCGGAACTCTGTTCAGCCCGCGACTTCCTTTGTCCGACCCCATTCCCTCTTCCATCTCCGACCTCTCGGCCGACCGGCACAAGCAGAGAGAGAGAGAGAGAGAGAGAGAGAGAGAGAGAGGAGAGAGCGCCTACCTCTGAAGCCAAACCCGATTTCCCCTCTGCCCGACTTTGCTCCTCCGTCCGCTCTCCCCCCCTCCGATCGGAAGCAACAACAGGGAGCACGCTTGCTGTGAAGGTGATTCCCTCCCTTTCGCATGCTTCTTCGGCCAAATCTCTTAAACAGAGAGTTTAAGAGACTTAAACTCTCTGTTTAATAAAGATTAGGTTTAACCTAATTTAATTTTTGATTTATAATTAGTTTTAATTTAAATATAATTAATTAATATAATTAATTATATTTAATTTATCATAAGTTATAAATTAAAATGATTTACTTATAATTAATTTAAATTAGCATAATTAATTATATTTCAAAATATAATTAATTATAATTAATTTTTGATTAATCATAAATTAAATTTAATTAAGTTATGATTAATTTTAAATTAATTATAATTAATTATGGATTAAATATAATTAATTTTTATTATTTTTAAATTAATTGTAAAATAAATCTAATGAATTTATAATTAATTTTGAAATTAAATATGTATTAATTATAATTATTTTATAATTAATTATTATAAATCATATATATATTTAATTTATAGTTAATTATAAATTGTATATAGTTAATTATATGTCAAATATAATTAATTATATATAATTGGTAATTAGTTATAAATTAAATGATGTCTTTCTCTCTCGATCCTCGGGCCGACACCGACATTCCCCGCGAAGGTACGAATCCTCTGAACTCAGATTGTCGCTTCGGTTGTGTGCGGCGGACCGGAAAACCGCCTATACACGCCTTTATTGCGCGTGGTGGGATGGGACCCCGGTCCGACGCCTACGACGAGGCGGGAATCACCTAAACTCTACTTCGGTGTTCGTGGCGCACCGGAAAACCGCCTATACACGCCTTTATTGCGCGTGGTGGGAAGGGACCCCGGTGCGGCACCTACGGCGAGGCGGGGGGTCACTCATAAGTACCCCTGAGCGGGGGGAAAGCAAATTGTGTCACTCATAAGTACCCCCGAGCGGGGGGAAAGCGAACTGTGCATCTTTTAAACAGGTACCGTCAGAGCCCCATACACGCCTTTATTGCGCGTGGTGGGAAGAAAAATCATGGCCGCGGTGTCCTCGAAAGAGGGCACCTACCATACATGCCTTTATTGCGCGTGGTGGGAAAGGCCCAGTTTTCTCGTAGTTTTCCCCTAAACGGGGGAGACGCCGGGAGGCTGCCGAAATTTCGGGTGAAGACGGACCGTACTTGGACTTGATTTGCACATCCAATGAGACTCGTACCTAGACCTGATCGAACTCAAAAGAACAAAATTTGGACTTAAATGAACAATGAAATGAAATTGAACTAAAAATCAATCCTGAACTTGCAAGGATCTTAAATGAATTTGGACTCGAACAAAACTACGAGAACTTGAAATTGAACTTGTAAGCTTTTGAACATCAAAGGATCTATGAGCTTGAACACTTTGAACATGTGCAAGAACTATGAATCTCAAACTTGAGTTTGAACTAAGTGAAAGAGAACTAATGGAGGACTACACTTGAGCTTGAATTCAAGTTGAAACACATAAAAATTTGAAAGAATCATAAATGATCTAATTTGGAGAGATTATAAAAAGCTAAGCTCAAGATATCATGTGATGAACCAATACTTAGTCCATTATGTATTCAAGTGAATATCAAATGGATAAGTAAAGGATTCATGTATTTCAATTTAGCATGTTTATGAATGATTCATACATCTACCCCAATCTTGTATGTGGGTGATTTGGAGTAATTGTAATGATTGAAAGAGCATGAATGTAATGACATACCTACAGCCAATAGCATGAAGCTTCACACAAATGTTGAAAGCCTTCATGCTAGACAAGGGATGAACATGTTATTAAGCAAGTTTGCTACACAATATTTGAACCATCTTCACATAGTACTAGAAGATTTATGAGGTTCAACAAGGCTCGTCCATCGTTAACAATCAAAGACCAGCAAATCCACCATACAAGTTATGAATTACCTCCAAGAGCAATGAGAGACTTATGATCCATACATCTCATTCCAACCAATATATTTGCAATCAAAATATGAAGCTCTCATATGAATGTGGAAGAACCTTCATGCTAATTAGAATGCAAACATCACTGAAAAATTATCACATAAATAAGGAGTGATGAAATTGGTGTGGCTCAAGTCATTCAATCAAAGTGTCATGATCATCATCAATATGACGAAGTCTTCAATCAACATCAAGATGTTATCATACCAACAAAGGATCAAACTAAATATAAAGGAATACATATGAAATTTGTTGTGAAAAGGAAGACTTGCAGCGACTATAGGATCTACAAACATCATTCACTCACAAATGATGATGGAGACTCATGCAATCAAATGTACTCAAGCTCGCAAGCAACCATCAACAAAGAACAAGGACATTGATCCGCATGCAAGCAAAGATAAAAGATCTGCAACACATACGATCTCTCTATGAAGACAGATGTATGTGCCACATGCCACTTATGGGTAGATGCAGAAGGACTTCAGTAAATGCAGTATCCTGAAGTCAATTTCAATCTGAGAAGGGAGACATCTACCTATCTACATGCAACAGTAGCGGATGTATTGAAAAGATCAGAGACCACAACAAAATGCATGAAGACTACGACAAGTGCAAACTCCTACAAACAAAAGGCAGGAGATTAGTTAGTGCACTATGACCCGCCAACAAAGTCAATAAATAGTGCACGACAGTCTACCTGTACAAAGCAGTAAACAACTGATCCATGAACTGCTATTTCACGCCACCGGATCTGCAACATTCGTACAAGCAGACAGAAGGCGTCTACAATTATTTCAAAGTACCCCTGCACGTGCACTATAAATTGTAAACACATAGGTACACTAAAAGGGGTAAAAATAATTATAAAACCCGCATGGGCCCCGGCGAGCGTGTTATTGGTACACACGTGACGTCTAGGGATGCTGCGCGGGTTGACAAGTGAATTCAGGTTCGAAACTGATCCTTCTATACGGGTCAATAGAAGTCGACAGGGTTCGAACAAATAAGCAAATATAAAGTTGTGACGACCGGTATATTTGCTTTAAAACATTCATATTAGGCCATCAAGGCCTACAACAATATGAATTCACTAATAAAGGCACGAAGCCTACAAGACCCGATCCTCTGTCGACAGCCCGACAGAGTTGACAAGGTTCAATCCATAAAAAGAAATGACCCCACAACACCCCGATGATGGCCGTGTTGAATGCAGATCTCAACCGGAGGGGTTCCCAAATATTTTCAATCGTCTCCCAAAAGTCCATTCCAAATATCTTCCAAGCTCCACCCAAAATCCCAGAAAAATCCAAAAAAAACTTCACAAAATCCCAAAAACCCAAAAAACTCCACAAAAATCCCAAAAATCCCAAAAATATTTAAAATGAAATAAATCCATCAAATGCTTAAAACAAAATCCATCCTCCCTACGCAACAGTTTGTCGGGGCGGACAAATTTAAATAAACTCTAGCTCACAAAGAGCCAAATGCCTAGTCGAAAATATCACTAGGATCCATTCTCAAACAATATCTTGCCAGTAAAGACGTGGTACGTGTCCTCTAACCGACAGTTTCGCCGCCAAATGGCACTGCAGGTAAACGGTTATGACCCGAGGCCCTCTGAACCGAGTGGTTTTGCCGCCAAATGGCACCACAGATAGCGGTTATGGCCAGCGCCAATACGCTCCTTAATGGCGTTAAATCCTTGAGATATGAATCAATAGGATATGATCGGTAGGGTACAAAGCCCTCTGTTAGCTAAGGTGGATTCAAATTTGTCCCCTTAGACAAACACCACCCCAGGTCTATAAGGTCCCCTTGGACGAAGCAACCCATGGCTGCCGACAAGGATCCTTCTGTCAGGTTGGGTCGACTACCTCCTCTGACTAAGTAGACCAGGGACCACGATGGCCCGGGACGACGGAACCATGGGATCTTGATCGGGTCCATCATCCATTCCCCCACCATCCGCTTTAAGTGAAAGATGGTGAAAATTTCCATTTTTAAATATCCAATTTCTAAACATTCAAACTTTCCAAATTCTCAAATTCTCCAACCATTTCCAAACCCATTGCTGCTACTATACGCTTGATACTATATATCTATGGATATAATGTATCTGATTGACGACTAGCCTTAATCGAAAGTTCTCTCTCGTGATCGGGAGGGGTAATTAACTATAGGGGCTTGCGCCTATAGGAAACCAGAACTCAGATCATAAAGTCCTCACAAAATGAGGGCGAAATCTCTGGGTAGTGTCTTATCTACAAACCCATCTGCCTTCCAAAATTTACCTCGGAACTTAGCTCGTTAAAACTCCCTCGCCGAATAAGAAAGAGCGAGCGGAGGCCGGGGCCGAATTTTCGGAGCCCACAGATTTCTGGCGACTCCACTGGGGAATGGTTTCTCTTTCCATCTCTGGCTAGTCACTTATACGCTATAGTAGCAGCTAATCTATACTGAGTTCTATACGGTGAACATCAGGATGTGACATTTGATCCTTATGTCCAAAGATCCATCACTGAAAGGTCCCGATAGAGCTAAAAGCCAACCATCTATTATGATGGTAAAGTAAAGAAAGAAATAAGATATGTACAGTGAGCATTGGGGTGTGACACTTGGATGTATATCCAAGAATCCACTGTCAAAAGGTCCCGACATAAAGAAAAACAAATATAGAGACTAACATCTCTAAAAAAAAAAAATTCAAATAATGGTGTGACATCTAGTGTGTACCCCTAGAGATCCATCATTAAAGAAATTTATCAAAGTGGGTCCCAAAGATGGCTCCTACAGATAATGTTATTGATGGTAGACACCTTGAATAATCCTTCAAGAAATCCCATCGCTTTTCAATTATATCTTCTCGGACTAAAGAAGATCCTTGCCTAATCTTCATCAGTGTTGTTCTGCCAGAAGATCAAATAAAAGAAATAAAAGAGCTCCTATGTGAATTCAGAGACTGCTTTGCCTGGACATATGCTGAGATGCCTGGCTTATCCCCTGAAGTGGCAGTTCACAGATTAGCAATCAAGCCTGATGAAGCACCCGTCAAACAAGCTCCAAGGAGAATGAGATTGGAGATTGAAGAACAGGTGATTGCAGAAACAAAGAAGCTCATAGAAGCAGGCTTCATCCGAGAGGAGAAGTATGCTGACTGGATTGCCAATATCGTCCCTGTAAAAAAGAAGAATGGCCAGATTCGTATCTGCATCGACTTCAGGGACCTCAACAAAGCATGCCCAAAAGATGACTTCCCGCTCCCCAGTATCAGAACTTCTAGTTGACAATACTTCCAACTATGATATGTTCTCCTTTATGGACGGATCGTCGGGCTACAATCAAATTAAAATGGCACATGAAGATGAAAGACATACATCATTCAGAACGCCTATAGGCCTATTCTGCTACACAGTCATGCCCTTTGGCCTGAAGAATGTTGGTGCCACTTATCAACGGGCGATGACTCGTATATTTGATGACTTGATTCATCAGAAGGTCGAATGCTATGTAGATGACTTGGTCATTAAAAGCATGGATCGAAAAGACCACATTAATGACTTGAGGACTGTGTTCGAAAGGATCAGAAAATATGATCTGAAGATGAACCCCTCTCAAATGTGCATTTGGGGTATCCTCAGGCAAATTCCTAGGGTACGTTTTTCGACATCGAGGCATTGAAGTCGACCCCAATAAGATCAAAGCAATCATGGAGATGCCACCTCCAAAGAACCTTCGTCAACTCCGTTCTTTACAAGGACAACTAGCTTTCATTCGGAGATTCATATCAAATCTATCGGGTAGGTGCCAGCCATTTTCAAAACTGATGAAGAAAGATGTCCGTTTCAAATGGGACGAAGAGTGCCAAGGAGCGTTTGACAGCATCAAGAAATATCTGTTGAATCCTCCTATTCTCGTGGCGCCAATTCCGGGGAAGCCTCTCATACTGTATACGGCAGCGCTAGAAGAGTCCCTCGGAGCACTATTGGCCCAGCATAATGAGGAAGGAAAGGAGAATGCACTCTACTACATCAGTCGGAGGTTGCTAGGAGCAGAAAATCCGCTATTCTCCAATCGAGAAGCATTGCTTGGCTCTGATTTTTGCAGTTCAGAAGCTCCGCCATTATATGCTATCTCACAAAATCACCTTGATATCAAAGATCGATCCGCTGAAGTTCTTGATGACAAGACCAGCGTTGACAGGTCATTTGGCAAGGTGGGCAGTCATATTGTTGCAGTTTGATATCACATATGCCCCTCAAAAGGCAGTGAAAGGGTAGGTGTTGGCAGATTTTCTCGTTGCACATCCTATCCTTGCAGATTCTCCGCTCAACGACGATCTACCTGATGAGCAGATCATGAATGTTGAAGAAGAGGAGATGCTACGAGTATGAGAAATGCACTTTGATGAAGCATCATCAATCAAGCGTGCTCGGCCTCCAAATCTAGAGAAAGCTCAAGCCTGAATCGGACTCATTTTCGTGGCGCCCGAGGGAGGCATAATGAGATTCTCTTTCAGTCTGACCGAACCTCGGACAAACAATGAAGCTGAATATGAAGCTCTAATAGCAGGATTGGAGATTGCAATCGATGTCCGAATTCGAAATCTCCAAATTTTCGGTGATTCTCAACTTGTTGTAAATCAAGTATTGGGAGTTTACAAAATCACCAAGTTCGAGTTGGCCTGTTATCATCGGCGAGTTCTTGAGCTTATGAAGCAAATTCCAGTTGTCAAATTAACTCAAGTTCCCCGAGGTAAAAATGCCAAAGCTGATTCTCTTGCCAAATTGGCTAAAGAAATGGCAAATATGGACGACGAATGGCCTATAATAATTATGGTGCACAATCGGCGGATCCTAGAGCCAGCATTACTACAATTCCCGCAGGCAGAGGGAACATCAAATTCAAGCCAGCAGGATGCAACTCCGGTTGATCCTCAATCTCCCCAACCAGTTGATGCTGAAGATCAGTCTGAAGAACATCAAGTTCCTAAGAAAAGATGCAAGGCCAGTCAAGCTTCAGAATCATGGTGGTATTGTCTAGATATCGAAGAAGATGACTGGAGGCAACCTTTCATTGACTACTTTAAAGAAAGTAAACTACCAACAAACAAATCAATAGCTGCTCAAATCAGAAAGAGAGCGCTATGATATGCCTTTGTCAATAACACATTGTATCGACGTGCTTTCGATCAAATGTGGCTAAGGTGCCTAGGGACTCGAGAAGCTGATAAGGTGGTAGCAGAAATCCACGAAGGGCTTTGCGGAGCACATCAGTCAGGTCCCAAGATGGCAGTCAAAATCAAAAGAATGGGCTACTATTGGCCGACCATGGTCAAAGATTGTATCAATCACGCTAAGAGGTGCCACGAGTGTCAAATCCACGGTGATGTTATACATCAGCCTCCAAATCCACTGCACCCAAAAGTAGCATCCTGGCCATTTGAATGTTGGGGCACTGATATAATCGGGCCAATAGATCCGCCGTCTTCAGCGGGACACCGCTTTATTCTAGCAGCAACGGACTACTTTTCCAAGTGGGCAGAAGCAGCTCCATTCAGAGAGGTCACATCCGAGCATGTGATCAACTTTTTTTTCACACACAATGTCGTCTACAGATTCGGTGTGCCACGCCGAATAATCTCAGACAATGGTACTGCATTTAAGAGTATAAAAATTTACAAGTTCGTTGATCGGCACAAAATTGATTGGCGGTATTCATCCATATACAATCCAAGAGCAAATGGATTGGCAGAAGCCTTCAACAAGACGCTGGTGAAGCTGTTGAAGAAGATCCTCACAAAGAACGAAAGGGAGTGGCATACGAAAATGGCAGAGGCGCTGTGGGCGCATCGTACAACCTATAAAACACCAATCAAAGCCACTCCTTACTCTCTAGTGTTCGGTGTTGAAGCCGTGTTACCATTGGAGATTGAACTACCGTCACTCCGGGTAGCAATTCAGAATGATCTCACTCAAGAGCAAAATGCCCGTCTCAGAATGGAAGAGCTCGACGCACTTGATGAACTCAGGCTACAAGCTCAACAAAATCTAGAAATCTACCGAGGAAGAATGACAAAGTCCTTTGATCGGATGGTGCGTCCTCGATCGTTTCAAGAAGGGGAATTGGTCCTGGTGCTGAGAAGGCCAATCATTCCACACCGAAAAATTGGTGGCAAATTCGTATCCAATTGGGAAGGTCCCTTCGTCATCGAGAAGGTGTACCAAGGAGGAGCATATCAGTTGATCGATCTGAACGGTCAGAGGCCTATGCCGCCAATCAACGGTCGACATTTAAAGAAATATCACGCATGAGAATTTCATATCTGATGTATTTTGTGATAATCAAAATTTTATATGCATATTTATTAATGCATGTTTGCTCATATTTTGAAATTCTCTTGTGTAGCAAAAATGCATTTCAAAATCCTCCATCAGACTGGGGGCATTTTAAATATTTATTTGGGTCGACATCGCGCTGCGTGCCGAGATCCCCAAATAAATATTTAAAATCTTAAAGACAAAAAGCCTATCCAAAATGTCCCTGCGAGACAGGGGGCATTTTAAATATTCATTTGGGTCGACATCGTGCTATACGCCGAGATCCCCAAATGAAATATTTAAAATCTTATATTCCAAATCTATTTCATTCTAAAATGTCCCTGCGAGACAGGGGGCATTTTAAATATTTATTCGGGTCGACATCGCGCCGCATGCCGAGATCCCCGAATAAATATTTAAAATTATCAATTCAAATATTCTTTTATGCTAAAGAATACAAATATGTGTTTTCCGAAGTATATGCAGGTGGTCTTTCAAGAGTTGAGACAACACCTTCTACAACAAACCAAGACTCAAAAGTCAAGAAAGAGACATTTGTGGCTACACACTCTACAAAATTGAGCCGAAAAAGTTTGAAGCCTTTCAACAGCCTGAAGCTTAAGGTTCGAATGGGAGTAAAAGGTCGGATCCAACACGCCCAAATATGGCCGGATCGCTGGCAGCTCCGTCTACTCAACAAGCCATAAGAAAGGCCGTAGTAGCGGAACCCCCACTTCGTCAACCCGTCAGTAGGGACTGTAGGAAGCACGAAGGCAGATTTGACTCGACCAGTTCAAGTGATCGTAGTCTACAAAATTCTCCTAAATGACTGGAGAATCAAGGTTCCAGTGGAAGGATGAGTCTCGAACAACCACTGAATGTTCGTAGGCTCCAAAATCTACAACCACGAAGAATGACTCTAACTCTATCAACTTCAGCAAAATCAGCATTGGGGAGCACAATTCCCATAGCTCGAGTCTGAAGCCTGAATGGGTGTAAAAGGTCGGATCCAACAAGCCCAAATATGGCCGGATCGCTGGCAGCTCCATCTACTCAACAAGCCATAAGAAAGGCCGCAGTAGAGGAACCCCCATCTCAGCAACCAGAGGACGAAGAGCTGTCAAATACCAGCTCTCCCGATCTGATGAACTCAAGTGATTCAGATTAAAGTCTTCTCAAGTGGTTTAGGATCAAGATACTACCTACGTTCGGTACTATCAACTAAATCCAGAACCTGCAAATCCTTCAACAAATCCGTAAAGCACAAAGCGAGGATCGAAGGAATTTTTCTTCAACAAGTCCACCAAAGCACAAAGCAAAGGACCGAAGAAATTATCCCAAAGTTCACACAAGGCAAGGCCTCAGGCTGAACTAAGAGGATTCTGTCATCAACAAGTCTGTTGTGCACAAAGCTCTGGACCGATGACTTTTCGCCGCAGATCTAATACAAACCTGAAGGTTTAGGTCACCGGCATCTACTCCTTCAACAAGCCCGCCAAAGCTAGAAGCACAGGGCCGAAGGTATAAAAATCACCTTACAAGTCAATAAAAACAAATCAGGCGATTCTCCATCAATGTCCGCAGCACAAAGCACAGGACAAAAGAAATCAGTATCTCAACCATCTATTGATACATCCAAGAGATCTATGAAGAAAGAAAATCTTAGTGTGACATCCAAGCAAAATAATTGGAGGTCCACTAAATGAAAACCTTAGTGTGACATCTAGAACAAATATCTAGAGATCCACAAGGCCAAACAGCTTACAACAAACGTGATTCGCTCTAGACGCGAACCACATTTGTTGGGGGGCATTTGTTAACCTCTGTATAATACCCACAGGAAATAAATTGAAATCATACCGTGGCTCTGTCAGGATCCCCGAAATCCCGCTACCTACCTCGTATCGGCCGAAGACATCCGCGAATCCTGCTGAATCAGCGCCGCTAGCATCGCTTCTCCGCGATTCCTGCAGAAGTTCCGTTGAATCGTACCATCTTCGCGTCGTTAAATAGGAGTCGAAGCCTCCTCTGCTCAACACTACTTCCCCACTCGATCGCAAAACACTCCACATACGCGAAAGCCCTGCTCCCGTCACCTTCTCTGTCCGATCCAACTCAAGAAGCCGCCGACCCTTCCTCCTCCGGCTCCACACAGAGAGAGCCGGAACTCTGTTCAGCCCACGACTTCCTTTGTCCGACCCCATTCCCTCTTCCATCTCCGACCTCTCGGCCGACCGGCACAAGCAGAGAGAGAGAGAGAGAGAGAGAGAGAGAGAGAGGAGAGAGCGCCTACCTCTGAAGCCAAACCCGATTTCCCCTCTGCCCGACTTTGCTCCTCCGTCCGCTCTCCCCCCCTCCGATCGGAAGCAACAACAGGGAGCACGCTTGCTGTGAAGGTGATTCCCTCCCTTTCGCATGCTTCTTCGGCCAAATCTCTTAAACAGAGAGTTTAAGAGACTTAAACTCTCTGTTTAATAAAGATTAGGTTTAACCTAATTTAATTTTTGATTTATAATTAGTTTTAATTTAAATATAATTAATTAATATAATTAATTATATTTAATTTATCATAAGTTATAAATTAAAATGATTTACTTATAATTAATTTAAATTAGCATAATTAATTATATTTCAAAATATAATTAATTATAATTAATTTTTGATTAATCATAAATTAAATTTAATTAAGTTATGATTAATTTTAAATTAATTATAATTAATTATGGATTAAATATAATTAATTTTTATTATTTTTAAATTAATTGTAAAATAAATCTAATGAATTTATAATTAATTTTGAAATTAAATATGTATTAATTATAATTATTTTATAATTAATTATAAATCATATATATATTTAATTTATAGTTAATTATAAATTGTATATAGTTAATTATATGTCAAATATAATTAATTATATATAATTGGTAATTAGTTATAAATTAAATGATGTCTTTCTCTCTCGATCCTCGGGCCGACACCGACATTCCCCGCGAAGGTACGAATCCTCTGAACTCAGATTGTCGCTTCGGTTGTGTGCGGCGGACCGGAAAACCGCCTATACACGCCTTTATTGCGCGTGGTGGGATGGGACCCCGGTCCGACGCCTACGACGAGGCGCGGGAATCACCTAAACTCTACTTCGGTGTTCGTGGCGCACCGGAAAACCGCCTATACACGCCTTTATTGCGCGTGGTGGGAAGGGACCCCGTGTGCGGCACCTACGGCGAGGCGGGGTCACTCATAAGTACCCCTGAGCGGGGGGAAAGCAAATTGTGTCACTCATAAGTACCCCCGAGCGGGGGGAAAGCGAACTGTGCATCTTTTAAACAGGTACCGTCAGAGCCCCATACACGCCTTTATTGCGCGTGGTGGGAAGAAAAATCATGGCCGCGGTGTCCTCGAAAGAGGGCACCTACCATACACGCCTTTATTGCGCGTGGTGGGAAAGGCCCAGTTTTCTCGTAGTTTTCCCCTAAACGGGGGAGACGCCGGGAGGCTGCCGAAATTTCGGGTGAAGACGGACCGTACTTGGACTTGAATTGCACATCCAATGAGACTCGTACCTAGACCTGATCGAACTCAAAAGAACAAAATTTGGACTTAAATGAACAATGAAATGAAATTGAACTAAAAATCAATCCTGAACTTGCAAGGATCTTAAATGAATTTGGACTCGAACAAAACTACGAGAACTTGAAATTGAACTTGTAAGCTTTTGAACATCAAAGGATCTATGAGCTTGAACACTTTGAACATGTGCAAGAACTATGAATCTCAAACTTGAGTTTGAACTAAGTGAAAGAGAACTAATGGAGGACTACACTTGAGCTTGAATTCAAGTTGAAACACATAAAAATTTGAAAGAATCATAAATGATCTAATTTGGAGAGATTATAAAAAGCTAAGCTCAAGATATCATGTGATGAACCAATACTTAGTCCATTATGTATTCAAGTGAATATCAAATGGATAAGTAAAGGATTCATGTATTTCAATTTAGCATGTTTATGAATGATTCATACATCTACCCCAATCTTGTATGTGGGTGATTTGGAGTAATTGTAATGATTGAAAGAGCATGAATGTAATGACATACCTACAGCCAATAGCATGAAGCTTCACACAAATGTTGAAAGCCTTCATGCTAGACAAGGGATGAACATGTTATTAAGCAAGTTTGCTACACAATATTTGAACCATCTTCACATAGTACTAGAAGATTTATGAGGTTCAACAAGGCTCGTCCATCGTTAACAATCAAAGACCAGCAAATCCACCATACAAGTTATGAATTACCTCCAAGAGCAATGAGAGACTTATGATCCATACATCTCATTCCAACCAATATATTTGCAATCAAAATATGAAGCTCTCATATGAATGTGGAAGAACCTTCATGCTAATTAGAATGCAAACATCACTGAAAAATTATCACATAAATAAGGAGTGATGAAATTGGTGTGGCTCAAGTCATTCAATCAAAGTGTCATGATCATCATCAATATGACGAAGTCTTCAATCAACATCAAGATGTTATCATACCAACAAAGGATCAAACTAAATATAAAGGAATACATATGAAATTTGTTGTGAAAAGGAAGACTTGCAGCGACTATAGGATCTACAAACATCATTCACTCACAAATGATGATGGAGACTCATGCAATCAAATGTACTCAAGCTCGCAAGCAACCATCAACAAAGAACAAGGACATTGATCCGCATGCAAGCAAAGATAAAAGATCTGCAACACATACGATCTCTCTATGAAGACAGATGTATGTGCCACATGCCACTTATGGGTAGATGCAGAAGGACTTCAGTAAATGCAGTATCCTGAAGTCAATTTCAATCTGAGAAGGGAGACATCTACCTATCTACATGCAACAGTAGCGGATGTATTGAAAAGATCAGAGACCACAACAAAATGCATGAAGACTACGACAAGTACAAACTCCTACAAACAAAAGGCAGGAGATTAGTTAGTGCACTATGACCCGCCAACAAAGTCAATAAATAGTGCACGACAGTCTACCTGTACAAAGCAGTAAACAACTGATCCATGAACTGCTATTTCACGCCACCGGATCTGCAACATTCGTACAAGCAGACAGAAGGCGTCTACAATTATTTCAAAGTACCCCTGCACGTGCACTATAAATTGTAAACACATAGGTACACTAAAAGGGGTAAAAATAATTATAAAACCCGCATGGGCCCCGGCGAGCGTGTTATTGGTACACACGTGACGTCTAGGGATGCTGCGCGGGTTGACAAGTGAATTCAGGTTCGAAACTGATCCTTCTATACGGGTCAATAGAAGTCGACAGGGGTTCGAACAAATAAGCAAATATAAAGTTGTGACGACCGGTATATTTGCTTTTAAAACATTCATATTAGGCCATCAAGGCCTACAACAATATGAATTCACTAATAAAGGCACGAAGCCTACAAGACCCGATCCTCTGTCGACAGCCCGACAGAGTTGACAAGGTTCAATCCATAAAAAGAAATGACCCCACAACACCCCGATGATGGCCGTGTTGAATGCAGATCTCAACCGGAGGGGTTCCCAAATATTTTCAATCGTCTCCCAAAAGTCCATTCCAAATATCTTCCAAGCTCCACCCAAAATCCCAGAAAAATCCAAAAAAAAACTTCACAAAATCCCAAAAACCCAAAAAACTCCACAAAAATCCCAAAAATCCCAAAAATATTTAAAATGAAATAAATCCATCAAATGCTTAAAACAAAATCCATCCTCCCTACGCAACAGTTTGTCGGGGCGGACAAATTTAAATAAACTCTAGCTCACAAAGAGCCAAATGCCTAGTCGAAAATATCACTAGGATCCATTCTCAAACAATATCTTGCCAGTAAAGACGTGGTACGTGTCCTCTAACCGACAGTTTCGCCGCCAAATGGCACTGCAGGTAAACGGTTATGACCCGAGGCCCTCTGAACCGAGTGGTTTTGCCGCCAAATGGCACCACAGATAGCGGTTATGGCCAGCGCCAATACGCTCCTTAATGGCGTTAAATCCTTGAGATATGAATCAATAGGATATGATCGGTAGGGTACAAAGCCCTCTGTTAGCTAAGGTGGATTCAAATTTGTCCCCTTAGACAAACACCACCCCAGGTCTATAAGGTCCCCTTGGACGAAGCAACCCATGGCTGCCGACAAGGATCCTTCTGTCAGGTTGGGTCGACTACCTCCTCTGACTAAGTAGACCAGGGACCACGATGGCCCGGGACGACGGAACCATGGGATCTTGATCGGGTCCATCATCCATTCCCCCACCATCCGCTTTAAGTGAAAGATGGTGAAAATTTCCATTTTTTTAAATATCCAATTTCTAAACATTCAAACTTTCCAAATTCTCAAATTCTCCAACCATTTCCAAACCCATTGCTGCTACTATACGCTTGATACTATATATCTATGGATATAATGTATCTGATTGACGACTAGCCTTAATCGAAAGTTCTCTCTCGTGATCGGGAGGGGTAATTAACTATAGGGGCTTGCGCCTATAGGAAACCAGAACTCAGATCATAAAGTCCTCACAAAATGAGGGCGAAATCTCTGGGTAGTGTCTTATCTACAAACCCATCTGCCTTCCAAAATTTACCTCGGAACTTAGCTCGTTAAAACTCCCTCGCCGAATAAGAAAGAGCGAGCGGAGGCCGGGGCCGAATTTTCGGAGCCCACAGATTTCTGGCGACTCCACTGGGGAATGGTTTCTCTTTCCATCTCTGGCTAGTCACTTATACGCTATAGTAGCAGCTAATCTATACTGAGTTCTATACGGTGAACATCAGGATGTGACATTTGATCCTTATGTCCAAAGATCCATCACTGAAAGGTCCCGATAGAGCTAAAAGCCAACCATCTATTATGATGGTAAAGTAAAGAAAGAAATAAGATATGTACAGTGAGCATTGGGGTGTGACACTTGGATGTATATCCAAGAATCCACTGTCAAAAGGTCCCGACATAAAGAAAAACAAATATAGAGACTAACATCTCTAAAAAAAAAAATTCAAATAATGGTGTGACATCTAGTGTGTACCCCTAGAGATCCATCATTAAAGAAATTTATCAAAGTGGGTCCCAAAGATGGCTCCTACAGATAATGTTATTGATGGTAGACACCTTGAATAATCCTTCAAGAAATCCCATCGCTTTTCAATTATATCTTCTCGGACTAAAGAAGATCCTTGCCTAATCTTCATCAGTGTTGTTCTGCCAGAAGATCAAATAAAAGAAATAAAAGAGCTCCTATGTGAATTCAGGGACTGCTTTGCCTGGACATATGCTGAGATGCCTGGCTTATCCCCTGAAGTGGCAGTTCACAGATTAGCAATCAAGCCTGATGAAGCACCCGTCAAACAAGCTCCAAGGAGAATGAGATTGGAGATTGAAGAACAGGTGATTGCAGAAACAAAGAAGCTCATAGAAGCAGGCTTCATCCGAGAGGAGAAGTATGCTGACTGGATTGCCAATATCGTCCCTGTAAAAAAGAAGAATGGCCAGATTCGTATCTGCATCGACTTCAGGGACCTCAACAAAGCATGCCCAAAAGATGACTTCCCGCTCCCAGTATCAGAACTTCTAGTTGACAATACTTCCAACTATGATATGTTCTCCTTTATGGACGGATCGTCGGGCTACAATCAAATTAAAATGGCACATGAAGATGAAAGACATACATCATTCAGAACGCCTATAGGCCTATTCTGCTACACAGTCATGCCCTTTGACCTGAAGAATGTTGGTGCCACTTATCAACGGGCGATGACTCGTATATTTGATGACTTGATTCATCAGAAGGTCGAATGCTATGTAGATGACTTGGTCATTAAAAGCATGGATCGAAAAGACCACATTAATGACTTGAGGACTGTGTTCGAAAGGATCAGAAAATATGATCTGAAGATGAACCCTCTCAAATGTGCATTTGGGGTATCCTCAGGCAAATTCCTAGGGTACGTTTTTCGACATCGAGGCATTGAAGTCGACCCCAATAAGATCAAAGCAATCATGGAGATGCCACCTCCAAAGAACCTTCGTCAACTCCGTTCTTTACAAGGACAACTGGCTTTCATTCGGAGATTCATATCAAATCTATCGGGTAGGTGCCAGCCATTTTCAAAACTGATGAAGAAAGATGTCCGTTTCAAATGGGACGAAGAGTGCCAAGGAGCGTTTGACAGCATCAAGAAATATCTGTTGAATCCTCCTATTCTCGTGGCGCCAATTCCGGGGAAGCCTCTCATACTGTATACGGCAGCGCTAGAAGAGTCCCTCGGAGCACTATTGGCCCAGCATAATGAGGAAGGAAAGGAGAATGCACTCTACTACATCAGTCGGAGGTTGCTAGGAGCAGAAATCCGCTATTCTCCAATCGAGAAGCATTGCTTGGCTCTGATTTTTGCAGTTCAGAAGCTCCGCCATTATATGCTATCTCACAAAATCACCTTGATATCAAAGATCGATCCGCTGAAGTTCTTGATGACAAGACCAGCGTTGACAGGTCATTTGGCAAGGTGGGCAGTGATATTGTTGCAGTTTGATATCACATATGCCCCTCAAAAGGCAGTGAAAGGGTAGGTGTTGGCAGATTTTCTCGTTGCACATCCTATCCTTGCAGATTCTCCGCTCAACGACGATCTACCTGATGAGCAGATCATGAATGTTGAAGAAGAGGAGATGCTACGAGTATGAGAAATGCACTTTGATGAAGCATCGTCAATCAAGCGTGCTCGGCCTCCAAATCTAGAGAAAGCTCAAGCCTGAATCGGACTCATTTTCGTGGCGCCCGAGGGAGGCATAATGAGATTCTCTTTCAGTCTGACCGAACCTCGGACAAACAATGAAGCTGAATATGAAGCTCTAATAGCAGGATTGGAGATTGCAATCGATGTCCGAATTCGAAATCTCCAAATTTTCGGTGATTCTCAACTTGTTGTAAATCAAGTATTGGGAGTTTACAAAATCACCAAGTTCGAGTTGGCCTGTTATCATCGGCGAGTTCTTGAGCTTATGAAGCAAATTCCAGTTGTCAAATTAACTCAAGTTCCCCGAGGTAAAAATGCCAAAGCTGATTCTCTTGCCAAATTGGCTAAAGAAATGGCAAATATGGACGACGAATGGCATATAATAATTATGGTGCACAATCGGCGGATCCTAGAGCCAGCATTACTACAATTCCCGCAGGCAGAGGGAACATCAAATTCAAGCCAGCAGGATGCAACTCCGGTTGATCCTCAATCTCCCCAACCAGTTGATGCTGAAGATCAGTCTGAAGAACATCAAGTTCCTAAGAAAAGATGCAAGGCCAGTCAAGCTTCAGAATCATGGTGGTATTGTCTAGATATCGAAGAAGATGACTGGAGGCAACCTTTCATTGACTACTTTAAAGAAAGTAAACTACCAACAAACAAATCAATAGCTGCTCAAATCAGAAAGAGAGCGCTATGATATGCCTTTGTCAATAACACATTGTATCGACGTGCTTTCGATCAAATGTGGCTAAGGTGCCTAGGGACTCGAGAAGCTGATAAGGTGGTAGCAGAAATCCACGAAGGGCTTTGCGGAGCACATCAGTCAGGTCCCAAGATGGCAGTCAAAATCAAAAGAATGGGCTATTATTGGCCGACCATGGTCAAAGATTGTATCAATCACGCTAAGAGGTGCCACGAGTGTCAAATCCACGGTGATGTTATACATCAGCCTCCAAATCCACTGCACCCAAAAGTAGCATCCTGGCCATTTGAATGTTGGGGCACTGATATAATCGGGCCAATAGATCCGCCGTCTTCAGCGGGACACCGCTTTATTCTAGCAGCAACGGACTACTTTTCCAAGTGGGCAGAAGCAGCTCCATTCAGAGAGGTCACATCCGAGCATGTGATCAACTTTTTCACACACAATGTCGTCTACAGATTCGGTGTGCCACGCCGAATAATCTCAGACAATGGTACTGCATTTAAGAGTATAAAAATTTACAAGTTCGTTGATCGGCACAAAATTGATTGGCGGTATTCATCCATATACAATCCAAGAGCAAATGGATTGGCAGAAGCCTTCAACAAGACGCTGGTGAAGCTGTTGAAGAAGATCCTCACAAAGAACGAAAGGGAGTGGCATACGAAAATGGCAGAGGCGCTGTGGGCGCATCGTACAACCTATAAAACACCAATCAAAGCCACTCCTTACTCTCTAGTGTTCGGTGTTGAAGCCGTGTTACCATTGGAGATTGAACTACCGTCACTCCGGGTAGCAATTCAGAATGATCTCACTCAAGAGCAAAATGCCCGTCTCAGAATGGAAGAGCTCGACGCACTTGATGAACTCAGGCTACAAGCTCAACAAAATCTAGAAATCTACCGAGGAAGAATGACAAAGTCCTTTGATCGGATGGTGCGTCCTCGATCGTTTCAAGAAGGGGAATTGGTCCTGGTGCTGAGAAGGCCAATCATTCCACACCGAAAAATTGGTGGCAAATTCGTATCCAATTGGGAAGGTCCCTTCGTCATCGAGAAGGTGTACCAAGGAGGAGCATATCAGTTGATCGATCTGAACGGTCAGAGGCCTATGCCGCCAATCAACGGTCGACATTTAAAGAAATATCACGCATGAGAATTTCATATCTGATGTATTTTGTGATAATCAAAATTTTATATGCATATTTATTAATGCATGTTTGCTCATATTTTGAAATTCTCTTGTGTAGCAAAAATGCATTTCAAAATCCTCCATCAGACTGGGGGCATTTTAAATATTTATTTGGGTCGACATCGCGCTGCGTGCCGAGATCCCCAAATAAATATTTAAAATCTTAAAGACAAAAAGCCTATCCAAAATGTCCCTGCGAGACAGGGGGCATTTTAAATATTCATTTGGGTCGACATCGTGCTATACGCCGAGATCCCCAAATGAATATTTAAAATCTTATATTCCAAATCTATTTCATTCTAAAATGTCCCTGCGAGACAGGGGGCATTTTAAATATTTATTCGGGTCGACATCGCGCCGCATGCCGAGATCCCCGAATAAATATTTAAAATTATCAATTCAAATATTCTTTTATGCTAAAGAATACAAATATGTGTTTTCCGAAGTATATGCAGGTGGTCTTTCAAGAGTTGAGACAACACCTTCTACAACAAACCAAGACTCAAAAGTCAAGAAAGAGACATTTGTGGCTACACACTCTACAAAATTGAGCCGAAAAAGTTTGAAGCCTTTCAACAGCCTGAAGCTTAAGGTTCGAATGGGAGTAAAAGGTCGGATCCAACACGCCCAAATATGGCCGGATCGCTGGCAGCTCCGTCTACTCAACAAGCCATAAGAAAGGCCGTAGTAGCGGAACCCCCACTTCGTCAACCCGTCAGTAGGGACTGTAGGAAGCACGAAGGCAGATTTGACTCGACCAGTTCAAGTGATCGTAGTCTACAAAATTCTCCTAAATGACTGGAGAATCAAGGTTCCAGTGGAAGGATGAGTCTCGAACAACCACTGAATGTTCGTAGGCTCCAAAATCTACAACCACGAAGAATGACTCTAACTCTATCAACTTCAGCAAAATCAGCATTGGGGGAGCACAATTCCCATAGCTCGAGTCTGAAGCCTGAATGGGTGTAAAAGGTCGGATCCAACAAGCCCAAATATGGCCGGATCGCTGGCAGCTCCATCTACTCAACAAGCCATAAGAAAGGCCGCAGTAGAGGAACCCCCATCTCAGCAACCAGAGGACGAAGAGCTGTCAAATACCAGCTCTCCCGATCTGATGAACTCAAGTGATTCAGATTAAAGTCTTCTCAAGTGGTTTAGGATCAAGATACTACCTACGTTCGGTACTATCAACTAAATCCAGAACCTGCAAATCCTTCAACAAATCCGTAAAGCACAAAGCGAGGATCGAAGGAATTTTTCTTCAACAAGTCCACCAAAGCACAAAGCAAAGGACCGAAGAAATTATCCCAAAGTTCACACAAGGCCTCAGGCTGAACTAAGAGGATTCTGTCATCAACAAGTCTGTTGTGCACAAAGCTCTGGACCGATGACTTTTCGCCGCAGATCTAATACAAACCTGAAGGTTTAGGTCACCGGCATCTACTCCTTCAACAAGCCCGCCAAAGCTAGAAGCACAGGGCCGAAGGTATAAAAATCACCTGACAAGTCAATAAAAACAAATCAGGCGATTCTCCATCAATGTCCGCAGCACAAAGCACAGGACAAAAGAAATCAGTATCTCAACCATCTATTGATACATCCAAGAGATCTATGAAGAAAGAAAATCTTAGTGTGACATCCAAGCAAAATAATTGGAGGTCCACTAAATGAAAACCTTAGTGTGACATCTAGAACAAATATCTAGAGATCCACAAGGCCAAACAGCTTACAACAAACGTGATTCGCTCTAGACGCGAACCACATTTGTTGGGGGGCATTTGTTAACCTCTGTATAATACCCACAGGAAATAAATTGAAATCATACCGTGGCTCTGTCAGGATCCCCGAAATCCCGCTACCTACCTCGTATCGGTCGAAGACATCCGCGAATCCTGCTGAATCAGCGCCGCTAGCATCGCTTCTCCGCGATTCCTGCAGAAGTTCCGTTGAATCGTACCATCTTCGCGTCGTTAAATAGGAGTCGAAGCCTCCTCTGCTCAACACTACTTCCCCACTCGATCGCAAAAACACTCCACATACGCGAAAGCCCTGCTCCCGTCACCTTCTCTGTCCGATCCAACTCAAGAAGCCGCCGACCCTTCCTCCTCCGGCTCCACACAGAGAGAGCCGGAACTCTGTTCAGCCCACGACTTCCTTTGTCCGACCCCATTCCCTCTTCCATCTCCGACCTCTCGGCCGACCGGCACAAGCAGAGAGAGAGAGAGAGAGAGAGAGAGAGAGAGAGAGAGAGAGGAGAGAGCGCCTACCTCTGAAGCCAAACCCGATTTCCCCTCTGCCCGACTTTGCTCCTCCGTCCGCTCTCCCCCCCTCCGATCGGAAGCAACAACAGGGAGCACGCTTGCTGTGAAGGTGATTCCCTCCCTTTCGCATGCTTCTTCGGCCAAATCTCTTAAACAGAGAGTTTAAGAGACTTAAACTCTCTGTTTAATAAAGATTAGGTTTAACCTAATTTAATTTTTGATTTATAATTAGTTTTAATTTAAATATATAATTAATTAATATAATTAATTATATTTAATTTATCATAAGTTATAAATTAAAATGATTTACTTATAATTAATTTAAATTAGCATAATTAATTATATTTCAAAATATAATTAATTATAATTAATTTTTGATTAATCATAAATTAAATTTAATTAAGTTATGATTAATTTTAAATTAATTATAATTAATTATGGATTAAATATAATTAATTTTTATTATTTTTAAATTAATTGTAAAATAAATCTAATGAATTTATAATTAATTTTGAAATTAAATATGTATTATTAATTATAATTATTTTATAATTAATTATAAAATCATATATATTTAATTTATAGTTAATTATAAATTGTATATAGTTAATTATATGTCAAATATAATTAATTATATATAATTGGTAATTAGTTATAAATTAAATGATGTCTTTCTCTCTCGATCCTCGGGCCGACACCGACATTCTCCGCGAAGGTACGAATCCTCTGAACTCAGATTGTCGCTTCGGTTGTGTGCGGCGGACCGGAAAACCGCCTATACACGCCTTTATTGCGCGTGGTGGGATGGGACCCCGGTCCGACGCCTACGACGAGGCGGGAATCACCTAAACTCTACTTCGGTGTTCGTGGCGCACCGGAAAACCGCCTATATACACGCCTTTATTGCGCGTGGTGGGAAGGGACCCCGGTGCGGCACCCTACGGCGAGGCGGGGTCACTCATAAGTACCCCTGAGCGGGGGGAAAGCAAATTGTGTCACTCATAAGTACCCCCGAGCGGGGGGAAAGCGAACTGTGCATCTTTTAAACAGGTACCGTCAGAGCCCCATACACGCCTTTATTGCGCGTGGTGGGAAGAGAAAAATCATGGCCGCGGTGTCCTCGAAAGAGGGCACCTACCATACACGCCTTTATTGCGCGTGGTGGGAAAGGCCCAGTTTTTCTCGTAGTTTTCCCCTAAACGGGGGGGAGACGCCGGGAGGCTGCCGAAAATTTCGGGTGAAGACGGACCGTACTTGGACTTGATTTGCACATCCAATGAGACTCGTACCTAGACCTGATCGAACTCAAAAGAACAAAATTTGGACTTAAATGAACAATGAAATGAAATTGAACTAAAAATCAATCCTGAACTTGCAAGGATCTTAAATGAATTTGGACTCGAACAAAACTACGAGAACTTGAAATTGAACTTGTAAGCTTTTGAACATCAAAGGATCTATGAGCTTGAACACTTTGAACATGTGCAAGAACTATGAATCTCAAACTTGAGTTTGAACTAAGTGAAAGAGAACTAATGGAGGACTACACTTGAGCTTGAATTCAAGTTGAAACACATAAAAATTTGAAAGAATCATAAATGATCTAATTTGGAGAGATTATAAAAAGCTAAGCTCAAGATATCATGTGATGAACCAATACTTAGTCCATTATGTATTCAAGTGAATATCAAATGGATAAGTAAAGGATTCATGTATTTCAATTTAGCATGTTTATGAATGATTCATACATCTACCCCAATCTTGTATGTGGGTGATTTGGAGTAATTGTAATGATTGAAAGAGCATGAATGTAATGACATACCTACAGCCAATAGCATGAAGCTTCACACAAATGTTGAAAGCCTTCATGCTAGACAAGGGATGAACATGTTATTAAGCAAGTTTGCTACACAATATTTGAACCATCTTCACATAGTACTAGAAGATTTATGAGGTTCAACAAGGCTCGTCCATCGTTAACAATCAAAGACCAGCAAATCCACCATACAAGTTATGAATTACCTCCAAGAGCAATGAGAGACTTATGATCCATACATCTCATTCCAACCAATATATTTGCAATCAAAATATGAAGCTCTCATATGAATGTGGAAGAACCTTCATGCTAATTAGAATGCAAACATCACTGAAAAATTATCACATAAATAAGGAGTGATGAAATTGGTGTGGCTCAAGTCATTCAATCAAAGTGTCATGATCATCATCAATATGATGAAGTCTTCAATCAACATCAAGATGTTATCATACCAACAAAGGATCAAACTAAATATAAAGGAATACATATGAAAATTTGTTGTGAAAAGGAAGACTTGCAGCGACTATAGGATCTACAAACATCATTCACTCACAAATGATGATGGAGACTCATGCAATCAAATGTACTCAAGCTCGCAAGCAACCATCAACAAAGAACAAGGACATTGATCCGCATGCAAGCAAAGATAAAAGATCTGCAACACATACGATCTCTCTATGAAGACAGATGTATGTGCCACATGCCACTTATGGGTAGATGCAGAAGGACTTCAGTAAATGCAGTATCCTGAAGTCAATTTCAATCTGAGAAGGGAGACATCTACCTATCTACATGCAACAGTAGCGGATGTATTGAAAAGATCAGAGACCATAACAAAATGCATGAAGACTACGACAAGTGCAAACTCCTACAAACAAAAGGCAGGAGATTAGTTAGTGCACTATGACCCGCCAACAAAGTCAATAAATAGTGCACGACAGTCTACCTGTACAAAGCAGTAAACAACTGATCCATGAACTGCTATTTCACGCCACCGGATCTGCAACATTCGTACAAGCAGACAGAAGGCGTCTACAATTATTTCAAAGTACCCCTGCACGTGCACTATAAATTGTAAACACATAGGTACACTAAAAGGGGTAAAAAATAATTATAAAACCCGCATGGGCCGGCGAGCGTGTTATTGGTACACACGTGACGTCTAGGGATGCTGCGCGGGTTGACAAGTGAATTCAGGTTCGAAACTGATCCTTCTATACGGGTCAATAGAAGTCGACAGGGTTCGAACAAATAAGCAAATATAAAGTTGTGACGACCGGTATATTTGCTTTAAAACATTCATATTAGGCCATCAAGGCCTACAACAATATGAATTCACTAATAAAGGCACGAAGCCTACAAGACCCGATCCTCTGTCGACAGCCCGACAGAGTTGACAAGGTTCAATCCATAAAAAGAAATGACCCCACAACACCCCGATGATGGCCGTGTTGAATGCAGATCTCAACCGGAGGGGTTCCCAAATATTTTCAATCGTCTCCCAAAAAGTCCATTCCAAATATCTTCCAAGCTCCACCCAAAATCCCAGAAAAATCCAAAAAAAACTTCACAAAATCCAAAAAACCCAAAAAACTCCACAAAAAATCCCAAAAATCCCAAAAATATTTAAAATGAAATAAATCCATCAAATGCTTAAAACAAAAAAATCCATCCTCCCTACGCAACAGTTTGTCGGGGGCGGACAAATTTAAATAAACTCTAGCTCACAAAGAGCCAAATGCCTAGTCGAAAATATCACTAGGATCCATTCTCAAACAATATCTTGCCAGTAAAGACGTGGTACGTGTCCTCTAACCGGCAGTTTCGCCGCCAAATGGCACTGCAGGTAAACGGTTATGACCCGAGGCCCTCTGAACCGAGTGGTTTTGCCGCCAAATGGCACCACAGATAGCGGTTATGGCCAGCGCCAATACGCTCCTTAATGGCGTTAAATCCTTGAGATATGAATCAATAGGATATGATCGGTAGGGTACAAAGCCCTCTGTTAGCTAAGGTGGATTCAAATTTGTCCCCTTAGACAAACACCACCCCAGGTCTATAAGGTCCCCTTGGACGAAGCAACCCATGGCTGCCGACAAGGATCCTTCTGTCAGGTTGGGTCGACTACCTCCTCTGACTAAGTAGACCAGGGACCACGATGGCCCGGGACGACGGAACCATGGGATCTTGATCGGGTCCATCATCCATTCCCCCACCATCCGCTTTAAGTGAAAGATGGTGAAAATTTCCATTTTTTTAAATATCCAATTTCTAAACATTCAAACTTTCCAAATTCTCAAATTCTCCAACCATTTCCAAACCCATTGCTGCTACTATACGCTTGATACTATATATCTATGGATATAATGTATCTGATTGACGACTAGCCTTAATCGAAAGTTCTCTCTCGTGATCGGGAGGGGTAATTAACTATAGGGGCTTGCGCCTATAGGAAACCAGAACTCAGATCATAAAGTCCTCACAAAATGAGGGCGAAATCTCTGGGTAGTGTCTTATCTACAAACCCATCTGCCTTCCAAAATTTACCTCGGAACTTAGCTCGTTAAAACTCCCTCGCCGAATAAGAAAGAGCGAGCGGAGGCCGGGGCCGAATTTTCGGAGCCCACAAACCTATTTTTGACTTGATATATAATAGTTCGATTATGTTAGTGGCGTCATAAGATTATTCTGTGGGGACACCGGACGGGAGAATCGTCTGGTACCGCTTGGTATCAAGCGTTGGTGTTGTGCTCGGTACCGAGCGCGGTACACTTTTTGAGTGACGTGATACATTTTTGTTGGTCTATGGACTACGTCCAGACTACGCATAGAATAAAAATTCCGTACAAAGTATGTGAAAGGTTCCTTCCATTTACCTTAAAAAGGAGGCGTCAAATAAAGTTTCTAACAGTCCCCTCCACTTGCCTTAAAAGGGAAAGAAGAGGCATCTGACTCCTCTCCATTATTTTCACACCTACCCCTAATGCGAGAGAAAACCAGAGTCTTGGAAGCCTGTTTTTAAGATCTGATGAACTACTAATAAATATAGATTTGAACAGTCTGTAATTACAAGGATTGTTCTTTCATAACTAAGATGTCAGTAGCGATCTTAAAGAAGATGGGCTGTAATACCGTTAAATAGTAAAGTGGACTAAATTCCTGATATTAGGCTTGTTCTAGCCAAACATGTAAAAGGAGATGGCAGACTCTAATAAAACGCCTGTGACAGTTATAATTCAAAATCAAGAGGTGCTATCACTAGCTTACTGAGATCATTCTGATACAAAAATTTCCGAGGAAGAGAATGCGCTATCAGGATTGATAACAGATGAAGATCAGTTTAATTGGAGAGTCAACAATGACAATAGATGAAAAGGTTAAATAGTGACAATCTTCTATGGATTGCCTAAATCAGGGCAAACTCCCAGATTGTCGCTCTCTTCCTCTCAAATTAAAGAAATAACATAATATTTTTATTGATACTTGTTAGAAAATTGGGAGGAGTTCTTGAGAGCTACTTGAGCTTCTTGCAATAGAGAGGGAGAGAGAGAGAGAAGACATTATAGATTTAGGAAGAAAACGAACTTAAAGCTTTATTTAATTTTCTCCAAAACTTACATCAACCTACAATGCCTATAAATAGGCATTTATGTTGTTGTGGTAATAGGAGGATCAACCTATCATAAAATTGGATCAACACCTCACAATCTCTATCTTGTATATTTTTTTTAATGACTTCATCACCCAAAGTCACAATCCCTCAACTAGGCCTATTACAACTAAAAATACACTACATATATTAAGTTTTAAATCAACTTAAGCGAAAACCTTTAGACTCTAAGGTTGACCTACATTCTCTTACAAATGTTTAGTGAGAACATCCATAACAAAAACAAATTAAAAGTATACACCAAGATACATTCTCTTACAAATGTCTAGTAAAAACATTCATAACAAAAGCAAAAGCATACATGAAGGTTCATTCTCTTGCAAATGTCAAGTGAGAACATCCTAAACAAAAACAATTTAAAAGCATATATACCAAGATACATTATCTTACAAATATGTAGTGAGAACATCCATAAACCAAAATAATAGTATACACCAAGTTCCTTCTCTTGCAAATTTCTAGTGAGAACATCCATAATAAACAAAAAAAAGAATACAAAGATAAGGAGGCAGCGACCTTCTCTTACTAGCGGCGGCAAGAAGAGGCAATCGACTGTGGTGAACGGTGCAAGTTCGGCGGCGAAAGTCGGTGAGGTCTCCCGTTTGCGCAGCTCTCGGATGCAACCTAACCGAGGTAAGAAGAAAGAAATGAGAGACAGCGAGCAGAGGAAATCCACGGCGGCGATGGTGCAAGTCTCACGTTCGCGGCAGCTCTCGAACGCTCTCAGACGAGACCTAACTGAGGGAAGAAGAAGGAAATAAGAAGAAAGACTGTGGCCGGGTCAAAATAGGGCCCTTTCAGTCGAAATTTCCGACGGAGTATCTGTTGGTTACCTTACCGGCCGTTAAACAGTCGTCGAGTTTAAGTAAGCCGGCGCAACATTCGCTGGTAACTCTGCCGGTAATAACTGGCGGAAATTTCGCCGGTTATTCAAAGGCGGATATTCCGCCGGTATAATACCGGTGAATTTTTCGCCGATTTGGACGCCGCATTTTCCGGCGCATATCTCCCTGTTGAAAAATCCATCATTACCGTCGGATTTCCTGTAGTGAGATAAAACAACCCATCTAGCAAAAATAACCAGATAAATTGGGCACAGATCATTTGCTTGAAGTGCCCAAGAAGATTTTCATCAAGCATGAAAAAACTTAAAAAGAGAAAGGTTTAGCAAGTGGCTTCAGTCACAATCACCAGACAAAACTCAGTGGGTGTGTGTTCCTTTGCTGAGGCTAAATAAGGTCGGCCATTCTAGCACTGAATGAACATTTACCATTTTGTGTTGTCCAAACCCAGTATTCTGGTGGTCTCCGAAAACTCTATTACTTCACCAAATTCTCTGATAATGTCCCGTAAGTGCCATGGAAAAAAGGTTTTATGTTTTTATATAAAATAGATATGATAATGCTAAAAGATGAGTCAAGGGTAGGAGAAATTATTTCGTGCATAGATTGGATGCAGAACGTCATCCGAATATCTACCAGAATAATGTGATAGCGAGCCGCGGTAACAAGCGGAGCCGAGCAGTATTGAGCCGCGGTACTGAGCGAAGGTGTGACGTGACACATTCTGGTTAATCTACAGACGGCATTCGGCGTCCGCACAGAATTATTAATACAGGAGTAGGCTGAGTTGGTCATTCCATGTTTATCAACATGGAAATAACAGAGTGCACGTCTTACTGGCTGGATGAACAAACTAACCTCTCAATGAGCCTCTCGGTATAATCTATATATGTGACAGTACATCAGTATATGTATCATATAAACAGACCTTATTGTACAAAACTATGCAAAATTTTGTGAGTACTCTATCTTCTGTAACTCCACTATCTGATTAGATGGCTCCACTTCCTTACAAAACAAGCAAATTACTCATATATTTAAAAACATTACAAGATAATCTTACATTTACTCATTACAGCACAATCTTTTTTATGCACTAAGATTTAATTATGGTTAAATTACTCTATATAAGTCATAGTAAAAACATCTTAAGATAGAGCTGCAACAACCATGGGACGAAATAAGCTGCAAACTAGCTATTTTCAGGTATAGAATCTGTACTTCTCAAATTAACTGAAAGAAATAGATTCTTCAAGTTTGCTGAAGTTTACCAACAGGCAGGTGGAGCCATGAAGATACTCGTTTTGATTTTATTACTCCCCTCAGCAACCTCCACAGCTGCAAGAGAAATGTTCCAAGGTCAAGGAGAAACTGAAAAAGCAATTTTGCATAAACAAAGAGAAATGTTCGTTGATGTGAACGTTATAATGCCAGATGGGAACAGTCCAGGTACTCACCATACCATCGGTGCTGTGGATTTCTGCAAGCAAAGCACCTGGTGCAACGAGCGACTATCCCAGCCATGAATACCCTATAATCCAATCTCAAAGAATAAGACAGCTCTAATCTACTGGCCTGTTATGGGTGTTTATAGTATAAAAAAATAATCCTTATGGTGTCAGTTTGATCAGAGAATGAAATAACTTGTCATGTATGTTATTAACTTGTGGAATCTCTTCAAATAGAATGTATATAAATCGATCTTGTTTTTTGGATGCATATAAGTCAAAAGAACACGGCTATCTTACTGCTTTTTAAAGTAGTTTTTTAGTAAAACATTAAAATTTTTATACTAATAATGATAGAGCAACAATCAAAGTAAGGATAGAGAAAATACACTGTCACCTATCCTTCCCCTGTTCTAATCATTTTCCTTTCCTTGGAAGCATAAATGAGGATCTAATAAGGGATAGAGGGAGAAACACCATCAAGATCTCCTTCTAAGCTTTCTTTTTCGATTATTTTCTCTTACAACAATAATAGCAATATCAATACTTCACTACAGGAAAATCATCCATTATAGACGGAATTTCTTGCTGATTTCCGGCAGAGGATTTTCCGGCGTATTTCCAACGAATTACTTTGAAATATTTCCAAAAGATTTTCAAGCAGAATTTTCAACGAATTTATTTTCATATCATTATTCATGTTATTTATTAACTAATGTGAATAAAAGTTATTTATTAAGAGATAAATATAACATTCCTTGTTAGGATCGTAATCCTGTTATTTGTATGAGATTCCTATATATTTTAAGTTATCAGTCATGTGTTAAATTCTCATTTATTGTTATATAAGTGGAGCAGATCTTATTTATTATTTGTAATGAAATTAGTATGTGTATGTTGACCCCTATACCTCAAACCACGAGATAAAGGACCCCAATTGGTGAATAAAACATTACGCGCCTTAGCGCCACATGTCACTTAAAGGGTCAAATCACCTCCGAATGCTAAACGGACGACATCGTTGCGATCAGGACATCGAACTCTGCTGGGTCGAGGCCCCTCGCAATTAAATCGGATGAGATCAGTCAAAATGGACGACTGACACCTGAAATTAAAGTGCGAGGCTAATCAAAGGATGTCAGATCAACAAACGGACTTCGTCATTGTGTTTAGAACATTACAAATACTCAAAAAATTGTATTTTACTTGTTCAATTTGGATCATCCTAGTGAGTGACATGAATTTCGAGACAACGCGCATTTCAAGGAAATCAGGCCTCGAAGACACACGGATGACGTCTGATCGACAAACGGACAACTCCATTGCGTCTGGAACATCGCCGACATTCAGAAAATATATTTTATTTGATAAATTTGGATCATCTGAGATGGTGGTGAATTTTTAGGTGATGCAAATACGATATAAAGGCCTGCGTTACGATGGAAACGATGTCTCGAAGATGCTCGGACGACGTCCGATCGACAAACGGACAGCGCCATTGTGTTCGGAACGTCGTCGAAATTCAGAATATATATTTTATCTAATAAATTTGGATCATCCGAGATGGTGGCGAATTTCTATGCAATTCAAATATGATATAAAGGCCTGCGTTACGACGGAAATGAGGCCTCGAAGATGCTCGGACGACGTCTGATCGACAAACAGATAGCGCCATTGTGTCCGGAACATCGTCGACATTCAGAATATATATTTTATTTAATAAACTAGATCATCTGAGATGGTGGTGAATTTGTAGGCGATCCAAACATGATGCGAAAGCATGCGTTACGATGGAAACGAGGTCTCGTCGATGCTCGAACGACGTCCAATCGATCAACGGAAAGCGCTATTGCGTCCGGAACGTCGTCGAAATTCAGAAAATATATTTTATTTGATAGATTTTGATCATATGAGATGATGGTGAATTTATAGGTGATGCAAATATGATATAAAGGCTCGCGTTACAATGAAAATGAGGCTTCGAAGGCGCTCAGACGAAATCTGATCGCAAAACGGACAGCGCCATTGCGTCCGGAACGTTGTCGGAATTAAATGTCTACATTTTATTTTATCAAATCTAATCGTTTGATGTGGTATCACAAATTTTAAAGGGGATCCAAATATGATGCAAAAGCACGCGTTATGAGGGAAATTAGCATCATCGGTGATGAAATGACGTCCGATTACAAAACAGACAACGCCATTGCATCCGGAACGTCGTCGAAATTCAGAAAATATATTTTATTTGATAGATTTTGATCATATGAGATGATAGTGAATTTATAGGTGATGCAAATATGATCTAAAGGCCTGCGTTACGACGGAAACGAGGCCTCGAAGATGCTCGGACGACGTCCGATCGACAAACGGACAAAGCCATTACGTCTGGAACGTCGTCGGTATTAAGAGTCTATATTTTATTTGATCAAATTGGATCATTTGATATAGTGTCGCAAATTTCAAAGGCGGTCCAAATATAATGCAAATGCACGTGTTACGAGGAAAATTAGCCTCGTCGGTGGTAAAACGATGTCCGATTACAAAACAGATGATGCCGTTGCGTCCGGAACATCGTCGGCATTAGGAACATACATTTTATTTGATCAAATTGGATTTTTTGAGGTGGTGTCGCAAATTTCAAAGACTATTCAAATATGTTGCGAAGGCTCGCATTTCGATGGAAATTAGGCCTCGTCGTCGCCCAAACGACGTCCGATTGCGAAACGGACTGTGTCGTTGCGACCGAAACACCGTTAATACCCTAAATACACTATTAATTTGTTCAATTACAATTGTTCGGCGAGATTGACACGTACTACGAGGAGAAGATGCACACGAATTTCGAGGAATAACACACAAATCAGTATTGTTTTCATTGACTGATACCTTTTAATACTAATAATGGAAAGCCATTATTGAAATTACATATGAATCTTACAAAAAATGAAAAGTTGAACTAAAATTTCAAATCCAATTAATTAAATTACCTTGTTTCTGTGCTAAATCTCTGAGTGTATCCCGGATATCCCGTGAAAACCTCGGACTGCTGTTGCTCAGATTGACGAGTCTCACTCAAATCTCTCCCGTTAAGACGAGAGGGCAAACAGAGCTTAATGGATTTTTGCTTTCAAAGGCCAGTCCTCAAGAAATCAAAGCTCCTTCTCACGTACAGATTTCCTCTCTTCTCTACTTTCAATCCGTAAATCCTCCGACCTTACCACCTGCAGTTGCGCCTCTACCCTTGCCGGAACTCCACAGCAACAAGCAAACGAATGTCTGGCTCTCCCTCAAGCTCTGTCCGATGCCGACTACAGCAAATCCTTCCTCCTCTTTCTCCCATGACACCTTCTTCTGATTCCATAGAGTTGAAGCCGATCCCCTGCTCCATGCTGATCCACCTCTACAAGCTGAGATCTCCACACCACCTCTTAGCCTTGAGCTCCACATCTTAAACTCCCATCCGTTCAAACCTTCACTCTAGCCATGAACTTCCGATCTTCCTCCTTCAAAGTCCCGTTCACTGCTTCCTATCTCCTAAACCCTCCGATCCCATCACTACACTCAACACATGCAATCACTAAATAGTCTATTTCTTGTTTCTACGGGACCGTTTCCTCCAAATCTTTCTATTTCTATAAGAGTTAAAGCAGCATTCAAGCTTGAAATTACTTGCAAAAGATGACTTTTCTTCTCTTAGAAGTACTGAAGCAGCTATTATGCAGTCAATAGCAAAAGTATCAAGAAATGAAGAAGTCTCCATGCTAAGCCAAACTGAAGGATGGTTAAATCAAATCACCAAAGAAGAAGAGAAGATGAAACAAAACTTATCAAGCCAAGAGAAAGCTGAATGTTTATTCAGTCAGCATTCAAAGGCTTCAGGGAAAGAAAGTAGTATAAAGAGCTAAAACTCTTAGCTAAGGAAGATGGAGGAGATGCCGAATAGCAAAGTGAAGCTACTAAAATTTTATCAACCATAGTTCAGGTGGGTTATTTTCCTGAAGCATTCGAAGCTTGAGATGTAATTATTTCTGTACCACGACGCGAATTGTGCAAAGCTAGAAGTCAAATGTGCATAATTAAGGAAGTGTGGGATGACAATTCCTTAAGCAGCAATGTGCTGAAGCTTAAAATTTAGAATATGGAGTTGAAGTCACCCTTTTTCTTCTATGGAAACGTTACAGATGTTTTCAGAAGACACTTGGAGGAAACTTTCATAGTTTCTTCATGGAACTCAACCAGAATTTGTTAATACCAAGTTCTTTTCACCCTTAATCCGCAGGGAAGGCTATCTTCATAATCATCCAACAATGGGCAGGGGTTGCTCTGCTTTGTGATCGTCTTGGAAGAATGATGGGTCTCCACAAGGAGTAATTTCCTAGAAACAGAAAATGGATAATCTTCATCACGGCAAGATAAGGAATTTAATTTGGATCAGCGCCAACAAACTATGTCCTCTAAAGATTGTTGTACTAACATTATGGACGAAGCTTTGGAAGCTATTGTTTTTTTTTTTTTTTTTGTCTTTTGTTCGATCGTTAGAATTGCTGGCTTTGTATAATATAAAAAAAATGAGAGAGAAAATATTCAAAGGAAAAAAAAAAGAAAAGAAAGAAGAAAAAAAAAGAAAAAAGAAAAAAAAGGAGAGAGCTTCAAAAAAAAAAAAGAAGAAGAAAAAAAAAAGAGAAAAGGAAATAAAATTTCAAAAAAAAAATATATATATATATATGCTCTCTTGATTTTCGAATCCTTTCTCTCTCCCCTACCTCGGCATGCGTGTCGAGTCGGTGGTCTGCCTATACACGCTTTTCTCTAGCGTGGTGGGAGGGGCAACCGGCGCGACACCCTCGACAAGGTAGGCGAGAGTCTCTCGGTTCCAAATCTTATTCTCGGCGTTCGTGGCGCATCGAAAAACCGCCTATACACGCTTTTCTCTAGCGTGGTGGGATGGGAACCCAGTGCGACGCCTTCAACGAGATCGGGATATTCATAAGTACTCGCTCGCGGGAAACAACTGTTTTTCTTTCATAAGTACCCGCTCGCGGGGAAACGACTGCTTCTCTTTTGCAACAGGTACCGAAGACCCATACACGCCTTTCTCTGGCGTGGTGGGGATAAAGATTTTACACGGCCGCGGTGTCCTCGTAAGAGAGCACCTACCGTACACGCTTTTCTCTAGCGTGGCGGGAGGCCCAGTTTTCCGACGTTTTTTCCCCTAAACGGGGGAGACGCCGGGAGGCTGCCGAAATTTCGGGTGAATGTACTATCATACTCGGACCTGATTTGAAAATTAAATGAGCAAGACTTGGGCATCATTTGGACATTAATTGGAACATCAAATGAACTTAATCTGGGCACAACTTGAGACAAAATCAAGCTTAAATTCAAGCTTAATCAAATGAACATCAAAGAAATGACAGTGGAACTTGAACTCAATGCAAAGGACCTATTTGAACTCAAAATTAAACACACATGGACAGCAGGGGACTTAGACTTGAATTTGAACAAAAAGACTTCAAACATGACTTGGACTACAGGGAACTAAACTTCAAGATGATATGCAATCAAAACAAAAGTGATAAAATCAAATGATAATTTTGATTAATCAAATGAATGTCATTAAACAAACATTGGGGCCTTGTTGAATAAAGCTTCAATATCATATGGCAAGTTAAAGCAAACAAACATTGCAAATCACATAAAGATAAGGGTGATTAATTGCAAACAAATACCAACCATGCAAGCAAGTGCACAAGGATTTGTGATAAAAGCAAAATCATGCATACAAATTGTTTGCAAAACAATGATGCAAACCCTTCAAGCGAGTGATTTCATTCAAATGAATTTCATGCAAGAAATGCAACTCAAGTGAAGGCGATGAATGTCACAACACCTTTACAATCAATCACTGTCCAATATCGAGCAAATATGTTGATCAATTATAAGCAAAGATGGATGATACAACAATAAGTGCTAGCACCTACAAACTATATAACAAGAGCCAGTGGATATTGCAATGCTTTTGTAGTCAACCATCATTCAGCATTAAGAAAAATATATTGAACATCTACAAGCAAGGATAAAAGATCTGCAATACATACATTCTCTTTATAAATATGGATGTATGTATGATATGCCACTTATGGGTAGATGCAGAAGGACTTCAGTAAATGCAGTATCCTGAAGTCAATTTCAGTCTGAGAAGGAAGACATCTACCTATCTACATGCAGCAGTAGAAGATGTACTGAAAAGATCAAAGACCACAACAAAATGCATGAAGACTACGACAAGTGCAAGCTCATACGATCCAAAGCAGGAGATTCGTTAGTGCACTATGACTGTAATATCAAAAATCTGCTCCAGGATCGTCCAGGACGATCTGGATCGTCCTGGGACGATCTGTGGAATTTCTGCTCCAGAATTTGCCCAGTTTTGCTCCAGGCGATTTTTTGTACACATCGTCCAGGCCGATCGGCACTGTAGAAAATATCGGCCTGAGCATAGTTCTGGGAATCGTCCAGGGCGATCGGGACGATCGAATTTTGGTCTGATCGTCCCGGGACGATCTGGCGATCGGCCGGGCCGATCTGAAGATTATAAAGCTGAAATCAATCGTTTTGAAGAGAGAGAAAATCAAATTTTATAAAAAAATAAATATCTGAGGAGAGAGAAACTCGAGGATTTTTGAAGAAAAGTTGATTTTCGGACGACGCGGAGCCGTTTTCGTCCGAAGTGACTGTTCAGAATATTGTTGTACGCGAGGTAAGGCACATTCCGCCTTTCTCAATTTTCAGTTCCGTCGAGTTTGGCGATATATTCTGTCCGGATTTTGTTTCCGTTACGGTTTTTCGTCCGTATCTTTTGATTGGTTCAGTTTTTACCGCGTAACTTTCCGTATATTGTTGACGTGCCGAGTGTGCACATTTTGGTTATTTTCCGAAGATTTTTGTGCGGGTATTTTTGATTCGGCGGAGTTTTTCGTAGACTACAATTTTCTGTGAAATTGTAAATTCTCTGTGCAGTAGAATAAATGTTCTGGAATGTGATTATCTATATTCTGTGCGAATTTGGTAAATTTTCTTTGCAGGAAATTTTGTGTAAATTCTATCTACTGCCGTTGTGCTGCCCGATTTTTGTCTGATTTTGGATTTTCCCGGATTTCTTCTGAATTTAAATGAAATCTGTATGTGCTATAAAAAGGGAGTTATAAGGGGCCTGAATCCTATGAGATTCAGTTAGTGTCTGGGAAATCTGAAATGAGCTCAATCTGAAATTCTGAAATCAGTTCTGTTCCGGATCCGATGAATTCTGTTCTGGTGCTATAAGCACATTTGTTCTGGTGCTATAAGCACATTTGTTCTGGTGCCGTGAGCACAAAGGGAGGCATAAGGGGCCTGGATCCCATGAGATTCAGTCAGTGTCTGGGAAGGGAGGCATAAGGGGCCGGAATCCGTAGAGATTCCGTCAGTGTCAGGGCATTTAGCTATGAATTAAATATTTGATATCTGATATCTGATTTGATCTGATTCTGATTTCCGTATCTGTTCTGTAAATAAATCTGATTCTGATTTCCGTACGATATAAATCTGATTCTGATCTGTATACTATGATTCTGATATGATTCTGATTTCTATATCTGTTCAGTAAGCAATTGTGATTCTGGTCTGATCCGTTCTGTTTCTGTTTCTAATTTCTGATTTCTGTTTTCGTACCAATCCGTTCTGATATGATCTGAAATTCTGATTTCTGATTTCTGTACGATTCTGACTCTGTTGATTTATTCTGTTCTTATTTGTATTCTGAGGTGATCTGATCTGTATGACTCTGATTCTGATTTGATATCTGTCCGTATAAGTTCTGATTTACAATTCTGTTCTGATTCGTGATTCGATTCTGTTCCGATTTCCGATCTGATCTCTGTCTGATGAGTGTGGTTTTGGATTCTGAGAGTTTAGATTGGAGGTTTGTTGCTTTGCTGAGCTGTTGAGCTCACCCTTGTTTTTTGGTGGTTTTCAGGTTCTGGGAAAGGGAAGGAAGTCCAGGACTAGAGTTCAGAGTCTGATCCGTAGGTATTGTTTATACCTTTTGATTTTTGTACAGTCATGGCTTTTCTGTTCTGTCTTTCTTTCTGTTTAAAAGCCATGTACTGTATTTGTAGATGATTGTTTTGAGGAAAAGAAGAAATTATAGATGTTTTGTTCCGCTGCATTTGGTGACTTATAGTAGCTCTGTTGTTCTGTGTTTGTGTGTATGTTGAGTTAATTATTTTGGAAGATTCAGTTCAGAACCAAATTCCAAAGCCAGATCCTGGATAAGAAGGTTCTGTCGCGATCCGGCTCGGGCGGGATCCGTCCCCGTCGGGTCGGGTCGTGACAAACTTTAGTGGTATCAGAGCACTGGTTTTGGAAACTGGTTGGATTGTAAAACAGAGCTATAGGAAGTGATCAGTGAGTCTGTCTGGGGGTAGTTTTGGGTCGTTTGGCTTTTTATTATGTTGTTTTGTGATAGTTTTTCGGATTTTCTGGATTTTCTGTATGGATCAGCTAGACCCAAACATGACAGACGGGCAGAGTGCTAGTCAGGCAGCACCAGTGGGGAGTACAGCCCCAGTGGCCGGTGCAGATACACTGTCTCAGTTTGCTACGCTTGTTGCTCAGATGATGAGCGAGACCCAGAGCAGAGCTTCTACTGTCAGATCTGAGGACATTGATCGACATCTGCAGTTGTTTTTGAGGTTGAAGCCTCCGAGATTTGAGGGCGCTGTTGAGCCCAGAGCAGCCGAGGAGTGGCTGAGGAGATTGGAAAAGATTTTTGATGGGATGCAGTGTCCTGCAGACAGGAAGGTTCCGTTGGTTATTTTTCTGTTGGATGGAGAGGCTGAGCACTGGTGGGAAGGCCAGCAAGCAGCCAGATTTCAGGGCAGGCTGAACTCTTTGATTACCTAGGAAGAGTTCACTGAGGTATTCCGAGATTGGTTTGTTCCCCCTTCTGCACGACAGCAGATGCAGGAGAGTTTTCTGAGGTTGGTTCAGGGGAGCAAGACGGTGATGCAGTACGAGGCTGAGTTTACTGCCTTAGCCCGGTATGCTCCGCAGCTGGTTAGCACTTCTGCTGAGAGGTGCTACAGATTTCTGAGGGGATTACGAGATACTTTGAGGCAGCCTCTGATACCATTCCGGGTCACTGACTTTTCTGAGCTTGTGGAGCGAGCTCGTCTGATAGAGAATGACATGACAGCTACTCAGCAGCGGTGGACTGCGAGTAGGAAGAGATTTGGAGGTGAGGCTTCCGGCAGTGGTTCCTCTGGGAAGAGGAGATTTATAGCTGGTTCTAAATCTGTTGATTCCAGGAGGAGCGGAGGGTCGTCTGGTACTGCTACTAATACGACGAGTTCTGGATCTGTTAGTACGGCACCTGTGTGCCAGAGTTGTGGACGGCGACATCATGGCCAGTGCTACAGGATGGCTGGTCTTTGTTTCAGATGTGGTCAGCTGGGACATAGGATTGCAGAATGTCCACAGGCTGGATTTGATCGGCGTTCTGAGTACCGATCAGAGGGTTCTGTTAGACCTGTCAGTTCAGCAGGAAGACCGAGGATTGTTCCTCCTCGTCCTGAGGGATTTTCTGGTAGAGGTGGTAGTACTAGTTCTGGACCTCGGAGACCACCTACAATTCAGAGAGAGCAGAGTAGTTCTGTTGCTTCAGCTCCTGCTCCAGTTCAGCCACGAGTTTACATCCTGAGTCAGCAAGAGGCTCGTGATGCTCCGGATGTTGTGACGGGTACGGTTTACATTTCTGATCAGCCCTGTCGTGTTTTGTTTGACTCTGGAGCGAGTCATTCTTTTCTGTCCGAGCGGTGTTTTGAGACTTTATATTCGGATTCGATGGTTTTACCGGTTTCTTTGTCTGTGATTTTACCGGCTGAAAATCCTTTGATTGCTCGGAAATTTTGTTTGTGTGAGATTGACATTGCTGGCAAGAAGTGGAAATCTAGTTTGATTTTGTTGCTGATTTCGTTGTATGACGTGATTTTGGGCATGGATTGGCTGAGTCGGTATGAGGCTCAGATTGACTGTCTGAAGAAGCAAGTGAGTTTGCTTGTGGCTGGAGAGAGAGTGGTATTCCAGGGATTACGAGGTGTTCTTTCCAGTCTGATTTCTGCGTTGGAGGTGAGCAGAATGTGGAGGAAAGGATGCCCAGTGTTTTTGGCTTCGGTGCGGGATCTGAACCTGGAGATTGGTTCTGTTTCTGAGATCCCAGTGGTACGGGAGTTTGCTGATGTTTTTCCTGAGGAGTTGGTTGGTTTACCTCCGGATAGAGAGGTGGAGTTCTCTATCGATGTTTTTCCGGGTACAGCTCCTATATCAAAAGCTCCGTACAGGATGGCACCGAAAGAACTTTCTGAGTTGAAAGTTCAGCTTCAGGAGTTGGTTGACAGAGGTTTTGTCCGTCCTAGTGTTTCGCCTTGGGGAGCACCTGTTTTGTTTGTGAAGAAGAAGGACGGGACACTCCGTATGTGTGTGGATTACAGAGATTTGAACAAAGTCACGATCAAGAACAAGTATCCTTTGCCTCGGATTGACGACTTGTTTGACCAGCTTTCCGGATCTTCAGTATTTTCGAAGATTGACTTGCGATCCGGATATTATCAGGTGAAGGTGAAGGAATCTGATGTAGTGAAGACTGCTTTCAGTACTCGGTACGGGCACTACGAGTTTTTGGTTATGCCTTTTGGGGTAACCAATGCGCCTGCGATTTTCATGGATCTGATGAACCGAGTATTCAGGGAGTTTTTGGATCAGTTTGTGATCGTCTTTATTGACGATATTCTGATATATTCTGCTTCTGAAGATGATCATGCCAGACACTTGCGGATTGTGTTGGAGACTCTGAGGCGGAATCAGCTGTATGCCAAGTTCTCCAAGTGTGAATTTTGGCTGAAGAGTATGTCTTTTCTGGGGCATGTGGTGAGTGGATAAGGTATTTCTGTGGATCCCCAGAAGATTCAGGCGGTTGCTGAGTGGCCAAGGCCGACTACGGTATTTGAGGTACGTAGTTTCTTGGGCATGGCCGGATATTATAGGAAATTTGTGAAAGGATTTTCACAGATTTCGACTCCTCTGACGAGACTGACTCAGAAGTCAGTAGCTTTTGTTTGGACACCGGAGTGTGAAGCTAGTTTTCAGAGATTGAAGGATTGTTTGACTTCAGCTCCAGTGTTGGCACTTCCGTCAGGTACGGAAGGTTTTCAGGTGTTCAGTGATGCTTCACTGAAAGGTTTGGGTTGTGTTCTGATGCAAAATGGAAGGGTAATTGCTTATGCTTCGAGGCAGTTGAAACCACATGAGAAGAATTACCCGACACATGATCTGGAGTTAGCCGCAGTTGTTTTTGCTTTGAAGATTTGGCGTCATTATCTGTATGGCGTCAGATGTGAGATCTTCACGGATCATAAGAGCCTGAAGTATATTTTTACTCAGAAGGATCTGAATCTGAGACAGAGGCGATGGCTTGAGTTGATCAAGGACTATGACCTGACTATTCAGTATCAGCCTGGGAAGGCGAATGTGGTAGCGGACGCTCTAAGCAGGAAGTCTTCTGGATTATCAGGTTTGCAGCTTACTTGTGATGATTTCCTGATTCGAGACATGGAGCGATTGCAGTTGGAGGTGATTTCCTCCAGTGATTTGGAGTTGGCTCAGATGAGTATTCAGTCTTCTTTAGAAGCACGGATTCAAGAAGCCCAGAAGTCAGATTCTGATTATTCGAAGTTGATTGCTCAGATTGGATCTGGTAAGACTCCTGAACTTCGAATTTCTGATTCTGGTGCTATTTTCTGTAAGAACAGGTTGTGGGTACCTGTGTTCGGAGATTTGAGGCGGGAGATTCTGTATGAATCTCATTTTTCTGGCTACACTGTTCATCCAGGCAGTGGTAAGATGTATGCTGATATGAGGCTTTTGTTCTGGTGGCCTGGGATGAAGAAGGATGTGGCGGAGTTTGTGTCGAGATGCGAGGCCTGTCAGTTGGTGAAGGCAGAGCATCAGCGACCAGGTGGACTGTTGCAGTCGTTGCCTATCCCTGAGTGGAAGTGGGAGGAGGTGACGATGGACTTTGCGATGGGTTTTCCTCGATCACGGCAAGGACATGATGCCATTTGGGTAGTCGTAGATCGATTGACGAAGTCAGCCCATTTTCTTCTGATCAGACAGACCGATCCGGTGGATCGTTTGGCACAGATTTATGTGAAGGAAATAGTCAGATTGTACGGTGTGCCTCGAGTGATAGTTTCTGATCGAGATGGACGATTTACTTCCAGACTTTGGAAAGGTATTCAGCAAGGCTTGGGTACGAAACTGCATTTCAGTACAGCCTTTCATCCTCAGACCGATGGGCAGTCTGAGAGGACCATTCAGGTCTTGGAAGACCTGTTGAGGCTTTGTGTTCTGGACTTTGGCGGAAGCTGGGAAGATCATATTCCGCTGATTGAATTCGCTTATAACAACAGTTTTTAGTCCAGTATTGGTATGACACCGTACGAGGCTCTGTATGGCAGGAAGTGCCGTACTCCTTTGACTTTGACTGAGCTCGGAGATAGACAGGCTTTGGGTGCTACTTTTGCTGATGAAACTGCTCAGAAGATCAGTTTGATAAAAGAAAGATTGAAAGCGGCTCAGGATCGACAGCAGAAGTATTATAATCAGAAGCACAGGTTTGTTGAGTTTCAAGTTGGTGACTTTGTGTATGTCAAAGTCAGCCCGATGAAGGGTGTGAGCAGATTTGGTCAAGTGAGTAAGCTGAGTCCAAGGTACGTTGGACCATTTGAGATTTTGGAAAGAATTGGAAAATCTGCTTACAGACTCTTGCTTTCTGATTCGATGTCTGAGGTGCACAACGTGTTTCACGTATCCACTCTGAGGAAGTGGGTTTCAGACTCTGAGAAGAAAGTATCGGCTGATGAGATTGATATTCAGGAGAATCTGGCGTATAAGGAAGAGCCAGAGTTGATTTTAGCGTACGATGTCCGAAAGTTAAGAAATAAAGAGATTCCAATGGTTAAAGTCCAGTGGAAGCACCGGACTGCACGAGAAGCAACTTGGGAAAAGGAGTCTGATATGAGACGGTCGTACCCGTACTTGTTCTGACTGTGTTTGGATTGGATAATGTCGAGGACGACATTTTTTTGAAGTTGGGGAGACTGTAATATCAAAAATCTGCTCCAGGATCGTCCAGGACGATCTGGATCGTCCTGGGACGATCTGTGGAATTTCTGCTCCAGAATTTGCCCAGTTTTGCTCCAGGTGATTTTTTGTACACATCGTCCAGGCCGATTTGGACATCGTCCAGGCCGATCGGCACTGTAGAAAATATCGGCCTGAGCATAGTTCTGGGAATCGTCCAGGGCGATCGGGACGATCAAATTTTGGTCTGATCGTCCCGGGACGATCTGGCGATCGGCCGGGCCGATCTGAAGATTATAAAGCTGAAATCAGTCGTTTTGAAGAGAGAGAAAATCAAAATTTATAAAAAAGAAATATCTGAGGAGAGAGAAACTCAAGGATTTTTGGAGAAAAGTTGATTTTCGGACGACGCGGAGCCGTTTTCGTCCGAAGTGACTGTTCAGAATATTGCTGTACGCGAGGTAAGGCACATTCCGCCTTTCTCAATTTTCAGTTCCGTCGAGTTTGGCGATATATTCTGTCCGAATTTTGTTTCCGTTACGGTTTTTCGTCCGTATCTTTTGATTGGTTCAGTTTTTACCGCGTAACTTTTCGTATATTGTTGAAGTGCCGAGTGTGCACATTTTGGTTATTTTCTGAAGATTTTTGTCCGGGTATTTTTGATTCAGCGGAGTTTTTTGTAGACTACAATTTTCTGTGAAATTGTAAATTCTCTGTGCAGTAGAATAAATGTTCTGGAATGTGATTATCTATATTCTGTGCGAATTTGGTAAATTTTCTTTGCAGGAAATTTTGTGTAAATTCTATCTACTGCCGTTGTGCTACCCGATTTTTGTCTGATTTCGGATTTGCCCGGATTTCTTCTGAATTTAAATGCAATCTGTATGTGCTATAAAAAGCGAGTTATAAGGGGCCTGAATCCTATGAGATTCAGTTAGTGTCTGGGAAATCTGAAATGAGCTCAATCTGAAATTCTGAAATCAGTTCTGTTCCGGATCCGATGAATTCTGTTCTGGTGCTATAAGCACATTTGTTCTGGTGCTATAAGCACATTTGTTCTGGTGCCGTGAGCACAAAGGGAGGCATAAGGGGCCTGGATCCCATGAGATTCAGTCAGTGTCTGGGAAGGGAGGCATAAGGGGCCGGAATCCGTAGAGATTCCGTCAGTGTCAGGGCATTTAGCTATGAATTAAATATTTGATATCTGATATCTGATTTGATCTGATTCTGATTTCCGTATCTATTCTGTAAATAAATCTGATTCTGATTTTCGTACGATATAAATCTGATTCTGATCTGTATACTATGATTCTGATATGATTCTGATTTATGTATCTGTTCAGTAAGCAATTGTGATTCTGGTCTGATCCGTTCTGTTTCTATTTCTAATTTTTTATTTCTGTTTTCGTACCAATCCGTTCTGATATGATTTGAAATTCTGATTTCTGATTTCTGTACGATTCTGACTCTGTTGATTTATTCTGTTCTTATTTGTATTCTGAGGTGATCTGATCTGTACGACTCTGATTCTGATTTGATATCTGTCCGTATAAGTTCTGATTTACAATTCTGTTCTGATTCGTGATTCGATTCTATTCCGATTTCCGATCTGATCTCTGTCTGATGAGTGTGGTTTTGGATTCTGAGATTTTAGATTGGAGGTTTGTTGCTTTGCTGAGCTGTTGAGCTCACCCTTGTTTTCTGGTGGTTTTCAGGTTCTGGGAAAGGGAAGGAAGTCCAGGACTAGAGTTCAGAGTCTGATCCGTAGGTATTGTTTGTACCTTTTGATTTTTGTACAGTCATGGCTTTTCTGTACTGTCTTTCTTTCTGTTTAAAAGCCATGTACTGTATTTGTAGATGATTGTTTTGAGGAAAAGAAGAAATTATAGATGTTTTGTTCCGCTGCATTTAGTGACTTATAGTAGCTCTGTTGTTCTGTATTTGTGTGTCTGTTGAATTAATTGTTTTGGAAGATTCAGTTCAGAACCAAATTCCAAAGCCAGATCCTGGATAAGAAGGTTCTGTCGCGATCCGGCTCGGGCGAGATCCGTCCCCATCGGGTCGGGTCGTGACAATGACCCGCCTACGAAAATCAACAAATAGTGCACGACAGTCTACCTGTACGAAGCAGCGAACAATTATGTTCAGAAAGCTGCTACGCCACCGGATATGCAACATTCGTATAAGCAGACAGAAGGCGTCCACAACTATTTCAAAATACCCCTGCACGTGCACTATAAATTGTATACACATAGGTACACTAAAAGGGGTAAAAATAATTATAAAACCCGCATGGGCCCCGGCGAGCGTGTTATTGGTACACACGTGACGTCTAGGGATGCTGCGCGGGTTAACAAGTGAATTCAAATTCGAACCCGATCCTTCTATACGGGTCAATAGAAGTCGATAGGGTTCGAACCAACAAACAAATATTTGATTGTGGCGACCGTCATATTTATTTTAATACATTCATATCAGGCCTCCAAAGTCTTTAATCAAAAGAATTCACTTACAAGGGCATAAAGCCTACGAAACCCGATCCTCTGTCAACAGCCCGACAGAGTTGACAATGGTCCAATCAAATAAGGGGAAATGACCCCAAACACCCCGATGATGGCCGTGTTGAATGTTTATCTCAACCGGAGGGGCTCACAAACATTTCAAATGACTCTCAAATATCCAAATGTCTTCCAAGCTTCATCCGAAAACCCAAAAAAATCCACAAAAATCTCAAAAACCCAAAAATCCCAAAAATATTCAAAATTCCAAAAATATTTAAAAATGAAATCAATCCATCTCAACGCTTAAAGCAAAATCCATTCACCCTCCGCAACAGTTTGCCGAGGTGGACAAATCAAAATTTACTTCAGCTCACAAAGAGCCAAATGCCTAGTCGAAAATATCACTAGGATCCATTCTCAAGACAATCTCCTGCTAGTAAGGACGTGGTACGTGTCCTCTAACCGGCGGTCTGCCGCTAAATGGCCACCGCAGGATAAACGGTTACGACGACCCGGGGCCCTCTGAACCGCGTGGTTTCGCCGCCAAATAGCACCACGATATCTCGGTTATGGCCAGAGCCAATACGCTCCTTACTGACATCAAATCCTTGAGATATGAATCAATAGGATATGATCGATAGGGCACAAAGCCCTCTGTCAGCTAAGGTGGATTCAAATTTGTCCCCTTAGACAGACATTCAACCCCGGTCTACAAGGTTCCCTTGGACGAAGCAACCCATGGCTGCCGATAAGGATCCTTCTGTCAGGTTGGGTCGACTACCTCCTCTCACTAAGTAGACCAGGGACCACGATGGCCCGGGACGACGGAACCATGGGATCTTGATCGGGTCTATCATCCATTCCCCCACCATCCGCTTTAAGTACGAGATGATGAAAATTTCTATTTTAAATATCAAATCTTCCAACCCAAATTCCAAATCCAAAAAAAAATCAACTCTTCAATTCCCAAATCCAATTTCTACCAATTTCCAAACCCATTGCTGCTACTATACGCTTGATACTATATATCTATGGATATAATGTATCTGATTGATGACTAGCCTTAATCGAAAGTTCTCTCTCGTGATCGGGAGGGGTAATTAACTATAGGGGCTTGCGCCTATAGGAAACCAGAACTCATATCATAAAGTCCTCACAAAATGAGGGCGAAATCTCTAGGTAGTGTCTTATCTACAAACCCATCTGCCTTCCAAAATTTACCTCGGAACTTAGTTTGTTAAAACTCCCTCGCCGAATAAGAAAAGCGGGCGGAGGCCGGGGTCGAATTTTCGGAGCCCACAGTGTAGAGCCAAATTTATCTCGACTTCTTGCTGAGCTCTTATTTATTTGATTTTATTTGTGGTAGAGAATTTAATTCATGGCTTCATGCACATTAATTCTGTTAAATGCAATAGATAATATTTTTGCAAATCATATTGATTATAGAATTTTAAAACTTGTCACATTGACTACATAAGACATTTGAAAACTTACTTATCAAAAATATGAAAATTATATGCATATATGCAATGGTGTGTAGGTTGGTAGGACTCTATTGGATATTGGCTAGCTCGATCGACGAACCCACAGAATGACGACTTTATAGGAGATCACTAGATTTGATTTAAATTTTTATTTTTCTTTTCAAAAATTACTTTAAGAAGCAGTAAAGCCGTTCATAATGAAGCCTAAGGCTTTGTTTGGGACAGCTTTCTTACTACTTCTTAAAGCAACTTTTTAGTATAAATTTTTTAAATTTTATACTAAAAAGCCGCTTTAAGAAGCAGTAAGAAAGTCTTCCCAAACAAAACTTAAGCCACCACAAGTGCGGCTGAAGCTCTCCGGGTACAAAGAATGAGCATTTAAAAATAAATAAAAACTTGGATCTTAGAAATTCTCATTGATTGAAATACATATATTTCAAAATTAGATTAGTTAAAATTCATATATTTTGAATATGCAGTTAATTATTTAATTGAATATAAATCTATGGCATTATAATTCTCTTTAATGTTTGTTATTATAATATCTCAAACTCTCTACCATCAAGTTATTGTTCGTGTTGATATAATGACCTCATGATTTGGTCTTTTTGGTACAACTTTTTAGGAGATCAACAATCGTACGAGTGCTACTACAAGAGCATGATTAACTTTGAAGTTTCTAATGAAATTTCAACTGTTACATCAAATGACAGATCAATATTTAAGAGTTTAAAATTATTTTTTAATAAGGGGTTTCATATTTATAATATATTTCAAATACAATAAAATACAACGGACAATAGATGATAATAAGCAAAAGGGAGATAGGTTTATATAAAAATTATGATTGAAGACATTCTACTTAGTATACAATGCCGATGTAGGTTTACTTACATTGATGTTTAGCAAACAGTTGTGTCCTACTAACATCATCCAACTATCCAATACTTTCTAGTAAGCTCTACTATAATTACAAAGGATTAATCTTTAGTTCAATAGCTTGTAATCTCTTCCTCCCTGACTAAGGAGAAGAACATATTTTTGTAATTTCTATCATGTGCAATGAATCATTTCATCTGAGTCAAACCTCGTAGTTTTTAAAATTTTTGATTTCATGTATGAACTGCTCTCTCATGTGTTCTTTTATGTTCGTGCAAGTGGGATCTTTGTACACAGCTTGCAAAAAAAATTCTCTCTGCTACCACGACTTTTCTAGCAGTCAACACAATCTTCTATTATTATTATTATTATTATTATTATTATTGTTGTTGTTGTTGTTGTTGCGTCCTGGAGTATTCACGGCAGTAGAGAAATATATAGTTTAATGTCTTAGCATTGTACGAAAATCCAGCACGCAATCAAATAAGAGAGAGGGTGTAGCGTTCATAAGAGCACTATAGTGTTAACGTGGAAACCCCTGAAAAGGGGGAAAAACCACTGGGCTTGGCCCTGTTTGAATGAATCTACTAATATTTGCAGTCGATTACAAATGAGACCCTTCCTTGGGAGAAGGACTTGGCTTGATGGTATAAATGTACATCATATAGAGCACATTACATGATGGGAGTTACAATATAGACATGTTTGTTTGGTCGGCATGACCATAGTCGATAGGATAAAGGTTGGAAAGATCATTGTCTGGTGATGGAAGTCAGAAGGACCATAGTAGGCGACAGAGGTCAGAAGGACTGTAGTCGGTAGGAGACAGGGGTCTGAAAGATCGTAGTTGGCAGGATAATGGGGTCAGAAAGACCGTTGTCTGGCAATGTAGATCGGAAAGATCATAGTAGGCGACGGAGGTCAGAAGGACCATAGTCGGCATGAAACATGTGTTAGAAAGACTGTTGCTTGGCGATGTAGGTCGGAAGGACCTAGTAGGCGATGGATGTCGGAAGGACCGTAGTCGACAGGAGACAAGGGTCAGAAAGACTGTTGTATGGCGATGTAGGTCGGAAGGAACATAGTAGGCGACAGAGGTCGAAAGGACCGTAGTCGGTAGGAGACAGGGGTCATAATGACCATTATCTGGCGATGTAGGTCGAAAAGACCATAGTAGGAGACAGAGGTCGGAAGGACCGTAGTCGGCAGGAGATAGGGGTCAGAAAGACCGTTGTACTCGGGCGATACTCTGGTAGAACTATGGGCATCAGGTGGTGGCCTAATAAAAGTTCGGGCCTCAGGTGGTGGTCCGACAGAAGTCTGGGCTTCATGTGATGGTCTGGAAGAAGTCCGGGAATCAGGTGGTAGTCCGGTGGAAGTCCAAGCCTCAGGTGGTGGTCCGACAAAGCAACGACGTCAGGTGGTGGTCCGGTGGAGCTCAAAGCCTCAAGTGGTGGTCCGGCGGAGCAACGACGTCAGGCGGTGGTTCGGTGGAGATGAGAGCCTCTAGTGGTGGTTCAGCGGACCAACGACGTCAGGCGGTGGTCCGGCAGAGGTGATGGCCTCAAGTGGTGGTCCGACAGAAATTCGGGCCTTTAGTGGTGGTCTGATAGAGCAACGACGACAGGCTGTGGTCCGACATAGGTGAGGGCCTCAAGTGGTGGGTCCAGTGGAAGTCCGGGCCTTAGGTGATGGTCTGGAGGAGCAACAACCTCAGGCGGTGGTCCGGCGAAGGTGAGGGCCTCAAGTGGTGGTCTGATAGAATTCTGAGCCTTAGGTGGTGGTTCGACGGAGTAACGACGTCAAGCGGTGGTCCGGCGGAAGTCCAACGGTGGTCAAGGTGGAGCTTCTTCCTTTTCTTCCTTCTCTTCGTCCTTCTTCTCTTCTTTCTCTGGTCCCCCCTTTCAACAAGAATGAGAGGTCTATTTATAGATTTCTGGAGTGGCATGACCCATAAATAGGTGAGAGATCAAGAGTAAATGGGGAGTGGTTGGATGAACGGCCGATGTTGAATCCCTTGATCATAGATTGTTTGATGGACATTTAAATGTCTTTGTGATGTCGGAATTCAGTGATCTTGGGCTCGTTGGATTCGTCTCGTTGAGCCGCTTGATTCGAAAATAAGAATGTCATGTTTGGAAACTATTTGGTAACCCAAATTGTGGTTCAAACCCTCCAACAGCGCTTCAGACCCTTGATTTGGACCCATTTGGGCTCAAATTGAGTTGAATTTGGTGTTGTTGGGTTCGTATTTTCGAAACGTTCAGTTCGACTGTAAGTTTGCTTAAATTGGAGTTCGGATGGTCCCAATTTTAATTTCGAAAGTTTCCAACTTGAGTTTGCATCGAGATTTGTGGCCAATCAAGATAATTTTTTGAGGATGTATCAATTATTATTATTATTATTTGTTTAAACTCATCCACGGGGCTACGTTTTAATATTCAGAAACATGTACATGATCCTTAAAGAGTCCTCCAAACCCCTACTGCTGATCAAAAGAGTTACAAAAAAAAGTCCAGAAAAAATCTATGAGCCGGTGGTCCCTTCTAAGCAAAATTACAATGAATAAATAGAAACCTAGACTAGGGTGAATACAGCCAGCACCCAAAAAATAAGAGTCACTGAATGTTTCATTCAGCTCAAATAATATACTCCATGAAATTTTCAATTATTCCCTTTAAATATTAAACTTAAATCTATTTTAATTTTTAATACATAAAGAGCTATATATTATAAATTGATTAAGTTTTCTAAATGCTATCATCTAATTGAATGTATTTAAATTATTTTTTTCTTTCAAAAATATTAAAATTTTAAACAATAAATAAAAAGAAAATCACCACTAAAACTCAAAAAGAAAACAATAAAAAAAATATTATCTTTATCCCTTTAAATTCATCAAAAATATTCATTCTTCTATTGAGATACAAGAGATTACTCCGCATGCTTCTCTCCTTAGAGAGAGTAAAGCATTACTTGGCGCAACTTTTGATCACTGCTTTGAAAAAGAAATTCCAAAAAATTAATATATAAGTAGTAAGAAAGCTGTCCCAAATGAGTCATAAGTGATCTCTTTCATCTAAATCTAAAAAAATAAATAATATGCGAATGTCTTTTTTATTTCTTTCAAATAAAGAAACTTTTTAATAAAATATATTTATAATATATTATTTTAAAAATAAATTATTTTCTTTTTGAAGAGGATAAACGTGAATTGAGAAAAGCAAATAATAATAATAATTAGGGGTGTCAATTTTGGGTTGCGGGTCGAGTTCGAGTCAAATCCGAAACTGACCCGACCCTTTTTGTCATGACATGAACCGAACGATTTTTTGCAAGCGGGGCATGAAATTCAACCCAGACTGACTCGTCGGGTTTTAAAGTTGACCCGACATAGAACAGGATTTCAGCAGAAGCAGTGCACGAATGGGAGGAATCGTCGCTCTCATCGAAGCTACCGCCGGATTGAATTTTGAACATCTTCATCGAGACTCGGGAGGGAATGTCAACGCATCAACGGGAAGGAGTTGACGAACGGCCTAGGGTTTAGCTTAGGAGGGACGGCGGGACGGTCGGGAGGGAAATCAGAATGTCACTGGCGGCCTAGCTGCTTAGGGTTTAGCTTAGCATAGGGTCGAACGAACAGTGAAACTGTGGAAGGCGATCGGCGAGGTCGCAGGACGGCGTGCCTGGCGGAGTCGAGGTTGACTCACGAGTCGCGAGTGCTGGCAGAATGTACCCGGGAGACAAAATTTCGGATTATTATCGGGTTTTCGGGTAAACCCAAATACGGTCCAATTTTTTAAACGGGTCAATTTGTTCAATCTGAACCTGACCCGTTTAACAAATTGGTTGATTCTAATCCGAAATTTTCATATTGAATTTTAATGTTGTGTCAAATATTGCCACTCCTAATAATAATAATAATAACAAGAAAGCCAAAATATGATCTCATGAATTATAATAGAAGAGACGAGCGTTTGCATGAGTGTTTCGAATTAAGGAAAAGTACGTGGCTTTTTTAACTTACTGTATATAGATAACTGTGATTAGAAGGAGCTTTTATGAATATTTTTAATGATGACAACCGTAGTCGTAAACTCGTAATTATTTAATAAAATAGAATTTAGAATTATAATTCTAATTATTAATAATATCCACTTTATTTGAGCAGATCAGTTCAAATCCAAAGCCGTTCTATTTACGTCAAATTTCTCTAATAAAATTTTTAATTTGTCTTAGTTTTTTTCCCAATTAGACTAACGGCGAAGTAAAGTAATCATTTATTATTTTGTCTAATTATCTTTAAATCAATAGAGATTAGAGACCACAACCAATTGCCTTGCTGCAACGGAAATCAAGCTTTATTTTCTAAATAAGAAAATAAAAATATTAGTAATTTATGAATTATGATGATTAATTTTAATAAAAAAAAGTAGAAATGATTGGCTGAGTGAGCTAGGTGGGCCCCGAACCCATCAGAGGCCAGCAAATAAATAAATAATAATATTTATTTATTTATTGGGGTGTAAAATAAATGATTAATATAGAAAAAAATAATAATGATTATAATACAAAAGTATTATTTTAAGGCATATTTTTAATAATTTTTATTATAAGTGATACGGCATCGCAAAATCATCTTGATCGGGCACGAATCTCGAGGCAAAAACCTAGTTGGAAACTTCAAAAATTAATTTCGGGAGCATATGAACTCCGATTTCTGCGAGCTTACAGTCAAACTGAGCGTCTCGGAAAAACAAACCCAACGATACCAAGATCAACCCAATCCGAGCCCAAATGAGTCCAAATCAAGGACTCGAAGCGCTGTTGGAAGGTTCAAACCACAATTTGAGTTACCAAACGGTCTTCGATTTTGACGAGCTTATGCTCGAATCGAAGGGCTCGTCGAGACGAATCCAACGAGCCCAAGATCATCGAATTCCGATATCATTAAGGCCATCAAATGTCCAACGAACGGTGCATGATCAAAGGATTCGATATCAGCCGTCCATTAAAACCACTCCCAGTTCGCCCTTGATCTCACGCCTATTTACGGGCTATGCCACTCCAGAAAAACTATAAATAGAGCCCTCATTCTACACCAAAGGGACTCAAGTGAAGAGAGAGAGGAAGAAGAGAAGGAGAAGGAGAAAGGGGAATAGGAGATTCCTCACCTCCTCGACCACCGCCGCTGGAGTTTTTCCTGCCGCTTGAAGACGCCGGAACTCTGCCGGATTTTCAGGAAACTTAGGGAATTCGTAGGATTTTGTGAATTTCGTGGAAAAGACAAGTTGTATTTGGATTATCCCGACTTGTGGGAAGAATAGAAGAGACGAGCGTTTGCATGAGTGTTTCGAATTAAGGAAAAGTACGTGGCTTTTTTAACTTACTGTATATTTAATGATGACAACCGTAGTCGTAAAATCGTAATTATTTAATAAAATAGAATTTAGAATTATAATTCTAATTATTAATAATATCCACTTTATTTGAGCAGATCAGTTCAAATCCAAAGCCGTTCAATTTACGTCAAATTTCTCTAATAAAATTTTTAATTTGTCTTAGTTTTTTTCCCAATTAGACTAACGGCGAAGTAAAGTAATCATTTATTATTTAATTATTTTGTCTAATTATCTTTAAATCAATAGAGATTAGAGACCGCAACCAATTGCCTTGCTGCAACGGAAATCAAGCTTTATTTTCTAAATAAGAAAATAAAAATATTAGTAATTTATGAATTATGATGATTAATTTTAATAAAAAAAGTAGAAATGATTGGCTGAGTGAGACTAGGTGGGCCCCGAACCCATCGGAGGCCAGCAAATAGATAAATAATATATATATTTATTGGGGGTGCAAAATAAATGATTAAATTAGAAAAAATAATAATGAGAGTAATACAAAAAATTAATTTAAGGCATATTTTTCATAATTTTTATTATAAGTATGAAATTAAAAAATGAAATTCCTGTTTCATAGAAACGGAAAAGGAATTTCTGGTTTCAAACCTTAATTTTTTTAATAGATTTTTTATTTGGTTTTATTTTTATTTATTATTTATTATTTTTTTATTTGGTTGCTATTGCTTTAATTCTGATTTCAAATCTTTAATTCCCGTTTTAAACCTTTAAATGAAAATATTAAAAATTATACTATTAAAACTTTATAAATAATCATTATTAAAATTTTTTTTATTATTTTTCAAAAAGAAATCCAATAGAAATTTTAATAATTAAAAAAGTGATATGTAAAAAATAAAATTACAGTTATATTAAAAATATATTAACATAGTTTTAAAAATACAATATTTAATATTCATTATTAAATTAAAAATTGTATCTTAATTTACAATTTTTGAAATATTTAAATTATATAGGATTTTTTTATATTTTAAAATTTTTTAACATATTTATTATTAAAATAAATATATTTAATAATTTAAAATAAGGCTTTGATTGGTACAACTTTTTGAGATAGTGTCTTAGAGAGTCTTCGATGGAAGAAATTCCTCACATCTCAGTCGGGCTCAAATCCCCTAACTATCTAAAAAAAAAAATTGGAACAACCTTTTTGCTGCTAAATATTAAAAAAAAGAAAAATTTTGTACTAAAATGCTACTTTATATATAGTAACTTTATGAGAGCCTTCCTAGACGAAGGTAAAATCTTCTTGATGATCCTCAGTCTTCTCACATCATTTCTCATTAGTCACAGGTAGTGTTGCAAGTGAACCAAGCATTCGATGAGCTATTCGTTGCTCAGTTCGATTAAAGCTCGTTTGTGATCATTTAACTAACTAAACAAATAAACTTAAACATCATTTTAAATACTCGATCCTTAAATAAATAAGCTTGAACACTTTGGTTCATTTATGTTTCACAAACAACATCATTTGATGCTCGTGAACAAGCTTGACATGAAGCATGATAAGAAGCTCGATTCGTGTTCGATTTAGAACTCATGAATAAGATCGATAAATACTCGATTAATATTTAATTATAAAATTGATCAATATACATAATATAATTATTTTAAATTTATTATAACATAATAATATAATTATTTTTAATTTATAAATTTTAAAGTAATTAAATATGATAATTGTTGCGTGCGAGAATATACGCGGCGGTAGAGTTTGTAAATTCGCGTCCTAGCGTTGCACGAGTATTCCGCACACAAACAGAAAAGAGAAAGTGAACACCAAGGTTTTTACGCGGAAAACCCAAAAAGGGAAAAAACCACGGGGCCTCGTCTAGTTGTAAAGTTTCACTAGTGTTTTTGTAGATTACAAATGGAGGATTCGTCCCACAAATTGGGATAATCCGAATACAATTTGTTTCTCCCAAAAAGTTTACAAAATTCTGCAGATTCTCTGCGTTTTCCGAAAATCCGGCAGAGTTCCGGCGTCTGAGGCATCCGTTATTTGCGAGTTTGAAATTTTTTCCTACTCAAATAGCGTCCCTCCTCGCGTGCAGAAGCTTACGGGATTTCTTCCTCCCCCTCCGGCTTACTGACGGTTGAGGCTTCCGTTATTTGCGAGTTTGAAATGTTTTCCTACTCGAATAGCACCCCTCCTCGCGTGCAGAAGCCTACGGGATTTCTTCCTCTCCCTCCGGCCTACTGACGGTTGAGGCTTCCGTTATTTGCGAGTTGGAATTTTTTTCCTACTCGAATAGCGCCCCTCCTCGCGTGCAGAAGCCTACGGGATTTCTTCCTCCCCCTCCGGCTTACTGACGGTTGAGGCTTCTGTTATTTGCGAGTTGGAATTTTTTCCTACTCAAATAGTGTCTCTCCTCGCGTGCAGAAGCCTACAGGATTTCAATGCCATTTGGGCGGAAATTTGCTGGCGAGTAGTAGTCCGCCGACGAGGAGAAGTCCGACGACATGGAGAAGTCCGACATCGGGCATAAGTTGAACGTTGGGTAGAAGACCGACGAAGATTCGTCGACGAGCAGAAGTCTGACGACGAGTAGAAATCCGAGGATGAGTAGAAGTCTGCTGACGTCGGGTAGAAGACCGTCGAAGATTCGTCGACGAGCAGAAGTTCGACGACGAGTAGAAGTCTGCTGGCGAGCAGAAGTCCGATGATGCGTAAGAGTCTTTCGACGAGCAGGAGTCTGACGACAGGAAGAAGTCTGACATCGGGTAGAAGTGCGGCCTTGGGTAGAAGACCGACGAAAGTTCGTCGACGAGCAGAAGTCCGACGATGAGTAGAAGTGCGGCCTTGGGTAGAAGACCGATGAAAGTTCGTCGACGAGCAGAAGTCCGACGATGTGTAGGAATCTTCTAACGAGCAGAAGTCTGACGACAGGGAGAAGTCCGACGTCGGGTAGAAGTGCGGCCTTGGGTAGAAGACCGACGAAAGTTCGTCGACGAGCAGAAGTCCGATGACAAGTAGAAGTCCGCTGACGAGCAGAAGTCCGACGATGCGTAGGAGTCTTCCTACGAGCAGGAGTCTGACGACAGGGAGGAGTGCGACATCGGGTAGAAGTCCTATCCGAGGTTGTATGTCAGAACATTTATTCGATGACATTAACCTGTGAGGAAGAGGTCGAGAGAATCCACCAAGGATGTAAGACCTATCTGAGGTTGTATGTCGGAGCCCTGCTCGACTACGTTAACCTGTGTGGATGAGGCCATGATCAAATCCCCCTGGGATTGATCGTCCGGTGATTGAGATACAATATGGATTGTGTATTTCTCGAATCACGGAGAAAGAGTTTGAGAAGTTTTTTCTTATCTTTCATAAGAGGAAAAATCATATCACAACAACATGAACATTATATTACTGCATTACGTAAGATAGTACAATAGTTCCCTAGTACGACTTATAAATTACAAAGTACTCAACACACAAGATCTACGTACGGTGACAATACAACGACATTTAACTTGGAAGAAGATATTAGAGATATCAAAGTGACGTTCTACTCAACATAAAAGCGACAACAAGACAAGTAACATTTGCTAATACAAATACACGAAGTGCGTGATCATTCAATCTCTCCAACCATTTGAATAGTATTCAATGGTTGTCTTTGTTGTTGACTTTGCCCCCCAGCGAGACGAGCTTCCTCTCGGGCTGGTGTATTCTTGATGAATTGTCAGAGATATCCTTGTCGGATCAATCTCTCAACTTCTTCCTTGAGCTGCCAACATGCTTCAGTAGTGTGCCCACGGCTACGGTGGAAGTGGCAATATTGCTCCTGGTTTCCGACATTGGGCTTCAAAGGGTGCAGCCATTTCACGTTCTCCTGATCCCGGATGGCCATTAATACATTTGCATGTGATGTATTAAGTGGTGTGTACTCCTTTTCTTGGCGAGGTTCTCATCGTGGTGACGGAGACCTATGAGGTAGATTATTCTTCCCATGCTTTTTCTGCTGTGAGAAAGAATTATCCATCCCAGATGCGCCTTTGCGCTTCCCGTTGATTTGCTCAAACTGTTTCCTGTGAGCATTTATAGCTTCATCCGCAGAGATTTGTGCCTCCACCCGATGGATCAAGTCAGCGTATGAATGGACGGTGTCTCGCATAAGGGCCGAATAGAAGGGTCCAGGACGAAGACCTCCAAGAAAGACCCCTCTGAGTAATTCAGTGTCTACTCCTGGAATCTGTCGTGCTTTAGTGGAAAATCATTGAAAATACTCCTTCAATGATTCTCCCTCATTTTGGCGAATCCCGGAGAGGTGGGAAGAATCCTTAGCAATCCTTCAATTGGCCACAAATTGTTCGACGAATAATTTGACCAATTTGACAAAAGAGGGGATCATTCCAGGTGGAAGCGAGTAGAACCATGTTCGGGCTTGTCCTTTAAGGGTGGCGGGAAAGACCTGTCAGAGGAGCGCGTCTGATGCTCGTTGAATATGCATGATGGTTCTATAGTAGTCAACATGCTCATACGGGTCGGTCGTCCCGTCGTAGGATTCAACGTTTGGCACTTTGAATCCGACCGGAATGGGGTGCTGAAGAATGGCTTCAGTTAGAGGTGATGATTCTTGGAAATTCCTCTGTCGGAGAGCATGCCTCACATCTCCTCGGGGGAACTCTTCCCGTACCAATTTTCGCAGTTCGCGATGCAGGACATTGTGAGGGAGTCCCGCAATGTGTGGTTGGGGAGAGCCTTCTGGGAGTTCCGAAAAAATGCGAGGCTGCCGAGTCGAGGGGGAAGGATGTGTTGAACTTGCTGTATCGGCAAGTTCATCTTCCTGTTGTGATTGAGGATGTTTCCTAGATGGAGAAAGATGAATTTCTTCCTGACGATGCTCGAATTGAATATCTTCAACCCTTGGTGGATCCCGATGGCGAAGGACCTCCTCCAACGTCGGCTGTCGATCATCAAGCAGGAGTTGAAGGATCTCGTTCTGAGATTCTTCCATCTTCCGGATTCTTTCTTCCAAAGAAGGTCCCGAGATCCCTTCTCCGGCAGCATTCTGCCCCCCAGGATGAAAAGATGCTGACATTGATCGTCTATGATTAATAGACGGATTTCTGGACTGATGAGAGTTGGAGCGAGAAGCTCCAACTAAACAACTGCGCGCTGCGCCTATTCACCATCGTAGCAGTACTCGAAGTAGTGGGATTGTGTTTCCCACAGACGACGCCAAACTGTTGCGTGCGAGAATATATGCGGCGGTAGAGTTTGTAAATTCGTGTCCTAGCGTTGCACGAGTATTCCGCACACAAACAGAAAAGAGAAAGTGAACACCAAGGTTTTTACGTGGAAATCCAAAAAGGGAAAAAACCACGGGGCCTCGCCCAGTTATAAAGTTTCACTAGTGTTTTTGTAGATTACAAATGGAGGATTTGTCCCACAAATCGGGATAATCCGAATACAATTTGTTTCTCCCAAGAAGTTTACAAAATTCTGCAGATTCTCTGCGTTTTCCGAAAATCCGGCAGAGTTCCGGCGTCTTCAGGCTGCAGGAAGAGCTTCGACGGTGGTCGAGGAGGTGAGGAATCTCTTTTTCCCCTTTCTCCTTCTTCTTCTGCGAATTCCTGGTGTTTCCCGAAAATCTGGCAGAGTTCCGGCATCTTCAGGCGGCAGGAAGAGCTCCGGCGGCGGTGGTCGAGGAGGTGAGGAATCTCCTATTCCCCTTTCTCCTTCTCATACTCTTCTTCTTCTCTCTCTTCACTTGAGTCCCTTTGGTGTAGAATGAGGGCTCTATTTATAGTTTTTCTGGAGTGGCATAGCCCGTAAATAGGCATGAGATCAAGGGCGAACAGGGAGTGGTTTGAATGGACGGCCGATATCGAATCCTTTGATCATGCACCGTTCGTTGGACATTTGAAGACTTTAATGATATTGGAATTTGATGATCTTAGGCTCGTTGGATTCGTCTCGTCGAGCCGTTCGATTCGAGTATAATCTCGTTAAAATCGGAGACCGTTTGGTAACTCAAATTGCGGTTTGAACCTTCCAACAGCACTTTGAACCTTTGATTCGGACTCATTTGGGCTCGGATTGGGTTGATCTTGGTGTCGTTGGGTTCGTATTTTTGAGACGCTTAGTTTGACTGTAAGCCCGCTGAAATCGGAGTTCATATGCTCCCGAAATTAATTTTCGGAAGTTTCCAATTTGATTTTGCATCGAGATTCGTGCCCGATCAAGATAATTTTTTGAGGATGTATCATTAATATATGTTAACTAAAAGAAATTTTACATATTGATTAAATCGAACATGAATTGAACATAGCTCGTTAATGTTAAATTTTACATATTTATTTGTTTGTTCAATAGATTGCTTGCTAAATATGTTCACGAACATAAATCATTAAGGCTTGTTTGTTTAAAGCTCGATAAGCACTAAACGAACCAAACAATCAAACATGAACACCCTTAAATTAAACGAACCAAACATGGATGCAAACAATAAAGCTCGAATCAAACATGAACCGAACTTGAACAAGCTAATAATAAATGAACTCAAACATGAACACTCACATACTCGGCTCGGCCTGGTTCGTTTGCAGCCCTAGTCACAAGTCTCCTTGATAGCCAAGTATTTGCTTGACACTTTATATTCAAACATTTATATTTTAGAGGTCCTCGCCTTTCTTAAAGTGGCCAGCACCTCCCCAAGGAGGCAAGGATGACAAGCAAGCTAAGTGTTTCATAATAGTTTCTCAATAACTAATACAACAGTACTTGTGGTTGAACTCTTAGTTGGTATTATGCCAATATAGCTAACAAAGTCAATTTATGATCAGCTAAGTTTTATTGTTGGTTATGGTGGTTGGTAGCTTAAATTTGGCCGATCTAATCTCAATGATAAATTTATTGTTACTCATCAATAGCACTAAAAAACTGTTTTTAATAAGCAGTAGAAAGTTGTCTCAAATAAAATCTAAGTTGTGATAATATATTTCTAGATTGTAAAGTTATTCCGAATGAAAATTTATGTACCCAACATCGATTATTAGTTTTAGACTTTAAAATAAAGGGGCAGATAAAAAAAATAAAGTAAAACGATATTCTAGGATTATATGGGGGCATTTAAAGAATATTAACAAAAATATTTTTGAGAGTAAGGTTTTATATCTTAAAGATTTTATCTGTGCATGAGGATGCTAATATTATGTGGGAAAAAGTGGCTAGTTATATTAAGAATATTGCAAAAGATGTGCTTGGAGTATCAAAGGGAAAAGCTCCTAATAGTAAAAATAGTTGGTGGTGGAACCCAAATGTGTAAGAAAAGATTAAGATTAAGAAGATTTGTTATAAAAATTGATTTAATTTTAAAAATTCTGATAATTGGGAAAGATATAAAGAGGCTCGTAAGGAATCTTAGAAAGCAATATGTGATGCAAAGACCTTAGCTTTAGTGATTTATATAATAGATTAAATACTAAGGAGGGAGAAAGATATATGTATAAGTTAGCTAAATAAAGAGATAGAAGTAGTAAGGATTTAGTTCAAGTGAAGTGTATTAAGGATGAAGATAAAAAAATATTTTTCTTAGAAGATGATATTCAATAAAGGAGGATGAAATTATGATAATAAGATTGAGTATAGTGACTTTAGCACCGTAAATGAAAATAAAGATTTCTGTTTTTATCGATGTATTAGTAAAATCGAAGTTAGAGAGGCTTTAATGAAAATGAAGGATGAAAAAGCTGTTGGACATGATGATATTTCAATAGATGTGTGGAAATGCTTAGGAGATGACGCAATTTCTTGGCTTACTAAACTTTTTAATACTATTTTGAAAACTAAAAAGATGTCAGATGAGTGGAGAATGAGTGTGTTAATTCCTATTTTTAAGAATAAAGGTGATGCACAAGATTATGTGAATTATAAAGGAATTAAATTAATGTGTCATACTTTAAAACTATAGGAGCGAGTTATGGAGCATAGGTTGCGGCGTCATACTAATGTTTCTCAAAATTAATTTGGATTCATGCCGGGTAGGTCAACTATGGAAACCATACATTTATTAAGAGGTTTGATGGAGAAATATAGAGAAAATAAAGATGATCAACATATGATATTTATTGAATATTGATTTAGAAAAAGCATATGATAAAGTTCCAAAAGAAGTGTTATGGAGAGTTCTTGAAAAGAAATTAGTTAATAATGCTTATATTCAAATCATTAAAGATATGTATGCAGGAGCTATTACTTGTGTTCAAACACAATGTGGTTTGACCAAGTATTTCCCTATTTCGGTTGGACTACATCAAGGATCAGCCTTAAGCCCATATCTTTTTACTTTAGTCATGGATGTTCCCACTAGACATTTGCAACAGGATGTACCTTGGTGTATGCTTTTTGCTGATGATATTCTTCTTATTGATAAGACTAGAGAGGGAGTTGAAAGTAAACTTGAATTATGGAGGTCAACATTAGAGACTAAAGGTTTTCGCTTGAGTAGATCTAAAACGGAATATATGGAGTATAATTTTAGTAGTAATAGACCTAGTGAGGGGATTGTGACACTACAGGAAAAACGCCAAACACCGGCGGTTTTTTCCGGCAGTTAAGAAGGCAAAACCGGCGGTTTTAAATTTTACCGGCGGTTTTTCGGCGGTTTTTAAACCGCCGGAATAATTGGCGTAGGAAACTTTCACCGGCGGCTTATTACCGGCGGTTTAGTTAGGCGGCGGTTTTCCGGCGGCGACGGGAGAGCGACCGAAACGAGAGAGAGAAGGAGAGAATAGAAATGAAATGCGAGTTGCGGGTCTGTTTGTTTTAGGGCATTTACCGGCGGTCCTGACCGGCGGTACCATTATATCTTATCAGCGGCGGTGCAGCCGCCGTTAAACCGCCAGTTTTATATTGACGTCCGGCGGTTTGCCGACGGTTTATAGACCGTCGCTAGTACCGGCGGCTTTACAGAACAAACCCACCGGTAGACCGCTGGTAAATGCCGGCGGCGAAACCGCCGGCCAAACAGCCGTTAAAACCGGCGGTCAATAAACCGCCGGTAATCGACATTTTTCCTGTAGTGTGACTTTGGGCAATCAAATCATTAATAAGAGTACACGTTTTAGATCTTGGATCCATTGTTCAGAGTAATGGTGAAATTGATGTGGATATTATCAGCAGAATTCAAGTTGGATGGTTGAAGTGGAGGAATGCATCGGGCTTGTTGTGTGATAGAAAAGTACCCCTCAAACTTAAGGAAGAATTCTATAAGAAGGTAGTGAGGCCTGTAATGCTTTATGGTGCTGAATGTTGGCCATTAAAAGAGAAGCATAATACAAAGTTATGTGTACGTGGCAGAGATGAGGATGCTCAAGTGGATGAGTGGCTTTACCCTTAGAGATAAGATATAAAATGAGCATATACGTGAAAAGGTTGGAGTAGCTCCAGTAGAAGATAAGATTATAGAGAGTCACCTTAGATGGTTTGGTCACATAAAACGGTGGCCTTTCAATGACACGGTTAGGAGAGTAAAGGTATTATATTTGACTTATGTTAAGAAAGGTAGAGGCATACCTAAAAAGACTTGGTTAGAAAATATTAGAAATGACATTTCTTTATTAGATTTAAATGAGAATTTGACATTTAATAGGACACAATGAAGAAAAAGAATTCATGTAGCCGACCCCACGTAGTGAGATAAAGGCTTGATGTTGTTGTTGTTATTGTGATAATATATTTCTCTAAAAATTATTAAATGGTAATACTTTTACTAATTTTTTGTAATAAAAAAATAATTCAAGATATAATGAACACTACAGTACAAATTTCAATCTATATATTACACTCATTTTATAATAAATTTAACATTTTTTAAATTCATCATGGCAAATTTTTAATATACACAATTTTTTACATAAAAAATCTCTCACTTCAAAGCAACAAACACAACTCACTCCAACTCAATTTCTTCAAGAAAATAAACTAGAAAATAGAAAATAATTTGCTAGGATTTTTTTTTTATTTTAAGATGAATATAATATAAATTTAATTAATTAATCATAAATTATATTCGTCTCAAAATAAATAGATAATCATATAATCAGATACTATGATCAAATTTTTTTCCCATGCAAATCTCATAATCAGACTAAAAGCTTATGCTGGCAATTTCCTTGTCGTCCCCATCCTTGCCCATCAAAGTAGTATTCTCCTTCATCTCTTCTTCTTCTTCTTCCTCCTTCTCCCCTGACATTTCCTCCAAAGACTTCCCCTTTGATTCCGGCACCAGCAAAGTGAACAATAATCCCAATAAATTACAGGCTGCAAGCACAAATAGCGAGTTCCTCACACCAATCCCTGCCGGATATCCTCGATCGGCCTTCGCCTTATCCTGATTCTGCGCCGCATACAAAAACCCAAACGATCCCACTATAGCTCCGGCCTTCCCCGCCGCGGCTGATATCCCATGACAAGTCGACCTCAGCCTCGCCGGAAAAATCTCTGCCGGCACGATAAAAGTCGTGCTATTCGGCCCAAAATTCGCGAAAAAGAAGGTCAACCCATACATCACTACAAACCCAATGTGATTCCCCGGCAAAGCCCAATGGTGGTAAGGAATTGCAAGTCCCAGCATAAACACAGTCATGAAGAAAAATCCCATCATCTGAATCCAAAATCTCCCGATCACATCGATTAGAGCGACGGTGAACCAGTACCCCGGAACAGTGCCGCAGAGCGCTATCAGAGTCGATGCTCGGGCAATCTTGAAGAGCTCTTCTAACGCGTTCATCGTCGCGGCATTTGGAATCCATCCCACGGCGCTAAAAATATCTTTTTGAAAGAGGTTTTGGCTGTAGAAGGCAATGTCGAGAACAAACCAGGTGGTGGTGGTGCCGAGCAGGTGGAGGCCGTGACGGCGAGCGAAGGATTTGGTGAATAGACCGAATTGTTTGGTTGTTTTCTCCTCCATTATTGTTGAGTTGTTCTTTTCGAGATCGACTTGAAGAACTTTGGCCATGTCTTCAGCGGCACGCTCGGCGTTCTTGGCGACGAGAGCGGTGTAGCGAGCGGTCTCTGGCATTCTCATTCTAGAGTAGAAGGTCATGGCCGCCGGTACTGCGCCGAACATCAGAATTAATCGCCAGACGTAATCGGCCTGCGGGACGGTGGAGCCAATCCGATCGACACTGTACGCCGGCGCCTTGAATCTGTTGATAACAACATTAAAATTACTTTTTTTTTTTACTTTTTACTTCATGGGTTTCGATGTTAATTTGTATTAAAAATCCAATTTTTTCACCTTGAATTTTGATATTTAATTATGACTTTTAAGTAAATTTTACGGTCATAAAAGTCAAACGGAAAATTTAAATTACCTGTCTCTGAAAGTGCCGGAGACAAGAAGAGTAACAACGCCGCCGGTGAGAATACCAAAGCCCTGCATCGCGAAAACGGCGGCGATGAAAGTCCCGCGTGTTTTCTTATTAGCATATTCCGACATAATGGTGGCGGAAAGAGGATAATCGCCGCCGATACCGAAACCGAGCCAGAAACGAAAGAAACAGAGTGTCGCCATAACACCGGCGGGTGAGCGGCCGAAGGAGAGGCCGGATGCCAGCGAACAGACGATCATCAGTCCGAGTGTCACGCAGTAAACTTTTTTCCTGCCTAGTTTGTCGCCGAGCCAGCCGAAGAAGAGTTGGCCGGAGAGAGTGCCGCAGAAGGCAACTCCGTTGACGGCAGAGGAGACGTTGGGGGGAAGTGAACCAGGCGTTTCGGAGCCGTCGACGTGGTAGTAGATCCGGCCGATGAGTTTGGTGACGAGAGAGATGCAGAAGAGATCGTAGGCGTCGGTGAAGAATCCCATTCCGGCGATGACGATGGCTGTGTAGTGGTAAAGTTGGGTTTTTGCGACGTCGAGAGCGTTCAGGACTTGGAGCTCCTGCTTGCCCATGGCGGCCGGCTGAGCTTTCTTCCTCCTCTGTTCTTAGCCCCCTTTAATTTCAGCTTTCTCTGTACATTTATGTTAAAGGTTAAGACATCATTTTAAAACGGATATATGAATTACGATTACAAAAAATAGGAATGCCTTAAGATAATTAGTGAAGAAAACAATATGGCAATAAGAACTAAAGATAATTAATTCCTAAACAGAAATCTCGAGGAAGAGGATCTAAGAAGAAGTTTCCATTGGAGAAGCTATACAGCATGCATGCAGACAGTTGTGAAGAAGGAGAAGTAAATGGCGTACCAGCTTTGTAGGAGAGGATAGAGCTTCAGTGTTGGGAGGCGGAGAGAGAGAGAGAGAGAGAGGCGAATGAAGGGAGGAGGGGTGGTAGTTAATGGGGTATTTAACGAGTAGAAGGAGACGGCAAACTAACGGCAATATTTATCACGGCGTTTACATCTCGACAAAGGAGTCAACCCTCTTTCTACTTCTTGCCTAAAAAATATATTTATATTTTCTTATTTATACAGCACATATCCTGATACAATGCAGGAGTTCTCATGCTGTCTGTTTTTTATTTTTTTGGGGGGGAAATTTGGGGCCATAGCCCTTCTATTAACTAAGGAAAATTACAAGTAAATAAAAGCCTATCCCAGGCAAAAACAGGAATGGGAAGAAGGCCAAAAATACAACAATTGTAAAAGGAAAAACCTATACCACCAGTAAAAAACTAACCAATGAAACCAACAAAAATGTGGTATACAATTTTTGATCAGGACTCAGGCATTTGCTGCAGCTAAAAATGAGGGACTCGGTCATCGAATTGGTCAGAAATAAACCCCTGGTTGTCATAAAGACCCTCCAAGGGGTGGAGCTGCAGCGGTCATCATCGTCCTGCAAAATTGTCTGAAATAACCAAAAACCTTTCTTGCTGGAAAACCCAGTGGGCAACCAGGAAATGCGCCCAGCAGAGTTCAACCAATACCAGAAGCAGCACCAACAACCAATACAGATATAACAGTTCCAGATTTTAGCAACAGCCAAGAACCAACTGCTAGGAATAGCACAAAAACACCAATTACCCAAAAGATGCAATAGGTTGCTGCCATTTTTCCATCTCCCCAACTTAGCATGAACTGCATATTTTATCTTTCTAACCACAGTAGTGTGACATTCTATGATATTGCCAAAAATTCTGTCGTTACGAGCCCGCCAAATGTAGTAAATAGCAGTATTTACTAAAAGGCAATAGAAATTCAGAATATCAGACGAGTCCGAGATGTCGTCAACAAAATCAAAGACTTGGTAGATGTTCGGACGGAGAAGTAAAGAGTGAGCTTGAGTGATCAATGTACAGAGTGTGACGTCCCAGGCATCCATAGTGAAAGGATTCGTCTGACATTCTGATCGAACTCTATTCCAGTTGCCTTGCTCGGACCTGAAATTGTTAACCACATATAATGAGCTTAAATAGCCCAGCAGGTCACCAAAGCCTACAACTGAAATCAAAGCACGGTACTGCTATCAATATGCATGTCAGTCAATCAAATTCATAACAGTCAATGAGTCTATGCAGCGGAAATCAAATCAGTAGACAATGCAGTACGTAAATCAATAGTCAATGCAATCAATAGTCGATGAAATAAATCAAACTCAATCAATCAGTACGTCAAATCTCAGAAGAATCCGTCGATCAGTCAAATCAATCGTATCGAATCAATCGATCAAATCAAATCAGATCTATGCCATCTAGTCAATAAAATCAATCGGGAAAGCAATACGATAAATCTCAATCTACCATATCAATAAATCTATAATACAGCAAGTCAATACAACGCAGAATCAATAATATCAATGAGTCTATAAGCAATATCAATAAATCTATAATATCCATATCAACGTCAATAATCAATAGTATTCATGCTCAATGATCAATCAATGAAATCGTACGATACAGTAAATCCAATCAAATCAATAAAGCAGAAATCAATAAAACAATAAATCCGTAAGTCAATACAGTAAACATGCAGTCAATACGATAATACTGGACAAGTACAATCAACTGGCTATGTTGATGTTGTAGAATCCATATTGCTGTTGTAGATATCCATATATATTTAAAGGAAAGCCCGTCGGCCCACCATTCTGTACAGGTCAAGTCAATCTCCAACCAACGTTCAACCAGGTTCCACTTGTGTTCCAGTATTCAATAGTCAATCAATAATCAATTCAATAATCAATATTAAAGCAATCATATCAATATTCACATTCACATCTATTCAATCTATCAATCTCAGACAAATCAGAAATCATACGAAAATCGGGCAGAGTAACGGCAGTCTATCAAATTTACACAAAAAAAACCTACAAAATCACAATTCATCAAATTACAATAGAATGTTCACGACAACAATATAAGACTATTTTTCTACTGAATCCATATCAAATAACATCCTGATATTTTTCTATTCAATTAAAATCGCATAGAACCAATTCCAACCGGTAAAATCATCGCAGAATATACTCAAATCGTGTACAATATTCATATCTATAACATTTTAAAAGTTGTGCGGTGAAAGTTGTGTCAATACCAAATCAGGTCCAAAATTCGACTACGAAAACACAAAACAGTGCACAACTCGATCAAAAATCAACATCTCTGAAAACAGAAATATGATTCGGAGTCCTTACCACGAGATCTACACTTTTCCCAACAGCGGTATCGGACGAAAAGCGCTCCGCGGCCTCCGGAATCCGGCTTTCCTTCTCTTTTCCTTTCTCTTTCTCTCTCCTCAGATATTTCTGATTTTATAAAATGATTTTCTCTCTCCTCAAAATGAGCTGATTTCCTTATAAAATTAGTCTGATCATCCTGGCCGATCGCGACATCATCCAGGACGATGTGACCAATTTCCAATCGTATTGGACGATTTTGCAGGACGATACAGGACGATAATTTCGGTTTTGCTCTCGGGATTTTGCCATGAACTGATCGTCCCAGGACGATCCAAAATCGTCCTGGACGATCCAGTCCATAAATCATTCCAGAAACACTCCAGAAATCAGCTGTTTTCAATGCACTGATCGGCCTGGACGATCTCAACATCGTCCTGGACGATCCTGGGAGGAAAATCCAATTAAGAGAGGAACAGTAAGGGAACGAGGTCTCACACAGAGAATCTTAAAAGAGAAGTCACACTCAAAGAAGAGATGTGAATGTGATTCTCTACTCACCAAGCAGAAGGTACATAGTGGATTAACAGTAATACCACGCCTAAGCAAAATGTCTGCCGTTTTTAGCCCATTCTTAACAGCCAGCCAACCAAAAGCAAAAAATCTGATTGCCGAATGCTTATGCCAAACAAAATGATGCCAATTCAACACTGGATAATGCATATAAAATTCTTTCCGAAAAATTTTATTAGTAACCTTCTCAGAATTTGACCAAAGGCTGCCATAAACAGCATCGCAGATGGGGACAGAATTTATAATACTCGTTAAAGCAGAGGGCCAGCAATTAGGCAAATTCCAGCTACCATTCATCAGAATGATAGACACAGTCTTCCTGTTAAGGTTGTCCAACCAGATCCCATCAAAATTAGAAACAGCCAACTCTTTGATGGATTTACCTTGGCACCAGGGGTCCCAAAGGAGGGAATGATGACAGTTAGGAAGAATCCTAAACTTCAGACAATGTTTGATTTGCAAGGCAATTACAAAAAGTTTGTTTCAGAACTGGGAACTGCCCTTATTATGAGGAAACCAGAGAGATGTGTAGAGATTACGCCAATAGCAGAAAAGAAGACTGCTACCATTTAAGAACCTCCAGATGATAGAGCAGCAGAAAGTGAAAGATAAAGAATCAAGAGAGGGCAGGCCAATGCCTCCATTGATTTTAGGGATGCCGGTGTCTTTCCAGGCAATCAGACGAAGTTTTTTTGCAGCAATGTCACGAGAATAAAGGAAATGAGAACAAATTTTATCCAAAGATTTGAAACATTTCTTTGGTAAAATAAAGCCTCTAATCCAGTAGGCAATAGTATTAAAAATGGTGTATCTTAAAAATTGGATCCTACCCCCAAAGGAGAGAGTTTTGGCTTTCCACCCATCTCATGATGTTTGTTGATTGAGCATAGGCTTCTGATGTAGTGGATCGTCGGAAGACTCGACCTGCAAGAAGGATTTTGGTTTTCCAATCCAGGGAAGAAGAAGAAAGGCAAGCTCTAAGGATTCAAAGAGTGTAATATATCATTCAATGAGCTTTTTCTACTACATTACTTGCTTATATAAGCTAAATAGAATACTTTAGAAGGCACTTGTAAGAAGCACATAACAAACTAATTAAAGTACGCCTAAGGAACCATTTAGTTAAGATGCTCTGCATCATTCTCCCCTTGCGTCAAAAAGGTCTCGACTCCGTCGAGACGCGTTGTCGGAAGAGAGATAATAATCCTCCTAGGTCGAAAATTTTGTTCTCAATATTTATTCCAACTTCTTTTAATAAACTGCCTGCAACAGCTACATAGACCAATGTCAGTTCATCAAGGGATTTTCCTTGATAATCTATCAACTTCTGCGCTGGGTCTGGTGTATCCACAACCAAAGGCACCATAGTATTGCAAGCAGACAGAGCAAAGAATAGATTACAAGCATGTCTTCTTTCCTCCGTAGTTCGATCCGGCGTAATCTCATCTATACTTGTGTCATATCTTGAGAACATGATAGGATTTCCAGACCACACTTTCAAGCCTCCAAGAAGCATGTTAATCAATGTACTTCGTGTTCCATAAGTTTTGGCATTTTCCTTTGCTATGTTGGCTTGTATCATTACAATAATTGAAGTACCAACAGGCTTATCACCTAGATCAACAAATTTGGTGTCAAACCCTTCATTAACATTACGTCGAACAGCTTGGGGGCATTGCATTAGACTGGCTTTGTCGATCAAATTCAGACCAGAAATTTTCTCACCTGTAGTAAAAATGCTCCGAGTACCACATCCAGTAGCAATGCCATACACCTCCACATCATTTATTTTTATTTCAGAGATACTAAAGGAAAGAAGATCATGACATACCGAGAGAAAGGAAGCCTCTGATATGAAAATATCATTGTGTTCATCTTCATCATTAACACATTGAAGCGAGTATGGCAAGCTAATGCCTATGATGGAGCTTCCGCTTCCGGACATGAAAACAACACTATATTCTTCACGCCTTGCATCAGAGAGTATCGATATAGATCGGGCAATGATGTTTGGCATCTCAATCTCACACCTAGTCATCACAATGGTCGGTGGCATTGCGGCAGGTTTCAACTCCCCGCCGCTGCCGCTGGTGCAAGTCGACGTGTCCTCCATCGCGCTGCCACCGTCGTCTGATACCACCGTGACCTCTGATGACGAGATGTTGTGGCTGACGGTGTAGCTATGCGTCGGCTTGGATTTAGCGAAATCAAGCATGATGAAGCCTGGCGAAGCTCCGCCGCAGCTGGCACAACGCTGTCCGAGTGGTAAATTCTGACTTCCACCGACGAAGCGTATTCCATATCCAGATACAGATCTACATCGGAGAAGCTGTCGTTCGATTTCATCATCATCGGATCCTTCGTCGGAGCGGGAAGTATCCAAGTTGCGGCCACGGGGGCGTCTTCTTCCCCATCATCGGCATCGAAAAATAGAGCGGGATCGTCGGTGGAGTTGAAATCGACGTCGAGATGTTTTTCTGCTCAATCCGTAGGTACGAGAGCAACATTGAACTGGAGTGAGGAAGAGCAGTCGGTAGATCTGAAGGCGGAGACAGAGTGGTATTGCTTCACAGAGCTGGGATCATGGGAGCTGAGCGGCAGGTCAGGCGGGGGTGGAGGAGTTTTGGCGTTGGCAAGAGGGCTCATTTTTGGGATGTCTTCTGTATCCGTTCGACTTGAGCTAGAGCAGATCGGGCCGTGGACGTAATGCTCTCTACTGGAGGGAGCTAGATCGCCACTTGAGCGATGGTTTGAATCAACGGAATCGGTGACTGAATGATTGTTTGCAGGCGAATTTGTAGGCGGAAGCAGGTTCGGTTGCGTCTGTGTGTTGGTGGAGCAGATGAGCGATGAGGACGGTATGGTTGTCGGCCTGCTCATGATTCTCTCCATTGATTCCATGAAATTAACACATAAAGCATCTATTCGATCAATTGATGCTTTCACTTGAGCCAACCGAAGGGCTTCCCGGCATTGAGCACGATCGACATCTCTTCTTCTTTTGTGGCCATTTTCGTGAGGATTGGCAAAATCTTGAATCAGGGGGTCGGGATTGCGAGTGTGGTTGCGAGACGAAGCGGTAGAAGGATCATGGGCGACTAAATGAGGCCAGAGCGAAGGCGAGTCGCGGACGAAGGCCGCGAGTTGATTGCGGACTAAACGGTCAGGCAATGGGTTCCGCCATTTGAGCGGAAGTTCGAGAGTAGGGTATTCCGGCGGCGGATCACGCCATTGGAGTGGAAGCTCAAGAGGAGGATAGTCATCGATCTCCCGTCTTCTTCGGCGTCGATCGTCGTCGATCGCCCATCTCCTTCGGTGGTGATCTTCGTCGACCGCTCATCTTATTCGGCGTTGATCGTCGTCAACCGCCCTTGTTCTTCGGCTTCGATCGTCGTCGACAGCCGACCTTGTGCATTCCATCGATCTTCACAAGCTCCAGGCTCTGATACCAACTGATGTAGTAGATCGTCGGAAGACTCGACCTGCAAGAAGGATTTTGGTTTCCCAATCCAGGGAAGAAGAAGAAAGGCAAGCTCTAAGGCTTCAAAGAGTGTAATATATCATTCAATGAGCTTTTCCTACTACATTACTTTCTTATATAAGCTAAATAGAATACACTAGAAGACACTTGTAAGAAGCACATAACAAACTAATTAAAGTACGCCTAAGGAACCATTTAGTTAAGATGCTCTGCATCAGCTTCTTGTGGGAATGCTTTCTTCTTATTTCTTAAAATAATTTCATATTAGAAAGCTGTTTTAAGAAAAAAATAAGAAAGTTGTTTCAAATGAAGTCTTGACGACTTTCTTAGTGCTTCTTAAAGCAACTATCTAATATAAAAATTAAAATATTTGTACTAAAAAACTGCTTTAAAAAGCAGTAAGAAAGACGTCAAAAACTAAGCCTTAGGTTCGTTTGGGACGGCTTTCTTATTGCTTCTTAAAGCAACTTTTTCGTTAAAAAATTAAAATTTATATACTAAATAACTGTTTTAAGAAGTAATAAAAAAGTCGCATCAAACGAAGCCTTAGTCGCATCTCAAACGACTGAATTGGTCATGCCAATGTCTTCATGCAAGAGTCATATATTGATACTTTCAAGAGGAGGCGGAACACGCCTCTTCTTTAAGGTTAGGCAAAATAAGATTGTGAAATACATAATTTCATGTATGACATAGAAAATAATTTATTTTCTTATAATTTGAGCTGCACAATCTCGTTAAATAACTTATGAAATTTAAATCTCCAAGACATCATTCTAATTAGCCTTTGAAATCTTTTGATGCTTGATACATCATCACAAAATTAGCTTGATCAGGCACGAATCTCGAGGCAAAAACTAGTGGGAGACTTCAAAAAATTAAATCCGGGAGCATCCGGACTCCGATTTCAACGATCTTACAGTCAAACTGAGCGTCTCGGAAATACGAACCCAACAACACCAAGATCGACCCAATCCGAGCCCAAATAAGTCCGAATCAAGAGTTCAAAGCGCTGTTGGAAGGTTCAAACCGCAATTTGAGTTATCAAACGGTCTCCGATTTTGACGAGCTTATACTCAAATCGAACGGCTCGACGAGACGAATCCAACGAGCACAAGATCACTAAATTCCGACATCATTAAGGCCTCCAAATGTCCAACGAACGGTGCACGATCGTAGGATTCAATATCGGCCGTCCATTTGACCACTCCCTATTCGCCCTTGATCTCACACCTATTTACGGACCATGCCACTCCAGAAAATCTATAAATAGAGCCCTCATTCTTCACAAGAGGGCATCGAAGCAAGAGAGAGAAGAAGAGAAGAGAGGAAGAAGAGAAGGAAGGAGCTCCTCCTCGACAGCCGCCGGACCACCGCCGGACCACCGCAGAACCTCGCCGGACCACCACCTTAAGGCCTGACGTCCAATCCCTACGTCCTACTGAAGACCCGACGTCCTGCCGAAGACTCGACGTCCTGTTCAAGGCCCGACACTCGGTCCCTACGCCCTGTTCAAGGCCCGACACTCGGTCCCTACGCCCTGTTCAAGGCCCGACACTCGGTCCCTACGTCCTGTTCAAGGCCCGACACTCAGTCCCTACGTCCTGCTGAAGACCCGACGTCTTACTCTGGACCCAACATTCAGTCCCTACGTCCTCCCAAAGACCTGACGTCTTACTTAAGTAACTGATTGTAACCTGATCACCCTTGGAGGTGATTCAGTCCTTTGTAACCAACTCAAACTCTAGTGGAATCATTTTCAACTGGGCGAGGCCTCGTGGTTTTTCCCTTTTTAAGGGTTTTTCCACGTAAAAAAATCTTGTATATTCTCTGTGTGTGAGCTAGTTATACGTACAACGTTAAGACGCAGAATTAAATCTCTATCGCCGCGTATTTTCTAGTCCGCAACAGATTGGCGCCGTCTGTGGGAAAGATCAATCCCACTACACTAAGTACTTCTTCAATGGCAAACAGACGTAGCCATCGCATCATGGGAGCCTCTCGCTCCAATTCACATCAATCACGAAACCAGTCCCTGAATCAAGGACGACGGGCATCTGCCTCCTTTCACCCTGGTGGCCGACACCCTGCAGGGGAAGGAACTTCAGGGCCATCCCTAGAAGAGCGTATCAGGAAGATGGAGGAATCTCAGAATGAGATCCTTCGACTCTTAAGGGAGACTCGAGTTCCAGCACTAGTACCTCAAGAAGATATTCTCTTCCCTCGAGACCAGCCAGGCTTCGAAGACGTTCTTCATGTTGAAGTCCCCCTTCCTCCGCCTAGAGTGCGCCCTCCAATCCGTCCAGAGAATGAGCTTGCTGACACAGCAAGCTCTACCCATCCTTCACACACGGGCCATCGGCAGCATATGCCTCCAGAAGTCCCAGAAGACTTAGACCAACAGCACGTTACTGAACTCCCCCGCAATACTCTCCGGGATGAGTTGCGTAGGCTAGTCCGAGAAGAGTTCCCCACAGGAGGTACAAGACACTCCCTTCGCCAACGGGGACATTCATGAATCGTCACCTTTCACCGAAGCTGTCCTCCGATACCCCGTTCCGGCAAGATTCAAACTCCCGAATATTGATTCGTATGATGGAACTTCAGACCCCTACGAGCATATCGACCACTACCGCACTATTATGCATATCCAGCAGGCCCCGGATGCTTTGCTCTGTCAAGTTTTTCCTGCCACCCTTAAAGGGCAAGCCCGAACATGGTTCTACTCATTGCCTGCCCAATCCATCTCGATATTCGTTAAATTGGCAAAACTGTTCGTCGAACAGTTTGTCGCCAACCGAAGAACAATTAAAGATTCCTCCCACCTTTCAGGGATACGTCAGAACGAGGGTGAATCCCTTAAAGAATACTTCCAGAGGTTTTCTACGGAAGCCCGACAAATTCCAGGGGTAGATCCCGAATTGCTTAGAGGTGTATTTCTTGGAGGACTCCGCCCAGGCCCCTTCTACTCAGCACTCATGCGAGATACGGTCCATTCATATGCGGATCTAATCCATCGAGTAGAGGCTCAAATCTCCGCCGATGATGCCATCAATGCTCATAGAAAGCAATTTGAGCAGACGACCGGGAAGCGTAAGAATCCCCCAGGGACGGAGAATCCCCCCCTCACAAAGGAATAAGCAAGGAAACTACAATTTTTCCTCCTCGACCCTCACAGCCGCGACAAGAAACCTCGTCAAGAAAAGGAGTACACACCACTCAATACATCCCAAGCAAATGTATTAATGGCCATCCGGGATCAGGAGAACGTAAAATGGCCACACCCTTTGAAACCCAACGTCGGAAACCAAGAGCAATATTGCCACTTCCACCGTAGCCGTGGGCACACTACTGAAGCATGTTGGCAGCTCAAGGAAGAAGTTGAGAGACTGATCCGACAAGGATATCTCCGACAATTCATCAAGAATATACAAGCCCGAGAAGAAGTTGGTCCGACTGGGGGGCAGAATCAACAACAAAGGCAGCCGGTAAACAATCGCCAAATAGTGGGAGAAATTGGAACCATTGCTGGGGGCCTATCAACGCCTTACCAAGTTTCAATTGCGTAGAGCACAATAGTGCTACTTGTTTTAAGTATCGTATGTCTTTAGTATTGTGTGACTTCAGTACTGTCTGTCTTTAATTTTGAATGTTGTTTGTGATGTTTGTAGCTTCTCCCTCCTTAGGCTGTCTTAGGGAGCTATGTTTTTGTAAGACTTTATCTCCTTATCTTCTTCGAGTAAAATTATATTGATAAATTCGCAAAAGTAGTGAACTTTAATATCATTGACTCGAACAAATACATAATCGTTATTGTAGCTCAATCACCAGATAATCAATCCTTGGTGGATTCTCCCGACCTCTTCCACACAGGTTAACGTCGTCGAGCAGGGCTCCGACATACAACCTCGGAAAGGTCTCACATCCTTGGTGGATTCTACCGACCTCTTCCACACAGGGTTAACGTCGTCGAGCAGGGCTCCGGCATACAACCTCGGAAAGGTCCTACATCCTTGGTGGATACTCCTGACCTCTTCCACACAGGTTAACGTCGTCGAGCAAAGGCTCCGACATACAACCTCGGAAAGGTCTCACATCCTTGGTGGATTCTCCCGACCTCTTCCACACAGGTTAACGTCGTCGAGCAGGGCTCCGGCATACAACCTCGAAAAAAGGTCTCACATCCTTGGTGGATTCTCCCGACCTCTTCCACACAGGTTAACGTCGTCGAGCAGGGCTCCGGCATACAACCTCGGAAAGGTCCTACATCCTTGGTGGATACTCCTGACCTCTTCCACACACAGGTTAACGTCGTCGAGCAAAGGCTCCGACATACAACCTCGGAAAGGTCTCACATCCTTGGTGGATTCTCCCGACCTCTTCCACACAGGTTAACGTCGTCGAGCAAAGTCTCCGACATACAACCTCGGACAGGTCCTACATCATTGCCGGATCCAATATCGGTTAACATCATCGAGTAAAGGGTCTGACAAACAACCTCGGATAGATTATACATCCTTGGTTAACATCGCTAGAATGTCGTCAATGGACTTCTATCTTACTTCTCCACAATATTAAAATTCTACCCAATTTTGAATTTTCTCCTGTCACTGAACTTTTGTCTTGCAGGACTTTCGGCGGACTTCTACTCGTCGTCGGACTTATACCCTTCGACGAACTTTCAACGGTCTTCTGCCCGAGGCCGTACTTCTACTCGACGTCGGACTTCTCCTTATCGTCGAACTTCTGCTCGTCAGCAGACTTCTACTCGTCGTCGGACTTATGCCCTTCGACGAACTTTCAACGGTCTTCTGCCCGAGGCCGTACTTCTACTCGACGTTGGACTTCTCCTTATCGTCGAACTTCTGCTCGTCAGCAGACTTCTACTCGTCGTCGGACTTATGCCCTTCGACAAACTTTCAACGGTCTTCTGCCCGAGGCCGTACTTCTACTCGACGTTGGACTTCTCCTTATCGTCGAACTTCTGCTCGTCAGCCGACTTCTACTCGTCGTCGGACTTATGCCCGTCGACGAACTTTCATCGGTCTTCTGCCCGAGGCCGTACTTCTACACGACGTCGGACTTCTCCTTGCGTCGAACTTCTACTTGCCTTCAGACTACTAACCGTCGTCAGACTTTTACCCGTCGATGGACTTTCATCGGTCTTGTACCTGGCACTGCACCTCTACCCGACTTCGTACTTCTACCAGATGTCGGGCTTCTACCAGTTAATAGACTTTCGTCGTCGGTCTTCTGCCCGACACTGTATGACTACCCGACGTTGAATTCCTGCCTGTCATCATACTTCTCCCCGATGCTGGAAGTATGCCCGTCATTTCAACCTCCCTCCTTACAACGGTTTATCCGACCTCCATCGCAAATCACCAAACATCAGAACTCCACAAGATCTCTCGAAGAAAAGAGGGAGATGAAGAAAGGAGAGAATCTCCGAACTTCCTTGCCAAGAGAGGGGCCTCAGAAAACTGAGGGAAGGCCTCAATAGAAAGGACAGAGGGAGATGAGGAAAGGAGAGAATCTCCGAACTTCCTTGCCAAGAGAGGGGCCTCAGAAAACTGAGGGAAGGCCTCAATAGAAAAGACAGAGGGAGATGAGGAAAGAAGAGAATCTCCGAACTTCCTTGCCAAGAGAGGGGCCTCAGAAAACTGAGGGAAGGCCTCAATAGAAAGGACAGATGGAGATGAAGAAAGGAGAGAATCTCCGAACTTCCTTGCCAAGAGAGGGGCCTCAGAAAACTGAGGGAAGGCCTCAATAGAAAGGACAGAGGGAGATGAGGAAAGAAGAGAATCTCCGAACTTCCTTGCCAAGAGAGGGGCCTCAGAAAACTGAGGGAAGGCCTCAATAGAAAGGACAGAGGGAGATGAAGAAAGGAGAGAATCTCCGAACTTCCTTGCCAAGAGAGGGGCCTCAGAAAACTGAGGGAAGTCCTCAATAGAAAGGACAGAGGGAGATGAGGAAAGAAGAGAATCTCCGAACTTCCTTGCCAAGAGAGGGGCCTCAGAAAACTGAGGGAAGGCCTCATATAGACAAGGGAGGACAGAGGAAGATGAGAAGAAAGGAGAGAAGAAGAAGAAGAAAAAAAATGAGGAGAAGAAGAAAGGAATGAACTTTCTTAAAGATCTAAGGCCCTATTTATAGCTTTTTGGGAGAAAGAGTGGAAGTTTCTAGAATTTTTAATTTCCCAAATTTTTCTAAATTTTTCTGAATTTTTTCGGAATTTTTTGGGATTTTTTCGGATTTTTTATGCATTTTTACGGCCAAAAAAGGCCTAAAAAAGCTTAAAAAATTCAATTTTCTGCACTAGTGGGGCCCACTAGGTCGGTGGGCTGAACAGACCCGTCCATTCATTCAAATGAGGCGGTGGAGGAGCAGCCAGCGGGCTGCCACGCGGGCCCAGGCGGGCCTAGGCGGCCCAGGCGGGGCCTAGGCGGCCCAGGCGGGCCGCCGCGCGGGCCAGAAGCCGGCCCAGCAGCCCACCGCGCGCGGGCTGCAGCGCGGACCGCAGGCGCGGCCCGGGCGGCCCCAGGCGGGCCAGGCGGGCCGCCGCGCGGGCTGCAGCGCGGGCCGCAAGGCGCGGCCCAGGCGGCCGGGCGGGCCGCCGCGCAAGCCGCAGCGCGGGCCTGCGAGCGCGGGCCCAGGCGGTCGGGCGGCCCAGGCGGGCCGCCGCGCGCGTTCCAGCGCGGGCCGGCGGTGCCGCCGCGGCGGCAGCGGCGGCCGGCCGGCCGGTCCGGCCGGTCAGGCCGCCTAGCCCATTTTGGGCCCGATTTTCGTCCCGAAAACTCCGATTTTCGACGTTTTTGGGGTCCCCGGACACGTTTTTTTCGACGTTCCGGGACTCAATTTCGACACTTTCGGAGCTCAACGAGGCCTCTATGATCAAGTTCGAGCAAGCCATTAATCTTCGGAACGCATTTTTTGGCATTTCGGTCTATGCAAATTGTCGACACTTATATTTTCGAACCCGTGGAGCTTCGGCGTCCGAAAATAGGGGGGCAACTGATACATCATCACAAAATTAGCTTGATCAGGCACGAATCTCGAGGCAAAAACTAGTGGGAGACTTCAAAAAATTAAATCCGGGAGCATCCGGACTCCGATTTCAACGATCTTACAGTCAAACTGAGCGTCTCGGAAATACGAACCCAACAACACCAAGATCGACCCAATCCGAGCCCAAATAAGTCCGAATCAAGAGTTCAAAGCGCTGTTGGAAGGTTCAAACCGCAATTTGAGTTATCAAACGGTCTCCGATTTTGACGAGCTTATACTCGAATCGAACGGCTCGACGAGACGAATCCAACGAGCACAAGATCACTAAATTCCGACATCATTAAGGCCTCTAAATGTCCAACGAACGGTGCACGATCGTAGGATTCAATATCGGCCGTCCATTTGACCACTCCCTATTCGCCCTTGATCTCACACCTATTTACGGACCATGCCACTCCAGAAAATCTATAAATAGAGCCCTCATTCTTCACAAGAGGGCATCGAAGCAAGAGAGAGAAGAAGAGAAGAGAGGAAGAAGAGAAGGAAGGAGCTCCTCCTCGACAGCCGCCGGACCACCGCCGGACCACCGCAGAACCTCGCCGGACCACCACCTTAAGGCCTGACGTCCAATCCCTACGTCCTACTGAAGACCCGACGTCCTGCCGAAGACTCGACGTCCTGTTCAAGGCCCGACACTCGGTCCCTACGCCCTGTTCAAGGCCCGACACTCGGTCCCTACGCCCTGTTCAAGGCCCGACACTCGGTCCCTACGTCCTGTTCAAGGCCCGACACTCAGTCCCTACGTCCTGCTGAAGACCCGACGTCTTACTCTGGACCCAACATTCAGTCCCTACGTCCTCCCAAAGACCTGACGTCTTACTTAAGTAACTGATTGTAACCTGATCACCCTTGGAGGTGATTCAGTCCTTTGTAACCAACTCAAAGTCTAGTGGAATCATTTTCAACTGGGCGAGGCCTCGTGGTTTTTCCCTTTTTAAGGGTTTTCCACGTAAAAAATCTTGTATTCTCTGTGTGTGAGCTAGTTATACGTACAACGTTAAGACGCAGAATTAAATCTCTATCGCCGCGTATTTTCTAGTCCGCAACAATGCTTAAAAATATTTCTCAAATGTTGTCACTCACTATATAGTTTATCATTTTTTTACATATCGTCAAGTTCATTCATATAGCTTTGCTAGCATATCATTTCGTTGTTAGCCTTAGTGAAAGCAATATATTTAGCTTTTGTAGTTCAGATAACAATAATATTCTATAAATTAGAAATCCAACTCATCACTATAGTATTTTCTAATACTCGATCGAAGAAATTTAACGTACAGGCTAGTCAAGAGTACAATCAAATTGACTGACACAATCAGATTCCACGAAGAACTAATAATAATTATATATGAAAAAAAAATATTGTTAGAACATAATATTAATCTTGTGTTTTGAAAACAATGCATTATAACTTAATATAATCAAAATTATCATAAATGTTTTTACCATTTCACAGACAAAATAAATTATTCAATATTAATATAAAAATTACATATTAGTATCTAACAGTTTCTTGCAATTCTTTTGCTAAAAATTACAATTATTTATATTATCTTTTTTTTTGTGTGTGAAAATGATGAATGATAAATCTTAAATCATATCATTTTAATTTATTTCCATTAAAAATAATATTTTTTTCTCTAATCATGAGGCCTTTCATTATAAATTTGCAATGCAAGGACTTCTAAACAATTATAATAAATAATAACTCTACAGCTATTAAATATGTATGACAGGCAATGAGTATTGCCCTTTGGCTAACACCATTGCTATGCTAGAGTGCCTAAATATTTGGTATCATTATTTTAGTGAGTAACTTTTTTTGAACAAGCTTACTCGTGATTTAACGAGTCAGCTCGTTGATGGCTCATTGAGTTTGACTCATGAGTCATTTATCGAGTCGAATTTGAGCCAACTCATGAGTCAGCTTGACTCACTTAGACCCTGAATACTATTCACTTAGAATTTTTTACAAAAATCTTCAGAAAAATTTTTTTCATACATTGCAACAGGGTAAATTGATAGCTACATCGCGCTCGATCTATCCACGTCTAACATTTCTATGTATGAAGCAATGGCTTAATTAGTTGTAGAATTATTTGAATGTTATATGGTTTATGACCCATTAATTCATTGACTTATTCATCGTAAATATTTTATAGAGTTTAGAGAATTTAGGGCTCCAAAATATGTGAGTAAGATGAGGTCCCTAAGTGAAAGGAGACAACAGAAGCGCTATTTATTTCCCATGTAAAGTCTCCCTCTATATATTTATATATTTAATTTATGGTATTAATTTCAAATATTTGTCTTTCTATTAATTGAACAAGTCATATAATAATTATATATATATATATATATATATATATATATATATATATATATATATATATATATATATATATATATATATATATATATATATTTTATCACTAATTTAGTAATTTGGGAGTTTTTGGCAACTATTTTTTTTTGTTGCTTTCAAGAAGTTTATGTACTAAAAATTTGCTAAACAGAGTAGTAAAAATATTATCCCAAACAAAATCTTAGCCTCATAAAGGTGTGAGAGAGAGATAGAGAGAAATAAGATATAAAATAATCGGTTTCTTCAATTAGATCTAGCCACTTGATTTATGTTTGAATTTGATTAGTTAATCAAATTGAAATTTAATTTTGTGAACCAGAGTTGCTAACCTCACAATCTATCTTGTTTACTATTTTTAAGAAGATTATGTAAATCTAGGAAATTGTAATAATAAAATGTAATAATAAAATTATTAAAAATTTGAGAAAATATTAGAAAAAATTAAAAATTACTATTGTAGCGAAAAAGCGATAAGATTTTTACATTTTTTTTAATAATTTGTATTAGGCTACAAATTTTTAATATTTTAAAGTATATTTCATATTAATATTATTTAAACAAGTAATGAGCAGAGTTAAGATGTTATTTATCAAGCTAGCTAATGAGTCAGCTTGACTTAACTTATTAATTATGCCGCAAAGGGTGATAATTAGTCAAATTCAATTGAGTAGGCCATAAAATAAAATTAAATATTTTAATTTTGACTATAAATAAAGCTTTTGAGATTATTTTTTTGTTGATTCAAGTACTTATATAAACTAAGTTAATGAATTTTTTAACTACTAAATTAGAGTGAATTAATTTTTATTTTTGGTTTATTAAAATTTAATATTAATATATAATTATTATCCCTAATGTTAGATGAATTTGAGTTATTAACGTTCAAAAATCAATTTCACTTTTATTTTTTTCTATATAATGTTAAAGTTCATAAAGTTAGTGAAAAAATATATTACAATTTCACTTTAGAAAACAATGATGATAAAATTTAATACTGTTTGAGAGAGGATCAGCCCATATAGAATATGTAGAGCACTAGAGATAAATTTGAGCCCAGTAGATTGGATCCCAGTTCTTTTTACGCTTAATGGGAAGCCCGGCCCATGAGGGCCCTAGCCTGCAGCCCCTCTTGCAAACGTGACTGTGAAGTATAACAGTTTTTCTTTTAAATATTTTTTATATCTTATAATAAATTATGAAATAACTAAATAAATTATAAGAAAATTATTAATAGGAAACTATTTAGCATTTTTTTATAGTAGTCTTATTATAAAATTACCTATTATACATAAACACAGTCTATTTTTTCTTATTAATTTTTACAGAAGTGTATATATATATATATATATATATATATATATATATATATATATATATATATATGTATCTTAGAAGTGTTTATTTTTTAAATATAAATTTAAAGTTTAAGCTTTTAAATTTCTAGCTAGATTAAGATTTGTTTGGGCTGATTTTTTTACTGTTTTTTTTTTTTTAATAATTTTTTAATGCAAAAATTATTTCAACTGAAAATTTTTGTGAAGTAAATTTTGTATAAGAAAATATATTTTAAAAAGCAATTAAAAAGTGTGTTCCAAATTCCTGGACAACTGCCATATTTCTATTTTATTACAATTTCAATTTATTATTTTTAAAAATTTTATGCAATAAGAATGAACTTTCTGTTTGCTAGAATATAATAAATATAATAAAATTGCTATTCTGCTTTTTATAAAAGAAAAATAATCTGTAATATACTAATATCATAATAATTTTCAACATAATATATTTTTCTTACGAGAATTTTAAGATAATCATATAGCATTTCAGCTAAAAAAAGTAATTGAAAGAAAATACATATTTAATAGAGCAATTATTTTATGTAGGGGGTGTCAATTTCAGGTAGCGGGTCGGGTTCGGGTTAGACCGAATCCACACATTTTTACAAATGGGTCGGTTTCTTCAACTCAGACCCGACCCATCGGATTTTCAGGTTGGCTCATCCCAACAAAGATTTAAGGGATTTGGTTGCAGAAGCTCGTGAAAGTGAGGAAGATAGCGAGCACCTGTCGCTACTTTGAGTTCCGGCGAACTGTCCCGACCTCCGATTCGATTGGAAGGAACATCGTCAAAGAAGGTGAACTGTCCCGACCTCCAATTCGGGAGGAAGATAGTGAATTCCCGCCTCCCGTTACTTCTTCCAGCTCTGATAGAACTGCAACAGCGATAGTGGCAGTAGCGGCGGAGATGAAAAGATGCGATGGCGATAGGGACGTGCACGCGAAGTCCGAAGTGACGAGACTCGACTCAACGGGCAATGCGGGCAGACATATTTTCCAGGTCATTTTGAGGTTTTTGGGCCAACCCAAGCCCAACCCGATTTTTTAAACGGGTTTGTTTATCGAACCTGAATCCGATCTGTTTCACAAACCGATTGACCCTAAAACCGAATTTTCAGGTAAGGTTCGATTTGAGTTTTTGGGTCGTGTAATTCAAAATCATGTAATTATAAAGTTGAACATCGTTTGGTACAACATTTATACTGTTTTATAAAGTAGATTTTTAGTTAAAAAATATTTGCTTAGTTCAGGACAACTTTCTTATTGCTTTTTAAAGCAGTTTAATAATAGTTTCTTCTCAGCCAAGTTCTATCATATCTTCTAGGCGTTCTGAAACCAAGAATAGCTTGTCAAGGTAGTCCATCTTGATTTCCTGACTAAGACAGATGAGAACGAGAAGAGAGGGGGAAAAAAACGAAGTGGTTGGCCTTCAAAGAACCAGAATTTGACTTGCTCATCTCCATGAAATATCGCTATCAGAGATCATATTTATAACCATAATTTTCAATACAGCTCAATCCTTACTTAGAATAATTTATTTAAAGGTCCCACAGACTAAGCTTCCAGGCCAGATTCAGGCAATCCAAACTGCTGAAAGCTTTACTATCTGAAAGAGATAACAGGAGCTGGTCCCAGATGCATTTTGTTTTGATGAATCTGTGAGTTTCGTATAGCTGTTAGTGTAGCTGTAGAGACTGTAGACTGTACTTCTTATAGATCGTAAATGAAGATCAGACATTCTTCTCCAATAGTGCCTTTTATAGGGCAATCTAAAGTTTGTGACATTTAAGAAGAATGTTTTAATTTGTCATATTTGTGTTAAGAAAATACATAAAAATTATGGATATATTTTGTTGGATTAATGATTGGGTCGTGTTACCATTGATATAGATTTCGATATGATTTTATTATGAAGGATTATAATTCAAATTTCTTTCATTCAACTATAGGATGGCATTGCCGTAATATTTCTTGTTGTCTCTAAAGGGGCCTTCAGCCACTACCTCTGACACGGCAGCTATCAATAACTTTCTTTTTTGGGACATTTAGGCCAATTAAGGCAAACTCACACACATAAGACTCGAACCTAAGACCTTTTAGTTAATAGTCTAAGCTCCCAATCATCAGACCAATGTGAGCTGTGTGATGTCAATAACTACTAACAAAGCAATATTATCCACCATCAACTAATAACAAGCCCAATCCTAATGATACATGAAGATAAAGAGATGTGGACTTTAGCGTCATAGCTTTATAGGAAGATCCATCACACAAACAGATAAAAAGGAGTGCAAGAGACATAAGAGACATCAAGGTTTTAATGTGGAAACCCCTTAAAAGGATAAAAATCACGAGGTCTAGCCCAGTTAAAATAATTTCACTAGTATTTGTAGTCAATTACAAATGGTGTCCTTGTGCGGGGGGGAGGCATTGACTGATGCATCATATGGAGCACATTACAGAGTTGAGTAGGAAGAATCCAATGATAAGGGAGCCATTGGCCTATTCATTTGGTTGATAGAGCTGTATTTTGGCAATGGAGATCAAATGAACAATAGTCGTGGGCAACGGTGGTTGGAGGGACCCTAGTCGGTGGTCGAAGGTAGTTAGATGGAACGTATTCGACGGGGGATAGTGGTCGAATGGATCGTAGTCAGTGGGCGACGGTGGTCATATGGATCGTAGTCTGCACAGTGGGACCATAGTTGACGGGCAACAATGGTTAGAGTGATCGTAGTCGGTGAATGACAGGTAGTCAAAGGGACCATAGTCGGCGTGCAACAGAGGTCATAGGGACCATAGTGACGAGTGATCAGAGGGATTGTTGTCGGCTGGCGATGGTGGTCGGAAGGATCGTACTCGGCGAGCAATTGGTGATCGAATTAAGGGATCATAGTCGATGAGTGACAGTGGTCAAAGGGACGGTAGTCTACTTGCAACTACGGTCCATCTGACCACCGTCGCTAGTCGACTACGTTCCATCCGACTTCCATCGCCTACCGACTACGATCCCTCTTATTGCCATCCCTTTGACCATTGTCACTCGACTATGGTACCTCCGACCTTCATCGCCTGATCATGATCCTATCAACCAAATGAACAACTCGACATTCTCTTGAAAATAGCTCTCATATCATTGTGTTTTTCCAACCTCAACTATCTAATATGCTCTATATGATGTACATTGAGCTAATGTCTTCCCCCAAGAAAATGATGACATTTGTAGTTAACAACAAGAACTAGTGGATTTATTTCAATTGGGTCAGATACCGTGGCTTTTTTCCTTTTCAAGATTTTCCACATAAAAATTATAGTACGCGCATCTCTCTCTTTATCTGTATGTGTGTCAGATCTTCATTCAAAGCTAAGATTTGAAGCTCTCTAGCTCTCTACCATCATGAATATTTTATTTTTCTCTACCATCATGAATATTACAAGACACAACAGTTTTATTAGGATTGTTTACTTTCACATCCCAACATCTCTCGTATAAATAATAAAGAATATTTTTTTTTTGGACATTTAGGCCATTTAAGGCAAACTCAGACACACAACGCAGACACATGGACTCGAACCTTGGACCTCTTAGTTGGAAGCCTAAGCTCTCAACCAATAGGCCAAGGGGAGTTGTGTAATAATAAAGAATATGAAAAATTACAATAAACTTCTGACAAACATCAAACATCTATGACTAGATTTTTCTGGGATTTTTTTTTTCATTGCATGGCTTTTTAACCACTGTCGCATTTTTGTTTGCAACATTTAATGATCAGAATCAACTTTTTATAATCAAAACTATTATAGTATGATAGTTATAAGAAAAAAAATTATCCTATTAATAAATAATTAATAGTATCTGCAGCAATTTTTTTTTCACAATAATTTTATAAATAACTACATTTACCCTAAATTAATCTTGAATCTGTGAAACCTATTCTTACTATGGAAAAATTATTGCGTCCTCCCACCTGACGTAGAGATGCATCCTCCCACCGCCAAAAACTCGGGTTTTGCTTGGTATTGCTAGGTATTATTTGGTAATAATGAGGAATATCATCATGTGAAGACCAATGCCGAATTATACCGAGCTATACCGAGCACATACCGAGTTTTCTCTAGGAAAAACTAGGTATTTTTTTGTATTGCTCGGTATTGCTCGGTATAGCTCGGTATAACTCGGTATTGGTCTTCACATGATGATATTCCTCGTTATTGTTTGGTATTGCTCGGTATTTGCTTGATATTTCTCATTTTTAGTGCGATTTTAGCTCTGGGAGGACGCATCTCTACGTCAGGTGGGAGGACGCAATAATTTTTCCTTACTATGTGAAATTAAAATTAAAAAAAAAAAAAAGTAACCTCTACAGTAATATTGACATGACTAACATCAATATAGATAAATCACACTCACCATCTCTCACACAATTAGTGTTAGGTCGCCATCACTTGTTACTTCCTAGAACTAAATTCTAAGAGTCCTTAATTCTTGGTGTCAACAATCAAAGAAGTCCATAAAGCAAGATCAATGAGAAGATTGCGATATCTTAAAAATAGCTAAGTTTTTTATGATATGATTCATTATATTTTTAGTTGTTTGATGAAGTATCTAACTTCACTTGTTCATCTTGGCACCTCCACTAGTTAAAGATAGTATAGTTTTTTTTTTTTTTTTTCAAATATCATAAATTTTGACAGTAATTCATTATCATTTGTGGCTGATCTTTTCGCCTCCATTTTTTTGGGGACATTTAGATCGATTAAAGAAACTCTTACATACAACACATACATAAGACTCGAATTCGAGTTCTTTTAGTTTAGGATTTAGCTCTCAATCAATAGACTAAGGTGAGCTGCATTTTTCGTGTTCATTTCATGGGATGATAAATCTTTCGGTGCTTCTCTTTTGTATTTTATATTTTTCTACGCTTAAGTCCTCCCGAAGGTAGATTTAAGTAGAGCTAAGGGTTAGCAAATATCGATCATGGAATTTTTTTTCCTTAATATAGATTAAGTAGTTTAGCTATTTTGGTCCCCTCAATAAATTTATTTGCCCAAAATTCTAAGAAAACATGTCATTTCTATTTCAACCCTTACCCTTGCAAGAGAGATTATTTTGTGTAGAGTCCGAATGGGAAGAATCTATTGGACATATGAGTGTACACTTTTGTATACAGTGTGTATCAAAAGTGTACTCAGTGTGTACACTCACAGTCCGGACAGTTCTTCCCATCCAGACTCCGCACAAAATAATTTCCCCTTATAAATGGGCTCATTCCATCAATGACTTGTCGTACTTTCTTCTAACATAGCGAAATTTGTTTGATAGTTAGGAGCAATATTAATTATCTTCTTTACATTTGTTTTAAAAGATGTTGACAAGTCTCATGTTTTATTCTAAGGCAAAGTTCAATTTTCCTTACAACTCTGTTCATAATGATTGATTGATAATAAGAAGTAAGAAATCATAGAATAATAAATTAATATATGCATTAAGAAGATCTAATATTTGTGATAACTTTTTTATTGCTTTCAAAAACAATTTTTTAGTAATTAAAAATTTTGTACTAAATACTGCTTTAAGAAGCAGTAAGATAATTGTTCCAAACGAAATCTAAGATCCCAAAACCTCTTAAATCCATGCAATTACATCTGCAAACAAAAAAATGTAGAACATACAAAATCTTCTCTTAAGCTCTTTTTACTCTCAATTCTTTGCACTTAATTATCAGACCAATAATTTGTATTAAGATGAATTTTGTGATTAATACAATTCAAGTTTTTTATATACAAGATTAATCTCAAAATAAATTTAATGATTTTTTAGCTGATCTTAATAAAAATTATACCAAAACATTCTAACATAAAATATATCTCTAAACATGATGGAAATATCAGACCAATTCAGCAATGGCTTGCAACATCAGAGACTCTAAGCAGCTCCTCTAAGTACTCAACACCCAAATCCTCCAACTCCACCACGGTATCGTTTCTTCTCTCAACCTCCTTCTCCCTGGCAGCCAAAGCCGCCGACTTTCGACGGATGGAGTGTCTTCGTTTGAGCGCCACCACCGGCGAGCAACCTTCTTCGACGTAGCGGACCCCCCTAAGTGACTCTCGGACCTTTTCCACCGGAAAATTTAGCACCGCCATGGCGCCGCGCATCGAGAAGGCGGCTTGGTCATAGGCCATGGCTGCCGCCTCCGGCGTGTCAAACGTCCCCAACCACACCCTCACACCGTTCCTCGTTGAGTCCCTGATCTCGGCCGCGAATTTCCCCCATGGGCGCCGACGAACCCCTCTATAACTCCTCATTTGCTCTCGCCTCAGCGTCGATGCCGACTCCACCTCCTCCTCTTTCAATAGATTGGCGGTGGCATCGGAGTCCGAGTTGGAGTTCGATGTATTGGCGGCGCCACCCAAAGTGGTGGCGGCGGCGGCGAGCATCATGTTGAAGAGGAGCATATCCTCAGAGTCATCGACATTGAAGGGGAGAAAAGAGTTAGATGTGGATGAGGAGTCGACCGAGGAATCAGAAGATAGTTCAGACATTAATGGAGAGTGGAAGAGAACAGAGGAATCCATTGAAGTGGTGAGAGAGACGGAGAACAGAGCTCCTTCTTGCTCTGTCTTTCGTTTTAGGCCGAAGTGGAGACTTTAGCTTAGTTTGTTCAGATTTATAGTCTGAAGATTAAGATGATGGAGGAGCTCATCAAAGGGGAATGAAAGGAGCACGTGGGTCAATTTGCTGGGCCATGGCGGCGGTGATGTCATCGGTGATGACCTCAAATTAAGCTCTGCAAGAAAACTAAGAAAATCCTAATTAAGGTGTAATAAGAGAGCACTGAAGATAGGCCATTAATTATTGAAGAAATCAATAGTAGATTTATGTGATTAGAGAATATGTTAAAAAGATTTGATTTGTGACGTTGATATTCTCCTTATATGTTATATATATTATTTTTCCCAATTTTTATATTTTAAACACATTAATACATAATTAATTTATTTAAAATACTACTAAATATATCTTTTAATATACATAACCATACAATCATTTATTTAAGAATTCAATATACGATTATACAAATGATTATTTATAATCTTCATAACGGAGAATGCTAGCTCAATCGATGGCTGCTGCAGCTATGGATAATATCAAGACATATTTTGTGAAGAAGAACAATAAATGATAAATTTTATTTTACTTAGTCCTCGTTGATTTTGTGTTAGCTGTTCAATTCCTTCTAAATTATTGAATGTGACACTGGATCTCATATCAATTATAAAATTATCAAGTTTATTGTCAGAGATATAAAGAAATTGAAAGGAGATAGGTAAAAATATAGTTGAGGGTTTACTTGGTTATTCTCCTTATAGTAAAGGAAGATGATGACCAACAATATTAAACTTGGATGTTAACGATTCATAAATACTAGATATTTACAAGCATCGCATAACTGTTCATTGAAAATGTCTAATCTTGGGTGGTGGTAGGCACCATTGTTCGTGATGATTGTCATATATATCGGTGAAATGGTTGAACCGGCCGGTCCGGTCCGGTTTTCACAACTTTGATCTTATCAACTCTTATATAAATTGTATTGTGAATATATTAATTATTCATGTCTAGCAAGAATAAGTTTTCTTTAATAACCAGCTAGTTTGATGTAGGGTGTCAATATTTAATACAACCTGAAAATCCGACAAGAAAATTTCGGGTTAAGTTCAACCAGTTTTGCAAACTGGTCGAGTTCGGGTTGACCCGAAACCCAAACTCAACTCGGGTTAACCAGGGAAAATGTACTAACAAGTCACATCTGCCTTATACCACCTAGCCAGTTTGCCGCCGTCCCTTCCGTGCTAATGAGTAGCGTAGAGTGAGTGTATTTGACGTGAGTCGCGTCGAGTGCCTGCTGTCTTACGGACGTGAGACGCATCGATTGTCCGCCTTCCGGTCCGCGTCCAGTGCCCGTCACCTGGCCTGCACACTGCTTTGATTGAGGCCACCGACACGCTGTCTCGTACGCATCCACCGCTGACTTGCCGAGCCACTAAAGCCTCACCCCGCTTGAGGCCTCACGATCCCAGTTCGTCCGCGGGTCGGTTCAGGTCAACCCAGAATTAACCCTACGCAGATCACATCCAGGTTGAAAAACCTGACCTGTATGCAAAAACAGATCGGGTTTGGTTTGGTTCAACAAGTGTCGGGTCAATTCTGGGTTGGACCCAAATCAGACCCTTAACCCGATTTTGACAGACCTAATTTGATGCATATTTTAATGCTTTTACAGTTTTACACACATTATTTCCAAAATTATAGAAAAATCCATGGCTACTTTCTTGCTTCAGAATAAACGAGAGGCAAAAGTAGAAATTTAATTTTTTTTATTATTTTAAAAATAAGGGAACGCAGGTGCAGATTGACCAAGAAGTTTGACCAAAACAGGCCAAACCTGCTTCTCAGCGGCACTCTGCAGTACAAATGCTTATTGACAATTCAGCTGCTAAAAAAAATATCATTAGTTTGGTAAAGCTTTCCTACTAAATCTTAGCTTTATAAAAGGTAAATTTATAAAATAATAGAACTCTTTTCCCATTCAACGGAAATTTTATTTTTTTTATTTATATATTTGACATATGTTTTTTATAATAATAAATTTTATAGCGAAAAATAGTTTATATAATTTACTTATTAAGAGGGATTAAGATTGACCAAATTTTTACATTGTTGTCTTGAGTTTATAGAAACAAACGTGTTTGAACCGCACGATGCAAATGACATGAAAGTTTTGGTGTATTTTGTAAAGGATCAATTCATGCAATGATGTGTAGGATTTGCACTGGATCAAAAGTTGGTTTAAGTTTCGTTTGTGAGGATTTTCTTATTATTTTTTATAATAACTTTTTAATATATAAATTTTTTGAAAGTAGCAAAAAAATAATTATCAAAAGCTGTCTCAAATGAAATCTAAGGCTTCATTTGGATTGGCGTTCTTGTTGCTTTTAAAGCAGCTTTCTAGTTCAATAATTAACATTTTTGAATTAAAAACTGTTTTATGAAGTAACAAAAAAGCCGTCACAAATGAAGCCTAAGACTAACCAATATCTCGAGTTTATAGAAACACTCATACTTGAATCTCGTAATGCAAAAGATATGAATGTTTATAAAGGATCAATTCATGCAATGGTGCTTAATTAGGATTCACATGAGAGAATTTGATTTACTATATAGAGAGAGTTTGGTGGGTTTAATTATATATGTTTTTCAAACATATAATTAAAAACTTAAATAAATGATTAAGAGATAGAAAAATTTTTGCATGAAAATTGAAGGGAAAAAAATAGGAAGCCTTACTCTATTGAAGTAGCTTTCTTTTAGAACTTTGAGAACACATAAATGCACGCAAAATAATCAAGATGTTAATAATATTGATATTTGTGTTGCAATATGATCGAAGAGGTAAATGGCGGTGACCGCATTGGTCGTCTTTTTAGAATCGAATGAAGCATGATATGAATTTGAGGTGCACATATGGTTGTGCAAGAAGCTCGTAGAGACCACTTAAATTGGGTCAACTAAATTATCACTTGGAGGTGAAGTGTCACACTCCAACCCAATCAATATAAATCTCATCGTGTTGAGCTGTGACATTCAATTTCCAATATCTAGTTTTGGAGTTTTCATAGTCTCCTCCAATTTCATTTCAAATAAAACTGCACACAACATATCTACTAAAATATTCAAATACTAAAAATTAACTCATCCACAAAACTTTCTTCATTTCATCAAAACAAATATATATACTACAATACATGACTACAAGCAACAATTAAAGAACTGAAAATTTAACTAGCTATGACTGTATAAAAATCAAATTAGCAAAATACCTATCAATCAGATTTGATCTTCCCTCCCTTTCCTTGACCCTGAAAACTACAAGCAACCAATATTGAGCTACAACAGCTCACCAGATCACACAAGCCATTATAGAGTTTCAAATTCTCTTTTATTAATATTTTTAATAAGGTGACTAAATCACTAATTGTATTGGGGAAGGAAATCAAAGCATATTAATTATACAATTTATTTAAACAATAATCTTGAACAAATAAATCTTAAAGTAATTCATATCACATATCACTATCTCAGATAAAATCTCAAAGAATTTTAGCCCATTATGTATTTGTTTTGTGCGTATAGTCAGGGCAGAGCTAGAAAAAAAATTTTAATAGGGGCACAAATTAGTACTAGTCATTAAATTATTTTCAAAATATCATTTTTTAATGTAATTACAAATCATGAGATATTTTTTTAATTAAAAATTAAAAAATACAATCAAATATATATTTGATCCCCTTAAAAAGGAATATATATATATATATATATATATATATATATATATATATATATATCACTCTATCTCTTATCATTCATTAAGAATTAAGAATGTTAACTAATTGAGGTCAAAACTTCAAATAAATTAATTTTATACTTAGGAATATTTTATTTGAATTAATTGAATTAAGTATTAATTTTAAATTAAATTTAGATTAACTATATTTAAATTATAAGATAATATTCTACCTATTTCAAAATTAATTTGACATAATGATTCACATTAGCTAAAGAAAATCATAAATAATAAAAATTAACCCTATTAAATTAATTAAGTTACTTACTAAGATTTATTAAACCTTTTTATTCGTCAATTAATTTATTGTCTTTTTATGCACTACATCTCTTTCTTATTATTTAAAAAAAAATTGACAGCTATAAGTATAATTTCCAAAAAAAGAGAGCTATAATGAGGGCGATAATATTGGGCAAATAGATAGTAAGAGAGAGAGAGAAAGTAAAGAGAGAGAGCCGAAGAGAAATAGAGAGAGAGAGAGAGAAGGAGAGAAATTGGTCCACATCATTTGGAAAAAAATTTGTAGCAAAGGCGGAGCACGAAGGTGGATGCGGATGGCTTACTAGTTTAGAAATTAGATTTAATCCCTATATATTAATTATTATACAAATATAATTTAAAATAAATTGAATTTAATTGTTGTGTCAGTGGGGGCCTATTCCCCTAGGGCACCCACTGTAGATCCGACCCTGCTTATATCACCAAAACATGGGTTATAACTATCAAAATATGTCTTATAAGCACTAGAATAATCCCTAACACAAACAAAATCTCAAAGTATTCTGACCCCTTATAACTCCCAGCTAAGCGAAAAGTAGCTCGATGTAACCTACATCCACCATGAACATTTTTTTATTATGACATCTTCACCTAAATTTTTTTCTCAAAAAAGATATTATAAACTCATGAGATTGTGGCAATTAGCGGTGCTTAATCCAAGAATTTATCATAAGCCAATAAAGAAGTTTTTCTCGAATTTCGAGAGAATAAATTTATAAAATATTTAACCTTTGCATCCTATTATATAACCTCATATTCATATAACATAAAATAAATGATATTAATTTTTTTTTATCATTTTTTTAAAAAATGCATATCAAAATAAGGGTCTATCTGAGATCGTTATAATATTTTATAGAGTTAATTATAAAGTTGTTGTGGAAAAAATACTTTGACTATTCTGATTGTCAAAAAGAACGTCCCAACACAGAATATTTTGAAAAACAGTAAGAAAATAAAAAATAATAAAAATTAACTCATCCACAAAACTTTCTTCATTTCATCAAAACAAATATATATACTACAATACATGACTACAAGCAACAATTAAAGAACTGAAAATTTAACTAGCTATGACTGTATAAAAATCAAATTAGCAAAATACCTATCAACCAGATTTGATCTTCCCTCCCTTTTCTTGACCCTGAAAACTACAAGCAACCAATATTGAGCTACAACAGCTCACCAGATCACACAAGCCATTATAGAGTTTCAAATTCTCTTTTATTAATATTTTTAATAAGGTGACTAAATCACTAATTGTATTGGGGAAGGAAATCAAAGCATATTAATTATACAATTTATTTAAACAATAATCTTGAACAAATAAATCTTAAAGTAATTCATATCACATATCACTATCTCAGATAAAATCTCAAAGAATTTTAGCCCATTATGTATTTGTTTTGTTCTTATAGTCAGGGCAGAGCTAGAAAAAAAATTTTAATAGGGGCACAAATTAGTACTAGTCATTAAATTATTTTCAAAATATCATTTTTTAATGTAATTACAAATCATGAGATATTTTTTTAATTAAAAATTAAAAAATACAATCAAATATATATTTGATCCCCTTAAAAAGGAATATATATATATATATATATATATATATATATATATATATATATATATATATATATATATATATATATATATATATCACTCTATCTCTTATCATTCATTAAGAATTAAGAATGTTAACTAATTGAGGTCAAAACTTCAAATAAATTAATTTTATACTTAGGAATATTTTATTTGAATTAATTGAATTAAGTATTAATTTTAAATTAAATTTAGATTAATTATATTTAAATTATAAGATAATATTCTACCTATTTCAAAATTAATTTGACATAATGATTCACATTAGCTAAAGAAAATCATAAATAATAAAAATTAACCCTATTAAATTAATTAAGTTACTTACTAAGATTTATTAAACCTTTTTATTCGTCAATTAATTTATTGTCTTTTTATGCACTACATCTCTTTCTTATTATTTAAAAAAAATTGACAGCTATAAGTATAATTTCCAAAAAAAGAGAGCTATAATGAGGGCGATAATATTGGGCAAATAGATAGTAAGAGAGAGAGAGAAAGTAAAGAGAGAGAGCCGAAGAGAAATAGAGAGAGAGAAGGAGAGAAATTGGTCCACGTCATTTGGAAAAAAAATTGTAGCAAAGGCGGAGTACGAAGGTGGATGCGGATGGCTTATTAGTTTAGAAATTAGATTTAATCCCTATATATTAATTATTATACAAATATAATTTAAAATAAATTGAATTTAATTGTTGTGTCAGTGGGGGCCTATTCCCCTAGGGCACCCACTGTAGATCCGACCTTGCTTATATCACCAAAACATGGGTTATAACTATCAAAATATGTCTTATAAACACTAGAATAATCTCTAACACAAACAAAATCTCAAAGTATTATGACCCCTTATAACTCCCAGCTAAGCGAAAAGTAGCTCGACGTAACCTACATCCACCATGAACATTTTTTTATCATGACATCTTCACCTAAATTTTTTTCTCAAAAAAGATATTATAAACTCATGAGATTGTGGCTATTAGCAGTGCTGAATCCAAGAATTTATCATAAGAGTCAATAAAGAAGTTTTTATAAAATTTTGAGAGAATGAATTCATAAAATATTTAAAATTTGCATCATATTATATAACCTCATATTCATATAACATAAAATAAATGATATTAAAATTTTTTATCATTTAAAAAAAATGCATATCAAATTAAGGGTCTGTATGAGATCGTTATAATATTTTATAGAGTTAATTATAAAGTTGTTGTGGAAAAAATACTTTGACTACTCTGATTGTCAAAAAGAACGTCCCAACACAGAATATTTTGAAAAACAGTAAGAAAATAAAAAATAATAATCAAATAAATTTATGATTGTTGTCTAAAAAATAAAAAAATTATTGCAAATATACCCTAAATAATAAAGTTAAAGTTAATTAATCGTCATTAGCCAGGCCAACCCTACCCTCTCTCACTGATTAAGACAGATTCAGAGCATATGGCTATAATTACATTCATCTCTTAATTTTAAATAACCCCACAGTAATAATTAGCCCACCTTCCCTTAATTTCAACATGTATTATATTTTCTTCTTTGGGGCGGTCAATAAGCTTTCAAGTTTGTTAAAGAGAAAGGCTTTAGCTTTATTCGATTTGGCTATGGTAATGGTACTGGTTGGTCAGCTTTAGATTTTGGACCTTCTAGAAGCTCAAATATTTCTAGAAATGGAAGCTTGGTAGGAAGCTTCCTAGTTCTAATTGCTCCTCATGTGATTAATTTCTCCAATTTTTAATTAATTTCTTAATTGAAGTTGAATCATTGTTACTGTTAGATTTGAGGATTAAAAAAATTATTGATAATTGGATATTAGGGTCAGTTTACCCAAAGAAAAATTAAAAAACTCAGCATATATAAGTCAAATTAATTAATATGAATCAAATTGTCTCAATGTCAAATTATTAATTTCATTAGTTGTACTCTTTTTATCGTTAAGGATCTGTTTTGGACAATTTTCTTATTACTTTTTTTATTTTCAGATTAGGGGTGTTAATACGGGTCCGTAGGTCGGGTTCAGCTTGAATCCGAATTGACTCGTGTTTAAACTGGTTGACCCTAACCCGACCCGATTTAACAAATGGGTCGGGTTTTTCAACCCAGACCTGACCCGCGCGGGTTGTTAGGTTGACCCGACACGACTCGCCAACTAGCTTTGTTTCGAATTCGAGGGTGCACGACAATTGTCGAAACTGGCATCTCGCGAGCGGATGCGGCCTAGGAGGTTGGCGTCTGACAGTTGGAGAGTGGCGAGGCGCATGCCGACTGCTGCGTGTGGCGTTAGGAGAGGGTTGCAACTATGAGGATGGCGATGACGTCTCGCGAGTGACGAGGCGTATGCCGCATGCGGCGTGCTGTCAAAGTTGTGTGATGTATGAGCGGTGAAGGCGAGCTAGGGCGGTAGGGCCTAGGCTAAGCTGCACCGTAATTTCCGATTGGGATGGGCATTTCGGGTGAGCGTGTTGCATGTTAGCAGGCTAGGTAAGACTATCATACAGGGTAAATTTCTGGTTGTTTTTGGGTTGTCGGGTCAACCAAAATCCGACTCAATTTTAGAAACAAGTCACATTTATGAACCCGAACCTGACCCGTATGATAAAATGGTTGACCTGAAGCGTCGGTTTCGGGTCATGTCAAATATTAACACCGCTAATGATAATAACATTTGATTATCTCTAGATATTTATGTAGTGCGAAGGTGCTTTTTACAACCAAAATTATTAATGTGAAATAGCTTAAAAAACTAGTTATTCAGTTTTTTTTTTAAACTTATTTATAATATCCACAGTAGCAACCAAAAAGCTATTTTTCTCTACAACTACTTCAAATTTATACTTACAAAATGCCAAGATCGTCCCAAACAAATCTCTTATGCAAAATTTTGTAAAATTGGATATTAAGTTGTTGTAGGGAAAATAACATAGACATCATTTTTGAGTCAGCTTTTTTATTGTTTCTAAAGCAATTTTTTTGAACAAAAAATTTTAATTTATGAAATTGTTGTGCTTAAAAACTGGTTTAAAAAATAATAAAAAAAGTCATCGCAAACGAAGCTTTAGATGCTCGGTTTGCAAAAAATTGCTTTCGACAACATGAATTTTTTAAAATTAATGTGAAAGTATCATGAAAACAATAGCTAGAAACTTGCCCCAAACATATCCTTAATTTAATATAAAGACCCGCTTATTAGGAAAAAATAAAATAAAAAAAAATAAAAAATAAAAAAAATTAATATAAATAATTACTTTATTTTTACTCAATTAATAGAACCATACCCTTCTTTAATTAAAATAAATGAAAGTAGCATTGACAGGTACCTAAAGAAAACTTTATATGAGTCGGTAAAAGTGGTAATAAAATAAGACAAATTTACCGTTTTATTTTAATTAAATTAATATATTTTTATTGTAACGTGCAGTATTCGGAGAATGATCCCTTATTCCCTTTTATATAAACATGCATGCAACTATGCAAGTGACAAGAAGAAAATGCATGCATGAATCGAATTTAATTAAGAATCAAAGAAAGCTTTAAAAAGTACGTAATTATGAAAACGAGTCATAATAATTAATGGGTAAAAAGTTTAATTAACACAACTAATCTGGATTAGGACGCTTAATCTGTAATTTGGGACAACTTTTTTGTTGCTTTCTAAAGCAACTTTCTATTACAAAAATTTTTTTATTAGAAAATTTTATACTAGAAAATCATTTTAAAAAGTTAGAAGAAAATTGTCAAAAACGAAACCTAAATATGCCTAATTGCTTACATTTGCTAATAGCCATTTTTTAATACTAGTTTAGTAGTTTTATTGTAAAAATTGAAAAATAAAAATTCATATTATAAATATATTACTTATATTATCATTGTTAAAATGAAAAATAAATAAATGTATCATAATAAGTAATTATAATTAATTATATTCATTTGCATGTGCAAAAAAGTGCATGTGAATAAAACTAAAAAAATTAAAATTAATATTAAAAATTATAAATAATAACATTTTATTATTTTAAAATAAATATTAGAAAAAAACTAAAAATTTATTTTATAGTGAAAATTAGCTATTAATGTGAAATTTAAGAGAATTATATGCTATTAATTTCTAGGAAAACAATAACTAAAACTAATAACAATTTTGGATTCTTTTATTTTAAATGAAAATGAATATCACCCTTCCATGATGTGTTGCATCATAACTAGAATACTCATTACGATTACTATTCCTATTTTATATATACCTCTTTTCTAGAACCCTCTAAAACTTTCTTTTGCATTTATATATACAAGCTATAGGATAAAGATATGAGATAATGAATACTTTTGGAATTTACAACAATTTTTACTATTTTGATCTTTGTTTAACTCTTTTTTTTTCTCATGTTTCTTCACTGATCACCCCACATCAGTTGGTATCAGAGCCGTGAGCTTATGGGTAACCATGGATGAAGAAAGCTATATCAACTCTTAACGACGATCAGAGCTTGATGCTTTTGGGGAGACCATAGATGAAGATGAATTGTCGGCAACATTCAAAGCCTCCACCAATCAGCAACCATTTCGGTGAATCTACTTCCATTATCCATCAACCAAACAGGCAAACCTACCTCCACTAGCCGACAACCATACTGGCGAATTGAGCTCCTCTGCTCCAGTCCTCGACCAACTCCACTTATGCTCCAGCATCTATCCTAGTTCGCATGTGTCCCAAAACCCGCCTGACACACTTCACGCGACCGACCTGCAGCCATACTCGCGCTTCATGCAACCAGACCGAGCCCGAGTATGCCCCTCTCCGCCCCTATGATCGACACCTCACGCAATCTGACCCTCTCCTGCCTTCTGAACACACGCAAGTTACGACCCACAACCATGCATGCATGCATCGCCTTCTCTCCCGCGCACGACCAACCTCGCCTCGCTCCTACACATGACCCGAACATGTGCCCAATTCCATGCTTCGCACTCATGCATCCTGCTCCCACCTCCAGTGCATGCTACTAGAGTGATTATGTTTGTTTCCTTCTCGCCTGTTCGCATGAAGCCCATCCTTCGCTCGCTCTCGTAGCTAGGCTACGTCGTCACCCTGCTTATACACACAATTTCTTCAAATACACATGCAGGGAGTATGATGCGGTGCATCATAACTAGAATACTCCTTATGATTACTCTATCTATTTCATATTTATCATTTGCATAGGCTTTTTTTTTTTTAGGGTGGGCATTTGCCCACCGGCCTGGGCTCTATGGGGATCCGCCCAAGGGCGAAACCAGTAATAATTTTCAGAGGGGCAAATTTATAAGTAATTGTTGGCATATATGTCGGGGATCCAAGAAGGCAGTACCCCCTAACGGGGTTCGACCCAAAGATCATAGTATTTTAACATTTTTAGGGGGAGCAATTGCTTAAAAACCTTTGTAATAAAAATTAAAAAATAGATTGAATAGAGACAAATTACCTAAATAATAGTATAATGAAAAAAAAAAAAATTCAAGGGGGGAATTGCCCCCCTAGCCTCAAGGGGGTTCCGTCCCTAGATCCGCCCATGATTATAATTTGCATATAGACGAGATGAAGATCATTAAAGTGTGATTAACTATGAGTGGAAATTAGAGGAAACATATTAAAATTTTTCACACCATTAATGCCTTAGGGTTGGGAGACAAAAAATTAATGCTCCCATGTATTGAGAGAGATTAATTCAACACTAGTTTACCACCCATCCACGCAATCCACAGATTGCCACAACAAAATCAACTTAACCACCCAACTTCTATGTTTTTTTCCTCTTTAATTCCCAATGAAATTATCATTTCTTAACTAAGTGGCCTAATTAGAAGACTCGTCTTGCTTTTTCCTCTTGCTTCCTCTTCACGAACTCCAGTAAGGAGAACTTAATTCGGTCTCATCAGAATCTTCTTTCCACCAAAATCTTCTTTCTCTTGCCCACAAAAGTGACTACCTCATCTACAGACTAGACCATGGTCACTATCCTCTGGTCGCTTTCTTGGGTGACTAACTTCAGTGACACCTTCAGTTGAAATCATTGTGTGCACTGACAGAATTACTTCCTCAGCTTCAATGGGGAGATTTAAGGTCAACTCTTAAGTATTTGAAATCAGAACAGTTAACAAATTTGTTCGCTTTTAAGTATTTGGAGATGACTAGAAATATCATAAGTATCTTGTATTTCTACAAGAGTGGTATCAATTTTTTTTTTCTTTATTAATTCAATACCTTCTGCATGCAAATATAATTCCATTGAAATATGTAATCCCATATAAGGGTATAAGTGAGTTGAGCTGATTCGAACTTGGCTCGTCGACGAGCTTGCAAGTCAAGTTTATCAAGCTTCAAGTTCAAGCTTGAGCCTATAATTGTGCTCGGCCTAACTTGACTTGAAAGCTAGTCGAGCTACTCGATTAAACCTTTTTAATACTACATTATATTATATGAAAGGAACAAACATAGTCGGCCCTAACATCTTTTGCAAAATAAGACGACTAGGGCTGCTAGAGTATCCTCTTCGCATGCATGGGATAGGACCACTAGGTATTTCTCCTTCTTAAAACTGACGTTTCAGACAACTCCGACTCCAAGGCTCTTCTACTTGTTCACCAGCCTGCACCTGTCGAGACTCTCGTGGTTGTCGAAACTTGCGAGGCAGGATGACAAACATAGTAGGAAGTCAAGAGGAGGTTAAGAAGACATGGGTTGACATTATGCGAAAGAGTTTGGCAGGATCTGCCTCCGCCTCCATCGATCATTTCCTCCTCGTCCTCTCATTTGAACGGTGCTCGCCTTCATTGAACCCCATCTCAGATCGAAACTAGCCAATTGAGTCTAGCTTGAGCTTCTCAAACTAGCTCAAACTCAAAAATTCTTGAAAGAATCAAGCTCGAGGTTAGTAAATGAACTCGAGTTGAGTATGAGCTCAAATTCGAGATTAATGAGAACTAAATTAACTCAACTTGATCCGATAAATACTCGACTCAACTCATTTACACCCCTACCCCGATGCATGTATTTTTCTCATCTCAATAGCTTTTGCTGGAGCCACCTTGCCCAGCTAAGGGTTAAACTTATCCTAGCCTTCTTCTAGCTGATCAATCTTTACCGCCAAACTTTCTTTTGACATCATCCCTATTAAACTTCATTCGATGCTTCTCGAAGAATTAAGAGCCTAGAACTTTCTCGACCATCTTTTTCTAAGCAAGAAATTGAGCTCCAAGATGATCATCAACCAGGAACACAAATAACCAAAACTCAAATCACAAAGTTCTAAAAAGAAACCACAAATCTAAAACTTATAATCATCAATATTGGCATTTTTTGTTCTTTTTCATCTTTCTTAGCTTCTCAAAAGAACTAGAAAGTAATGATAAACACATAAGATGAAAAAATTATAATTAAATATTTCTTATGATTTAATAAATTCATAAACAATGATAATAACAATAATAAGCCTTTCTCTCACTTATGTATTAAATGATTCATATAATGATTATTCAACAAATTTTATGCAGACTGTTAACTACTTATACAAGCATTTAATTTTTCTCATCCAGGACTTATAACCCAGCAACAACAATATTGATTTAATGAATTCAAATATATACATTTACTATGCACCTTTTACACTGCTAAAGGATGTGAAATTATTCGGTGCGGTCACCGGACGTCGTCCGAAGGCGAATCAGGATGAGCCACGTCACTTTTTTGCTATTTACCGGTGCTGTGGACCGGGTGATGTGGCGGATTCTGATTCGCCTCCGAACGATCATGTGATCGCACAGAATAATTTCTTATAAAGAACACCTAGTATGGTATCTATTTTTTAGGCACTTATTCTCTCTCTATTTTCAATTCCTTCCTTAGAAACAAATTACAATCCGTGAAGCAATCAAACTCAACACCTCAGCACCTCAAAGGTAATCGATATGTCAAAGGATCTATGTTCAGAGCCTCACATCTACTTAATTACGATAAGCAGAGTACAATAAAATTAGCCAACATTCTTTCTTATCCTTTTTTAAGTCACTTCACAACCTTTAATTATTTATTTTTTAATCGGACTCTTATAATGATTTGTTATAATGTAATTGCACTAATTGCATTTGTTCTTAACTTTTAATAAAAAATTAAATTATAAGAAAAATAAAACATTTCTAATTCAAAGTGGAATAAAAAAATGGCAGATGCATAATTTTTTAAACATTTAAAATTTTATTTGGGACAGTTTTCTCATACAATTTTATTTTGTAGTTTTTTACTTTTTTTTTTACTATTTTTAAAAAAATTTATGAGGTGAAAGGCTTACTTCGGGGGGAAATTATTTTGTGCAGTCACAGGATCATCCCGAGGCGAATTAGGATGTGCCACGTCACTTGGTACATAGCAAAAAGATGACTTGGCGCGTCCTGATTCGCCTTCGAACGGCGTCTGGTAACCGCACAGAAGAATTTCTCTCCTTTGGAATAATTTTCTTACTATTTTCCAAAACAACTTTCTAACTTTTTTTTTTTGCAAAAAAACTAATTTAAAAAACAGTAAGAAAATAATTCAAAATAAAATCTAAGTTATTTTCCTCATAACAACTTCACAATCAACCTCATAAAATACAATAACTGTCTCAAACAAATCCTAAATTTCATTTTCATAAGAGAAATAAGCACCATAGTAATCAAACCTTTGAAACAAAAAAACTAAACACATAATCATGATTTCACTCACTCACTAAGCAACCAATTAAGAAGAGATTAAAGAAATTAAATAGAACAACCTCACTAATAACCTCAATTAATACATGTAATTAAGAACTTCCTTCCTCTCCTAAATAAAGAAGATCCTCTAATAGCTTATCATCCAAACACTCGAGCTCTATCACTTGCTTCCCTCGTCCCGCCACCGATCTCAAACCAGTTAAATCCATCTCCGGCAAACTCGAAGCAGGGCTAGCTGTAGTTCCGGCGGTGGTGGAACTCGGCAGCTCGCCGGGAAAATTGAGGATTGCAAGGTGACCGCGCATAGCGACGGCGGCTCTATCGTAGGCTCTTGCGGCTTCCTCAGCGGTATCGAAGGTTCCAAGCCAAAGCCGAACGCTGCCACGAGTTGAATCGCGTATCTCCGCAGCGAATTTGCCCCACGGCCGCCGGCGGACGCCGCGAAACCGGACCGGTTTTTCGCCGGAACGTGCAGAGTACTGGACCGGGTGGTCCTGGTCCTCCATGTTGAGCCGGAATTGTGTGTTATGGCTTACTGGCTGTTGTTATATGGTGGAGGCATATAAGTGTTTATTATAAAGTGTTTTTTTTTTTTAATATATATAACGAAATTTCATAAATATCATAAGAATTTTAAATATTTATATATTTAACATATAAATTTTTATATTAATTATATAAAATTTCTGTTTATATTTAAATTATACCAAATGTATTCATAATCATATGTATATATATTTTAAATATGTATTTTAAATATTACTAATATTAATATTATTTTTATCTGATCTAAAATTTAAATATAATATTAAAAAAAATATAAAAACTTATGTGCTATATAATAATATAAATATATAAAAAATTTTGATATGTAAACCCCTCTAATAAATAATAAAAAATCATTTAATTTTTATCCTTAATATTTTTATTTTTTGTGACGGACTAATATTTTAAATTTCGATGCAACTTCTTACGGTATTACAGCTTAAACTTAATAGTTTTGAACGAACTAAATTAAAGCTCTCTAATAATAATTACTCTACTAAAATCTTATTAATGAAGCTTTAAAAATTTTAATATTTTATTACTTAAATTCTAATTAGAATTTTTTTAACTAATTTTGAGTGTTGTAACATAATTATTCTTGAACCTAGGTTTAGTAGAAGAGAGCCAAAGCTCTTAGCCAATAAATTTAGTTTGAGATAATTTTTCTACTATTTTTTAAAACAATTTTTTAGTACAAAATTTTTTTTAATCAGAAATATTTTTATTAAAAAATTGTTTTATAAACCAATAAAAAAGCTGTTCCAAATAAAGTATAAGGCTTCATTTTGGGACGGCTTTCTTACTTCTTCTTAAAATAACTTTTTCGTACAAAAAATTTAAAATTTATATTAAAAAATTATTTTAAAAAGCATTAAAAAAGCCATTTGAAACAAAATCTTAGATGAAGTATGGGCGGCTAATCAAATAAAAAAAAAATTATGTCATTGAGAATCAAAATTTAAGAAAAAATAAATAAATTATATTAATAGTTTGATATCAGTCAAATCAAGCATTAGCTCAGCAAAATCTTAAGTAAAGGAGAAATACTTGAGTTTGGTAACTATCCATGCAATAATAAGTTGACATTTATCAATTTATGTTTGAGAAGAGGTAACAAGGATGGATTAATAGTTTTGGAGGGTGAGTTAAGTATTTAAGTGTGCAGTTAAATTTTTCATTTATTAAAGTTAATGACTCATTAAGTAACATTAGAAATATAAATAGAGATTATCATTAAAATTTATAATATAAAGTAGAAAAATACAACGGTTAATTTATAGACTGGAAAGTGAATTTTTTATTATATAGGCTTCGTTTTGGATGGATTTGTTATTGCTGCTTAAAGCAGCTTTTTAGTACAATGAATAAAACTTTTATGCTAAAAAGCTACTTTAAGAAACAGTAAGAAAGCCGTCCCAAGCGAAGCCATAGATTTATATTGGATATGCTTGAGATAGCTACATTTTTTTGTAAATGTGATTGTAAATTTATTGTAGAGAAAATAACTTTTTGAAAGTTGTTGTAAAAACTTCCTACCACATAAATTTATCAAAAAAGTAAAAAAAAAAATAGTACCAAAATAAAAATTATGATTACAATCTGAAAAACAAAATAATAAGAAAGTTTTCTCTAATCAACCACTTGTACTAATGATTTTTTGGTAGATTTATGCTAGGGGTGTAAAAGAGACGAGTCGAATCGAGTATCTGTTTAATCGAGCTAAACTCATGGCTCGATAAATTGACTCGTGAACTCGTTAACGAGTCAAGCTCAAACTACCTCGACTCACTTGCACGCCAAATTTATGCCACATGATTTATAAATGGATGGTTAAAATTTCTATGCGGATAGGAAGTCATGCGATTGCGTATTCAAACAGTATCGTTCTCCCTTCTTCTGGACCGCATATTTCCTCGGAAATTCTCCTTCTTTCTCCGACTTTTTTCTCATCTTTGGTCGTTCAATTTAGATTTTACTCATAATAATATTTAATGAGAGATCAATCCAAAATAAATAAAACATATAAAACTATCACATTTGGTGGTACTCTCATTGAAAGGAATTCCAAAAAGCCCCATTCAACGAACTTAAATCCTTAATCATTTCATAGTGATTGCCCCACGTTAAGATTAAGACGCGCTAAGAAACGGTTTTCTTACTGTTTCTTAAAGCAATTTTTTAGAAAAAAAAATAATTTTTTTACTAAAAAATTGCTTTTAGTAGTAAAAAAATCATCTCAAACGAAGCTTAACACTTGCTAAAAAAAGAGGATGATGCTTTTTTTTGAACTTTTAGGCCAATTACGACAAATTCACAAACACATTATATATATAAGCTTCGAACACGAGGCCTCTTAGTAGATAGTCAAAGCTCTCAACCGATAGATCAAGATGAGATACTCCAAGATTTAGAGTGACGAATGAAAGCCTCTTCAATAATGGGTGAAAACGAGTCGAATTGAGCTTGAGTCATCCTTGATATGGGCTTTAACTTGAAGCTCGATCTTTATTCTATGAGTTCAAGCATGTTCAAAAGCCTGCTTGGTTATTATGAAAGAGATAAAATCATTATGATTCATATAATTATTATAATAAAATGATAAGAATAATGAAAAATTAAAAGAAAAATAATAAATAATCACTTAATATAAAAATGTGAGTGGAATTTTTTTTTATAATTTTATATTTAAAATTATGAATGTTAATTTTTTTTAAAAAAAAGTCTGCATCACTAATCCTGTCGATGCGTTTGCTAAGCTACAATATGTGTGCGTGTGAGGAGGGTTTCGGGAATTCGGGTAATAGGGATAGAAAAGCTAAATAACAGTTTAGTTATATAATTTAATATTATTAGTTTATAATTTAATTGATTACATTTACTTGAAACTTAAAATCTAAATTTTAATAAATCAATATTAACTCATTAAAAAATATTAACTTAAATCAATTGACATTCTTTGTGATTTAATTTTTTTAATAAATTTTGTTGTGTTTCATTAGTTTAACACTTTACAAATTATTATTTAATATATATATATATATATATATAGTGAATATGAATTAATTAATCTATTTAGGGCTGATGAAAATTTTTTTATTAGAGATAATAATACTCAATCAAATAAGCCAAATACAAATAAATTAACCTTAATAAGTCAAAAATATTAAGTAATTTAATCATTATATTTCATCTTCAATAAATATTATTAAAATTTTATTTGAGCTAACAAAATTAAATTCTAAAATAAATAGTAAAATAATTCATCAAGATTTATTTTATTCCCCTGTCTTGCATATTTATTAAGCCAGAATTAAGGTTTAGTTTGGGATGGCTTTCTTATTACTTTTTACAATGACTTTTTAGTATAAAATTTTTAATTTTTATATTAAAAACTGCTTTATGAAACGGTAAAATAGTTGTCACAAACAAGCCTAAGCCAGAAACATAATAATATTAAAAGATTGAAGTTTCAAAAGAAAAAAAAGAGAAAAAAAAAAAGCTTCCTTATATTCTCAATATGAAAAGTGCAACACATTACAAGTCACCTAATAAAAATAATCAAAGTCCACAACAAAATAATGGACTCCAATACTTGCAAAAATTAGGTATCCTCAATTTAAAATCTATATGCGTGAATAATCCAATCAAAACCCTCCCAATTCAACCAAAAATTTCGACAGCATAACGGCCAAATATAGAGATTTCTACAAAATTACAATTCAGTATATATCACATGTACAATTACATATAAATTATATATCCACCAATCCATACATTAGAACTCCTAATTCAAAACAATCACATAGTTAATCCATAAAAACAAAATAAGGATTTGAAAATTTCATCCATTCCATTCATTGCAAAAACAATTTAAATCTCAAAAATATGCAAACTTTTTTTGCTTACCATGAAAAAGGCACTATATCCTCAAAAGCTACCTTAATCCTTCAGCATTTGCACAAAAAGCTATCATTGGGTGAGCAACTCAACAAGTCAATAGGCAGTTCTAAACTTATCAATACAAGTAACTCAAAAGGTTAAATTCAAATGATAATATGATCAAAATCAATAATGATCTACCAATTCAAAATTAATTTGGTTTCATCAACTTATAAAGAGCGCGATATGCATATAATTCTTGCTATATATATTAGGGGATTTCTCCCAAGATTTACTATATTCAAGAGCCCATCCTAAATTAGGATTTATGATTTTTAAGATGTTCACGTATATAACAAGAATAAACTTAACAATTAATTGAGCTAGTAATAATAAGGATAAGCCTAACATTTGAGACATGATATTCTCGTAAATCTATGCACTGAAAGTAAGCCATTTACTATCTTAAACAAATCCAAATATAAATCAATTCTTAATCTCCTTTAAATTTAATTCCTTCATCTCCTAAGCATTTCCATACCTCAATTGAAATATCATCAAGTCCAACAGCTTTTCCACATTTCATTTTCTTAAAGCCTCTCTAACTTCGGTTTTACTAATACGTCAATAAAAACAAAAATCTTTATTTTTATTTTGGGCGCTAAGCTCCTAAGACAAATGTCGAGCTAGAAAATTGTCCCATGTAAATATTTTCGAAAGTTACAATTTCCCACATTGGAATTCAAGACTTAAACATTAACCACAATAACGATAAAGAATATATACAAAAAAAACTTAAAGATATTTATCATCAAATATGAATAATTGCAATAGTTTAAAAAATAACAAACACCCACCATCTACAGATAAATATAGATGCAAAGAAAGTAGAAAAGACGACATAGAATAGGAACTAATTATTGTTTCGCTAGAGACAGTGAATTGCTCGAGAAATGAGAGGATGGAAGCCCCAAAGGAAAAGGCTTTCACACCTTTATTAGTAGCACACCCATTACAGACTTGCAAATCCTCATTGATGGTGGTCTCGAGCTTATCATTCATGTTACGATGCTTCAGTCATGAAAAGTACTTCATGACTATGGAGTCAAACCAAAAAGAAAACTAGGAAAGAAAAATGAGCTGAATCAAATTTAGGACCAAACAAAAGAAACAAAAACAGTAATGTGGAAGATATGAGCCCTCATAATCACCAAACTAGCCCTCCTGAACACCAAACTACAAACTACAATTACTTGGAGGTAAATAATATATTCATAAGATAAACATCAAAGATTACACGAATCAAAATTTGAGTGAGTCAAATTGGGTTTGAACTCAACAAGGAAAATGACCCTTAACCATATGATGTAAGTTTGAATTGTCAGTGGTTCGAATCAATCCTGAGAAATTATTTCTGTAAGTCATGGTTAAAAATGAACAAGTAACACTATATTCTATCAAATTTCATTTTTCCATTTTTACTATTTTGGCCTACCACAATGTTTACTGTAGACTCCACATAATAAATTAACATTATGGCACAATAAAAGTTGTCTAAAAGCACTATCTCAAGCCCCCTAGGCAGAAGATTTTGCAAGATTTCTTCCTACGTGAACCAACCTTCATCCAACTGGCTAACAGCAGAAGTATAGAACAGGACTCTACAGACTAGCCGATACTAAACTTTTCAGGATGCTATAAGGTATTAAGATATTGCCTTGAACTAATTGTTCATGTCAATCAAATATACTACTGCCCATTTAAAAACATTTTTAAAGAAAATTAAAAAGTGGCACAACTGAGTTCTCAAAAGATTAATTTAGATATATTTGATAAACAAGAAATATGAAAAAGGTCAAGCAGTGCAGTATTACGAGTTAAAAAAACAACAATATTGTACAATATCAAGTCGGGTCATGTTTTAAAACACTAATATCATACCTTTCAAATCAAGCTATGTTGATAGGAACTAAAAACATGACTTTTGTAGGTGTTGTGGCAAGTTATTAGCAGGAAATACAGCTGAAAGTGAACCCTCAGCCTTTTTCTTCAGCTGTTGAAGAAGCCGGGATGCTTCTCTCAACTCATTTTTAGCATCAGGCCCCAGTGCTTCCCATCTATTTATAACTTCTTGTTGGAACTCCATTGCAAGTCCATAACTGCACGCCACATAACAAAATATTAGTTATATCATTTACATCATCCATGTTAACATGTAAAGGCAACGATGAGCATTGGACAGTGAATAATCCAAAAGAAAACATAAAAACCTCCAGGAACTATGGTATACTTTGACAACCGCATCAACAGAATAAATTTGCAGCTGTATGGCTAAGTTAGCAAACCAAAATTAAGAATGATAATATTCCACAAAGAGCAAGTATATATATTAATCTATGTTGCACGGATACGCCTATTTATGAGGCATGCTGTATCAGATACGTGTCGGATACGGATACGCCTCCGATACGGCACGGATACGTGTCGGATACGGCTATGCCGTGTCCAATTAAATTATTATTTAAATTTGATTGGACAAGCGTAACGGATACACGTGTCCTATTAAAAAAAATAGAACCACAATTTTCCCTATTCATTTCGGCTCTCCGCTCAGTATCCTTATTCATTTATGCGGCTTAAACATTTCAGCGAGCTAGGTTTTTCGTTTCCGCACACGTGTTTCTCTTCTACGTTATAGTCGAAGGAGCGGCTCGATGACACGAGCATAGAAGCGGACAGGATCATCCTTCGTCGAGGCTTGACGACGCGAGCATTAAAGCCGACAGAATCCTTCGTCGACGGAGCGACTCGACAACACGAACTGCTCGGTACTGCTCAGTACTGCTCAGTACTCGGTACCACTCGGTACTGCTCGGTACTGCTCGGTACTGCTCGGTACTGCTCAGTACTGCTCGGTATCGCTCGGTACTCGGTACTGCTCGGTACCGCTCAGTACTCGGTACTGCTTGGTATTGCTCGGTACTGCTCGGTACAGGAACTCGGTACTGCTCGGTACTGGAACTCGGTATCTTTAGTGACCAAGAGTCATTGCGTGATAGGTGGAGCATTGAACCGAAAATGTGGTAGATTATACATGGAGCTTTAGCACCTCTACTTCAAACAATCGTCATAAAATTGCTTGGCCAAGTTTCATCCTCATCTTGTTGTGAAAGAAATTGGAGCACATACCCGTTCATCCAATCAATGAAGAGAAATAAAATTACTCCACAATGGGCTGACGATTTAGTTTATATGCATACAAACCTTCGGCTTCTCTCAAGGAAAACTCCAACTTATATGGAAGGAGATAACAGGATGTGGGATGTTGCTGGAGATGGATTTGAATCTCTTGAGGATATGGGAATATTAGAAATTGCTAATCTTTCACTTGATGAGCCTGAATTAGAAGTTATGATATAGAAACTCAAAGACAAACCACTAAAGAAGCTAATCCTATCATTCCTTCTATTGAATAGTTGAAGTTTCATGTGCTGGATAATTTATCTTCTTGTTTTTGTTGTTGTACTAGACATTTAAATATTTAATGCTTACTTTTATTTCAATTTTTTTTGGTCATTTCAAATATTACACTTTGATTATTTTCTTAATTTTTATGTATTATTTATATATTATAATGTCGTATCTGCGCCGTATCCGTATCCGTATCCTGTATTTTTAAGAATTGGCGTGTCCCGTGTCTGTATCGTGTCGTATCTGTATCGCCATATCCGTATCGGTGCAACATAGATATTAATGTATATGGCTATCATTGCCATGTGAAAACATGGAACATGACAAAAGTCATGGGGACTATATTGCATGACCAAATAAGCAACAGAGCAAACATTTCTTTAACAACACAGTTCTGCTGCTTTGATAATCTTAAAAGTTATTTGTACTCTCTTACCATGACTATAAATTCCAGAGTTCAGACGAGACACTTTAATCATCTAGTTATCTTTCAACTACCATACACCAAAATCACATCATCTCCTCCTCTTTAGCAATCAAAACACATGACCATCCTAGTTTGTTCAATCTATATGATTGACAATTTAGCATGAAACTGCCAAAGAAACGTAGCATGTAATAATTAGAATAAACGAACTAGTCATCTTCTGATCACCTATGATCATTGACGCTAGAGATAAGAATCACCTCTTTAGATCCCGAGTCTAGAAAAGAAATGGTCTTTTGCATCAAAGATCATACATGAGTAAGAAAATGATAGCTCTCCAAAAGACTTCTGAAAAATAAAAAATAAAATAAACACTCTTTTAAAGCAAAGCAAGATGAGTAATAAAGCCAGTGCTGATATTTCTACCGAGGCAAGTAAGCCACCAACATTTCTCTGGAAGATAGAAAGCAATGCAAACATAGCAATGACACATTAGTAATTCAGCCGAGTAGAGATTGCAGTGTGCTTCAGAATTTTGCACATTGTGATGTTGAGGTGAATTTTGGTTAACAGTGTAGTCCACTAATTATAGCTAAAAAACATACAGAACCTCCAGTGTCCTAAACCATTTCAATATGCTTTCTTAGGCTCAGGTGTATGCCAGTAGTTGAATAAATCGATCTAAAGGACAAAAACAACTCATACAAGTCCCACCCAAGAATTATCATCTTCCATTGCTGCTAGATGTGATCAGTGTGCAGTAAGATCAACTGCCAGGCCCATACTAAGTAGACATGAAAGGCTGTTATAGCCTTATAGATTTGAAAGAAGGTCAAAAACATAAAAAAGGAAACCAAGATTCAGTATAACAATGATTGAACACTCTTGGAACAGCAGATTCAAGCCTAGCCCATGTATTGAGTAAATTAAAAAAAAAAAAACAACATTAAAAGCATATTCATGCGTGAATTTATCAATACTATTTCTAAATTAATATAAACATATCTATTTCAATAGGTTATTTTATTTGAAAAGTTCAAGTCCCGAGAACCTGGGCTGGGATTAGGTTTTTATAAATGCTGTCAAATTATGAATGAAGAAACACTAGGGCAACATATTTGATTTCAACCATCATCATCACCACAGTTATCAACACTATCAATGATAAGCAGCTATTTTCTTTCCTTTCTCCAACAGAGCCCACTCTCCGCTTTTCCTCCCCTTCTAAAGCTCTATGCCCCTTCTTTCCTTGTCAATTTCTCATCCAACAAGGTTGAAGGAAGTAGCATGTGGAACTATTTAGCTGAATGATAATTATTAATTCGAGTAACAAATGTTATATTATCTACCGCATTCTCATAATGGCCGACAATTAGCCCTCCCATGTAGATAGTTTTGGTCCCGATGTGGCCTTCCTCCACTTCAAGTCCCCGCTTTTATCTTCCTGTGATTGTTTAACCTTTCTTTTAAAACATCAAAAGCATCCTACAAACCCTTTAAAAGAGCAAAGTAGGGGCAAAGAGATATGGGAAAAGAAAGAGCAGAAAAAATATAAACGAAGTATAAGAAGAACCAAAAATAAATGGATCTTCAAAGGATCCGGTGAAAGAAGGGAAGTAACAAAAAAAGCCCAAAGAAAGAAATGCATAAGCAAGCCATCAATGCTTAAACAAACTCAACCTATCACAAACATATGACAATTCACCAAAATTACTAGTTTCAAACTTGTTTGTAACCTCACAATGGATGTCCCTGCCTTTATCTTCAGTTTTCTACCCTTGGGATGGGTAAGTTCCCAAGACGTTTTACTGGCCTCAAGTCACTTTCCTTGTCTTGAGCCTGGCAAGTAACATTTCCTCGTTGTATATTTGATGTGAAACGTACATGCGATGGAGGAGTTACTTTAAGAAATTAAAGAGATCAATTGAAACTTAATAACCCAAAATAAAATTATCGTTTATAATAAAAGAGTGATCATTAGAATTCGTGGTTTTAACTTGCTTAGGCAAAGATGAGCAAATTTCGGAAACCAAACATATTAAGAAAACGTAAAGTTCAAATTGTAAAACTACGACGGTGAACAAAAATCCACAATTTAATAATAAGAACTTTCACCTTTGGAGACCATACACTCGACTAGTCTAGGCTTTAGCGGAAGAAACGTCTCCACCTTAGAATCGAGGTCGCTTCGAGGAAGGGGGAGCCTTGGATCGTCGCTCTTGGATAGGTGGCCGGAGCATGGAGTTCTTGACAACGTTTTCTTGAAGGTGTACTCAGCGGCCTGGAATGTCCGGACGGTGTTTGAAGACATTCTAATGGGCTGGACAGCAAGAGAGCATGTTCCCGATCTCCTAAACAGCAGTTTTTAGGTGCGGGAAATGCAAAACAGCAGACAGGAGGCGTATGGGCAGCAAGGGGTTGCCTTCTGGAGCTGTCCAGCTAAGGTGGACCTGCAAAAATCTGTTGGGCAGCAAGTTCGCAAGAAGATATCCAATGGAAGGAGAGAGGGAGTACTTGATTTCAATTCTCAGATTTGAAATCTGAAATAAAACTGAGAGTTCATTTGAGAAGGGAGGTATTTGGGCGGTAATTAAGAGGTGATGAGGTGGCAATTAGAGGGAGAAGCAATGGGGTGAGGTGGCCGGCCACATGGAGAGAGAGAGGGCTTGGAGGTTTTAAGTAAGTGGGGACCACAAGTAATTAATCAAAATCTGATTTTAATTTCAGATTTTAATTGTCTCATGTAACTCCCTAATTTAAATAACATGAGGAGGGAATTTGAATTTCAAAAGAGTGTAACCCCCTTAATTAATTCCCAAATTAATTGGCTCAATTAAGAAGGAGAATTCAAATTTCAAATAGCTCCTAATGTCATTAATTGCCTTGCCTGAAGATGGATTTTAATTTGGCAAATACTTGAAACGCCTGGAATTGAATTTCACGGGCTTGGGCAAAGCAGGGCAATCCAGCGGCAAGGGAAAACTGCCAGGGGACGGTGGGCTGAAGTCACGACTGGCTGGCAGGGATTTTGGCTTGCGTGAAATCCAAACAGAGAAATAACTCTCTTGCTTATGTGAATTCAAACAGAGAAGAATCTCTGCTGCTTTCGTGAAATCAAAACAGAGAAGAAACTCTGTTGGCTGCACGGGAGGGCCATGGGTGGCGGCCAGAAGCCTGGAGAGTGACTGGCCGGTGGGAGGGGAGCAACCAAGGTGGTCGGCGGCTTGAGCAGCTCAGGTTAGGCGGCGGCAAATGCAAAGAGAAAGAAGATGGAAATTCCACGGCGATGACGAATACGGAATTACTAACCTCGCCTGTTTACACCTTGATTTTCCACAATATTAGATAACTCGAAAACTAGAACTCACAAAGAGATCTAGTCTTCTCCGGTGAACTAGAACTCACTAAGAGATCTAGTTTCCTCCGGCGAACTCACTAAGAGATCATGGGAGAAGATGAACTCACTAAGAGAACAAGAGTAAAATTTTATTTCATTCCAAAAACTGAAATTACAATGCATGAGGCCTCATATAAATAGGCCAAAATGAAAAATTAAGAAATGACTCAAATGCCCTTCCGGGCTACATAAGCGACTAAATGCCCATAAGGGCAAAAGTGGAAAACATCAAAATAAATACGCTACTACATAAAATGACAAAATACAAGTCATGCTCGTGGTCGTTGATCTCCGGCGTCGAAAATGCTGACGATGTCCTCATTATTCTCCACAGGTGGGAGAAAACTCGACCCCGTCGAGTAAATATCTATGGAGCCCTCGTACACTCTAGAAGATCTGGGTCTAGGCTCTGTAAGCTCGTCCCTGTCAATCCAAGTATCCTCTATCTCCGGTGGCCCAATCCAATGAACTCGGTATCTTCGGCGCCCACTTTCCTTTGGGGAAATGACCTCATCATCTAGTATTGCTTCGACCTTCTCCGCTATAGGTGAGTAGGATAAGTTGGGGAGTGGAGCTAGGCTGGGGGATCTCACCAGGTGGGGTCACACAAGGCTAATTTAAAGTGGATTTTGGGGTTAAGATTCGGGTCCTTCAAAGGCTAATAGGTCTTCTATATTAAATGTAGGATTCATGTTAAGGCCTCAAGAGAGGTCCAGTACGTAGGCATTACTATTCTCCTTTGAGATTTCCTTAAAATGTTCGGTGTTTCGAGCATGCAGCTTCCCGTACCATCACAAAGTCTCCAACTTTGAACTCTTTGGACCATCTTTTGTTATCAGCAATAATTTTAATATGGATGTTATTTTGTTCAATTTTCCTTTTAATTTCGTTGAGTAACTCCTGAAGATGACATGCAGATGCAAATGCAAGAGATCGAGCGTGCAAGAGGATTGTCAAGACTTAAGAGCTTTCAACAGTTTAAAACAACAGACAAAATAGGAAGACAACAGACTACTACACTCACACAACAATACTAACTCACACAAACACGGTGCTAAGACAGATGGACGAGTCACAAAAGGGGTCTAAGGTGTTCGGTCTAAGGGAACTGGTGATGGAGGAGTGATGAAGACATCCTTAGCTACCAGGGTACTTCTATGGGAAGTCTCAGTTAAAGTCGTAGGTAGTCTCCTAGTGGGGGTAGTGTAATTGACCAGATTAATCCAACTAGGACAGAGATGGTTCTCCTCAAGGTAGGGTGAGGCTATAACTGGCAAGAAGTAGGAATCAGGAATAAAATAGGATGATTGGTCCTGACTCACATCCATAAGGGGATATCCCAAAGATTTGTCGGCCGGTATGGGACTTATAAGATGGGGAAAAGTTCCTAGGACATCTGTGGGTGCAACAGTAAGAGAGAAGTCTGGAATGACACACGTAGTCAAATATAAATCCAAAGGAGCAGCTCCAAAGTTAGATTCTAATGAAACAAAAGGAGGCTCATTATTCAAATTAGGCTCAAAGGATTTCAGACTCAAGGTACTGTCTTCCAAAGTAAAATCAGGTTTGGTTTCAATCCTAAGATCCGTAGGTTCCGTTTCACTTGAATCATGTGACAAATTCGATTGACTTACATTCAACTTGAGATTAGCTAAGTCGACATCAGAACTATCCAAAATTAAATCAGAGTCATCCGAATTCATCTCAGTAATTAAATTAGAATCTTCCAATTTTAATTTCATTGTGTTCAAGGTCAGATCAATCTCTTTCGGAATCAAATCAATATTGTCCAGGCAGACCTTATCCAAAGGGATATCGTTAATGATATTAGTCTCAAGAGGGGCTAAGGTCTCGAGGTTAAAAGGTTCTAGACCTCCTAAATCAGGGTTTAAGTCCGGCAGGGGGTCTAATTCCATCACTTCAGTTTCATCCTCAAAGAAGTCTTCGTTATCATTAATATCATTAGCATCCACGAAATGGATGCACTCATTCTCAGGTTCAGGAGATCCCTTCTTTTTAATGCATTCCTTTATTACAATCACACCTGCAGGGTCAAGGAATGGGGAGTCTAAAGATTGAATGGGATGGCTAGAAGTGGGTCCAAGTGGGGAGCTATAAGAGATTGATCTCTCAGAAGACCCAATAGAGGGTCGGCCTTTAAGTTTTGGAGAGGACCTATAGGGTGGGGCAGCAACCCGGATGTTACTAAGGGGTGGGTGGTCTTGACCACAGTAAGGTCTACGGGTTGTCCCAACGAAAGAGGTAGGGTGATGCTCTAGATGACGGACACTAGTAGAGGGTCGGTATTTTAAATTAAGATCTCGCCTCATGTCTGTCCAAGTAGTGTACTCACCGCGAGACTCTTTATGATCTTCCAATCTTGCCCAAAATTGAAGAGCTCGTCCTTTAAGGTGAGACCTAGCAATGCTAACCCGGTAGGATTCAGGGATATGACACGATTCAAAATAGTCATCTAGTTGTCTCGCCCATTCCCTAAAGTGGTAAGGATCCGAGGAACCATCAAAGGTTGGCAGACGATAGGGTGACTCTAAGTGAGGTCGTGGAGGCTTAGGCTCAGGTCTCAGGTGATAAGCTGAGTGGGGCATGTAATTGGAGTGGGGATAGTCAATGGGTTTCTCAGTCATAATTCTAGTCATATTGCCCACTAGGTTAACGATCTCATCTAAACTCTTTTGGAGTCTTATCGGGTCCATGGGTAAGTGTCAAGTGACACCTAAAGACAATTGGGTGCAAGGTGCCACTCTCCTCAACGAGAAAACACCATTTAGACTTGCTATAAGGTGCAGGAAAATACTGGACAGCAAGCTACAAGCAGTGTTTAAGTCACCCGGTGTTTAGGGATGTTGCTAAGGCTTGGGCAGCACCTAAATCAAAGGTTAGACTCACTTAAATGCTGCCAAACAATGCAGAATTTTGTGTGGACAGCAAACTACAGCAGTTGGGAAAACAGGACAGCAAACTAGAATGATGGATGACGTTATCTAAGCAATTTGGGTGGACGGTAGAGTGTGGACAGCAAGTGAATGCTTCCTAAATCTTGCCCAAATGGTTACTAATTGGCGCAGGAATTAAGTGGACAGTAATTTTAGCAAAGAGTTAAGTAACCTAAGTGTTTTGGGTAATGTCTTATGGTGAAGGCAGCACCTAAATAGTGACGAAAAGTTCTCTAAACGATGCCTAACAGTTGCTGGAATGGTGTGGAAAACAGCTACAAACAAAGGTTGAGTTGCCCTAAGCAATTAGTAACAATGTAAGTCCAATAGCTGCACTCACACTCTAGCTAGGATGACTTAAATGCCAATGTATGGGTGCAGGAAATGCAATTTCAGCAGTGAAAAAACAGTGACAATGTCCTATCTACGCATTGATATGCATGCAAATTTCAAACCACAATGAGAAACTAGACCCTAGGATGCATCTAGCACAAGTAAAGCATGCTAGCCATGCTCTGATACCAAGATGATGTGAAACGTACATGCGATGGAGGAGTTACTTTAAGAAATTAAAGAGATCAATTGAAACTTAATAACCCAAAATAAAATTATCGTTTATAATAAAAGAGTGATCATTAGAATTCGTGGTTTTAACTTGCTTAGGCAAAGATGAGCAAATTTCGGAAACCAAACATATTAAGAAAACGCAAAGTTCAAATTGTAAAACTACGACGGTGAACAAAAATCCACAATTTAATAATAAGAACTTTCACCTTTGGAGACCATACACTCGACTAGTCTAGGCTTTAGCGGAAGAAACGTCTCCACCTTAGAATCGAGGTCGCTTCGAGGAAGGGGGAGCCTTGGATCGTCGCTCTTGGATAGGTGGCCGGAGCATGGAGTTCTTGACAACGTTTTCTTGAAGGTGTACTCAGCGGCCTGGAATGTCCGGACGGTGTCTGAAGACATTCTAATGGGCTGGACAGCAAGAGAGCATGTTCCCGATCTCCTAAACAGCAGTTTTTAGGTGCGGGAAATGCAAAACAGCAGACAGGAGGCGTATGGGCAGCAAGGGGTTGCCTTCTGGAGCTGTCCAGCTAAGGTGGACCTGCAAAAAAATCTGTTGGGCAGCAAGTTCGCAAGAAGATATCCAATGGAAGGAGAGAGGGAGTACTTGATTTCAATTCTCAGATTTGAAATCTGAAATAAAACTGAGAGTTCATTTGAGAAGGGGGGTATTTGGGCGGTAATTAAGAGGTGATGAGGTGGCAATTAGAGGGAGAAGCAATGGGGTGAGGTGGCCGGCCACATGGAGAGAGAGAGGGCTTGGAGGTTTTAAGTAAGTGGGGACCACAAGTAATTAATCAAAATCTGATTTTAATTTCAGATTTTAATTGTCTCATGTAACTCCCTAATTTAAATAACATGAGGGAATTTGAATTTCAAAAGAGTGTAACCCCCTTAATTAATTCCCAAATTAATTGGCTCAATTAAGAAGGCGAATTCAAATTTCAAATAGCTCCTAATGTCAATAATTGCCTTGCCTGAAGATGGATTTTAATTTGGCAAATACTTGAAACGCCTGGAATTGAATTTCACGGGCTTGGGGCAAAGCAGGGCAATCCAGCGGCAAGGGAAAACTGCCAGGGGACGGTGGGCTGAAGTCACGACTGGCTGGCAGGGATTTTGGCTTGCGTGAAATCCAAACAGAGAAATAACTCTCTTGCTTATGTAAATTCAAACAGAGAAGAATCTCTGCTGCTTTCGTGAAATCAAAACAGAGAAGAAACTCTGTTGGCTGCACGGGAGGGCCATGGGTGGCGGCCAGAAGCCTGGAGAGTGACTGGCCGGTGGGAGGGGAGCAGCCAAGGTGGTCGGCGGCTTGAGCAGCTCAGGTTAGGCGGCGGCAAATGCAAAGAGAAAGAAGATGGAAATTCCACGGCGATGACGAATACGGAATTACTAACCTCGCCTGTTTACACCTTGATTTTCCACAATATTAGATAACTCGAAAACTAGAACTCACAAAGAGATCTAGTCTTCTCCGGTGAACTAGAACTCACTAAGAGATCTAGTTTCCTCCGGCGAACTCACTAAGAGATCGTGGGAGAAGATGAACTCACTAAGAGAACAAGAGTAAAATTTTATTTCATTCCAAAAACTGAAATTACAATGCATGAGGCCTCATATAAATAGGCCAAAATGAAAAATTAAGAAATGACTCAAATGCCCTTCCGGGCTACATAAGCGACTAAATGCCCATAAGGGCAAAAGTGGAAAAACATCAAAATAAATACGCTACTACATAAAATGACAAAATACAAGTCATGCTCGTGGCCGTCGATCTCCGGCGTCGAAAATGCTGACGATGTCCTCATCAATATTCCTTACATCAATTTTACTGGCCTCAAGCACTTTCCTTCTCTTGAGCTTGGCAAGTAAGTAACATTTCCTTATTGTAAATTCCTTACATCAATTTTCTTGGCAAGTAGCATTTCCTTTTTGTATATTCCTTCCATCAAATTTCTTCGCTCAATCAACCATCAGCTTAGCTTCTACTTAGAAATTGCTGCCGATGAGAAATCATGACCTTTTAGAATCTCATGGTTAGTACACAAAAACTCTAGGAAGGAGGAATGATGCGGCACACTTTAGCATGGGAGGTCTACTGGACAACTTACCCTTATAACAAATTTTTGGCTCTAGCGACTACCTTATTTTCTATTTCCTGCATTATAGTACTAATATACCTTTTTAGCTGTTATGCTCTTTTAGTACAGCCACAGGAGGATACAAATTGAAGAGGCAAAGGAAATGTAGACAACTTTTTACAAAACAAATCAATACTACATACACCTTACTATCTCTTCTTCCCTGTCCTTCCGACCCTCTCTCTCTCTTGTTTTTGTTTTGCTAATGCTCTTTTCAGGTTCCAGTCGTTGATCCCTCCGGCATCCTTTCCGATCGACGGTCGACGCTGCATCAGCTAATTGGCATCAGAGCCAAACGATTGGAAAGAGAGAATGACCGAACGCAGCAAGGAACCAGCCTTCGACGAGGTCCCGAGCTTAGAAAATTTGTGGGCAAACCAAAACAACCTCCGTAGTCAGCTAGAGGCATTGGCTGCGGATGTACAGAGGTTGACTATAGAAATTCGCCGCGAGTTTAATCTCAATAGGGTGAGACCACCCCAACTTACTCCACCGCGGAACGATCTTCCGACTCACCGCACAATGCCGCGAAGAGGAGTAACTATAGGCCGATAGCCCAAGCCACTACCCACATTTCAGCAAGAAATGACGAATTCAGAGGAGGAGACGGTAATGCATTCGGGAACGGAGTTTGTAGAATCTGAAGGAGAAGACGGCACACACCGATATCCTCCGGAGATTCAGAGGTACCGTCGGCCCGCAATGCAGCAGCAGAGACCATGTGAATTTAAGGTTAAATTGGATGTTCCCTTCTTTGACGGTCATTTACATATTGAAGACTATCTCGACTGGGAGAAGGAAGTAGAGAATTTGTTCGATTACATGGAGATTGAACCCGACAGACATGTAAAATACGTGGCCTGTCATTTGCGTTGTGGTGCGAGTGCTTGGTGGGATCAAGTCCTTCAGATTCGTCAAAGAGAAGGCAAGGGAAGGGTTCGCAATTGGAATCGGATGAAGCAACTGCTCCGGGCCCAATTCCTACCTACAGATTTTGAGCAGATACTTTACATACGGTATCAGCATTGTGTGCAGGGGAATAGATCTGTCAGTGAATATACGGAGGAATTCAATCGGTTGAGCGCCCGAAACAACTTGAATGAGTCCACTAATCAATTGGTCGCGCGGTATATTGGCGGTCTCAAAGACAGCATACATAATAAGTTGGAACTAAACGCGGTTTGGTCTATGGCACAAGCTGTCAATTTCGCATTCAAGGTAGAAATGCAGCAGAGCATACAGTTAAAGGTGTCTACCGCTAGACATCAATGGCAGGACCCGACGGCAGGGTCCAGTAAATTCACCCCACAATCAGCACGAACCCAGCAACTGCCTCTCTTACCTACACCTCCAGCGCCTGCTGCCAATTCGGGAGCCGAACCAAAACAGCTGAGCAAACCACGGCCCCCAGGTAAAGAAAATCCTTACGCTATGCCTTCTACGCTTAAGTGCTTTCGTTGTTTTCAGCCCGGACACAAGTCAAATGAATGTCCACAACGACCACAAGCTCACCTGGCCGACGGCTCCGAAGGAGGGGAACCCTGCGAGGCTGAAATTGATGGAGATCCGGAAACAGATGATGTGGTAGCTGACGACGGCGAACCTTTGGTGTGCATTTTAGAGAAATTGTTGCTGGCACCTAGGCAGAACTCACCATCCCAACGTCACGCTCTTTTTCGGACAAGATGCACCATAAACGGGAAGGTTTGTGACCTTCTAGTTGACAGTGGGTGTACTGAAAATGTAATTTCACGGTCAATCATTCAAAGTCTACAGCTGAAGACAACCAAGAATTCAAATCCTTACAAGATAACTTGGGTCAAAAGGGGAATTGATATTGCGGTCAAAGACTCTTGCAGAGTGACTTTTTGTATAGGCAAACAATACGTTTGCGAAGTGGTCTACGATGTCCTAGACATGGACGTCTGCCACCTTATTTTGAGGAGGCCTTGGCAATTTGACGCGGGCGCCGTCTACGATTGCCGAGCCAACATATACACTCTTGAATGGAAAGGAAGACGTCTCCGTCTGTTACCCCATTGTGCTGACAACATAAGTGCTAAAACTAGCTCATCTAAACAAGCAGCCATGCACCTAGTCACGGGCCGCAACTTGGTGCAATGCTGGCGGGAACCGTCTCCCCTGTTCGCCCTTCTACTCACAGAGCCTAGCACAGGCCCCAAGCAGATGAGTATCAATAAAGAGATCGGCCAGCTTCTACAGCATTACCAGGATTTGACGCAGGATGAATTGCACGCCGAACTGCCCCCGTTGAGGAATATCCAGCACTGTATAGACTTGTCACCCAGGTCCAGTTTGCCCAACTTACCGCACTACCGCTTGAATCCTAAGGAGAAGCAAATTTTGCAAGGATTGATCGATGACTTGCTTGAGAAACAGTCAATCCAACCGAGTATAAGCCCCTGCGCCGTACCGGCTCTACTCGTTCCGAAGAAGGATGGGAGTTGGCAGATGTGCGTCGACAGTCGCGCAATCAATAAGATAATGATCAAGTACAGATTCTCGGTGCCTCGCATTGAAGAATTGATGGATCAATTATCGGGCTCTTCTATATTCTCTAAGTTGGATCTCCGGAGCGACTACCATCAAATCCGTATTCGTCCAGGCGACGAGTGGAAGACGGCGTTTAAAACGCCGCAAGGGCTATACGAATGGAAGGTCATGCCATTTGGATTGTGCGATGCACCGCCGACCTTCATGAGGATGATGAATGAAATTCTAAAGCCATTTATGGGGAAATTCTGCATTGTATATTTTGACGACATACTCGTTTATACTACAACTTGGAAGAATCACATAAGTCATTTGGCAGCTCTATTTGAAGTATTGAAGAAGCAGCGGTTGTTCCTCAACCTACCAAAATGTGAACTAGGCGTCTCCCAAGTGTATTTCCTGGGATTCATTGTTTCGGCAGAAGGCATGCAAATGGACCCGAAGAAAATAGAAGCCATCACCGAATGGCCGGTACCTCAAACTTTTACGGAGATCAGGAGTTTTCACGGCTTGGCGAACTTCTACCGTAAGTTTATCAAAAACTTTAGCCTCATCATGGCGCCCATTACAGATTCCCTCAAATCTAAGGTTTTCACTTGGGCCGAGCAGCAACAACAAGCCTTTGAGCAGATCAAGAGTTCCATCATTTCGGCCCCCGTCTTGGCGCTACCAGATTTTGACAAGCCCTTTACTATTGATACGGACGCCTCGGCTAATGGGGTTGGTGCTGTGCTCTCCCAAACCGATAAAACCATAGCCTTTTTCAGTGAAAAACTGTCCCCGACGCGGCAGAAATGGGCAGCTTACGAGCAGGAACTCTATGCCATTGTCCAGGCCTTAAAGCAATGTGAACAATATTTACTACACCAAGACTTCATCCTCTGTAGCGACAACAAGGCACTCTCATATATCAATAGCCAAAAGAACATTAATCGAATGCATGCTCGCTGGATAATGTTCTTACAACGGTTTTCTTTTACAATCAAGCACAAACCCGGCGTCAACAACCGTGTGGCTGACGCTTTGAGCCGAAAACGCAGTTTGCTGATCCAGATGCAAACTCAAATTACCAGTCTCGAATGCCTCCGAGACCTATACGATGAAGATCCGGAATTTGGTAGTATTTGGAAGCAATGTCAGGCAGAGCAACAACTAGAGGATTACTCCATACGCCATGGCTATTTGTTCACAAAAAAAACCTGCTGTGCATACCGGTCTCCTCATGGCGACAACAACTGATCCGAGAGGCACATGGAGGAGCTCTTACAGCACACGCAGGGAGAGATAACACGCTTCGCCAGCTGCAGGGTCGTTTTTTCTGGCCGCGACTGCGAAGGGATGTACTTCGTTTTGTTGACAGTTGCCCAATATGTCAAATGTATAAAAGCGGAGCTCAAAACACGGGTCTATACATGCCCCTCCTTGTTCCAGACTCCATCTGGGAAGACTTAAGTTTAGACTTTGTATTGGGTCTGCCGAGGACTAAAAGGGGAAACGATTCGATAATGGTGGTCGTTGGCAGATTTTCGAAGATGGCACACTTCGTCTCCTGTAAGAAGACCTCTAATGCCATGAACATTGCTCAACTATTCTTCACTGAAGTTGTCCGACTACATGGAATTCCCCGCAGTCTGACGTCCGATCGCGACGTCAAGTTTATCAACCACTTCTGGCGTGAATTATGGAAGCGATTGGGGACCGAGATTCGTCTCAGCTCGGCTTACCATCCACAGTCGGATGGCCAAACGGAGGTGGTCAATCGCACTTTGGGTACTATGCTAAGGTGCTTGGTACAAGAACACCCGAGACAATGGGAGGAGAACTTAAGCAAAGCCGAATTTGCTTACAACTCAATGACCAAACGCACCACAGGTAAAACTCCGTTTAGCATTGTTTAAACTAAATCTCCTAACATCGCACTTGATATTGCAATTCTTCCCAAGTGCAATCTGGCCACTGCGACTTCATTTGCCGATAATTACTCTCAAATGCTTGCCGATGTCCGTCAACAAATCATCACTTCCAATGTCAAATATAAAGAAGCCGCAGACAGACAACGCAGGCCACGTTTATTCTCTGTGGCGATCTAGTTTGGGTCCGCTTGCGTCGCGAACGATTCACCCCCGGAACGTATTCTAAGCTCTCTCACCGCAAAATTGGACCCGTGCCCATCATTACAAAGATAAACGACAATGCCTATATTGTTGCTTTACCACCTGATTGCCACACCTCACCAACCTTTAACGTTTCTCGAGCTCTTCCAATCCAGGGGAGGACTGATGCGGCACACTTTAGCATGGGAGGTCTACTGGACAACTTACCCTTATAACAAACTTTTGGCTCTAGCCACTACCTTATTTTTTATTTCCTGCATTATAGTACTAATATATCTTTTTAGCTGTTATGCTCATTTAGTACAGCCACAGGAGGATACAAATAGAAGAGGCAAAGGAAATGTAGACATCTTTTTACAAAACAAATCAATACTACATACACCTAACTATCTCTTCTTCCCTGTCCTTCCGACCCTCTCTCTCTTGTTTTTGTTTTGCTAATGCTCTTTTCAGGTTCCAGTCGTTGATCCCTCCGGCATCCTTTCCGATCGACAGTCGACGCTGCATCAAGGAACCCAAGGATAACCATGATTAACATATGATACGCTAACTGGAGTATAAGGTTTGAGTGTCTAAAATCTAGACTTGAGTGGTAAAAGGCCTGCATGAAGAAACGTGTCACTGACAAATTGCCAAGAACTAGGCCAACGCATTGTCCATGTCCTTGAGGTGCCTTTCCATTGAAAACACGAAATCTTGACGTATGAAACATCTTAAGAGGTAAAATACAAGCTAATGGAAAAGCCTTCTAATAATGCTTGCCTTAGTACTTCTAAGTAGGAAATGAAACTTAAATAAAAATTGGTAATATGAGCATTTGAGGGAGGGGCTATATAAAAGGCTAATTGATGCATGGCTTTCAAGTAGAGCCTACAAAAAAGTAGGAGAGCTAATATAAAAAGAATAAGTAATCAATGCATTGCAAAATTGTTCAATAAGCAAGAACGATTCTTTATGTTGAGATTAATTTGTGAGCATACATGATATTGAGCTCATGGATAGAGAATACAAGCATAACAAGTTTAGCTGTTAAGCATTCCTCGAGTCAACAAAAATATGGAAAACACTCAACACGTATCTTAACAAGTATAAGGCAATGGGTATCATAGGATATTCATTGATTTAAAATTAATGCATAAATGAAGATATAAAGCATTGTTGAACTCTTCATTTAACTTGAAAGAGTATCATCAAACTTATGTTCATGCATCATAGGATGTTCATTCATTTAAAATGAATGCATAAATAAATAGATGAGCATTGACAAACGTTTCATTAAACTTAAAAGAGTATCATTAAAATTATCCACATTCAACAAGGTTGTGAAATGTTGTTATCTTGGTTTGGTGTGAGTAAATTTTAAAAATCACATCATTATAGATTACCATCTTAACTATCACTATGCTGGTAACCCCAAGCATTCAAACCAAGAATATAATATATGATTTACCCATAAAAACTAAAATAAGCAGTTAAAAAACTTGATAAAAGAAGATATACCTTCGCGAAACTCCATATGCATTAGCAATGTACTGACAAGTATCAATGGAATCCTCATGCTGTGGCCCAAAAGAGGCTTCCAAGATGTCCTTAGCCAGTAAAAGCATCTGTATGGCTGACTGAACCTTGTCCGTCTCCAAATATGCCTGCCCTAAATGTTTATAAGCAAATCCCAAGCCAAAATGCTTTGGCCCAAAGCTATTCTTCAGCTTGGTTATCGCACTCTCCAAAGATGGTACAGCATGCTGGACTCTACCTGTCAAGAGAAGCAGCCAACCTATCCTTGCAAAAATGCTCCCCATCAGGTATTGCTCTTGTGGAAATTTTTCAAGCAATGCAAGTGTTCTCTTCATTAGAGATAAAGCAGTCTCAAACTCATTCATCATCTCATACAACATAGAAATCTCCAATAATGCCTCAGCAACTTTTTCGGATGATGAATCCATCTTATTCAGGATATCACAAGACATATCCAAACAACCTTTTGAGTCTCCAAACCTCTCTTGAAAGAACAAAGCTTTTGCCATAGATACAAAAGCAAAAGCTCTGGTCTCACTCTCTTTTCCCACCTTTTGAATCACCCCCTTGAGAGTACTCATTGCCTCACCTAATCTACCAAGGTTAACCTTTATGTTAGCTGCTTCAATCTCCATGTTGAGAAGCTCAGTTTCCAGATTCAAACTCAACAAGATCCGTTGACACAGCTCATTCTGCACCAAAGCTTCTTCATTTTCCCCGAGCCCAACATGAATGGCCCCCAGAAGCTGCCTAATCTTAACAACTTCCTCACAATTCTTGCCTATTTTTGCCTCAAAGATCCCCAATGCCTTCAAGCACAACGGTCGTGCCTCACCAAACTCCAAAACCCCAGTATATGCCTCAGCCACATCTTTACAGGCTGAAGCTAACAACAGACTATCAGGCTCTAGAACCAACAGGCGCATCTGCAAAGACCTTCGGAGATTAATCAAAGCATCCCACCTCCGACCCATTGCATTCTTCGTGTTTGCAAGCTCAAGTTGAATAGAAATTTTCTCAGAATCAAACTCTTTACCACTAAATCCTTCTTCTTCCAAGCTATCCAGAATTTGGCATGCAGTTTCCAAAGACTCCAAGCTCTCATCAAATCTCTTCATCTTGCAGCTTATTGAGCCAACAAGGCGCAAAGCTTTCACCAATGGAATAGATCCTCCCCGATCATTTCTTCCCAATATCTCCAAAGCCCTAATGACAAAGCTCAGGGCCTTCTCTAACTCCTTGGACCCTTTTGAGAGCAAAATCTCTCCCACCTTCAGACAAGTTAAGCCAAGCCTCTGATCATTGTCACTAAGAGTGGCCTCCAATGCCTTGAAGGTAATCAAAAGCTCCTCAGTGTTGTTGGAAAAGTCGAGGGCATCTTCAAGGTCAGGTTGTTGGCTCTGAGGTGATAGAATATGAGAAAAGTGGGCAGGAGTTGTTTGGATAGCTCGGTGGAAAAGGCATGGTTGGTAATGGACATGTCTAGGATTTTGGGTGACAAAAAAATGGAATTTTGCATGTGTAAAATATATTTGAGGTGAGTGCTTGGGGTAGATTGGTTTGAGTGGAAAGGAAATATGACATTTCTCGAGAAGGATTTGGAGAATTTAAGTTTGGATAGCTGAGAGGGTACAAAGCCTCTTCTCATGGCAGTTTGAAACAGAAGCACTAAGTATTTGGTGGCACTATTGCGAGGAAACTATTGTGGTTTAAAGCAACTACGGCTAAAACTATTGTAAGATATGTTGATGAGCAAAGCTGAAGGTTGTTTAGCAAAAACTAAAGACAAGATTTTCATGTGAAGTGTTATGACAATGCTAACTACTTGGGTGGAATTATTATGGGCCATTATGACCAAAAATGAAATACTTCTGCAAATTCATACACAGAGTATTAGGGATGCAATAAAATAAAGTTCAATACAAGCAAAGTATATTATTTAAAAGCATTTAATTCAAATTCACAAAACACTAAAAATTAAATAAAACAAATAAATATCACTAAGAACTCAATGAGTGTCATGCAATAGAGAAGAATTGCAAGGCTACCATATGCCGCAAATTTTGAATAGAGGATGGCAAGAATGACTCATAGGAATGAATTTGAAGATCCACTCGAGTGGAGCTGCCAACAAGAACTTTTGCTTTTGTTGTGTGGAGAAGAAGACTTTCTGGATACAGAGCATTGACTTCTACTCCACCAGCTGATGAGACTTATTATCTTGTCAATGAGGAACCAACTTCAACTTTCATCAAGAAGAAAGATGGGCTAAGAAGACAAAGTCGTAGTTGACAAATGAGTTTTCAAGGGAGAATGCTTAGGCAAAGCCCCCATCAAAGTTCAAAATCCCTCACTTAGATTCGTACAAAGAAAACTACATATAATAATAATATTTCAGAAAATACAACTTTACCTTCTTTCTCGGTTTTTATCGCTAGAGCTGAAAAGGAATACTAATTATCCAATACTTTAGATGAAGTAGCGATTTCTCAAATCTCACCCTTTATTTTCATATTTTCAATTGACTCTCTTCTTCACATTCTTCTTTCAGAAGAAGCTTATTCCTTGCATTTCAAAATAATCTCGCTATGAAATCATCTTTGGAGATATTGATTTTATCCTTTTGAACCTCCATTCCTTATAAGAAAGAGAAGTTGAAAAGCTTAAGAAGAAGTGAAGCAAAAATTAAAAGAGCTTTCAAATGAAAATATCAATCTTATATTTATAATCTAAGTATCAGCTGATGTGGATAAAAGGACAATGAAGAAGTCAAAATCAAATTAATTGGCCAATATTCAACATTAAATTAAAATTTATGAAGTTTTATGATTAATTAGCAAAAAATAATTTTATATTATTTTATCCTTTTCGTAATAAGCTTTAAAATATATAAAAGAATCAAAAAATCAAATGTAAAACCCATTATCCAAAAAATTGAATTCGAATCAAGTTTGACTAGTTCAAGTTAAGTCAACACAATCGCAGATCAAAAGCAATTTGCCAAGTTTATAAATAAATTTTCCTCAACCGGACGACTATGACCTATGAATTCGTCCCAAGCAGGTAAGTATGACCTATCAAGTCAGCCCTAGCAATTCTTCATATGAACAACTTTTTTTTATTTGGGAAACTATTAATCAATCTACTCATGCATGCCAAGTCAGGGACTTCCTACTAGATAGACATAAGACTTCCACAAGTCAGATATTCTTGCGACTTAGCAGTCATATTTCATTATGGGAAATTAGAATACACAACTCTTTTATTTTTTTTTATATTTTGTATAGCCATTTATGCGCCAACTCAAATCTATAAACAGGGGATCAATGGGAGAGATCAATTTATGAAATTTTTTTGTGTTCGAGTCTACTTCAATGACATCTCAAAGCTTCTCACTTTAAAATTCTCTTTCTCTCTTTATTTCATTGCTCTATTTTCACTAAATACTCTCAATAAAATTTCGTGTGATCCACAAACAATTTTGGATTCAATAGTTAGGGTGTTCTTGAAGTAGCATCTATTGAGAAAAAAATGTGAGTACCAAGAACATAAGACACACCAAAGTGAAGCCAATGGATATGTTCATAGAAGTATACGTTTGGAAATAAATTTTAAGTGGGAAGATAGAATCAAACTCACACGTATAGGAAAGAAAGGAAAGGATGAAAAAAACTTGGCTAAAAATGGTGAATAAAGACCTACAAAACTAAAATTATCACCAAATGCAATACTCAACAAAAATGAATGGAGGAGGACTTATAAATCCGTTCACGATTAGTTGGGCAAAGGTTCAATGATGTTGATGATCATGACGACATTAAGGGATCACCATATAGGAATCGCCATATGAGAAGAACTCATTGGTGGTCTAAAAATGTTCAGTTACTGAACCCAATTGTTCTTTCCCAATCACTAATACAAAGGGAGAAAAATTAACACGCTTAAATTTATGAATAATACGAATTTCAAATATTAGAAACAATTCAACAAAATAAGTGAATGAATCGCGAACTCATTTATCAAAACATGCGCATAAATCAAAAATCAAATTAGCAAAAAAGAAATCCATAAAAAAAGGATTAAAAATATATTATCACTCGTGTAGCATGTAAAGGAGTGGAAAAAAAACACTCACTAGAAATGATCGGTTCGATCCTTCACAAGCCAATTTACCAAAACAATAAAAATTTCAATGAACTCATCATGAGTATTGATTGTAATCAAAACTTGATATTCTAGTGGTCGACGAAGCAGAGTTCACATGGAGACAACCCACACCCATTGTCGTCGAGCCTGTGCAAGAGCAGCTAGCGCGGGCACTGCAAATTTGCTGCTTAGGAGAGCGAGAAGATTAACACAGAGCTAAACTTATATGTAAGACCGGAGAAACCTTGGATTGCTCGATGCAATTTGATGAGGGTTTCTGATAGGAAGTGCTTGTATTCACAAGCAACCTATCCAAAATCGGCGAACCAACAGCAGCCAAATGGCTGTCCACAGTAGGAAAACAGCAGAAATCTGCTGTTTACAGCAGAAAAACAGCACTTGTCCGGTAAAATCTGAGAGAAAACTCAAAGGAAAGCTTGTATTTCACTAGTAGATGAATAAAAAACAGCAAGATACAATTGATCCTCAATTCTAGAGGAGGATCGATCTCTCCCAAATCTCTAGACGCCACTAGAGCCCAAAGAAAACCTAAATCTACGAGATCTCAAATTTCAGCCAAATTCAAGATCCTCAAACCCTAGCAAAAATCAACTATTTAATGCATACAAATCAAAAGGAATTCCCTAAACAGTCCCTACATTCAAATTTCTCTCTAAAACCCCCCAAAAATCCTTCCTAAAATGCTCTGTTTGAGCTGTCGGCCCGCCCGATCTCCGCAGGAGGCGGAGATCACGCGACATTTCGCGTCTGAGCCGGTCCCGTGCAGACCGGCTGGACCGGTCCAGTGGACCGGTCTAACAATACTCCCCTCCCAAAGATCCACCTTGTCCGCAAGGTGGAAAGACGACACCCTTCATTCCTTCTTCATCACAAACAATAAGAACTTGAAGAGTTCGGTCCTTACACATGTGCCCCGACGTATACCTCTCGTCACATCTAAAACAAAGCCCTTTTGCCCTCTTCTCCTGTAATTCTGTCTCAGTGAGCTTCTTGAAGTTATCCCCACTCCCTCCTCCTATTGGCTTCTCCCTGGTGATCTCATTATTGTTGACTGATGCAGGCCCCTTTTGTGCTAAAAGAGTGGTCGTAGTCTTGTAAGAGCCTCCAGAGTTGTTGCTCCTAGCTCCCTTCTCCAGGTTATTCTGATTTTCTACCAGTTGTGCCAACTTCATTGCCTCCTCCAAGTCACTAGGCATCAGAACTTTAACTGCCGCTCGGATCTCTACCTTCAACCCCTTCATGAAATTCCCCTCCAATACGCTATCTGATAATCGCTCCACCCTACTAGCCAGGTGCTCGAACCGATCACGGTAGTCTTCTACTGATCCCTCCTGCACCAGAGCAAAGAACTGCTCGTAGAAATCTCCTCCCCGGTCGGTTTGGAAACGTTCTATTATGCAGCTTTTGAATTCCCTCCAGTTCCTAATAGGCTCCCTCCTGTCACGCCACTGATACCATGCCAAAGCATTTCCTTCCAAACACAATCCTGCCGCCGTCAGCTTCTCATCCTCTGTCAACCCATTGACCGCAAAGTAACGCTCCACTTTGAAGATCCAGCCATGGCCGTCTTCCCCCTCGAAAACGGGCATCTTCAATTTCCTCACCTTGGGATCTCCCCGGTATCCTCCATAGCCTCCCATTCCCCTCAGAGGAAGCGTTCCCCAATTGTCCCGATCGTCCCTCCGACGAATATACTCTAACCCCTCTTCATACTCACCTCTCCTCCCTTCAACCTCATCACCTCGACGCTGAATACCTTCAAATTCAGCACCTCGACGATGACGTTCCTCCCTTCTTCCTTCAAAATCTCCCCCTCGACGCTGAATTCTTTCGAATTCAGCACCTCGGCGATGAGATCCCTCTCTCCTCCCACCAAAATCACCCTCCCTTCTGTCATATCCCATACTCATCTCTTCCCTCGAAAGAGGCTCTAGAGGAGGCCTGTCGTTCTCTTCCTCTAGGATCTCCACCTCCACATTTCTCCTCCCCCGCAAGGGGTTCGGATTTCCTCCCATGCCATGGCCGTCGGCGATCTCTCTTATTTCCGATGTCGCCGGATTGGTTTTCATCTCAAGTAGTTTCTTCAACATTTCCTCCATTGCGGTGAACTTCCCCTCCAACCTTTCATTGTTGGAGGTGATTTGATTTTGAAGGTTGAAGAATCTTTCTTCCAAATCGGCTTTCAATTGGCCGACTTCGCCTTCCAAGATGTCAACCTTCTTTCCGGCCATCTTTCTTCCCAATGGATCTCAAAAATATCACTTCTGGAAGCCAAAAGCTCGCTGAAAAATTAGGATTTCAGCCGCCTAAGGTCCCAAAAACGATGCTCTGATACCAATTTGATAGGAAGTGCTTGTATTCACAAGCAACCTATCCAAAATCGGCGAACCAACAGCAGCCAAATGGCTGTCCACAGCAGGAAAACAGCAGAAATCTGCTGTTTACAGCAGAAAAATAGCACTTGTCCGGTAAAATCTGAGAGAAAACTCAAAGGAAAGCTTGTATTTCACTAGTAGATGAATAAAAAAAAGCAAGATACAATTGATCCTCAATTCGAGAGGAGGATCGATCTCTCCCAAATCTCTAGACGCCGCTAGAGCCCAAAGAAAACCTAAATCTACGAGATCTCAAATTTCAGCCAAATTCAAGATCCCCAAATCCTAGCAAAAATCAACTATTTAATGCATACAAATCAAAAGGAATTCCCTAAACAGTCCCTACATTCAAATTTCTCTCTAAAACCCCCCAAAAATCCTTCCTAAAATGCTCCGTTTGAGCTGTCGGCCCGCCCGATCTCCGCAGGAGGCGGAGATCACGCGACATTTTGCGTCTTAGCCGGTCCCGTGCGGACCGGCTGGGCCGGTCCAGTGGACCGGTCTAACAGTTTCCTCAGCTGCAGGGGCAATTTGGCACCAAGAGGGATTTAACTTTAGTGGGATTTAGTAAATCCTGGAAATTTGAATTTAGTAAATCTTGAGGATGTTAAATCTTGAAAACTGTTTGGTATGACAAATTTTAAATCATCTTAAATCCTGAAAACTGTTTGGTATGACAGATGTTAATTCCTGTTAAATTTTAAGAAACTATTTGGTTACATATTTCAAGAATTTTGGCGGCTAGGAATTTAAATGTTAAGAATATAATTATAAATACAAGATAATTGCATAAAACAAAAAAATTCAACTTGAATTCATATACTATAACTGAAAAATCAATAAAGAGCACATGACAAATTAATATTGACTAGTTAATTATTTTTTGAAAATATAAATTACTTCACTAATACTCATACTAATGATTTAATTAATTAGTTAAAAGTTAAACTAATCTAATGACAATTATACTACTAATAGCTATCATAATCAATAAATTATAAATATTAATTAAACTAATTTAATGATAATTATACTGCTAATTATTCAATTAAATAAAATTAGATTGTTTGATTATACTGCTAATAATACTACTAATTATTTAGGCCTGGCTCTGCCGTGCCTCCACTAAAGCTTCAGTTCTCCAACATCTTCATCCAAGATAACCCATATATTCATTAAATACCCCTAGTTCGTAATTCCCCGCACACACTCCAGAGTAAAGAAGAACGAAAACAATTATCCAGACCAATATCATCGAATTCATTCCAAACAAACAGATATTAGAGCTTACCCTATCCTTTCACTTCCCCTCTAATGATCCAAAGATTGTTGTAATCAGCCAAACAGTGAGCACTGGTTCAAGTATAAGGCAATGATCATTAAATAATGTTCTCTGATATTTGTTCCAGAGAATTCAGGAGATAATATTGTGTTAAGAAATCGAGAGAGAGAGAGAGAGAGAGAGAGAGAGAGAGAGAGAGAGAGGGAGAGACGCAAAGGTTATAAATTACCCGAGAAGAACGGCGGATTCCAGATGGGAGAAGAGAACTTCAGAAAACTAATGTATTGCTTTTCGGTTGTGGGAATATGTGGGAGAGAGTGCCTTTTGGGGGCAACGAGAAGCAACGGAAGAAGCCGCCGCGAGGAGAAACCGCAGCGAGGTGAAGAAGAAGCGACAACTATGTAAACCCGGAAGCGACGAGATGCAACAGAAAGGGAGATCTGGCCGCAAGGAGACTTTACAACGAGGGAGATCCGGCAGCGAGGACAAGCGGCAAGCTCTTAAATGCTTCACGACGGGAGCTTGCTCGCGCGCAAGCTCTTAATCCGGTTGCCTGTGAATTCGTAAATCCGCCGAACCGAGGGTTTTAGCAAATCCTCGATAGTCGATACCAAACAGTAAATTTTAATGTTTTATGGGGCCGGACTTAGCTATGAAATCATAATTATCAATTATAATTATAATTACACTAATGAAATCATAATTATCATAAAAAATATCACAGTTATATGTTAAATAAAAAAAGGCTTAAATTAATGTATTCAAAATCAATTTATTTGATTAAATTTTACCAATACAAATAAATTAGTAAAAGTATAGTTAAAATTAGATAATATAATTTGTTTTTTTCTTCTTAAGTTTAGGAATATCAATAAATGATTTGACTTTTAAACTCGATCCGAATCCGACTTAAGAATCAAGATTTTGGTTGAATTTTCTAACCTATTTTTTAAATTGGTAGAGTTCGAGTAGACCTAGTGAGGGGATTGTGACTTTGGGTGATCAAGTCATTAATAAGAGTATACGCTTTAGATATCTTGGATCTATTGTTCAGAGTGATGGTGAAATAGATGAGGATATTATCAGCAGAATTCAAGTTGGATGGTTGAAGCGGAGGAATGCATCAAGCTTGTTATGTGATAGAAATGTACTCCTCAAACTTAAGGGAAAATTCTATAAGATGGTAGTGAGGCCTGCAATGCTTTATGGTGCCGAATGTTGGCCATTAAAAGAGAAGCATAATGCTAAGTTAAGTGTGGCAGAGATGATGATGCTCAGGTGGATGAGTGGCTTTACCCTTAGAGATAGGATACGAAATGAGCATATACGTGAAAAGGTTGGAGTAGCTCTAGTAGAAGATAAGATTAGAGATAGTTGCCTTAGATGGTTTGGTCACATAAAACGGAGGCCTTCCGATGACCCGGTTAGGAGAGTAGAGGTATTAGATTTGACTTATGTTAAGAAAGGTAGGGGTAGACCTAAAAAGACTTGGTTAGAAAATATTAGGAATGACCTTTCTTTATTAGATTTAAGCGAGAATTTGACTTTTATTATGACACAATGTAGAAAAAGGATTCATTTAGCCCACCCCACGTAGTGGGATAATGGCTTGATGTTGTTGTTGTTGTTGTTGTTGTAGAGTTCGAGTTGACCCATAAACTAATTTTTTACATAAAAATAAACTTTTTTTTTAACTTGTGGATATAATTTTATTTGATCAAATATCTTATCTTAAACTTTATGGTTAATAAGTTATGATTTTTTTTAAATCAAAACGGATTAACATATTAGGTTCGACCATTGGGATTGCTAGTAAATGAAATTCATGTGGATTCATATTGATATCCAACGAATTTTAAGTATCTATTTGGAAAAAGTCGGATTTAACTTTAGTAGCATTTAGTAAATCTTGGAAATTGAGGATTTAGTAAATCCTATTAAATCCTGAAAATTGTCTGACAAAATAATTGTTAAATCCTATGAAATTACTTGGCAACTTAATCCAGGATTTAAGGCGTTAGGTTCATTTAAAAATTAAATTTAATATGTTATTAATTTAATTGCATGTTAATTTTAATTTTAATTATGATCAATAAATTATAATGATATATAATTTAATTAGAAATTATCTTAATTATTAAATAATTTAATTAAAAATTATAGTATTATTCATTAAATTATTTATTTAGGTGTTAATTTAATAAGTATTTGATATATAAGTATATTAATATTTATCAAATTAATTTGTTATTTTTTAAAAATATCTATTTATTTAACTAATACTCTTACTAATGATTTAATTAAATTAAAGTATTGTTTAATTAGTTTTAATTATCAATTATATTTTTAATTATCTCATTAATCATTTAAATATTCTAATACTAATTAATTATTTAATTATTTTTTATTATGCTATTTAATTATTTCTTATTATGTTATATAATAATTATTTTTATTTGAAATTATATTAATTAAACATTTATTTTAACTTTAATTTCTAACTCAGTTAATTAATCTAGAGCTTGCTTTTCATCTTCTCCATTTTACTTTATCCTCATCGCCATTTTTTCGTGCGTGCTTCGGCCTCGCATGCTTTACGTGAGTGAATGTTTGAGATTGTGTGAAGCTTCTTCGCCTCCCTCAATGACGTTGGATCAAAAGTCAGGACGAGAGCTGGCTCGCTGCGAAGGTAACCATCTTCCCTTTCGCGTGCTTGTTCGGCCAAATCCCGTAAATCCGCCGAACTACAAGATTTAGTGAATCCACTTCACTTGAGATTTATTCCACCATGAGATTTACTACAGGGTGCTCAAATCCTGCATAAATTTTGTTGTCAAATAGCCCCTATGTTAGACCGAGCTCATGTATCAACCCATTCCTGGCTCCAATTCAACCTAAGAGCTTGTTTGGTAGCACTTAATATTTCATTTAAGTAGGATTTCATAAATCTTTCAAATCCGGATTTACAAAATTATGGGGGATTAAATCCTTAAAAGTGTTTAGTAACATTTATGATAAATCATGTTAAATCCTTTGTGACTATTTCGCTATTCAATTTAGAATTTAAAGTTGTTAAAAGAGTTGATATGAATTGTTAGGCTAATTAAAGTATGTCAAGAGAAATTTAAATAAAATATAACAAAGTTTTATTAATACTAATTAATATTTTAATACTAATTAATTATTTAATTATTATTTATAATATTTTATAATAATTATTTTTATTTAAAATCGTATTTAATCCTATTAATTATTTTGAAATAACTAAGTATTTAACTAATAATTTAAATATTATTTAATTAATTTGACTTAATTGTTAATATTTTAAATTATCCAACTATTAGAAGAGTCAGGATTTTACTTTTCCCTTCTATATTTTGTTCGGCTTTGTTCCTTCGCATGAGCGTAGAGTTTTTCACGAGTTCTTGTTCGTCGCTGTTCGACTTTGCTCCTTCGACGACGTTCCCTTCCTGTTGGATCGGAAGTTACGACATTTTTTTGATCTGAAGCAGCAACGGGAGCTCGCTTGCTGTGAAGGTAACTTTCTCCCTTTCGCGCGCTTCTTCGGCCAAATCACGTAAATCCGTCGAACCAAAGGATTTCGTAAATTCGAGATTTACCGCGATAAGTGGGAATTTTTTGTCAACCGCGGCTTTGATTTACCGTGAGATTTGGTTTTGCATTTTTGTCCGTTTGGCTGGATTTTGCTCAAATCCGCTTCAAATCCGGCTTAAAGCCTGCATTCAAACAGCCCCGAAGAATCGATTATAGCTAGGTATAGCAGAATTCCTTCCAGATCATTGAAGTCTTCTGATCCCATTTTTTTTTCTGTCGCCCTGATCTTCTCGAGATTTCCATCTTTTCCTCGCAGTTGACGCACATCGGAGCCGCCGTTGAATCGAAGGATCGGCGAGGTACTCTCCCCTTTCCTTCATCTAGATCGAGAACCTTAAAAAACTTATTTATCATCATCACACTTATCTCAACTGGTTGAGATGAGATTTGCGTTACCTTAAAAACCTAGATCTAGGTTAGCCCGCCCTGCGTGTTCTCTTCTTCTCCGTCGGTTGGTTTTACTCCTTTCATTGTTTCACGAACTTTCGGATGAGTTTATCATGGCGATTGAACTACGATCCATTTTATTCGTTTATCTTCTGGTAGGGCGACGGGCCTAGAAACTCGCTTCCATCCGCCCCTTCTATTCCATCTCAAACCTAGATCTGGATGTTTTATCTCTCAATTCAAACCTCGTCGTTCTCTGTTGGTTCATAGATTTGTATGCAATGCAGAATTGGGCCTAAATTAGTAAATTTTGTAAAATAGATGAATCGTGTGGTTTTTTTTGGTGAAATTTGTTACATAATATGTTGCGCTATAATATAGTGTTTTTAGCTCACCTTGATTACATTAAATTTTAGTATTTGAAATCGTTGTTGTGTGAAGAATATTTTGTTCATGTTACTTTCATGTATTACAGCATACATAATGATTTTACTATTGCGTATTGCACATTATTAATGTTGTTTTTCTTGTGTTGCATCAAATTGATCCTCTATGAAGTTTCTGTTGTTCAGAACACCATTTGATTTTTATGTTTAAGTTTTTGAATGTTTCTTGTCGCACTTCTGTGGAATCTAGAAAAATTGTATCTAAGGTTTTGTCTGTGGCTCTGTGCATTTTGAATATGTAACTGTTTAGATCTAACCTAAATAAGATTGAACTAGTAGTTCCTGCTGCAAGATATTTTAGCATTAATTTACTTGGCATCATTAGCTTTGCCTCAACCGTTGAGGTCTGCATTAATCCTGATTCCTTGTTCATTTATATTGAGTGCTACATGGTGTGTTGTTACAGTTATGTTGTGCAATTCTTTTTTGCATACTTTGATTTATGTTACATTGGTTTTTATCTCTTCATCTTTCTAACCCTTCAACTAAATGTATTTACTCATCTTATGGGTATATTTTCTACTTTTGTGGTATATGTCTATCACATAGGTTTATTTAACACTACTTTATCTTAAGTATATGTCACACCTAGTTTCCCTTTTATATAGTTATTCTTTAATCCAGCTTTCCTAATTTGTTCACATATTCATATTAAATTATCATTTTTGTCATGTTTTAACTAGGTCATCAATATCATTCTCAACCACTCAAAACTCCGATCTATAAAACATAATTGGCGTAATTACAATTTATAATATTCTCTTATTGCATAATATTGTTGTCACACACACACATACCATTTTATCTTTTTATAATATTGTTTGTTATATCTCTTGAAATTGCATACTATATTATCAGTTTTTATTCTTCCAACCTTAAATCCTTTATCTCCTAATTTTCCCCCACTATTTAATCTTTCCAATATGTCTAACCAATTTGAATTATGTCATATTGGAAAATGATAAATCAATAGGCCTCACATTGAATAAATTATAGAAAAATTTATTTTACCAATACAAAGGATACAAACTTAATTTGATCATTGATGTAATATACTATAATTAGGAGTTCTTTGGTCACTCCTATTTTCTTCTAATATTAGATATGGCCATATCATTTATAATATTAATAACTTTAACGGAAATTTGACATGCCTTTTTTCCCTCTTAATATGTGATCATAAACACTCTTAAGATTAATAAAAATAATTTGAAGGTCTTGTATTTCCTCTCTATATTTTTGTTATCATTATTATTTAGCTCATAACTTGTTCCTATAGAGGATTTGTCTAATACTAAATCAAATTGATTATCCAAACATTTGCTTGCTTGCTGTTTTAATCCTATTAGTGCTCGAGGCAAATTATATTTAAATTATTAATTTAATATTACATTGCAGAATGTGAATTTTTTTGATTATTTGTATTAGTAGAACTCAAGTCACACCATGATTATAAAATTTCATTTCCACATCATAGTAGGTTTAAAGATGTGTTAAGTGCGACCAGACTCAATAATGTTGCATTTTGCATAACGGTGTAACTCTATTGTTACTATTGTTTTAAAATGAATAGAATCAGCTTTTTAGTGCGAGTCTCACATAGATCTTACTTTCTCCCTTCTCTTCTACTTCTTTTACTAAACATATCAATACATCAAGCAAAGAAACATCCATTTTTTGTGCGTCTAAAATCACGTGTTTGATCAATTATCCATGATAGAAGTGATCCATATATGATAGAGGTGATCTTGGATTTCCATTGGAATTGGCCATTCTATCTAAAAATTGAAACCCTGAAATATAGATTTAGAATAAGAACAGTGACCTATTCAAGAGTGAACACTTAATATATGAAGATCAGTTAAGTTTAATTTGAAATAATACATGTTGAGAGGAATGTTCATGTTGCAGTTGCACCTCTTCGTTTGTTCATTGAGAAAGAGCCAACGTTTTTCTAATCAGAATACCTACAATGCTTGGACTTTTGAAATGTGACAAGAAGACTTCTGAATTGATGCTATATTTGTTTCCTCATTTTAGAACTTTCTTTTAGTCCGATGCATTGTAAAATTCATCATGTAATGCATATAACTTCTGGCATTTGCTTGTTGATCTGCTTAGCTTATTTGATAATGAGCAGGTTTTTGTTCTTATATTTGATTGAAAAAGATATGGTCGGCTCGGGTATAAACCAAATGCCTAATGAACTCAAAGTAGATGTCAAAGATGGCAAAGACATATAGAGCCTTTCTCTTCATCCACTTTATTTTAGATACCTGAGATGCAGAGATTTTCATACATATTTATGCATGTAAACATGAGTGGGTTTAGGGTACCTTCACTATATGATCAACTATTTCTTTTTTTTTTTTTAAACATATTGGCGGCCATCTCCTGCTAATGTGCATAGTTGTTGGCCTCTTATCTACCTATCTTGAACAGAAGCTCATCAAGAGGAAGATAGGTAAGAGGTCAACAATCATGTGGATTAGCAAAAGGTGGGCCCATAATAAATTAAAAAGGAAGAGAGAGTTTAACATTCATTGAAGGTTTACCGAACTCACTCTAGTTTGCATATATTTGAATAGAAAAAGCTCAAGAGAGTCCCTTGATTATTTATTAGCAAGTGATGAATTTATTTCCATAATATCGCAATGTCTCAATTTGATCCCTCGACTATTAAAATTGGCACTTATTAAATTAGCCACTTACTAATAGTTGGGGGATTATTTTGGACTTTCTATATCTATAAATATGTAAGATTATGCCTCTTGGAGATCTAAAATAAATGTATAATGAGAAAGGTTCTACATGCTTTTGCCATTTTTGTATCTATTTTTGATTTGTTTTGGCTTTTATTTTATTTTATTTTTCGAGAAAATAGCATGAATGTATTCATCTCCATGCTTTCATTATGCTCTTAGAACAAATGAATGGTTAAGAGGGATTCCTAAAGCCAATTCATACAGTTGGAGAAATGATGATGATGATTAGTTTGCCTGATATGGTTAATTTTGCAATTTACGAACCCCCTATTAGTTGTCCTAGTGAAGGCTATGTTATTTGATATCTAATGTCATACTGCTATACTGTTTTTTTCTTTCTTAAAGAATATTTACATACTGAAATCCATTGCATTTGCAGGTATCATTTAGTGGAAAGGAAAGCAAAACTTTTTATTCTGAATTTCAGCGATGCCTTCTCAGAAGATAGAAACTGGACACCAAGATGTGGTACATGATGTGGCCATGGACTATTATGGCAAACGGATGGCCACAGCTTCCTCAGACACAACCATCAAGATCATTGGCGTCAGCGGCTCTTCGCATCAGCACCTAGCAACCTTAAGCGGCCACCAGGGGCCTGTCTGGCAAGTTGCATGGGCTCACCCCAAGTTTGGATCAATGCTTGCCTCCTGCAGTTACGACAGTCGTGTCATCATATGGAAGGAAGGCAGCAAACCTGATGAGTGGACTCAGTCACATGTTTTCACCGAGCACAAATCTTCAGTTAATTCCATTGCTTGGGCGCCTCACGAGCTTGGTCTTTGTTTTGGCCTGCGGTTCTTCCGACGGTAACATTTCAGTCTTCACAGCTCGAGCAGACGGAGGTTGGGATGGTGCTAAGATAGATCAGGCTCATCCTGTTGGCGTGACATCTGTTTCATGGGCTCCAGCATTGGCTCCTGGGGCCTTAGTTGGTGCAGGGCCTCTTGATCCTGTACAAAAACTAGCTTCAGGTGGTTGTGACAATACTGTCAAGGTTTGGAAACTGTACAATGGGAACTGGAAGATGGATTGTTTTCCTGCTCTTCAGATGCATGGAGACTGGGTGAGGGATGTGGCTTGGGCTCCAAATCTCGGTCTTCCTAAATCAACAATTGCTAGTGCTTCACAGGATGGGACAGTGGTCATATGGACAGTTGGGAAGGAAGGTGATCAATGGCAGGGGAAAGTTTTGTATGATTTTAAGACGCCTGTTTGGAGGGTGACATGGTCGCTGACTGGGAATATATTGGCTGTAGCTGATGGTAATAATAATGTTACTTTGTGGAAGGAAGCTGTTGATGGGGAATGGCAACAGGTGACTACTGTTGAGCCTTAGAAATTTGAATTGTTGCTTGGATTTCTAAGAAGCTCAGGTTTATCAGCAAGGTTATTAGATTTATCCATATTCTGTCTTTTCTTATTATCAGGAATTGCTACTTAAAAGTTGTTGGAGAACATAAATTTTGAATTTGTTTGTGTTTTTTGCTGAGCTTTGTGTTTGTCTTGTTGCTGTTCTTATACAAAATTAAAATAATCCCCCAATTATTTGCATGTGATTAAATTAGTCTCAGAGTATCACATTTCTCTAATTTATTTCATCACCTATACAAAGTTGATACAAATTTAGTCCTTGAGGGGGATCATTTAGGATCAATTTTGTATAAGCAAGACGGACTAAATTTATGTCAATTTATACCTTAAGAAATTGTTTAGGAACAATTTTGTATAAGTGAGGGACATTATTAGAGAAATATGATACTTTGTGATTAAATTGCCTACATACAAGGAGTTGAAGACTATTTTGGGTTTTCCCCATACTTCAGAACATGAAATGCTGTTGTTTTTTTTTTCTTCTCAAAGTTCCATTCTCCTCTCTCATTCTCTCTCTATCACACACTTTTTTAAGGACTTTTAGTGAATTGAATTGCAAATTCACATAAAATTGTATGTGCAAGGCCTCAAATCTAAGACCTCATGTAGGATTTGAAGCAGCTAAGGAAGGTTGTATATCTTAATTTTCTTTATGTGAAGCTTTCTTTCAGATTGTTGTAACTGTATACAATTTGAGGAAAATCAAAATGAAGAACAAGATATCAGAGCATAAGAAAGAAATGAAGAAGAATAGTGAGAGTGCAAACCTTTGTTAATTTATTCAAACTTTACACAGAATACTGGATAGAACTAGAATATATATATTCAATACATAGATGTAGTTATATTTATATAAAGGCTTTATACCCTCCGTGATACGATCTTACAAGTCGTTTAGGTTTAAGCAGAGAATCCTGCTTAAATATGAACTGAATTTACCCTGATTGGTGCGGTTGACCTGGTTCTGGCGGCAGAAATGGAGGAAGAAGGATTAGATTGAAGAACAGAAATTTACAGAATTCTGAATTACGTTGTTTACAGAATTTCTGAATTCCATTGTTTGCAGAATTTTGAATTCTGAGCGGTCTTGAGAGAGAGGGCTGGGTGGTTGGAGGGAAGGGTTTTTTCGGTTCTTGGAAAGTCCAACATAGAACCTGAGATTAGGGGCTGAATTTTGACACAAAACATCTCCAACTATCCAATTTTCAGAAAAAATAATACAAAAATTGCTAAAAATTCTATTAAGACAATTATTAAATCACTCGGAGGAGATTAACATTTAATGATTTGACTATGTTATTAATTATGGTCCCATTAACTTCTTCTCCACCTTCGTGACTTTGGGCTTGTGCTGGTTCTCCAACAGTAATTTGTATAAGACTATCTTGACTGTTAGATTGATATGTATCACTACGGTTGTTCGGTACATCAGCTTTAGCTTTGTTTTATATTTTATTTTTTTGAGATATTTGAGCCATTAAGACAAATTCATAAAAATGATTGTATCAGAGAGGTTTAGCTTTTCACAAATGTAACCTTTTCACAAATGTTTGGTATCGTAGAGGTGGTCGTAAGGGAATGGTGAAAGATGAGGCCTAGCTATCATAGCATCAGCAAATAGTCAGGGAGATGAACATACACAGCAGTTGGCTGCTGGATTATGAGAGTAATTGGATTTGATTTAGCTGCCATGATTTGTATGAAAAAAATGCATTATGTAAGGAAGTGATGATTACATAAAGTGATGATCAATCTCTATGTACTATGTGTGAGCATAAAATATTTGATTGTTAGCAATTTTCATGACTGATATATTATCACAGTATAATGGAGTAGTCTGCGGGGAAATAGCAAACTCTTGATAAAGACAACGAAGCCAAATGAGATCAATAGTAACAGTAGCTAAAGTTAGATATTCTACTTCTGGACAAGAATGATCAATTGTTGTTGTTGTTGTTGTTTTTTTTTTTAATTCTAAGAAATAGGAGTGTTGCCAAGATACCTATGAGAATTGGTTGTGGACTTCGATCAAAAGAACACATTGCCTAATGACGTTGATCAATTTCTATGTACTTTATATGAGCATGAAATATTGGTAGCAATTGTCTTGGCTCTAGAGGAATAACAAACTCTCGACAAAGACAGAGAAGCCTAATGAGATAAGTATCAATGGTAGCTAAAGCAAATATTTTTCTTATGTGGAGTAGCAAGCAATTGTTGATTTTGTTATTGCACTCCAAGAAATATGAGTGTTGCAATATACACACAATAATCGGTTGTGGACTTCTGATTAGTAGAATTGCTTGCTCAATCGAAATTAGAATAGGCATGGAGTTTGAGATTTCCTCTTTGAATAGATAGGCCATGATGAAGAGTTCCATTGATGTACTGAAGAATATGTTTGAGGAGCATTAGATGGCATTGAAATGTTTATGCTTGTTCTTACAAAGTTTGTTCACAGCAAAAAAAGATAAATCAGGCTTGTGATATACTGGTCCAGGAGGGACCGATCTAGGCTGCAGTGGTTTGGCCCTAGGGGGTTCAATGGGGCCCAGTGCATAAGTAGAGAGAGCGAGGAAGAGAGATTAGGAGGGAAAATTTTGAATTATAAGGGTTGTTTAGTCTTTTTGGGGAGTTATTTTGTGTGTTTTATATAGGAGGTTGGAATTAGGGGTTAGGGCTATCTTTGATTGTTTGTTGAAATTCTGGGTTTTCCTTAGTATTCTTGGGCTCTAACGACGTCTAGAGAATTGGGAGAGAAAAATTTCCTCCTATCGAATAGAGGATCAATTATATCATGCCATTTTCTTCATGTTTCTCATTAATTCCTGCCATCTATTTGTTGTTTTTCCTGAGTTTGAGTGGAGATTTCTTGTGAAGTCTCACTAAATTCAGATTTCTTGTAAAATTTTTGCTTGAGATCTGCAAGGGTTTCCTATCAATTTGGTATCAAAGCTGCTTTCCGGAGCTGATTTGGGGCTGTTTGGTTTGATTCCTGCAGTTGTTTCCCTTGTCCGAATAATTATTTTTTTTGTATTTGGGAGTGAGACTAGGGTAGAGGAGTAGGACAAGTTGCATCTGGACGTAGCAGAGGTCTCCCTGAACTCTGTGGTAGGATTTATTCATAGCCATACCATGAAGGTGAAGGATGAAGTAGTAGACCGAGAGGTGATGGTGTTGATTGACAGTGGGGCTACCCATAATTTCATCTCCAACTAAGTCATGGACCAATTGGGGGTTAGGGTGACCTTGGTGGATATAGGGAGCTATGGAGTGATTATGGGCATGAGAAAGATGGAGATGGGTAAGGACACATGTAGGAGAGTAATGTTGATCATATAGGGTATTCAAGTGAGGAATGATTTTATCCCATTGGAGATATGCATTATTGATGTCATCATGGGAATGAAATGGCTGCAAACCTTGGGAATACCAAGGTTAACTAGGGGGCACTGACCATGGAGCTGGTAGTGGAGGGGAGAAGAGTGGTGATCAGGGAGATACAAAGCTATCCAAAGCCATGGTATCCTTCAAAATCATGGTGAGGAGTATACAGGAGGTTTGGGGGGGGGGGGGGGGGGGGGGGGGGGGGGGGGGGGGGGGTGGGTGGGGGGGAGGATTCCTGGTGGAGCTATAGAGATTAGAGGGGATTAGATTGGAGGAGGGTGGAGATATTCGTCCAATACAACCGCTAATACAACAATTCAGCAAGGTCTTTTAGCCACCTCAAGGATTGCCACCAGCAATTGAGCAGGGGCATGCCATCACTCTGAGGGAGGGGGGGTGTCACCCATCAGTGTCAGGCTATACTATTACCCTCAATTTTAGAAGGATAAAATTGAGAAATTGATTAGAGAGATGTTGGAGGCAGGGATTATTCGGCCTAGTGTGAGCTCTTTTTCTAGTCCAATGTTATTAGTTAAGAAAAAGGATGAGAGTTAGAGGTTCTGTGTAAACTATAGGGTTTTTTATAAGGAAACTGATGGAGCTATAGAGATTAGAAGGGATTAGATTGGAGGAGGGTTGAGATATTCGTCCAATACAACCGCTGATACAATAATTCAGCAAGGTCTTTTAGCCACCTCAAGGATTGCCACCAGCAATTGAGCAGGGGCATGCCATCACTCTGAGGGAGGGGTGTCACCCATCAGTGTCAGGCTATACTATTACCCTCAATTTTAGAAGGATAAAATTGAGAAATTGATTAGAGAGATGTTGGAGGTAGGGATTATTCGGCCTAGTGTGAGCTCTTTTTCTAATCCAATGTTATTAGTTAAGAAAAAGGATGAGAGTTAGAGATTCTGTGTAAACTATAGGGTTTTTTATAAGGAAACTGTGCCAAACAAGTTTTCTATCCCAGTGATAGATGAGCTATTGGATGAGCTGAGTGGAGCAGTTATATTCACCAAGATAGATCTGATGCCCGGGTACCATCAGATTCGTATAAAAAAGGACATGTTAAAGACTGTTTTCAGAACACATGAGGGACATTATGAGTTTCTGGGACTCCTTTTGGCCTCATTAATACCCCAACTACCTTCTAATCCCTAATGAACAAGGTGTTCAGGCTCTATATCAGTATATTTGTGTTGGTTTTCTTTGATGATATCCTGGTATATAGCAGGTCAGATGAGGCACATTGTGAGCACTTGAGGATGGCCCTAGAGGTGTTGTAGGAGCAACAAGTAAGGGAAAATTTGAAGAAATGTTGTTTTGCATAGGCTATTGTGGAGTATTAGGGGCATGTAGTATCTTAGGAGGGTGTGGCCACAGACCAGGCGAGGATTGAGGCAATGCTGAGATGGCCACTGCCCAAGAATTTGAGGGAGTTGAGAGAATTTTTAGGATTGAAAAGATACTACAGGAGGTTTGTGAGGGGCTACAACACCATCGCCTGGACACAGACAAAACACCCGAAGAAGGATAACTTCTTATGGGGGGAGGCGGCCACAGTAGCTTTTGAGAGGTTAAAGAAGGTCATGATCACCATATCGGTCTTGACCCTACCAGATTTCAGTCAATTTTTTTTTAGTGGAGACGGACGCATAGTATGGATTGGGAGCAGTACTCATGCAGAGCCACATACCCATTGCTTACTTTAGCCAGGTGTTGATAGCTAAAGCTAGGCTAAAGTTAATATACGAGATGGAGTTGATGGTCATTGTACTAGCCATTCAAAACTGACTACCTTACTTGTTGGGTCGACATTTTATTGCCAGGATGGTCCAGCCGAGCCTGAAGTACCTGTTGGAGCAGATAATGGTAATAGAGGAGCACTAGAGGTGTATGTCAAAGTTATTGGAGTATGACTTTGAAATTCAGTATAGGTCAGGGATAGAGAAAAAGGTCGCGGATGCCTTGTCCATAAATATTGGGGAGCTCCAGGAGATGGCAATATCGATATCGTTGATATTAGATTAGAGGGCCATTGAGGAAAGTGCACGAGATGAGGAGTCGGGGAGGATTACGGCAGATTTACTAGAGGATAGGAATAGCTATCCTAGGTATTCTATAGAAAGGGAGAGATTATTGTACGAGGGGATATCCATGATGCCGAGGACATCTGTTCATATTCCACACCTACTGCATGAGTGCCATGGGAGTGCGGTTGGGGTTTCACTTGGGGTGCATAAGACCTAAATGAGACTGGCCGAAGAGTTGTATTGGAAAGGGATGAACAAAGATGTTGAGGAGTTGATAGCCAGTTGTGAGGTATGTCAGAGGAATAAATATATGGCTATGGCTCCACGAAGACTACTGCAACCCTTAGCTCTACCTGATCGGGTGTGGGAGGAGGTCTCCATGGATTTTATTGACGTGCTACCCCAATCTAAGGGGTTTACAACGATTCTGGTGGTAGTGGACAGGCCAAGCAAGTATGCTCACTTCATCCTCCTACGACATCCTTACCATGACATTGGCAACAACTTTCATAAGAGAGGTGGTTCGACTGCATGGGGTGCCAGCGTCTAGAGTATTCGACATGGACAAGGTGTTCCTCAGCCATTTCTGGAGGGAGTTGTTTAGGTTGCAGAGGACAATATTGAAGATGAGTACAACTTATCACCCTCAGACGTATGGGCAGACGGAAGTGGTCAATAGGAGCTTGGAGACATACCTACATTGTTTTGTGTCAGAGACACCTCGGCTTTAAGCCAAGTGGATAGCATGGGCGAACTACTGGTACAACACTTCATATCATTCCGCTTCCCAGATGATCCCATTCAAGGTGTTGTTCGGACAAGACCCACCTCACTTGTTGCATTTTGGGCAGAATAGCACCACATTTTTTTCAGTAGAAGAATGCTTGGAGGGGAGAGACAGGGTGTTAGAAAAGCTGAGAAGGCATCTAGTGAGAGCTCAATAGATTATGAAGAAATTGGCAGATGGGCATAGGAGGGACATCCTGTTTGAACTTTGAAGTTGGGGATAAGGTGTTCTTGAAGCTTCGCCCTTACAGGCAGAGGGCATAAGATATCAAAAGGAACGAGAAACTGGCTTCGCGATATTTTGGACCTTATGAGATATCCGAGAATATTGGAGCAGTAGCTTATCGCATGAGGTTATCCTCCACTACTACCATACATTCGGTGTTCCATGTATCTCCGCTGAGAAGAGCTATATGGGATTACACAGCATATTCAGAGTTGCCGGCCACGCTGACTGAGGAGTTGGAAGTTGTTTTAAAACCATTAGAGCTACAGGGGGTACGCTAGGGAGGAGGGATCAAAGAAGTGTTGACTAAATGGAGGGACCTTCCCGATTATGATGTTACATGGGAGCATCAGTTTCCATCTTTTCATCTTGAGGACAAGGTGATTCTTTCGGAGCGGGGTATTTATAGATCGGTCTAGCCGGCCCAATACTTGGGCCGACCTTTTTATTTACAGCAGGCGCAAGCCTACTGTGTTTTCCCTGAGTTTGATTGGAGATTTCTGGTGAAGTCTCGTTGAAATTCATTTCTTCTAAGATTGCTTGATATCTACCAGAGTTTCCTATTAGCTTGGTAATAGTAAGATATTGAAATCCATGGACCAATTGAGACGAAGCCAGTTTGCATTTGGAATTAGTGCTGTAGTGGCATCGACAAGAGCATATAGGGATCTGTGTGTCCAGTTGATGTTACATTATCTACTTTGCATTTCTCTTCTGATGGAGACTGCAACCCTTTGTCAATTTCATATAACTTGAGTATATATATTCAAAACATGGATGTAATGTAGCTGTATAAATACAAGGACAGTTATACTCAATATAGTGGTTGAAGTATAGAGAGGAGCTGGCTGCTGGATTATGATAATGGCAATAACTGAATTTGCTGCCTATATTTCTATTGATAACAAAATTAATGGTTATATTGTTATTTGTAAAAAATTATAGGGAGCATTTTTCTTATGAGAATCTGTGATTCTATTTAGGGGTGTAAACGAGTCGAGCCGAGCTTGAGTCAAGGGGTGTTTGAGCTCGACTTGCAAGTCAAAAACTTAGCTCAAACTCAAGTCGAGCTCGAGCTCGACTTGTGACATTGAAACGGGCTCATCAAGCAGCTCGAATTTGCTTGCCGTTTGTTTTCCCGCTTGTTGTTCATCGAACCAATGGATTTCAAGCCTGATTTTTGTTTTCCCGCCATCATTCATTTTCTAGCCTGATTGTGTTCGACGGGGAAGAACCGGGGATTGAAGTGACAAATGGACTCGAATGAAACGATAGTGGGGAGGGATCGAGGATCACATGCATGCCATCTCGCAAGTTCATGCTCAAATCCCGCCTGCGTTCACGGCACATGCTCTTGCTCTAATCGACCGGCTCGTGAGCCATCGAGCCGCACAATAACATGATCAAACTCGAGTTCGTTAACGAGTCGAGCTTGAAATTTTGCTCGAATTCGACTCGTGAGCTTGATAAGCTCGGCTTGCGAGCCCATAAATGAATCTAGCTCGAGCAGGCTCGGTTCACTTAGACTCCTAATTCTATCTTTCTATTTCTATGCAATCTATTTTAACATGTGGGTTGAGAGTTTAAGCTTCTAACAAGTGATATCCTACTTAAATTTTGTATATGTATTGTGGGTGAGTTTGTTATTTAATTTGCTAATTTTTTTTTATATTATATTATCATTGTTTTTTTTTTAATTGCACCAAATCAAAAGGACAAATTAATATGTTCCAAATGTTGCTATTTATGACCTCCAAACACTCTGTATATCTATTCCATATGCAAATTGTCAATTTTTTCAGTTAATTTGAAAATATTGTTGATATGAGAGAATTTCTGTAGTAACTTTTTAAATTTTCTATTTGGATAGTTTTTTTTAATTACTTTTTAAAGTTGTTTTTTTAGTAAAATTTGTTTTAATTAAAAGTTTTGTATAAAAAAAGTTACTACAGAAAATAATAAAAGAAAATTTGAATTAAAAATTTTTATACAAAAAAAATTATTTTAATAGCAATAAAAAAAGCATCCCAAACGAAGTTTAAGTCAAAAGGTGAGAATTTTAGACTGTTAATTCGATGCTGATAAGTGCATCAGGTTAAATATGATTTTTAAAATTTTATCTTATTTTAAATAAATTTATTTTAAATTTAAATAAGAGTTTTCTTATTTTGTGGAGTTGGTTTATGAAGTGGCTGAAGACGGGTTGTTCCTTATCTGAATGAGTTTTTTTATTTTTTTAATCTGAATGAGTTTGTTTAGAAAAAGTTGGTGTAAAATTTAAATTAATTCTTGCAATTTTTGTTTATAAACATGTTATTTTCTATAATAGAAATCAATTCTAAAGCCTGTAAAAGAACTCTCTTTTCCTCTAACTATAATACTGTAGCAACATAACGAGCATATATGACTCCAAAAAAAAAATCATATGATTTATATGAATCTCTAAAAAAAATTTTATATTAAAATCAGGACCAATTAAACTCTCATTGCATTGATTAAACATCTCGACAAGATGAACCCAAAGATATCAAAAGCGGCTCAATCCAAATCTAAATGAGATCAAATCAAATACTTGAGCATAAATGAAAACTTCAAACATTAATTGGATGACCAAATGATTTCCAAATTTGACATATTATAATTAAAAAGTCATCAAAATTTGTCTTGATCATGCAAGAATTTCGAGGCGTATTCAAGTTGGAAATTTTAAAAATTAAATTCGGGACCATCTGAATTTCACTTTTAGCAAACTTATAGTCAATATGAACGTCTCAAAGAGACGAACCTAACAACACAAAAATCAGTCCAACCCGAGCCAAAATGGGTCCAAATCGAGGGCCTGAATTACATTGAAAGGTTCAAAGTATTAATTGGATGACAACATGTTATCCAAATATGACATGCTTATAGTCAAATCGAGCGACTTGGTGAGACAAATACAACAAGACCAAGATTGATGAATTCTGACATCGTTAAGGCACTTAAACAATTGAAAAACTCACTTTGATCAGGGAAATCAATATGAGCCGTCCGATAAAACACTTCAAACTTGCCCCCCGGATCTTCTCTATATTTATGGGGTGTGTCACTCGTGAAAATTTTTAAATATACCCTCACTTTCTATATGAAGGGGATCTTTTGCAGAGACGGGAGAGAGTTCTGATGCTTCAACAGCTCCAGCACCATTGCTGACGAACTCACGACTGCCATCAGATCACCACTCGGCTGTCTTTCACCACCGAACTTCCACCCAGCTACCGCCAGACATCATCTCGATTATCGTCAGACCATCACCTAGCCGCCAAACACCGCCGGACTTCCATCTAGCTCTTAGTCGCCGACCATCACCAAACTTCCACCTGGTCGTCGACTGTCGCCGTACTTCAGCTCAATTGTCATCGGGCTTTCGCCCGGCAACCAACCGTTGTCGGACTTCAACCTGGCCATCGTTGTACCACCGCTCGGCCGCCGACCAGCGCAGAACTTTCACCCGACCATTTTTCACCGTGAAACCTCAGTCGACAATTGAAGAACCACTGCTCGGCAACCGACCTCTTCCGGACAACTACTCGGTGGTCAACTTTCGTTGGACTTTTCTCCACTATCATCGGACTTCCGCCCGGTCGTCGACCGCCACCAGACTTTCATTCAATCATTAACCGCCATTGGTCCTCCTCTTATGGCCAACCATTATTGGTTCTCCATCGGGCTACCAAGTACAGTCCCTCCGACCTTCGTTGTCAGACAATGATCTTTCCAACCTCCATTACCCGTTGGCTACGGTACTTATGACCTTTATCACTCGTCGACTATGATCCTTCTGACCTCCATAGCTAGACAATGGTCTTTCCGACCTCCGTTGCCCGTTGATTATGGTCATTTCGACCTCCATTGCTAGATAATGGTCCCTTCGACCTTTATAGGGACAATGAACTTTCTAAACTCCGTCGCTCACTGGCTACGATCCTTTTAACATTCATCGATTGCCGACTTCGGTTCTTCTGACCTCTATCGCTAAACAACGGTCTGTCCAACCTCCTTCGCCCGCCAATTATGGTCCTTTCGACCTCTATCGTCAGACAATGATCTTTTTGACCTTCATCGCTCACCGACTACGTTCCTTCTGACCTTCATCGCCATCCGACTATAGTCCTTCCGACCTTCGTCTCTCGACGGCTACGATCCTTCTAATCCTCTTTATCAGACCATGGTCCTTCCGACATTCGTTGCTCGTTGACCGCAGTCCTTCCAACCTTTATCGTCTGTCGACTATGGTCCTTCTTACCTCTGTCGTCAAACAATGATCTTTCTGACCTCTATTGTTTGCTGGCTACGATCCTTCCGGCCTTCATCGCTCGTCGACTACGATCTTTCTGACTAACTATGGTCCTTCCGATCGGCTACGATCCTTTCGATCGACTACGGTCCTTCTGACCGACTACGATCCTTCAGACCGACTACTATCCTTCCGACCTCCGTTGTCATACAACAGTTTTTCCGACCTCCGTTGTCATACAACAGTTTTTCCGACCTCCGTCACCCGCTGGCTACAGTTCTTCCGACCTTCATCACTTGCCGACTATGGTCCTTCCGACCCCCGTCGCTAGACAATGATCTTCCCAACTTTCGTCGCCCGTCGATTACGATCCTTCCGATCTTCATCGCCCGCCGACTATGGTCCTTTTGACTCCCTTTGCTAGACAATGATCTTCCCGACCTCTGTTGCTCATCGAATACGGTCCTTCCAACCTTTGTTCCCCTCCAACTATGGTCCCGCCGACTAAACGAACATGACTGCAAACACTAGTGGATTCATTCAAACTGGGCCCTAGTAACGGTCCAAATATAATTCTTTAAACTTCTATGACACGAGACGACGACGCAAAAAAATAATTAGTGGTCATTTTTGAAAAAACTTGGATAGCACAAGAAGAATTAATGTGTTTAATATTTTATTTGGGATAATTTTTTTATTACTTATTAAAACAGCTTTCTAATATTTTTTTAATAAAAACTTACTTTAAAAAACTAATGCTTGACTTGAATACCAAATTTCATAAGATTTCCAAAGTAATCATTGCCTTGCTTGTTGCCCTCAGTCGGTAGCCACTCGTTTCAAGGACACGCAGGGAGCTAAGTGACCAGTTACCCATCCACCAACTGCTCAACGGATCTGCTCAAAGAAACCATTCTTCCCCATCTCTCAACCTCGGTGGAAGCCATGGCCACCTACGACAGGAGAAGCGAGATAAAGGCCTTCGACGACACAAAAGCCGGCGTTAAAGGCCTCGTAGACGCCGGCGTTACCGAAATGCCGGAAGCTTGCAGGTACTTTTTTAAAATTTGAAAATTGGACTTATTTTAATTTTTAGGTGAGAATGATTCTCAAAATCTTATTTTAGAATGAAACTAATTTTAATTTTGATTGATTTTTCTATGTAGTATACTCTTCTCAAAATAAATCTAACATCCATTGATCTCTAAGCTTACGAAGGAGGCTTCTTACTACTTTCTTATCATCATAGAACGGCGGTGATCATCCTTCCTTATGAATAATTAGTCATCATATATATCTCCAATAATCGGTCATGATCTAAGATTAAGAGCTTCTCCAGCCGAATTGCATTTGGGTGTGAGTGGCTTTTTGCTCCAATGGATCACCAAAAAAATACGCCAATGGCGTTAGACTGTTCACCTACGACAAAAAGTTGTTATATTTTTTAGCTTTGCAGGAAAGGCGCGAAACAAGAGAGATGTTTTTAACACGGGAAAGAAGAGAAATAGAGTTCCATTAGAGATGAATTGCAGCATTTTGAAGTTTTCCGTCATTTTAGAGTGAAAATTGGAGTTTTTGGTTGGAGATGCCCTAATAGAGTATTTCTTCAATGCGCACACAATTGCACTGATGGATCTACCACACGTCTTTCATAGGGCAAATTATTAGGTGCGGACACCAAATAGAGAGAATCATCCGGATTTCTTTCTGTTAATAGTAAAAGTGCAGTCAAAGCGCAACTACTGTAGCAGCTGCGCTTTGACTGCGCTTTTAATATAGATAGAGAGAAATTCTGATCATTCTCTCCATCCGGTATCCGCACATAATAATTTCTCTAAGGGCATCCATAGTTAAATAAAAATTTGATTGCTGCAATTCTCCTAGCTTATGGATGAATAAATATCATTCTTTCGTTAGAGAACAAAAGTGTTCATACTGTTAAGACACCCTTTTGGATTCCTCTCAACAACATTAAATGGGGGATTATAACACAAATCAACATTTTGATTTAATAAGCGCCACAAAGGATTAATAAGATGACCAGAGATCCACCAAAATTTCATTAGATTTACAAATATGCAGCTTATACTTCTTGGATTATACAATCTTCTTCATGCAGTGGTGTTTATATTAAATGCAGAGATATAATTATGGAGTACACAAGACACATCCAAAGCTTAGGGCGTCTCCTATTTGAACTACTATCAGAGGGACTTGGCCTAGATGCTCGTTATTTAAATGATCTGGAATGTGGCAAAGGCTTGGCTCATTTGAGCCATTATTATCCACCATGCCCTGAGCCAGAACTCGCCATTGGCACAAGCAAACATGCAGATTCAGCCTTTCTAAATGTTCTTCTTCAAGATACCATTGGAGGCTTACAAGTTCTTCATCAGAATCAGTGGATTGATGTTCCTCCAATTCCTGGAGCTTTTATAATCAACATTGGTGATCTTTTACAGGCAAGTTTTCTACTTTTATTAGTAGACTAAGGCCTTTTCCAACCAAACTCCTAACGCTCGCGAGCTCTAGCCGAACAACAAAACTTCTGGTATTTGGTTGCGGATGAACAGTGCGACGTCAATATTGGCGTTTCATTGTTTACCTATTGATGTCGCACTGCTCACCCGCGTTATTTTTCTATCTCTACCGGATTTGTCAAGGAAACGCGCGAAGGAGAAAGACGGTTACCAAGTCACAAAATGGAGTTCGATTGGAGATGAATCACGCCATTTTTTTGTTACATTGCATTTTGGAGTGAAAAATGAGATTTTCGGTTGGAGATGCCCTAAGCTCCCAACCAACAGATCAAAATGAGTAATATTTGGCTAAATTTATTTCTGTTGATGTAGCTTATCAGTAATGATAAATTTAAGAGTGTCGAGCATAGAGTACTGGCAAGTAAGAATGGGCCAAGAGTTTCAGTTGCCTGTTTCTTCTTCACCCGCTTGCATCCATTGGAGAGGCGCTATGGTCCGATAGAGAAGCTGTTATCAGAGAAAAATCCTCCTAAATACAAAGATGTTACTGTAAGAGAATTTGTCACTTTTTATTACTCGAAAGGACTTGATGGTAAATCTGCATTGGAAAATTTTAGGCTATGATCGATTATTAGATTTGTGACTTATGTTATGTATGTGATCATGTGGAGATTATAATAAAGTTATGAATATGAAGTATGAGCATTATGAATTGTAAGTTTTTACTGATGATATATTTATCTTTTTATGTTAATAAAACTTAACAATTTTTTAAATCATTAATATTGTTTCCAAGCTTGGATAAAAATGGTTAAGAATATTTTTGAAATAACTAATTTGTGCACTTGATTAAAAAAAAAAGTTTTAGCTTGGCCACTTCTACTTATACTTTTAGTGTATGTGAATGGAGGCTAGAGCCCTCAACTTTAGAAGAAATTATTTAATGCAGAGTTCGGACGTAGTGCTATGTTCAGACTCCAAGCCAAAGGTGACACGTATTTTTTCGTTTAATATATTAGTTGTAGCTTTGTGAATTTTTTTGCTAATGCGCGACCGGACGACCCAACTTGGCTAGATCATGAGGTAAATATTTTGAAAAAAAAAGGAGCCGAAGCGCCGTTTCCTTCAATCCTGAAATCACGCGGGCAAAATTTTTAGGGGTTTGCTTTCGAAATGTTCTCTATTTAGTGCAAGCTCTCTCTTCACAAAAAAGATTATTCTCATCAGCTATCTCTTAATATATCTGTGAGATTTGAAGGTCATCAAAGTAGGCTCCATTTTCTTCTTATGTTGGTTCTTCGCTGAAAAAAATGTAGACAATTTTGGAGAAGAGTTTTATTTGCTGAAAATCCTAAACTTTAGAAAATAGTCGTGATTTTTTTTTAAAGGAGCACCAACTAAAATAGTCGGGCTGAGTCGTTAGGTCGCTCATTAGTAAAAGAAGTCATGCAACTACACATAATATATTAAACGAAAAAAATATGTGTCACCTTTGGATTGGAGTCTAGATGTAGTGCTACGTCCAGACTCCGCACCAAATAATTTCTCCAACTTTAGAAGGAGAATTCAGATTTTTTTTTGTTGATAAGAGAAGATAGATAAAAGTTCATATTTGAACTAATTTGAACCAATTTCTAAGGGCTTCAACTTCAAGAAACATTTTATGAATATAAAAGAGCAAAAATAATCTCTCTCTCTATATATATTATTGAGGCATAAAAAATTAAATTTCGTCAAATTTAAACTAATAAACTCCTATAAGAAATAATTAGTGGTAAAAAACTTGGAAGGCAATGGAAGAATTAGTGCGTTTAATCCAAATGTTTTACATGAATCCCAAGATTGATAAGATTTTCAAACTAATAATTACCTTGCTTGCCCTGGATCAGTAGCCACTCGTTTCAAGGCCACGTAGCGAGCTAAGTGACATGTTACCAACCACTAACTGCTCGACGAAATTTCGCAAAGAAACCTTGCTTCCCCACTCTCCGCCTCGGTGGAAGCCATCATGGCCACCTACGACAGGAAAAGCGAGATAAAGGCCTTCGACGACACAAAAGCCGGCGTTAAAGGCCTCGTAGACGCCGGCGTTACCGAAATCCCTCGGTTCTTCCACCGCCTGCCCGACGCTAATGATGGGCCAGATCCGACCTCTGTTACCCATCCCGAGATTCCAGTCATCGATCTACAAGACACGGCGGGGCGGGAGAGGGTGGTGGAGCTCGTGAGACGGGCGTCAGAGACGTTTGGTTTCTTCCAGGTGTTGAATCATGGGGTTCCTCAGGCTGTGATGGACGAGATGCTGGAAGGAGTGAGGAGGTTTAACGAGCAGGATTTGAACGTGAAGATGCGATATTACACACGCGATCAGAGTAAAACCGTGCTTTTTAATTGTAACTTCGATTTGTACGAATCTCCGGTGGCGAATTGGAGGGATACCCTTTTCTGCGCGATGGCGCCGGAGCCGGCCGCTAAGCCGGAGGACCTGCCGGAAGCTTGCAGGTAATCAACATTCAAATTAATTTTAGTTCATTTCAAATCTTTTTTGCATGGTGGTGCTTAAATAATCAATCTTTGACCAATAAAATAATTTTATACATGTAGAGAGATAATTATGGAATACACAAGACAGATCCAGAGATTAGGGCATCTTCTATTTGAACTACTATCAGAGGGACTTGGCCTAGATGCTCAGTATTTAAATGATCTGGAATGTGGCAAAGGATTGGCTCATTTGAGCCATTATTATCTGAAGAAGCTCATTGTCTTCGACCTGCAAAGAAGAGAGAGGCAGAGCAAAGAAGCAAGGAATGAAGGAATAGAGAAATGAGCTAGGAAAAGTTACTGTTCATCTTCCTTCATTCCGGTAGCTACAGTACTCTCTCATATATGTAGAGGAGTCTGTTACAGATGAACGTCTCTGATTAATAACAGAGATCCAACGGTTTAAAAATAAAAGCTGAACCCGTCAGGCGAAGTGGAGCAGAGCGAGTGGAGCTGGTAGCCGCATGAGACGGACGCCGACTTATGCATATGTTGTATTAACTATCAGTTATTCTTATCACCCTCCCTCAAGATGACAATTGAAGGCTGAATTGTGATCTTGCCGCAGAGTTGCAAATGACGAGTGGAACTGAGAGATTTTGTAAATAAGTCAGCTGGTTGATCTTGAGAGCATATATGATGCACTGAGAGCTGCTTGGTACGAACACAATCACGGATGAAATGAGCATCAATTTCAATATGCTTTGTTCTCGCATGAAAAACAGGATTAGTAGCTAATGCAAGAGCAGATACATTATCGCAGTATAATTTGGTTGGTTCCGTCTGAATAGACTGAAACTCAGCAAGAAGCCGACGTAGCCAAATGAGATCACAGGCGGCAGTGGACAATGCTCTATATTCGGCTTCAGTGGAAGACCGAGCAACAGAGGATTGCTTTTTGACAATCCAAGAGATAAGATTGTGGCCAAGAAAGGCACAGTAACCAGTTATAGACCGCCGATCAAGGTGATCGGCAGCCCAGTCAGAATCAGCATAGCCTGTGAGCTGAAGAGATGTTGAACATATAGGCAAACCAAGTGATAGTGTACCTTTCACATAGCGAAGGACCCGTTTGAGTAAATTATAGTGCGATAGGAGCGGCTTGTGCATATGCTGACACAAGAAGTTTACAGCATAAAGAAGATCAGGACGAGTTATCGTTAAGTATTGTAAAGCACCAGTGATTTGGCGATAATGATCTGGTCGGTCATAGAGCTCATCGGATTTGTCTTCCCGTAAAAATTTTGTGGGCAACGGAGTGCTTACAGGTTTGCAATCAATCATGCCTGCCTTATGAAGGATAGACGTAGCATAGTTGGACTGAGCTAGATGAAGTCCTGTGGCGGTAGAGGTAATTTAGTCAGAGGTAGTAGCCAAGAAATTGACTAACATGGCCTAAGTTTCGCATAGAGAAACGAGCGTGTAAGGCAGAGAGAAGATTGTCAATTGCAGATGTAGAGTTCCCTGTAAGTAGTATGTCATCGACATACACTAGAATGTATAACTGAATTGAGTTGTGATGAAAGAGTAGAAGCGATGGGTCGGCTGAGCTGGAGTGAAAGCCATATTGTATCAGATAAGCAGAAAATGTGGAAAACCACTCACGGGGAGCCTGTTTCAGACCATAAATTGCTTTCTTGAGGAGACAAATATGATTAGGAAACTGTTTATCCACGAATCCTGGTGGCTGTTTCATATAAGCGACTTCTTGAAGTGGTCCATGGAGAAAAGCATTGGACACATCGAGCTGAAGAATGGGCCACTGATGAGTAACTGCAACTGTCAACAAAATGCGAATAGTAGGAAACTTGGCCACAGGACTAAAGGTTTCAAGAAAATCCAATCCATATTGTTGTTTAAATCCTTGTGCCACAAGTCGGGCCTTGTAACGAGAAATAGTTCCATCAGCATTGAATTTGGTTTTGAACAACCATTTTGAGCCGAGAATGTTGAATTTTGGATTGGGGTGGAACCAAAACCCAGGTTCCTTGTCGTTGAAGAGCATCAAACTCAGTACTCATAGCTTCACGCCACACACTGTGTTGGCTGGCTTGAACAAAAGCCAGTGGGAGCAATCGGAACTATAGTATTGTGAAGATCAAATATTTGTCTCGGTCTTAGATGTCCTGTTTGTGCTCGAGTGATCATGGAATGCCGAGTGGGAGCAGAAACCGTAGGCTGTTGAGTAGTAGGTGGAGATGTATAGGAAGTATTAGCAGATACAGACTCAGGAGAAGAAGTCGCATGGGAAGTAGAGGAGTTAGATTGAGGTGGACTTAAGATTGAGTCTGTGGGAATTAGAGTATGGGTCTTGATAGTTGAAATGGGAACAAGTGTAGATGGAATTAGTGTTGGAGAAATAGCTCCAGCTGAACTCGGGCTGGATGCTGGCAGAGATGTGTTATGAAGGGGAAAGAGATTTTCATAGAAATGCACATGCCGGGAGATGTACACTTTATTAGTAGAGGGATCAAGACACTTGTAACCTTTCGTTTGAGAGGCATAGCCTAGGAAAACACAAGGAGTAGACCGAGGGGCTAGCTTGTGAGATAAATGAGTTGGGAACCAGGGATAACATAAACAGCCAAACACACGAATATGAGTATAAGAAGGAGATTTCTGATATAGGCGTTCATATGGTGAATTGAAGTTGATAGATGATGAGGGTAACCTGTTAATAAGATAGACCGCAGTGAAGAGAGTATCCACCCAGTATTTTGAGGGTAAATTGGATTGGAAAAGCAATGCCCGCACGGTCTCAAGGATATGACGATGTTTCCTTTCGGCAGTCCCATTTTGTTGGGGAGTGTATGGGCAAGTCACCTGATGATTAATGCCACATTTAGTTAAGTGAAGTTTAAAGTTATTGTTTATATATTCGCCACCTCCATCAGTTCGAAGAGTTTTAATGGGATTCTGAAATTGTTTTTCCACAAGTTGTTGGAATTTAAGAAATGTGGAGAAAACTTCTGATTTATGATGGAGAGGATAAACCCACGTGTAGCGACTATAATCATCAATGAATGTAACATAAAACCGATAAGATTTCATTGATAAAGTAGGGGAAGGTCCCCATACATCACTATGAATTAACTCTAAACATTGTGTAGACAAAGAGTTAGATAAAGGAAAAGGAAGTCTAGTACATTTGGCTTGAGCACAAGCTTGACATGGTAAAGAAGTAGAGCTAAAACTAGAAGGTAAAACAGCAGATAGACGCTGGAGTATAGCTCCAGACGGATGCCCGAGGCGTTGATGCCATAGGGACTGGGTGGATGGACTGGCAACAAGCGCGGTAGCAGCAGTTGAAGTAGTGGTTGGACGCAGTTTAATTGGGTAGAGACCAAGATGATTGGGTCCTTGGAGAAGAAGCTTGTTGGTCCGGGAGTCCTTGATGGCAAATCCATGAGCATCAAATTGCACAAAACAGGAGTTGTCATTAGTAAGTTTGTGTATGGATAACAAATTATGAGACACATTTGGTACATGAAGAATTTTAGGCAGATACAGCTTACGGTGAGGCGTAGGGAGTATGCCTTGCCCAGTATTGGCAATCGACAACTGTTGGCCATTTCCAACTTGAACTTGAGATGATCCTTGATACGGTTGAAGATTTTGCATATGAGTTGAATTTGCAGTGAGATGTTCTGTTGCTCCGGAATCCAGGTACCAATCAGCTGACGCCGGAACATCTGTAGTAACATAAGCCTGAGGCACAGATGTGTAAGAAGAGTCATGTCTGTACCAGCAAGTCACGGCTGAATGCCCAGTTTTTCCACAAATCTGACATTCGACATTGAGGCGAGGACGTCGGCCACCACGAGACAATGCAGATCGTCCTGCTGTCGTTCGAGCAGATCCTCGACTAGGCGAGCGACCACGATAGTTAGAGGCTCTGCCACGATATGTTCCTTTTGTTGCAGTTAGAGCATAGTTCGAATCAGTATTCGAAATAGCAGTAGCATCACGTCCGACTTCTGATGCAATGTGCAGTTCTTCACTGCAAAGCAGAGCATAAAAAATCATCCAGAGAGATTGGCTGCAGCTGATTTCGAATCACAGCCTTAAAAGACTGATAAGAGGCTGGCAGCCCATTTAGAGTATATAATATAATGTCCTCTGTATCAATAGATGAGCCGGAGGCAGCTATGATATCAATCTTCGCCTTGATGTCTGTTAAGTATTGAAACATTGTTTTATCTCCAAGTTGTAATTGGTGTAACTCACTTTTGAGTTGAAGCAGCCGAGATCTATGAGTAGACTGCAGTCTAAGTTCCAAAGTTGCCCAGATATGATGTGTGGATTCCAAATTAAGAATATAAGGTAGCAGTGAGGCTGAGACGGTGGAGTAGATGGCTGACGCTAGATGTTGATCGATGAGCATCCACGTTGAGTACTGTGGATTTATAATCACTGAACCATCAGAAGAGAGAAGCTGTTTTGGAGGCTTTGGAATATCTCCAGTCAAATAACCTTCATAGTTATTTGCTGTAAATAACTTCAGCAGCTGCGACTTCCATATGAGATGGTTGTCGGTTGTAAGCTGCACAGTGACCATAGTTTTCACATTAGACATGAAAAACTTCAGCTGAGGAGGAATACTAACTTCAGAGGATGTATCTTTCGATACATCAGATGTCGCAGAAGTTACAGAGGTCGCCATGGAGGAGATCGAAGGCAAACCTAATGCTCTGATACCATGAAGAAGCTCATTGTCTTCGACCTGCAAAGAAGAGAGAGGCAGAGCAAAGAAGCAAGGAATGAAGGAATAGAGAAATGAGCTAGGAAAAGTTACTGTTCATCTTCCTTCATTCCGGTAGCTACAGTACTCTCTCATATATGTAGAGGAGTCTGTTACAGATGAACGTCTCTGATTAATAACAGAGATCCAACGGTTTAAAAATAAAAGCTGAACCCGTCAGGCGAAGTGGAGCAGAGCGAGTGGAGCTGGTAGCCGCATGAGACGGACGCCGACTTATGCATATGTTGTATTAACTATCAGTTATTCTTATCATTATCCACCTTGTCCTGAGCCAGAGCTCGCTCTTGGCACAAGCAAACATGCAGATCCAGACTTCCTAACTATTCTTCTTCAAGATACCATTGGTGGCTTACAAGTTCTTCATCAAAATCAGTGGATTGATGTCCCTCCCATTTCTGGAGCTTTTGTTGTTAATATTGGTGATCTATTACAGGTAAGAGCTTTTTTTTATTTTTTTTTTTATTTTTTTTATTATTTTTTTTTTTATGGGCAGGACTTAGACACTTAGCTCAATTTTGGGATTAATTATTCTGTGCGGACTCCTAATGTCGTCCGGAGACTAATCAGAATGCACCACCTCACCCCTTGCTCGGTACCGCAACTCGGTAATGCTTGATACCGCTCAGTACCACAGCTCGATATTGTTGATGTGACGCATTCTAATTGTTCTCCTTACGATGTTCTGTATCCTGTTTCCGCACAGCTAGCCAATTTTTTCACGGTAAAAAAATCGTCACATTTAAGTTGAATATATTAGTCTCATTATCATAGTAGAGAGATTATTCTGTGCGGACACCGGACGGGAGAACCGTCTGGTACCGCTTGGTACTGAGTGGTACCGACACTCAGTACCGCTCGGTACCGAGCGTGGTATACTTTTGGGGTGACGTGATGCATTTTTATTGGTCTCTAGACGACATCACGACTCCACACATAATAATTTTCCCTCATATTAGTGATAAGAATGTCAATATATATCTTTAAAAAAAAAGCATAAAACAATTTTTGTTTACAATTAGGCAAAATATTTCCTATTGATTTTGCCGTAAAACTTTATTTCTCATAACAAAGATTTTTGAAATTTTTTATAAAAATGTAAGCACAAACATAATAGCTCTCTAATAAAAGCAAAAAAAATAAAAAAATCTGGCCAAAATGAGACCACAATCATCCAATAAATGCTTCAGTTACTGAAATTTTTATTTATTTATTTTCTTAATTTTTGGATTAAAATAAAATTGATTAAATAAAATAATACTTAATCATTTATTTATTTCCTTAATAATATAATTAATTTTTTATAATATAGCTTATCACTAATGATAAATTCAAGAGTGTTGAGCATAGAGTACAAACAAGCAAGATTGGTCCAAGAGTTTCTGTTGCCTGTTTCTTCACCACACACTTCTATCCATTGGAAAGGCGTTATGGTCCAATAAAGAAGCTGTTATCAGAGACAAATCTTCCTAAATACAAAGATATTACTGTAAGAGAATATGTCACTCTTTATAACTCAAAAGGACTAAATGGTAAATCTGCATTGGACAATTTTAGGCTATGATCAATTATTAGATTTGTGATTTATGTATGTAATAATGTGGAGGTTATAATAAACTTATGGAATGCTTAATATTTATGAGTTTTTTGGTTTAATTGTATTCAAATAATTATAATATTTAAGCTTACTGTTTTTTAAAAGAGTTTTTTAGTACAAATTTTTGTAGGAAAAAGCTGCTTTAGAAAATTATGAGGAAGCCGTCTCAAATGAAGCCTTTGTGTATATATAAGATTTATTTGTAATTCTTCAAATTTCTATAATGTTTGGTTCAATTGTGTATTTTTTATGGTATTTGGGCCAATTATATTGAGATAATGTAAAAAGAACTTAATTTGATTGCTTTTAGTTTATTTTAAGCTTCATTTGGGACGGTTTTTTTACTGTTTTTTAAAATAGCTTTATAGTACAAAAATTAAATTTTTTTTTATAAAAAGCTGTTTTAAGAAGCAGTAAGAAAGTCGTTCCAAATGAAACCTTATTGATCACTTGAGGCTCTTTAGTTTTGGCTTCAAGTAAAGGGGAGTAAAACATTTCATATATTGAAAATTCTCTATCATTATTGCCACTGTTATTATTCGCCGAATTGTTGCCACTCATATTATTCGCCACCCGCCAGCCACCATGGCATCCACCTGTCGTTTCCGTTGGTCGTCGGCCGCCGCCACCACCATTGTTGGTCACCATCATTGTTGTACTTTACATTACACTTTTTGTAAAAAAAAAAAAACCAGATGCACTTATTTTACACTATTTCAAACAATTTCCAAAATTTTAAATAAACTGCATTCACTATATGCATGTTGGACAACCAAATGGCTCTTAAATATTATTAAAATTACATCAAATCAAAAAAAAATCTTGAAAATTTTTTATAGGATATCTAAAGTCTAGGGGAGCAATGATAAAAAAAAATCATTTTTTTTAAATGGTTGAGGAGGTCATGAGAAGTCTTTCAAGTTAGAAACTATACAAAATAAAAATAGGTTCATCAAAATTTTGATTTTGAGGGCTTTCCCAACCAAACATTGATGTTTTGTCTTGAAAAAAAAATATTAAAGAAGGCATGATGTAGACAAAAAACTAAATTTCTTACCACAATATTTAATAAAACAAAATCACTGAAATTGTAGAAAATTTGAAATTATGGCACAAAAAAAATTCTCAAATTAAAAATAAAATAAATAATGTATGCATGTGGGAGGACTTAAAAAAATTCAAGGAAAATATTGAAGGAATGTGATAAAAATCACATTAATATTGTCAAAATTATTGCTTAATCCTATTTTCATATTAGGCATCTATGCTATCAATTTCACTCTCCCACTGTCAATTAGAAATATGTTAATATAATTAAAATATTCATAAAAAATGAATATAGTGAAATATTTTGATATATATGATTATTTTCACTAAATTTATTAAATAAATGAATTTTGTCATTTTGGTAGATTAAAAAAAAGATATAATATAAAAAAGATAAATGAATTTTGTCATCTTGTGGCATGAAATCAGCAAAATTCTCTTAGATATTAATGCCTATTTAACCTATCCTTCCTATGTTGCTCTATAAATCTATAATCTTTCACTCTCTATGAAAGAATGAAATCAAAATCACTTTGTTGAAGCAGGAGGAATTCTTTTGGAAAAAAACAAACTCATCCCTCATCTTAGTTTTTGTGAACTTTCACCATTAATGTAATTCTCAAGCGCCCCATTTCTAATAATTTTAAGTTGCATATAACTAATCCATATGAAGGGACTTCTAATCCTTATGAATAAAAATTGATCAATATAGAATAAACATGCATAATCAACATGTCTTTACTGTTTTCTTTTACCATGTCTTCTTTACAACACTTAATGAATAAGCTTGCATATGATTATATTCTCTATGATAGAATTATTCATATTTTTGCTACTCTAATCAGACTCTTTGTCAAGCAGTTTATTGTTCGTTAAAGAATTATCAGAGACTCCTCCCATTATTCATTGCCCTAAACTTTTTTGCTCGTAGTTGATGTGCGAGATAATCTACTCATGCATTGATCTTATTATTCGAGTAGAATGCCAAATAACAACTAATGAGGCCATTTATGCATATTAGAAAACATTGAATGATTCTTGAGACAACATAATAATTAACAATAAGAAATTAATTAACTTATGGTTCAAAAAAAAAAAAAAAAAGCATAAGCAATGAAGAGACAAAAGCTTCCCTTCTTACTAAATGATCCTAGGTCACTACTTTAAATACACCTAGGATTAAAATCTTGATGGAGATCCTAAATTATGATGCATGTCAAATGGCTAAAATCTTTGAATACTCTGAATGATGGACATCAATTTTAATGTTATGATTTTTATTGTTCTAGTTGACATTCAACAAAAATATATTTTTAATTGAATGAACATATTAAACATCTAACTCGTCAAGTACATTTGGATTATTATTTATAAATATAGCATGTAATCGCCAACCTCAAAATAAAGAAGATAAGAAGAGTTATAACGGGAAAATTCTTAGAATATTAAATAGAAGTGCCATCACTCTGAAATATTATATGACTAAAACAACTCAAAAAGGTTAAGCTCCTTAAAATTTCTAAGACAAGTTGTATCTTAAACTTTGTTGGATATTTATATAAAAGTTTATCTTTAATCAATAAAATCTTCTTTCTATAAATAATATTGCATATAACAAAAACTTTCAACAGGCATGTCTATAAAGTGGCCTTTATAAGAAATTAAAGCCTCCATTAGGGCAAGTGGTAGAGTGGGTCACCACTCACAATCCATGGAAGGCACGCCCATGAGGCAACCTCGATAGAAAGCTAGTAGTGGATAGAGTACTCACAACAAAGACTCCATGAAATTAAGTGATTGACAGAGTTTTCAATTATTCAAAAAAAAAAAAACTCATAAGGTAAACGCTCATAAGACATAGTATCATCTAAAACATTCGAAAGACATAAGACTCAAAATTTATAAATACACCAATAAGCTTAGAAGTCATAAGCCTAAGAAAGTGTAAGATCATCCAAAACTCTCAAAAAACGTAAGTCTAAAAAGATAAATATACATAAAAAAAAAATCTCAAATGCCTAAAAGACTCGGAAAATGTATGTTTATCCAATTGTCTTAAGACTTTAAAAATCTAAAAGCCTCAAAAGACACATATTCTCTGATACTTAAAATCTCTTAGAAGGCTACAAGCCTGAGAAGGTATAAGGCTCTTAGGTTCTTCAAAAATCTCAAAATGCTAAAAGCCTTTGAAGATATACGTTTCTTCAATTTTCCAAAAAATTTAGAAGGCTAAAAAGTTTAAGAAGCTACAATATATTGTGCTCATCAAACAAAATATCTCAGAATGAATAAGCCTTAGAAGATCTTTATCAACTAAGAGAACAAGATTATTGTGTTTCAACTAGGGGCCATATATTCTAATAAAATTTAAAGAATTTAACTACATCTCAAAGACAACCAAAAAACTCAATTTCATTTGGAGGACGAGTTCTCATAAATATAAATTACTCTTATGAAGATAAATATAATTTATCATGGCAACAAATTGATTATGAAAATTAATTAAATTTGTACATGAAAATATATACATTTTAAAGCTAAATACAATAACTATATTTACATGATGCCAACATATAATCTCCTACAACATATTAATTTTCAAACTCTTGTCTCTTTCCTCTTAAAATGTGAAGCTAGGAGATACAATTTTATTTCATTTGCAATATATGATTTATATAGCTTTAATGTCAACACTGATATGTGGAAGCATCGATTTTAACACCAAACATTGATAGGAAGCTGAAGTTCAAACTCCATGAATTATAATACTTTCTTCGACATCATCATCACATTATCATTATTGCATCAACTATAAACTCTGGCATGAGTTGTATCAAATGTTGATAATAATTAACTCCCTCTTAGAGAGAAAATTAAAGCTTTAAAATGGGGGTGAAAACTCCTTTTGGAATAAAACCTTTCCAAATTGACAGTCAAACTCCTTTCAAAAGGAAGATCAGAGCTCCACCACAAAGATTAAAAACTTCGCATATCATTTACAATTTCACCCATAAGATGGTTTGGTATACATAATAGAGAAATTAGTAGAGCTTATAAAGGGAGAATACTTTTTCAATACTTACAAACATTGTCTTCTAGGAGACAAAACCAAAATCTATAAAAAGAAATTGAGAGGTAGCTATTTATGTATAGCTTTGTATTTGAAGGATGATTCATTACTCTTGGTGGAGGGGTACTTGAGCTTGCAAGAGAGATACACACTACTTATCCATAATAATATTTTATTAGAGCCTGCACTGGAGGATTTATGCACCGCCTATATAAGACAGTAAAAAGCCTCTCTTAAGAGAAAAAAAAAAAGAAGTTTACAAGAAAAGGAGAGATACATTTCTTCTCCTTGTGAGGGGGTATTTACACTTGAAGAGGGGAGAGAAAAAATAATAAAAATTTGAAATTTTTTTAAAAAAGAAATAAGAGATATATATATATATATATATATATATATATATATATATATATATATATATATATATATATATATATATATATAAAATATGTCATTATTTTAAGCATCCAATGTTAGGTGTCTGAGCGTCTCAGTGTTGTTACAGTATTAGACATCAAATACTGACATTGCAGTGTTACCAGTTTTGAAATTTAAGATCTTGAACTAGCACCACAATGTTAGGTGGTAGCGCCTCAATACTAGCTTACTAGCGGGACACTAAATATATTTTAAAAACACTATTTGATTCATTTCAAAATTTATTAAATTTATTAAATCCGAATTTACAGGTTTATTAGATATCATTAAAATTAAATCAAATCCCATACCAAACAGCCCCTTAAAAGTTTATTGGGACGACAATTAAAAACGATCCGGAAGGCCGAGACGCGCCAAGCTTGGGAGCGGCAGAGGTTTTCGCGATCGCCCACCAGCTTTCTCGCGCTTCGTTCCACCAAAGCAATGGTGAATCGCAACCTCTCTGTTACCTCCCGTTCTTCTTTCTCTTGCCGGACATTCCAAAAACCTCTTGTTTTTTTTTTTTTTTTTCATCCATTGTTTCCACTCAATGTGCTGAATAGATAACCTATCTGTCTTCTTCTTTCTATGAAGGATTACCTCAAGAGCGTCGTTCCTTCTCAGCTCATTGCAGAGCGCGGTTCCAATCTGGTAGTCATCAATCCAGGTATCAAACCCATAACCTAGCTTAAAACCCTTGGAACCATATAGAAGCAACAGAGACAGAAATTTATACCTTCTAGGAGATATTTTGGACGATTGTAGATTTGTTGGGAGCTTTCTCCACTGCTATACATGCCTCTAGAGTTTATTTCTGTTTTCTATTTTTTAAAGGATCTGCCAATGTTAGAATCGGCTTTGCTCATCAAAATGTGCCCTATAATATACCACACTGTATTGCAAGACGTGTGAAGTCTGGCCCCAAAAAAAAAGTTCAGGATCAGGTATGAATGTTGAAATTTCAGGTCGTGGCTGAAATATATATTACTTGTTCATGAGTGTAAAATTCTGGTTGTCTTGCCTCCAAATTGTTTTTTTGTTTTTTGTTTCAGATGCTGAACACACAAGCAACCCCTGCCCAAAATATGGAACGTGAGAAGGCTTATGATATGGTATATAAGGGCAATTTATACTTTGTATACACTTGCTTGTACTGTTTTTTTTTTTTTTTTTTGGTTGTTGGGGGGGGGGGGGGGGGGGGGTGGGGGGGGGGGGGTAGGGGGGGGGGGGGGGGGGGGGGGGGGGGGGGGGCGGTGGTACCTGCTTTCGTCAAACTATAACTGTGAACCTTGAATTTCAGATTGCATCTTCGCTGAAGATACCATTTCTCCATGAAGAAGCTACAAACAACTCTTTCCCCCGTAAGGTTTGTCTTACTAGTCACTATTTAAGATGATGCTTACGAATATTCTCCCTTGATCGACTTATTCCTTCTCTGATTACTGTCTTTTATGTTAAAACCTGCTAGAGGCCTTTAACCTAGCGATTCTTTCACGCATCAGGAAAATTATATTTCACCACTTGAGTTAGGACATGAGGCGTATCCTAACTGGTAACTAGTAAGATTGTTAAACTTATTCTAGAATCTTAAGGAAATCAGACTGGTTTAAAAAAATGGCTTCAAGGCATTAGTCTTATCATAGCTGTTTCTACTTGGACAATGTAAAATAAGCTCTGAGCATAAAATTTTCAATTATGAATATATATAATTCTGTTAAATATGAACTTTTGCTCAATCCAGTTAACTATTTCATTGCAATACTCATCAAAATAGAAATACTCTTGGCTAAGCTTCATTCAGGTGAATTATTCTTCATACTTGCTATTTAAAGGTTGTTTTAACCAAATAAGATATATTAGAAACCTTAAGTGGGTTATTTTTGTTGAATCACGCAACTAAGGGGAGGCCACGTCAGCAATCCGTGAGCAGCAATCCGAGTGTTGCAGTTGGAGATCCGTGGGTAGCAATCTGAGGGCTATAGTTGGAGATCTGTGGGCAGAATCTAAGGGCTACAGTTGGAGATCCGTGGGCAGCAATTTGAGGGCTGTAGTTGGATATCTGTAAGTAGTAATCCGAGGGCTACAGTTGGAGATCCGTGGGATATAATTATTATAATTAATTAGATTAAATGTCTTTCCTTTTACTATTTATTCTCATAGAATGTATATATATGTAATGATTCCATGGAATAGAATAGAATTTGAATTTTCCTCTAACAATTTATTCACGGTATCAGTGCCTAGGAAATTCTAAGCCCTCTTTGAGTGCCGGCTGCAAACCTTCCTTCCTTTCTTCCAAACCCTCAACCGACGGCAACTCTCCATTGTTCTGCCGATAGTCTCTCTACAAGCATCGGTAGCCCTTGCAAAAAAATCATCTTCTCTTTCAATCGAGGAAACCCAAGCATGTTCATGGATAGCGAGATCTCATCCTCCTACCCATATATTACCTGTTTGAACACCGGAAACTCTGGATCTGCAGAGAACTCTTCTCTTCTTTTTAGATCATGGTGTGATCACTGTGCCAAACCAGGACATACAAAGGAGACATGTTGGAAGATTCATGGAAAACCAGTTGATTGGAAGGCAAACAAATCAACATAAGAAAGCAAGGCGAACTCTGTCAACACCACGCAAGATCAATCCATTAAAGCTGAAGCTATTCCTTTCGCCAAGGGGCATTTAGAGACATTGAAGTTGTTGCTTAACAACATCACAAACCAATAGTCTCCAGAACTTGCTTTCAGCCTACACGCTTTGTAATGAACCGGTTGGGGGCCGGTTCAATCGAACCGGCCACACGTTTCTTTTATTAGCCGTCGCTACAGTTTTTTCGCGCAAACAGAGAGGGGCGGGCGGACGGGTTTCACGCGAGAGCGAGGTAGGTTTTTCTTTTCTCCGATTTTAGCAAATGATTATCTTCAAGGGTAAGAAATAGTGATTCCTTTTCATTTTTATCGTTATCAGAGTGTTATTTTGGGAGAATTTGCAACGAAGGGGAGGAAACGACCGAGGAAAAATAAGGAAAAGGTTTGTTGAATTTCTTTCGGATTTTTGTATAAATTCCTTCGTTTACTTCGTTTAAAGCGAACAATATGTTTCATAAATGTAAAGGAAGATAATTGAAGCAAAGAGAAGAATTTTGGGAGAGAAGGATTTAGGGATTTTTAGATAAATCCTATTTTTCCTTTGTAAGTGACTCTCCGATTATACAAGTTGATTTCAATTTTATTATAAAAGCACGTTTTTATAGAAGTTACATTTGTGAAAGTTGTAGGAACTCGAAGTTGAGGTCGCTCCAAGAATCGAAGTTTTGGGAGGAATAAAGTGGGTAATTATGCTTGTGAAAAATGTACTAGTTATGTTCATTTCAAAATTCAAATTATATTCATACAATTGATTGTATTTTATACATGCTATTCCATTTGAAGATAGTTATAGATGAGACAATGTAAATTCTAATACATGCATTAATATCGAATTTGTGTTAAATGAAATGAATGTAATATTATAAACATGTGGAAATTTATCAATATATGTGAAAGAAAATATATGCAAAGGAAATGGAAAATAATTGAAATGCATATCTATACACTAAGAATACAAATACATAAACATTAAAGGAAAATGACATAGTATCAAATGAAACAAAAAGGAAAAAGTTATGCATGCAAAGTATACAGGAGTTCACCCCCGTATGGTACTGGCTGGGAAAGCAACGTACCCGTGCACGTAAAAAGGGAAAAGATAACGAAAATGGATAAAGGAAATGGAAATGGTTGTACCTTTGAGTACATTTAGACGGTGCTCCTGTATGAATTCAAAAGGAAAAAGGAATATAGATTAAAAGAACTTTTATGAATATAATGTTATATGATGAGATATATATGATTGAGAAATGTTTAAATGAAATTCATGAAAGGAAATGCATAAAGTGAAGCAAAAGTACACTAATGTAAATGTTAAACTTTATTTTATCTTAGTAATTTTCATGCATATTAAGTGAAGATGAGAATTACCCACTGAGTTTACTTAATAAACTCAAACCACGAGTTTAAATGTTTCAGGTAAGTTCCTAAAGAAATAATGGCTGAAAGAGAAGAACATGTTTACAAAAGATGATGTGCAAATGACAACATGTAAAATATATTTTGTATTTTTAGTGGCTCTTTATCATGAATGATGTAGTATTATGTTTAATGAATTTTATCGTCCGACTTTTCATACCCGCCTCGTTAGATCGAGCATCCGGGCCAGGTCGTGACACGCTTGTTTATGTATAAAACAATCAAAATTTTGGGTTATTGACTCAGGAGCATCAGATCATATGATAGGAGATATTACACTCATTAATGACTATCAACCTTATCATTTAAATCGAGTAGTTAAGATTGTTGATGGCTTAACATCCAAAGTTTTGGGGACTGGTTATGCTTTTGTTACAGAAGCTATCACCCTTAAATTGGTGTTTTATGTGCCCAATCTTGAGTGCAATCTAATTTTCATTAGTAAATTGACTTGTGATAGTAATTGCTTAACAAATTTTTTCAATAATGTATGTATATTTCAGGAACTGAATTACGGAGAAGAAGATTAGTAGTGCTGAGATGTGTTTTGGGTTATATTACATCATGACATCCAAATCCCTACAAACCTTGATTGCTGCTCCTAAGAATTTTCCTACTAAGAATCATCCTATTGTAAGTCAGTTTGTTGAGAGTCATTCTAGAGTCAGTCAAGATAGAGAGATTCTCATGTGATATTATAGGTTAGGTCATCCAAATTTCATGTATCTCGAAAAGCTTGTTCCCTATTGATTTATTAATAAAAATTCAAGTTTGTTCAAATGTGAAACTTCCCAATTGACTAAACATACCAGTTCGTCTTACCCAATTGTTCCTTATCAACCCTTTGCCTTGATTCATAGTGATATTTGGGGACCCTTAAGGGTTAAAAATATAAGTGGAGCAAGGTAGTTTGTGATATTTGTTGATGATCATACTAGACTCACTTGGGTTTATTTAATGAAGAAAAAATTTGAAGTTGAAAGGATATTCAAATCATTTCAACTGATGATTCAAAACAAGTTTGATACAAAAATTCAAATATTAAAATCAGACAATGGGATAATATACTTTCATTCTATCATGAGAGAATACCTATCAAGCCAATGGATAATTCAAGTGAGTTCATGTGCGTATACGCCTAAAAAAAATGAGGTAGCTGAGAGAAAAAATAGGCAACTCTTAGAAGTCGCCAGATCTATTATGCTATTCATAAAAGTACCAAAATAACTATGGGGGGAGCCATTCTTACTGTTGCATACCTAATAAATCGGTTACCTACTCGGATACCAAAATTTGAAACACCTAGACAAACTCTACTCAAAGCCTATTCTGATGCTCGGTTCATATCATCAAACCTTCCACCTAAAATTTTTGAGTGCTCCGCCTTTGTTCATATCTATCCACAAGATAGAAACAAGCTTGACCAAGATAAAAAAGTGTCTTTATTGGCTATTCCACACGAAAAGATGTTACAAATGCTTTTGCCCTATTTCTAGGGAAGTATTTGAAACCATAGATGCTACCTTCTTTGAAAACAACCCATACTTCACTAGTTTTGAAATCAAGGGGAGAGTGAAGGAGAATTTCAAACTCGGGAGTTGAATTCCTTATTATACAATCAAACTGAGTTCAGTCAAAATCAATAAATATAACAAGAAATTCAAACCATGAGTATTTCCCAAGGTATATCTCCTATATCTCAAAGTTTACCTTGAGACCTATTACTTCCACTCATAAGTCCCAATTAATCCCTACAAAGAGAAGCAATTAAGGAACAACAATATATATACTCAAGAAAAATAAAGAAAAATCAGCATTTGCCGAGCAATGAGACACATCTTGCATGTCAACTCTACTTCAATGGATCTAACAACAATAGAAATTCATACAGAGAAGAAAAAATGAGGAATTTCAAAAAGAGACAGAGTCATCAAATGGCAAGAAAGAATCACGCACCATCAAATATTTTCTCTTCTATAATAGATTATCAGACCTTTATGAAGTCCTCCTTTCCAAGTTGAATGATGTACAGATTCTAACCAATATTCAGGAAGCTTTGAATCACCCAGGATGGAAACAAACTGTTAAAGAAGAAATTATAGCCTTGGAAAAAAATCAAACATGAGCGATTATGAATCTCCCACCTGGAAAGAAAGTTATGACTTGCAAATGGGTGTTCACTGTAAAGCATAAGGTGGATGGTAGTGTTGAGAGGCTGAAAGCTAGACTGATTGCAGGAGGATTCACTTAGTCTTATGGAAGAGACTATTTGAAAACTTTTGCTCCTATTGCAAAGCTCAACATCATCAGGATTATTTTTTTCTTAGCAATAATTTTAGATTGGCCCCTATATCAACTAGATATCAAGAATGCATTCTTGAATGAGAACCTGAAAGAAGAAGTCTACATGGAGATTCCAATGGGGATTCAGAACTCTTTTGGAAGTGAGAAAGTATGTAAATTGCTGAAATCCTTGTATGAATTAAAACAGTCTCCAAGAAAATAATGAAGATCAAACAATGCAGACAGATCATACCTTATTTGTGTAGTTGTAAGAAATAGACAAGTTAGCAATATTGATTGTATATGTGGATGACATTGCCCTTACTGGAAATAATATAGAGAAAATAATGAAGATCAAACAGACTTTGTCCAAGGAGTTTGAAGTTCTAGATCTAGGATCACCTAGATACTTCCTTGGTATGGAGGTAGCTCGATCAAGCAAAATTATATTTATTTCCCAATGCAAATATACCTTAGACCTATTGAAGGAGACCGGCATGCATGCTGGGATGCAGACCAGCCAGTACACCTATGGATCCTAAGAAGAAACTTGGGATAGAAATGGAAGGAGTTCCAATAGATAAAGGAATATATTAATGTCTTGTAGGAAAACTTATATACCTCACCAACACTCGTCCATATATTGGGTTAGCTATGAGTATGGTAAGCCAATATATGAGTAATCTGTTAGATCGGCCCTTAGGTCAGTTGAACTGGTCCTCCTTGGATCGATTCAGGTCTACAGAATGCGAAAATAGGGGGGGGGGGGAGCTTGGGTTGGGCGGCAATATGAGTGGGACCCACACAATAATGAAGGCTTGGATTAGGAGGGAAAATTCAAATTAGGGGCTGTTTAGAGATTAGTGAATTGTCATTTTTTTTAAATAATCTCCTTCTTGCTAGGGTTATGTTTTCATCTTGAATTTGAATCTGACTTTGGGATCTTGGTGTTGGTTTTGGGCTCTAGTCTTTGGCTAGAGATTTGGAGAGTTGAATCTTCCTCTCGACATGAAGATTCATTGTATTTGATTGTTTCTTTTCCTTTTACTATTGATATTTCAAGTGTTTTCTCCCTGATTTTCTTATTGTTTTGGCAAAAATTGTTGTTTACAGCGTTTTTCATTAGCTTGGGCTGTTTTATATCATAATCCTATGAAGGAGCACATGGAGGTAGTATATCAAATTTTGAGATATCTTAAGAACACTCCTTGAAAGGGGCTATTATTCAAGAAAAATGAAGATAGAAAATTGATCATTTATTCTGATGCAGATTGGGTAGGAAGCCAGGTTAACAGTCAATCGACCACATGATATTATTCATTTGTCTGGGGGAACCTAATGACATGATATTATTCATTTGTCTGGGGGAATCTAATGACATGGAACCATGGAGGAGCAAGGAACAATTTGTTGTTCCCAGAAGCAGTGCAGAATCTGAACTGAGAGCATTAGCGGTTACTATTTGTGGAGTTATTTGAATTAGACAAGTATTGATTGAACTAGAAATAAAGATTGAAGTCACGATAAAGTTGAAATGTGACAATCAAGCCGCAATCAGTATGACCAAAGATCCAGTACATCACGACATAACAAAATATGTTATTATTGATAGACACTTTATATCTGAGAAAATAGAGAACTTAGAGATTGAAGTAGTATATCCCCCAACTCATGAACAACTTATTGATGTTCTAACAAAGGCACTACCAGGCCCTCTACTTGATAAGTTTGTTTGCAAGTTAGGATTGTTCAACCTATACAACCCAACTTGAGGGGGAGTGTTGAATCACGCAGCTAAGGGGAGGCCACGCTAGCAATTCGTTGGCAACAATCTGAGGGTTGCAGTTGGAGATCCATGGGCAGCAATCCGAGGGCTACAGTTGGATATCCATGGGCAGCAATTTGAGTGTTGCAGTTGGAGATCTGTGGGTAGTAATCCGAGGGCTGCAGTTGGAGATCCGTGGGATATGATTATTATAATTAATTAGATTAAATGTCTTTTCTTTTTCTGTTTATTCTCCTACAATATATATGTAATGATTCTAAGGAATATAATAAAATTTGAATTTTCCTCTAAACAATTTCTTCAAGTTTGATAGCAGAGAATTTGCAGAAAATAAAAATGATTATACCTATTTAAACTTAACTTATGGCTGAAAATATCATATAGCTGAAAATAAGGTCTTAGGAAATAGTGAAGTTTATTTGAATTTAGTTTCTAGAAACTGCATATTAAAAAGAGAAATGAGTTGTTTTGTAGACGCCTCAGCTTTTCTTAGAGAAAATGTGGTTCCCTTGTATCAAATATTTAGCACCATATGGTTATTTTTAGCTCGAACCATTAAGTTTATTAAGTAAATTTCTTCATTTCAAAGAATTGTTAGTTTGATCACCATATTATTGGTTTTCCTCTTTAAATACGCCTTTTGAAACCCATGGATCAAGCATTAAATTTGTATAGAATTTTAGATTTTTAGAATTCCTTGAAAGAACAGCTTTAATTCAAACTTAACTTGGTTCCTTTCTCTGGAAGCCTTTTCTTATTTTGTCTTTTAAGGAAGTAATGGTAGGCTACTGTTTTAGTGTGATATGTTGATTACTTTTTAATATTGAGATTGAGGAACAGAAAAAAAGGGTTCAGAAAATTCCTTGATTAGTAGAAGTTTATGAAAATAATGTTGTGCCATCCTAGTCATCACATCTCTTCCTATGTTATAGCATCACAGTCTTGTGTGCGGTTGGTCTCCTAGTGCGCTTTCAGCAATAACCAAATATGAAAGTCACTCAAGTAGATACACTTAGGAATTTGTTAGTCATTAAAGTTTTTTTTTTTTGCATGAAATATCCTGCAGGTGGGACGTGTAGATGGATTTGCACCACATCAATACCGAAATGATTCTCCTATCATCTGGACAAAAGTTATGGACAAGAAGTCCAACTCATTCGCTATGAACGGTATTTCTTGAGCTAATATCCCATTTGTATTTTAATCTATATGTTGAATGCTTGCAAATTGTTAGTTTTTATGATATCCAAAATAAAACTTTTATTTGTTGTACCTTGATGTATGCTTTTTGGTGATGATATTCTTCTTGTTTATAAGACTAGAGAGGGAGTTGAAGGTAAACTTGAATTATGGAGGTAAACCTTAGAGTCTAAAGGTTCTCATTTGAGCAGATCTAAAATTGAATATATGGAGTGTAATTTTAGTAATAATAGATCTAGTGGGGGATTGTGACTATGGGTGATCAACTCATTAATAAGAGTACACATTTTTGATATCTTGGGTCTAATTTTCAGAGTGGAAATAGATGAAGATATTATTAGTAAAATTCAAGTTGGATGGCTGAAGTAGAGGAATGCATCGGGTTTGTTGTGTGATAGAAAAGTCCTCAAACTTAAGAGAAAATTCTATAAGATAGTGGTTAGACCTGCAATGTTTTATGGTGCAGAATTTTGGCCATTAAAAGAGAAGCATAATATTAAATTAAGTGTTGCAGAGATGAGGATGCTCAGGTTGATGAGTGGCTTTACTCTTAGAGACATGATACGAAATGAGTATATACGTAAAGGGTTGGAGTAGCTCCAGTGGAAGATAAGATTAGAGAGAGTCGCCTTAGATGGTTTGGTCACATAAAACGGCGGCCTTCTGATGATCCAATTAGGAAAGTAGATGTATTAGATTTGACTTATGTTAAAAAAGGTAGAGATAAACCTAAAAAGACTTGGCTATAAAAGGTTAGAAATGGCATTCCTTTATTAGATTTAAATGAGAATTTAACTGTTAACAGGACAAAATGTAGAAAATAAATTTATGTAGCACATAGTGGGATAAAGGCTTGATTTTGTTGTTGTTTTTTGTCCAAAATAAAATTTTATAGTGTAGTGAGAAATGCCAGTTTGTTGGAGTGTTGCCTTTGTTCGATAGCCTTATGATGTTCTTTTAAGAACTAATACCATAACCAAGCTGCCGAAAGATACGATGCTATGGGAACTAAAAATTCTTTTCATTGTTTCAATGACTTGAGTACACTTTTCTCATGCCATTTCTAATTAAGAATTATTATGAACTTGGGGAAATATCTGATCATAAAAAAACTTTCAGTTGATTTGAGACAGTGCATAAGATCACCAGATTTTTCCCTATTGTTATTATGCTTGTAAGCAGTGCTTTAAAAATCGGATCGGACCGGCCGGTTCGACCGGTTCAACCGTGAACCGGTCACAAGGCCGGTCCGGTTCAGCCCTAAAACCGCTTCTGCAAAGAACCGGACTGAACCGGTCAGAACCGGCCGGTTCAACCGCGAACCGGTGAACCGGTCCGGTTATTTTTGAACCGGCCGGTAAAATCTCACAAATTTTAAGTATTTTTTTAAATAAATAAATTAATATATATTAAAAACATTTAATTAAAGTTAAATACACTTAATATAATAAGCACTTTTATACTTAAAGCATCATGACACATCTTCACATGACCTCCCCATGTGCTCCCTTGGTGCAAGGAATCTAAATATGCTATATAAACAATAGCAAGAAAGTGTTTTTAAGGGATGTGGGACTAAAGAAAAGAGATGAGGAGTGTATGAGTTCATAGCATATATAATGGATATAAAACCTATTTTTAAACATATTTTTTAATTAATTATTTTTTATGTGAGTGATAATTATTTATTAGTTAATAATAAAAACTTATTTATTTATACATAATAAAAAATAATTTATCATTAATAATTTTATTTATTTATTAATGATTTTAGATATAAATTTATAAAATAACTTTTGTATACAATATATAATAAACATGTAAAATATATTTAATCATATAATATAAAATAAGAATAGTTTATATTAAATTTATAAACTTATGTTATAATTAAAATTTATATTAAATATGTAACATAAATTAATAATAATATATATTAAATTATATGGTTATATATAAATTAAATTTAAAATTTGAAAAAATATTCAAATTTTAAAATTATCATATTTTTATGAGTGTAAATTCTTATAATTATGAGATTTAATTTTCTTTTTGCTTTTATGTAAGATTTTAAAATAATTATTTTACTTAATTATATAAGTTTTTATGTTTTATAATTTTTTTAATTTAAGTTTTTATCTCATACTTTGAATGATAACATTATTTTTATGTTAATTGTATTAAATTTAAATAATACTTATTATTTATTACGTCATCCGGTTCGACCCCGGTTAGACCGGTTGAACCGGTCGAACCGTGAACCCCTCCTTGTTCCGGTTCGTTGTCCGGTCCGATTTTCAAAACCTTGCTTGTAAGAACATTTTTGTTGGTAATTAGGCAAATGAACTGTCAAAATTCACAGGAAATTTGACTACTCAGAGGTAATCGCAACAAGGTTACCTCCGTCCAAAGAGAATTAATGAATTTCGAGGAGACTGAACCGCTGGATTTAAATCTTCAGAATTTTGATCTGTAGCATTCTAGTATAAAATCACCACAATACCCCCCACCCCCTTCTTAAAAAACAAAGGAAAATGACGTAAGAAAGCAAGTTTAAGGCATTTCCTGTTTTCATATTCGTTGATTTTCTATTGAATATGTAGGCCATAAGCTCCTCATTAGCTGCGCTAGAATTTATCAGACCAAATCATGTATTAGTCAAATAATGCATAATATGAATGGTAGGGATCTTATTGAAACCTTCTTTTTGTACTTTTTAAAACTCTTCTAGTACCTACTTTCATTACATGTTATTCGTCTTGTTTATATATACTTTTAATTTTTTAAGGTTATTAATCATTCATAGATTTGGATATTTTTTTCACCCTTAACAAAGCATGATTATTATCAAGTAACAACATGCCAATGACCATGATATATGCTATCTATTTTTATGTGTTTGCTTTAGTTCTTAATCCAAAAATATAGTCTTTCAATTTTTTCTTCATGTAATGATATTGAAACTGCTGATATATTCTTCAAAATTGTTTAGATGGCAAGGCTACTAACTTGCATTCCTCAGAAGCATCTAAATCTTTTGATGGTGGAGACTCTGAATCTGATGAATATAAATTGAAGGAGTCTATTTTTGGAGATGAAGCCCTAAGAATTTCACCGTGCGAACCATACTGCTTAAGTCGTCCTATTCGTCGTGGCCATTTTAACATTTCTCAGGATTACCCTTTACAGCAGGTCTTGATGCATTAAACGATTGTTTTACTATCAGATAGTAGTCAACATATGTAGTTTATCTTCTGATCAAATTGAATGTTTCTTTTCTATAAAACGTATGGCTTCTTATTTATTGCAGGTGATTACCGATCTATATGTGATTTGGGATTGGATATTGGTGGATAAGTTGCATATACTTCCAGTTGATAGAAGCTTCTATTCAGCTGTACTTGTTTTGCCTGAGTCATTTGATAGCCGAGGTGATTTTTTCCTTTTTGCCTTGGGCCCTTTAATTTCAATCTTCAAGTCTGACGCCTCTTATCTTTCTGAAGTTGACTTTTCAATTGCTTTTTTTATTTTTGAGTCTTTCGATTTTTTTGAAATGTTTTATTTTAAAAGTTTCTCCAAAGAATGGTTCAACCATTGTAAACAGTATTTGATTTTTAAGATTCAGTGATCTGCAGTGTACGGTAGGTGTATCTTTACTGTCCTCTCTGCATCTATTTATAACCGATATATCTTACACAATATACGTGTGGAAATCTACATTTATTTGTCTAACCAGTAAGATTAAGTTCTGTTAAATAAGCCACAATCAAATAAAGTTATGACTTACTGGATTCAAGTAAAGAATGCATCTAGAAATGCCAAATCAAATAAAGTTATGACTTACTGGATTCAAGTAATAAATGCATCTAGAAATGCCTATCTAACTCATAAGATGCATTGTATTATGTTGTGCCCTTCGGTGCCTTGTATACCCCCTATTACTCATAAAATTATGAGTTTTCTTGATAAAATTTGAGGGTTTAGGAATGACCTTTTTCACAATTTATGGTTGCCTCTTCCGTGACTGAGGATTTTTGATAATTGCTGGATTGATCCGCAGACGAACCTTCTTTATGTTTTTTTTTTCCTTCTCTTTTTGCCTTGAAAGCAACAAGTCAATCATTATTTTCCCTTTTTGAACTGTTGTGTCAGCCCTGTCGTTTTCAGCCAAAATAGACTTAAAGGGAGGTTATGGAGGATTTAGGTGATATAGAGGCGATCCAAAGGTGAGGAAGCTTAAGATGCTCATCTTTGAGGGAGAGGATGCACACGGGTGGATCTACAAGGTAGAGAGGTATTTTGCCGTCAGTGGATTGACTGAGGAGGAGAAGCTGACGATAGCTGGTTATGTATGGAAGGGAAGGCTTTGGCTTGGTACCAGTGGAGAGACATGAGACGACCCATACGGAGCTGGAGGGAGTTCATGGACTGCTTGTTGGAACGTTTTCAAACTAGCAGGAGATGAGACTTCTATGAGCAGTTTTTCGCCCTGACATATGAGAGATCTGTGGTAGAGTACCGTGAGGGGTTTGCACACCTTGGTTGCTAGTCGAATGGACTGGCTTTCTGAGACGGTGTTAGAGGGGAACTTCATGAAGGGGCTCAAACTAGAGTTCCGGGCAGCGGTTAGAGTGATGGTGCCTCGTGACTTGGGAGAGGCTATAGAGCTAGCATAGTTGGTGGATGACCAAAAGCATCTGGAAAGGGGGGCCAGGGGCAGCAGCTCAGGAAACTCGTATAGGATGACCACCACATTTTTAGCACAAAGGGAACAACACTTGGTGGTCTCCTAGAGGCCCCAAAGGAGAAGCATGTAGAAGAGAGAATCAGGGAAAATTTCAAGAAGCTCATTGCGAAGGAGCTGCAGGAGAAGATGGGCTAAGTGGGCGTGCTTTAGATGTGATGTGAAGTATACACCGGGGCATAAGTATAAGGATTGAACTCTTCGGGTTTCATCGTCTGCGATGATGATGAAGTTGAGGAGGGAGGTGGGAGTGTGGCTTTGGAAGAAGGGGAGGAAGAGCTGCATCTTGATATGGCGGAAGTCTCCGTGAACTCAGTGGTGGGATTTCCTCTGAATCACACCATGAAAGTGAAGAGAGCAATAACAAACAAAGAGGTGGTGGTACTGATAGATAATGGGTCTATCCACAATTTTATCTTCAACCAGGTCTTTAGATCAATTGGGGGTGAAATTGATGGACACCGGATGTTATGGGGTGATGATGGGCACTAGGAAAATGGAGACGGGTAGAGGAGTGTGTAGGGGAGTGGTACTGGCTATATAGTTGGTCCAGATAAGGGAGGATTTCCTTCCATTGGAGTTAAGGAGCATTGATGTTATTCTGGGGACGAAGTGGCTATAAATCTTGGGGGATACCATGGTAAGTTGGGGAGCACTAACAATGGAGTTGGTGGTGGAGGGAAGAAGGGTGGTGATCAGGGGAGATGTAGGACTATCTGAAGCCATGATGTCTCTCAAAACCATGGTGAGGGTCACACAAGAGATGGGTGGAGGATTTTTGGTAGAGCTGCAAAGTTTAGAGGGGATTAGAATGGAAGAAGGGGGACATTCTGCTTTCAGTACAATCACTTAAACAACAGTTCAGGGAGATATTTCAGCCACCTCAAGGCTTGCTGCCACCATGGGAGCATGTGAAAGCCATCACCTTGAGAGAGGGGGTATCATCGATTAATGTCCGACCTTACTGCTAACCTTCGATTCAAATGAGATTGAAAATCTGATCTAAGAGATGTTGTAGGCGGGGATCATTAGACCGAGCGTGAGTTCTTTTTCTAGCCCAGTCTTGCTGGTCAAAAAGTAGGATGGGAGCAGGATATTTTGTGTGGCCATGCCTTGAATAAAGAGACTATGCCGGATAAATTTTTCATTCTAGTGATCGATGATCTACTAGATGAGTTGTGCTGTAGGCTTCCCATGTCGCTTTATATTTTGGTAAAATTTTCCACTTCTTTAACACTTCCTTGATCCCCTTTTCTCCTTGGTGCACCCCTTGCACCTCCAGTGGTTCTAATATTAACTCCATATTTTTTGATAGTGTAGCTGGTAGTGCGGGCGAGGGTGTATGGTCTCCAATGGCTCGTCTCAATTTGCTCTACGACCTCATATGACCCAAAGTATCAAGGGGGAAAGCTTCTTATTCTTTCGTCTAGCTAGAGTCCTTTATCTGTAAGGTTGGATCTTCAGATAAACTCTATCTCCAATCTCAAACTGCTCATCTCTCCTTTTTTCCATCTGCCTTCTTCATAATTTGTTGTGCTCGCAGTAGATGTCTCTTCAATCCCTGCCTTTCTCTCAATTATTGCTCCACTGACGATACTAATGTGTTGCCATGCCCACAATGTAGAAGATGAGGGGGATTTCTCTCATATAGAATTTTAAATGGTGTTGTCTGGGCTGTTATATGATATGAAGTGTTATACCAGTACTCTGCCCAGGCAAGCCGTTTGGTCAACATCTTTGGGTTATCCTAGACAAAGCAATGAAGATAAGTCTCTACACTATGATTTATCACATTTATCTGGCATCTATTTGAGGGTGATAAGCAGTACTTCGCTTCAGGGTAGTCCCTTGCATCTTAAATAGATCCCTCCAAAAATGGCTCAAAAAGGCATTGTCCCTATTAGACACTATGGACTTGGGTATGCCATGCAAATGGACTACCTCTCTAATGAATGCGGCTGCCACTCAAACCGTAATGTATGGGTGGTGTAGGGAAATAAAATGAGCATATTTGCCCAATCAGTCCACCACCACAAAAATCCCGATGAATCCTTCTAACTTAAGCAATCCCTCAATTAAGTCCATAGTCACCTCTTCTCACACCTTCTCGTGTAAAGCAAAAGGTTGTAAAAGACCACCTAGAGCCATAGCCTGGTATTTGTCTTTGGCATACATCACAACTGGCCACCATCTTCTCCACATCCTTCTGCATTCCCACCTAGTATAGTTTCGCTGCCAGTCGATGATATGTCTTTTGATTCCTGAATGTCCCCCCATAGTTGTGTCATGAAACTCCTACAACAAATGAGGGATGTGTGGTGATGTCCTTAATAAGCCCAAACTGTCCCTGGTATAGCAACTTTTGACCCCCCAAGGAATAACAAGGATGAACAATCCTTGTTCTGCAGTAAATCTCCTTTGATTTTACTCAGCTTTTCATTCTACTCGCTCTCTTGCTTCAAGTCCTCCCAATCCACCACTATGAGGACTGATAGAGCCATAACTTGGGGATCCTCACTACGTCTGGAGAGAGCATCTGCCGCTTTATTTTGCAATTCGGGCTTGTATTGGATCTCAAAGTCATACCCCAATAACTTGAAAAGCCACCGTTGATACTCCTTTATCACATTCCTTTGCTCCAATAGTAACTTCAAACTTCTCTGATCGGTTCTGACTATGAAGTGCCGCCCCAATAGGTAAGGTCGCCACTTCTTAATTGCTAGCGCAATTGCCATAAGTTTCCTTTCATATATTGATTTTCGTTTGGCCCTAACAGTCAATACTTGGTTGAAATAAGCTATAGGTTGCTGCTTTTGTATGAGAATTGCTCCCAACACATATCCTGATGCATTAGTCTCTACTACAAACGGTTGGTTGAAATCTGGTAGTGCTAACACAGGGACACTAGTCATGACTTTGTTCAACTGCTCAAATACCTGAGTCGCTGCCTCCCCCCATTTGAATTTATTCTTCTTCAGCTGCTCTGTCAAAGGCCAGACTATATAGCTGTATGCCTTCACAAATTTCCTATAATATCCTGTGAGTCCCATGAGCCCCCTTAGCCCCTGGCTTTTAGGCACTGGCCACTCCACCATTGCCTCTATCTTGGTTGTATATGCTGACACGCCGACTTGAGACACTATATGTCTCAAGTACTCCTATCTTTGCTATGCAAAAGAGCTTTTCTTCAAGTTGGCATATAGTTGGTGCTTCTTCAAAGTTCTCGACACCATGCCCAATTGCTCTAAGTGCTTCACCTTCAACTTGCTATAAATACGGATGTCATCAAAGAATACCATATAAATCCTTCGAAGATAAGGCTTGAACACCCTATTCATGAGTGATTGGAATGTGGTAGGGGCGTTAGTGAGGCCAAAAGGCAACACCAAGAGCTCATAGTGTTCCTCATGAGTTCTGAAAGCCTTCTTGTGAGTGTCTTCTAGTCTCATTTTGATATGGTGATACTCGGACTTCAAATCGATCTTTAAGAACACCGAACATGCAACTTATCTAGCAGCTCATCAATGACCGGTATGGGAAACTTGTTCAACAGAGTTTCCTTGTTTAAGGCACGATAATCTACATAAAATCTTCAACTATCATCCTTCTTTTTCACCAACAACATGGGACTAGAATAAGGGCTCACACTGGGCTTGATGATCTTGGCTTCAAGCATCTCCCGAATCAGCCTCTCAATCTCATCCTTCTAGACCTGTGGTTAGCAGTATGGTCGACACTAATGAGACTGACTCCTTCCTTTAAAATAATACCGTGCTCGTGCTCCCGTGGAGGAGGCAATCCTTGGGAAGGTTGGAAAACTCACTGAACTGCTGGAGAAGCGGCTGAACTATTTTTGGAATGTCCTTTATCTCTCGGGCGTCTACTCCCTCTAAACTCTGAAGCTCCACCAACAATCCCAATCCTTTACTCCGTATGGCATGCACCATGGTTTTCAAGGAAACCATTGCTTTGGATTAACTAGGGTCTCCCTTAATCACCACCTTTCTCCCCTTCACCTGAATCTCCATAGCTAAGGCCTTCCAGTCCACCTTGATCTCCCCCAAAGTTTGTAGCCACTTCATACCAAAGATCAGATCCGTACTTCCCAACTCTAGTGAATTCCCTAAAACTCCACCACCAATCCCCTCATCACAAACAAAAAGGATCTGCAAGGTGCGGTTTTTACACCTATGACCCGGTGTAAACTTCTCGTCGTACCTAAAACTTAGCCCCTTAGCTTGTTTGTCTTGTAACTCCATATCCGTGAGCCTTTTAAAGTTCCCTCCCTCCCGGCCGAGCTCTCAAACATTTCTCCTTTGGAGTTTCTCTTTGACCCGATGCAGTCAGCATCCTAGATGTAAGGAAGGTGGTCGTCGTGCGGTAAGAACCTCCAAAACTACATCCTTTGATACTCCTCTCTAGTGAATTCTTGTTCTCTATCAATTAGGCTAACTTCATAGCCTCTTCCAAGTCACGGGGTCTTGTCACCCGCATAGCGGCTCTCAACTTTGGTTTGAGTCCCCTCATAAAATTGCTCTCTAACACCATCTTTGATAGTCTCCCTAAATGTCCCGACATAATTTCAAATCTTTCTTGGTACTCCATCATCATTCCCACATGTGTCAAAGCAAAGGCCTGCTCATAATAGTCCCCCTCCTGCTTGGTTCAAAAGCGCTCCAATAAATGGTCCATGAACTTCTCCCATGAAGGGATCATGTACCTCATCTCCCTCCATTGGTACCATGCTAGTGCCTTCCCCTCGAGACATAGAGCCGCCTCTATAAGCCTCTCCACTTCCGCCAACCCATTCACCACAAAATATCTCTCTACTCTATAGATCCACCCATGCGCATCCTCGTCTTCAAGCACCGGCATTTCCAGCTTCCTGACCTTCGAATCTTCCTTTCCCCAATTTCCCTTTTAGCCCTCCATGCCTCCCAAGAAGCGAGCATTGGGGTCTCTCCATTATTCCCTCTCATCTCTTCTCCTTTCATATCCCCCTCTTCCTTCAAATTCAGCCCGTCTGTTCTCTTTTTCTCATTCCCTCCTACCTCCATATTCCCCATCCACCCCCCTTCTCAATAGAGGCTCAAGGTGGGATATTCCCTCATTCTCTCCTAAAAATTTCACCTCTCTGTCTCTCCTTGGCATGTCATTTCCCTGATTCCCCCTTGTTTCCGGTGAAGCGGCTTTAGTTTGAAACTCCAACATCTGCTTCATCATCTCCTCTAGATTCCCACACCTTCCTTCCATTGCTGAAAAACGCTCATTCAACGATCCCACATTCGTTCGCAGCTGCCCTACTTTCCCCTCCAACTTTTCTTCCAACGCCTCAACTCTTCCCAGCTATCGGTCGCAAAAACTTGCTCTGATATCAATTTGATATGTTTTGGAGATCAAATCAGAATCCAAAACAATCACTAGAGCAAAATCTGCACCAACCAACGAAAGACAACCACCAAAATCAAAAGAGAACAACAATGACATGCAGGAACAACACTAATAAAGCTGAAATAACAATCTTCAATCAAAGAAACACAAGATACAATTGGTTCTCTGTTTAATAGGTGAATCGGCTCTCCCCCAATTTCCTGGAAGCAACTAGGAATCCAAAATCACCTAAGAAAAAACTATTTCTGAAAAATTCTTCACATAATCCTTCCCACATCAAACTTTCTCCCGTAAAATAAGCCCTAATCCCACTATAAATGCACCTCACATTTCCTCCAACGAATCTCCTCTTAAACTTTTTCCTCCTATAGGTCTGAAATGGGGCGCCGGGACTCACAAAACAAGAGCCTTTTGTCTCTTGAAATGAGGTGGGGTCCATAGCTGTATCACTTTCATCCATTTTTCAGTGAACATTTCAACATATTTCTTCCAATATTTTTTCATTCACGTAGTGGAGGAAACATTCTTTGAAGCATTGTCTCTCTTTTTGCCCTAAAGCTGCCCCCTTTTGTTTGGTCATGATAAGGGATGTATGACATGATGACTGTGTCTGCCCTCCTTTTTATATAATTACGACACAGTGAGTGTGCATCCCCTTCTTTTATATAATGATAGGTTGTATTTCGTGTACAATATATCTATTCACTCAACTTTTGGGGATTTGTGCGGTCCTATTTAGGCTGCTACTCATGCCTTATAAGAGATCAAGATGGGCCATCGTGCATGACTCAAAGGGCCGGCCTAATAATAATAATCAGTTTGCTTCTGTAGTGGCTTAGCTTGTTGGATTGAGTGCCAGCTTTACAAAGTCTTACCTTTTTGGCCATATTTTTGAAAGAGCCTTAATTGAATACTTATTTAATAATCAATCAGTAGAGTTAACCTAATTAATTGATTAACTAATTATGTAATAGGATGTGTAATTAGCCGATAGTTTCCCCTTCTTCAAGCATGAATATATTTTATGAGTTGCATGAGATTCATGAGTGCTTTTCACATTTTTGTCATTTATAATTTTATTCTTGATTTCATTAATTTTCTGCCTTCTAAAGTTTGGCAATACTATTTCTTGTTTTCGTTTACTTGTGGGAACTGCTTGAAAGCTACTTGAGTAATTCGGGCTTATAATTTCATGCACAACATAGGAAATGCTATATGTTTCCTAAAATTGTTTGTTTCATTAAATTGTGTACCTTTTGATGAATGTACAAGTTTATTGAGTGCAAGTATGACAATTTAATGTTGCTATTTTGATTTGATCTTGAGAAGTTTATTCTTACTAATTGTTGCTTTGCTATTGACAATCGTGATATTCTGAGCATCAAGTTTAAGCCAAAAGATAATTTGAAAATGTTATTTTTTGTTTCTGCTTGTGTAGAGATCAAAGAAATGCTATCTATTGTCTTGCGGGATTTGAGATTTAGTACAGCCGTTGTACATCAGGTGTGCCACATAATCTTTATCTGAAATAATTATTTTCATTGAAACATGGAGCTATTGACATCTGATTCTTTGAATGCATCCTGATATTTAGCTGCAATCCATTGTATTTATTATTTTCTTTATTCTTAATACATCCTGACAGTTCTCTTTCTCGTGTAAATGCATATATTACTGAACTTCAGACATTTATTCTAGATATATTTTTTGGTTACATGGTTGCTTATTATTTATAAATCCATACAACAGGAAGGACTTGCAGCAGCTTTTGGAAATGGGCTATCCACGGCTTGTGTGGTAAATATTGGTGCTCAAGTTACGTCTGTAATTTGTATTGAGGCAAGGAGTTCTAAACTCATCTATACTTTGAGCCGTTGTTTCAGTTTTTGCTGGTTTCTGCATATTTATTTCTGCGAATTTTTTTACCTCCCCTCATCTTGTTATAAAGATTTGAGTTTCATATTAATGGCTTTCAGAAAACATACAATCTACAGCTTCGCAAATGACGTTTACTGCTATTATGGTGATTCATTTTCAGGACGGAGTTGCGTTACCTTCAACAATAATTACACAACCATATGGTGGAGAGGTGGGTATTGCTATTACTTTTAATTTTATTCAAAGAATTGGCAATTGCATTCTTTTTACACTATCTTTTGTTTCGGATGTTGTTATGTTATTTTTTGTTAAGTTTTTATTCGAATTTCAAATTAGTAAATATGATGCAATGTTTTTTCTTATTTGCAATGCCGTGATGGTAAACACATGTCTTGCATGGCACGTTTCAATTGGATATAGATTGGAGATTGGCTTAACACACAAAAATCTAAAACTGTATTAGTCAGTATATGTGTATTCTCTTACTTCTAGTTAAAATGCTTGAAAATATTAGTTTATTGATTTTATATTGAAAATTTCATGCAAAGCCTCTAGTATGCATATACATGCATACTAGAGGATGTCACTGATGATAGATTGATTTGCTTCAATGCACTATTTGTGGATACAGGATACACAATATTTTACAAGTTAAGTGCCTTTACAAAATCTATTTCATGAGTATTTGGGTAGGAACGGAGCGGAGGAAATGATGTAATAATCCTTTTAGTGGTTGGACCATGATTTTAAAAAACATTCAAAACTTACGCTTTAGAAGTTATTCTATTTTGAAGCATTAAGATTTGAATTGAAGCTTATGACTCAATTAGTTTGAATGAAAACATATGCCTCGATCGATTGAGGTGTACATTTCTAAGTGTTATGATACCTAGGCACGCATTTCATGCTATTTATTTGTTTTGCGATGGATCATGGGCTTTGGACTTCATTTGACATTCAGTTCTTGAATTTGGACAACATGTGGCATGATCAAATTGTGGAAATGAGGACTCGCGAGCATGTAGCCGTGTAATGTGGCAGGGTTTATTATTATTTTCTTAAAATTAGGTTTTTGTTTTATAGTCTCCTTGAGTGGAGGAAGCCTTTAACCCTAAATATATATTTTTTTGCACTCACAATTAAGACATAAAATGTCACTCTCCTTTTGATGCCTCTCTTGATCAACGACTCAACCACAATGTAAACTCTCTCACTTGAAAGCTCGCGGTTAATGGAGACTTTGTCAATCTTTTTGCCCATTTCTCTAACTCTTCCTCTCGGTGGTTGGCAAACTTTGATTCTCACTTTCTCTTTTTTTTGTTAGCATCGCATTCCATAGAGTGCATTTGGGGGTGTTTTTATTTGCTAAACTGAATAAACTTTGATGAAATATTATTGATTTTTAAAGCTTTAGACTTGTATTTGAATCTTATTTATAACTCTAAAATTATGCTTTGTGTAATATTTTATGCTTGACTTCTTTTCAAGTTTTAAACTCTGTGCTTTCCTATTAGTAAAAATCAGTTTTCCACACCAAATCAAGGTTGAACATGTGGTTGTCAATGAATTGTTTGATATCGTTGCATCAAGGTGCTGTCCGGTTAATGTACCATGGTCACCTTCTCAATCCATCACCAGGTCTCTTGTTTCTCACGATGTCGTATTTTGGTTTGCTTGTTAATAACTTGCTACCTCCCATCACTTCTTTGGCTAGCAGCATGGTCTCCAACCGCTTGTCATTCTCCTTGCCATGGCTTCCTGTTCATCAATTCTGTCGACCCTGTTGATTGGTGTCTCTCTTGCTAACCGGTTTTATTGGCTCATTCACTTAGCATTTTCCGAGTTAACAACTCTTGTGCTTCTCGTTAGAATCCATATCTTGATGAGGTCACTTAGTTCGTTGGTTTGCTCTTCCAACAGGTCAATTGGCTCTATTATATCCACTTAGCTTTGTCAGCCTGTGAACTTACTGATTCATTGGATTCGACATCTCATGTTTCCAGCTCTTCTGTCGTTGCCTTGGAGCTACCCTCCACCCCTTTATCGTCTCCTCAATCCTTTCCGCCGACTCTTACCATCTTTTTGGTTTTACCTGTTAGCTCATTTTTCGATGCCTCTTTTCAGTTTGTCAACTCCTTGATTCCACCCTATGTCTCCTTGGTCGTCGGCTCATTAGCGAGTTGCTAGCTATGACTGAGGTCACATAGCAGTATCCGGAATTCCTAGTCTGACAATTACCTTCTGAGGTCACTGAGTTTGGACATACTTGTTGGCTTTAATACATGCACTTTTCTACTTCCTCATTGTTGACTCCTATCCATGATGTTCAACAAGACTACCACAACTTTCCAATTGCATTCTTGCATGACGAAAATGCTAATTTGGGCCTCAACCACCTATAAGCCATTAGACCTTTGGTCGTGATGGCTGACACTATAATACCTCGTTGTCATCCCATCAGCTCCTATTTTTGAATATTTTGCATCTACTTTTTTCCAGGAAGGGGGGACTTTTTGAACCTTAGTTGAGATATTAACTCAATGTATAATGGGTTCTTGGTCCCTTGGCCTAGTTGCACAATTCGATTGGCTAGTTTACTCATTCCTTATAATTTGCATGATGTGAAACCAAGTGAATACAAGAATTGCCAATCAAGAGATTAATAAAAGTTATTAAATTTGCTTACTAACAATAAAGTCTAGCGTACTCAAATAGAGATTCAAGAAGATGTCATGAAAAATTAAGCCATTGTGTTCGATTACACTTGGAGATTACAAGAGCTTTGCAAAAGAATAACCAAAAGAAATCTAAATAATGCAAATAGCCATGATAAACAAAGCTTCACGTTTAAAATATAGATCCTTCACCTTGAGATCCTTTAATCAACTCTTGAACGTAGCGGTTAGCGGAAGAGGATCGTAAGCAAACTTAGAGATACCACTTTCACACAAGTGATGCCGAGAGGACTCCTCGTCGGGGAAGAAGCGGGTGGATGGCCGTTGATGGTCCACTCATAGTCCGAGAATTGATCGTTGAGGATGTCCACGAGATGCACGAGATGGGGAAGGATCCGGTTCATGTAATCTTCAACGGTGTCGTCAAAACCAAATCCGACGTCGAAGAATGGTGATCGAGTGATGTGGATGTCTCCGTGGGCATCGAGTATGAATTCGCTATCAACTTCGGGATCCGCCATGCATCATGGGAGATCGTGGCGTCGAGGTGGTGTAAGGTGGAAGAAATGTCACCTAAGAGAGGTGAAGCCAAGGGGACGGGAGGGGCAAGGGGGCTCGGGAAGAGGGGAGTGGATGGTTGGGCTAGGTGGAGAATTGAGAGAACTAATTAGAAATCTGAATTTGAATTCTAATTAGATGAGATGGGAGGGAAATTAATTTGAGAATTCAAATTAATCCCTTAATGGGGGCCGGCGGTTTAAGAGGAATAAAGGGGAATTAATTTGGGAGCAATTAATAAAATAGGAGAAGAGGCTATGCCTAATGAGGGACCTACCACATAGAGAGGGGAAAGAAATTAGTAATCATAAGTAGGGTGGGGCCCATATTACTAATCAAAGGTTTAATAAAATATGAATTAAATTTTAGATTTTTTGTAAGAAGGAAAGTTTCCAAATAATTGGGCTAGCAATTAGAAATAATTTAAATTTAACATTCAAATTGAAATCCCATTAATATGGAAGCCTTAAATCAAGGAGCTAATCTAGGAAAGCATTCAAGGCCTCATGAAACAAATTTGAATTTCAAATTTGAACGTCTAAGAGGGGGGCCGGCCGCTAAAACCAGGAGTTGGGGCTAGGGGCGGGGAGGGAGGCCGACGGGAGGTGGCTGCCAAGGGGCCGGCGGTCTGGAAGGTCCAGTAGGGACAGCGGTAAGGGGAATTTGGGGAGGGGGAGGACTTCGGCTAGGTGGGAGGGAAGAGAATTGGGTTCCGGAAGAAGTAGAGGTGGTCGGATCTACTAACCTTGCACCACACCATTGTTAGAACTCACAAAGAGATCTACAAGGGTCTCCTCCTCAAAAACTCACAAAGAGAGCTTGGAAGGTTCATGAACTCACAAAGAGATCAAAGAGAAATTCATTCAATAAAATCATCAACTACCTATTACAATGCATGAGGCCTCATATAAGTAGACCAAAATGAAATAAAAAGAAATGACACAAATGCCCTTGCGGGCTACATAAGCGATTAAATGCCCACAGGGGCAAACTAGAAACAAGAAATACAAGCATAAAATAAAATTGCAAATAAATCAGAAGTAGAGGCTCTGTATCGTAGCCGTCGATCTGCGTCTCCGGCGATGGTACACGTGTCGAAATCTGATGTCCTCATCATTGTACCTTTTACTATTTTAGTGAATCGTCTCCCACTTTACACTGTCAACATAGGATACAAAGCTGAATTATGTATACTACCATCTTTGCATGCTCTTTGTTATCATTTCTCTTTTACATTGCTTTTTCTTCTCGACTTCTAAAAAATGGGATGCTGTAGGGATTTTTCCTCGACTCAGGAAGTGTCTTCTAGTTGAAGACTCCCTTTTCTCCTTGGTAGTGCCACGCAATGCCATCCTAACAACAAACATTATTTGCTTGTTAACACAATTATGCATGGTTTTGAAAATCGGATTGGAGTACCATACCGGTCAGTTCGACCGTGAACCAGTCATATGCTCGGTTCGATCCTCCTTAAAAACTAGCCCAACATCAAACAATGTGAACTGGTTTGAAATGGCAGTTCAACCTGCCAACTGTTGAATCGATCCCAGTTTTCAAGAATCGGCCGGTTCAATTGATCTCTTACTTAAATAATTAAATAAATTAATTTAATATTAATTTAATAAGCCTAGATTTTTTTAATAATTATTTACGATCTAAGCACCAACGCAACATGCTCACATGGGCTTTTAACACATGTCAACAAAAAAAAGCAATATATACAAAATAAAACAAAACTCCCAAGTGATGTGGGACTAAATAACTTAGTTGAAATTTAAAATTTTTACTTCAAAGATAAAAACACATACATTATATATTTTGAAACAAAATTTTAATTATTTTATTAATAATTAGAATAATATTTATTTTGTTGATTAGTTATATTTTGATTGTTTATCTTTTTTTTTTTTTTAAATATACATTATTTAAATTTAATTTTAATCTATTTATTAATTATGAATAATATAACATGAATGATTTATAGAAGTAAAAATATAATGTGAATTTAATATATAATTTATGACTGTAAAATTTATCTAAATATAAAATATAAATTAATAGTAATTTACATTAAATTTAACATAAATTAGTAATAAATTATATTAAATGTATAAGTTTGTATATAAACTAAATTTACTTTTAGACACAAATTTATATCATTATATAATATTCTATCATTATTATTATTTATTTTATTAAAATAATTATAATATTTATTATATTATTCAGTTCAACCCCGGTCGAATCATTGAATTTTGAACCTCTCATTTTTCTGGTTCAACGTCCGGTCCGATTTTCCCAACCTTGCTATCATGTATATATTTTTTTAATTTCTTTGATGATCTAAGATATGCTTTAGTTTATTATATGTTTCTTATTATCTATTATTTTTTAATCGTTTAATTCGAGGATGGCAGACCAATAAGACAACAGATCATTTGTTCAATCCATACATATAAATTAAAATAACTATATTTTATGTGTTTTTATTAGCATCTCTGAGAACTTCTGATATATTGTTACCTTGTTGACATGTTGCAATTTGAAATTCATCTACAGGAGAATCAGCTGTATTATGTTTCTATCCAACATCCTGCAATAACTATTCTCCTATTGTTGGCCTCCCTCAAATGCATGCTTTTGACTTGATATAAGCATTTTTTCAGTACTTTTCATGAAATCGTCCAGTTCTTTTGGCATTTTGGAGTTGCTATCATTTGGCGTCGGGGTGCATTTATTTCTCATTACCTTTTCTACGATATTATGTAACAGAGTAAATGCATTTTTGTTAGATTTTAGAATCCTATGCATGCCAATATTGAATGTGTTTCAATAGGTTTCGGACAACAGACTGCTTATATGTCTGCTATACTATGAGCAAAATTTGCTCTGGTGGAAGATGTCTTGCTTTTATAGCCAGTATTTGTGGTCAATTTTCTCGTTATAAAAAATATTATTGATTTGCTTTCGAGAAGGATTTTGAAACTTTGATTATGAGTTATATGTCTACTATAGCAATTAAAGGGGTTTTGGCATGCATGTGAAGCTTTGTACTGAGAATCATAAAATTTACCAGACCAAAATGCCACATCCTATTGTTTTCTTTAAATATATGATGTTAAAACCGGACTAAAAATAGAACTACTTCAATCTGATGGTCAATGTGCAGTTTTATCATTTGACCTTCAACCATTAGTGATAATATTGTCATAATTAATAATGACTTTTTATGTAAAAAAAAAAAAATGAATGATAAAACTATAAAAGATAAACGTTGGAATGATAATAAATGGGTAAAAAAATTGGAGAACCTGAGCATTATTTTTTTTTTATAGAAAAATGATCAAAATAATCTATTGACTCTTTATGAAAGATCAAAATAGTCCCAAACTATATTAAAGGACTATTTTGTTCTCTCAACTTTTTAAAGAGTATCTAAAAGTTCCATCATGAGATTATTTTGATTCATTTTTAAAGACTTGAGGAATTAAAATGATATTTTAATATAGTTGGAAATCTTTTTTGTCTTTCATAAATAGTCAAGAGACTATTTTGATCCTTCTCTCTCTCTCTTTAATTCCAACATTGGTCTGTCTTGGTTGAGGTATAGTTGTGAGGGCTTTGAGTTAAAGAGGAAAACTAGGTAGCTTGGCGATGGGCTCTTCCAGATGGAAGATAAAGAACTAATGCTTGATGATCTTCGCTTGTCATTACAGAGAAGTAGTCTTTCAACTGATAGATGAGTGGCTGATGGCTTGCTATAAAGTAGATACCACTGGTCTACCATGGAAATGTAGCTGTGATGAGCTTGGCGGTGGCTAACTTATGGTGTTGAACTAGCATGAGATGCGAATTGATACATTGAAGGCAGAGTTTTTGGGAGAGATTCTTGCTTTTCTTATTGTTACCATAACTTGATTGAAGTATTTGGTTGGAGGGAGTGATAATTCAAAGTCTATACTTTTGGTTAAAGGTTTTGTATTGCAAAATTGTCCAACCAATTATTTGATTCAATTCCTATGCTATGATTTTAACTAGATCCCTGCACTGCAATTCTAATTTGGTCATAGAGGTTCGCTAACACAACTTATTTTCTTGTTCAACTCAACTATAGATTGTGTCTATTAAACTAAGTCGCAGAGCAGGTGAACCTATAAAGCCATGTATAATTGAAGAATTAAAACTTAAAAAAATGATTAAGTAAAAAATCCATCTAATGCTATTTTCATTTGTTTAGCAATTTGGAATTAAACGACACACTTAATATGTGATGAACTTGGGTTTTATGTTTTTGTGCTTTCTTCCTGCATTTGGTTTAAAGAAGCAGTTATAGGTCCTTTTAACTAGTTTTTGAGTGAGTTTTTTTTTTTTTTTTGCATGCTTCATGGAATGTAATTACCCTAGAAATGTGGTCAAAGATAGCTATTTGGATGCAAAAAAAAACTGCAATTGGATTTTTTTAGAAAGCACACTACCTAATGGCTGAAATACCCGTTCACTTTTATAAAAATACCAGATGTTATTCTTAATCTTAATAATAAAGTGAAACATTTTTTACTCATCTCCATAGAGAAATGGTGCCATCACACGTAGCATGTTCTCTCTTGGGAGTCGACATTGCTCTTCACGGAGAAGTGGAACATTAAACCTTCATTGTCTATTGCCGAGGGGAATGAGGATGCTAATATCTGATAGACTGTTGCTCTGCATTCCTTTAGTGGCTTGTAGGTCTCGTTGAAGTCCTTCATAGCTCCATAACAAGGAGAGAATGCCAATTTAAGTATGGAACCATAGTTATTTAGTATTTAGGAAATAAAAAATAACTCTTTTATGTTTAAGAATAAGAAATTAAACTGAACCCCTTCATTGTTCCATACCTTTATTTTTATACAACTCATTGTGTTTGAAAAGTAACTTATATTATTGAAACGACATCGCAAAATTATCTTGATCGGGCACGAATCTCGAGGCAAAAGCTAGTTGGAAACTTCAAAAAATTAATTTTGGAAGCACCCGAACTCCGATTCCAGCAATCTTATAGTCAAACTGAGCGTCTCGGAAATACGAACCCAACGACACCAAGATCAACCCAATCCGAGCCCAAATGAGTCCAAATCAAGGGTTCAAAGCGCTGTTAAAAGGTTCAAACCGCAATTTGAGTTACCAAACGGTTTCCGATTTTGACGAGCTTATACTCGAATCGAACGGCTCGACGAGACGAATCCAACGAGCCCAAGATCATCGAATTCTGACATCATTAAGTCCTTCAAATGACCAATGAACGGTGCATGATCAAAGGATTCGATATCGGCCGTCCATTCAAACCACTTCCAATTCGCCCTTGATCTCACGTCTATTTACGGGCTATGCCACTCCAGAAAAACTATAAATAGAGCCCTCATTCTACACCAAGGGGACTCAAGTGAAGAGAGAAAAAGAAGAGGAGAAAGAGGAAAAGGAGATTCCTCACCTCCTCGACCACCGCCGGAGCTCTTCCTGCCGCCTGAAGACGCCGGAACTCTGCCGGATTTTCAGGAAACGCAGGAATTCTGCACTACTTCCACGTGATGCTGAAATCCTTCCCAATTAACAACAGAGTTCCCTCCTGACGCCGAAACTCCGCCTAAGTGAAGCCGGAGTTCTCCTCTGCCACCAAAGACGTTGGACTTCTACCTGACGTCGGACCTTCACTCTTCGCCAAGTTTCTACCCGACGCCGGACTTCTACCGATTATCGGACTTCGTTGGACGTCTATGCGAAGATGCATTTATTTCCATTGCTGGACTTCTACCTGACGCTGTCCTACTGATCTTCGTCGTCAGACTATAGTCCTTCCGACCTCCGTCGCCAGCCGACTACGGTCTTCCTGACTTACGTCGCCCGCCGACTACAGTCTTTTCGACATCCGTCGCCCGTTGAATACGGTCCTCCTGACTTATGTCGCCCGCCGACTACAGTCCTCCGTCGCCAGCTGACTACGGTCCTCCTGACCTACGTCGCCCGCCGACTGCAGTCCTTCTAAGAAAGTGAATACGTCGATAGTAGCTCTTTGTATTTACATCATGTAATGTACTCCATAAGATGTACATCAAGCTAAGGCCTTCTCACAAGGAAGGGCCTCATTTGTAATCGACTGCGAATACTAGTGGATTTGTTCAAACTGGGCTAGGCCCCGTGGTTTTTCCCCATTTTACAGGGGTTTTCCACGGAAAAATCTTGGTTTCTCATAAATGCTAGACCCTCTCTCCTTATCTGATTGCGTGCCAGATTTTCGTACAACGCTAAGACGATAAACTTAATATTTCTCTACCGCCGCGAATACTCCTGGACGCAACAATTATATTTAATAAATTATTGGATAATCTTGATATTAAAAAAAAGAAGGATCAATATAATATAACTAATAAATTGGAAATTCAAGTAAAAGAAATAAGTAGTTCAATGTATTGATGTTAGTGATTTAGAGTGGAAGTATTAGGATGAATAATGCCTACCATCCTTAAAAATATCTCTATTTATTAGATATTTAATCCATATCACTTATCTATATCCAACTTCATCTAAAAAATATCATGACTGACTTCTTATAAGTTTATAAGTTTGTACAAATGCTAATAAGCTTATAAATTTAGATATTACCATTGTTGAAATTCCATTTGAAGTTCTCATTGTATGCTATTTTCATGTTGTTGACCTCCAAGTGTTCCCCAAGTTAACCAGGTTGAATGTAATGACTATAATGATAGATGGGTGCAATTTAGCGAAAATTCGACTCAAAATATCCCATTCACACAAAAAGCGTAGTCACCTATCACCTATTTCACCAAATGGACTACCTCGATATGTTTGGAACACCAAAAAAGTTTGTGAAGCCTCGTTGTATCGCTCGAGTTGTTATGCAAGGAGGATAAAAACATTTATAACATGTGAGTGATGATAAATTTATGGTAGTGTTTGCACATACACACTTATTTTTGAATATATTATTAATAATTATATATATTTGTACTTAAAATAAGAAATGTATACATTAATATTAATAATAGATTTTTTTATCATTAAAAACATGAAAAATATTAAAAATGTTTTGTTTTATCTTTGAGAAAAATATTAGAAGGGGTAGTTTTATTTTCCAAGAAATTGTTTGTTCAACTAGTGCTTGCATGCGACATTTTAGGCGCCTTAATTGGGGGTCATCTGCAGCCTCCTCTAATCATATAAAAGAGAAAGAAGGTTTATAAAAATCCTCGCTCATTTCTCACTTTGCTTTTTCATCCCCTCATACACACTTGTTCCCTTACCCTTAATGATATAAAAAGAGAGAGAAGGTTTAAAAAAATTCCTCCCTCATTTCTCCCTCTCAGCTTTGTTCTCGCCAACACCCAACACTAATCCTCTCTCTCACAAACACACAATATTGGTCATCTCTCTTTCTCACTCTCCCTTTCTAATCTCTTATTCTCTTTACTAACGTGTAGTCGATATCATGTGGAGGCATATGTAGTGATCTTGCCTTGTTGAATTCCTATTTTTCTTGATGAGGAGCTATATCCTATGTTTTGTGCTTTCATTATGTGGGTAATTTCCCCAAAATGTTCACACGTCTTTCTTGCGTGGTGGACTAAAAGAAAACTCATTCTTATTCTCCATGCAGCATTCATATATTTATTTTCATCATGCACTGGGATAGAGCTTTAACCATGATCAACTTGGCTTAGTGGGTAGGGCTATCATGTTTCTCGGTACCCCATATGCAAGGGTGACATATAAGCATTGCCAAATTCACACGAAATCTACCTAAACAATTAAACAAATGTTTTTTGAAAAAAAAAGTTATGACAACTAAAAAGAGCTATTAAGAAGTACAAAATTAAACAAATGCTTGAAATGCATTACAAATCACATAAAGTGACGAAAAATGAGAAAAAAAACTCTAGAGACTCGCTAATAGACACTTTTAGGTCGGCCTTGCTATTTCTTGGAACACTGTGAACTCAAAATAGCATGGAAGACAACCCCATTTATTTGCATGGATGCTCCCACTACAGAACCCGCTCAGCTTTCTACGCAATCAAAATAGAAATAAGATGACATTATTACATGACTCATCAAAACTTCGCATTGTGGGCATGCACACAAATAAACTCACAAACAAACTTGCAAGTGGACAAATATGAACTTATAAGAACATTTCCAATAACGTGTAGGTGTGCTCCAAAAATTTGCATGGAAAAAATGACAACTAACAAATGCGTGAAAAATTAAACCTAAATAGTTTTAAATGAAGTGTGCTTTATAAGACAAAATTCAATTCGAATTTGAGGAGCACCAAAAGTCATGCATGTGCTTTGAAAAGCATGTACGCACTTCAAAAGCACACCAACTTGTCAAAAATGCACAGTAATGCTTGTATTTAGATAAAATACCTGTGCTAGTGATAACCTGAAAATTGAAATCACAATGGCTCCAAAAATGTTCTCTTTTTTCTGAATGGGCTTCACTTTGAAATGTATGCAACTGATTTAAAAAGCATGCAACCTAATTCTATGGTTCAAACAAATCTTCTGAGCACTATGTATACACATAGTTAAGCGAGTCAACAGATGAGAAATCCTCTGAATATTTTGTGATATTTTTTAATAAAAAGAAGGAAAGAAAATCAAGAAAAATCCAAAAAAATAAGGAAAATATTAAAAAATTTAGGAGAACTTGTAAAAACATTTTGAGCATTCTCGGACTTTTACACTCTTATCAAGATTTTCATCTTGATTTTTTTTAAACATAATATTGCTTTTGTGAGTTCCTGTATATTATATACTTGTGGTTTTGAGATTGGCGAAAATGTTCTTTTTTGATGATGGGGGTGTGAAGGGCTTCAACGAGATCCACGGATCACAAAAAGGATTGCAATATGACATTCAAAGAAAGGCCAATACTAATGTTCTCTTTAGGTGGTGCGACGACATTATCTCCGATGAGATCCCCTATATCTTGAGAGTATCTACAGCATGCTATGGCTTACGTTTCTTTCTATAAATGCAGTAGAGAGACAAGTGACGTTTTATACATCCTCCTATCCTAGATCATCATTTAAGGAACCTCATGCATAGGTATTCTTCATTTGCTAGGAGTTAATTAGAATTGTGGATGTCAAGCAACAACCAATTTAAGGAATTTAAAATTTTTGAATCAAATAATCTCTTCTAAATTATGCATTCTGCAATCAATCATTTGAACAAAAAATGGGCAATGATCAACTCATCATAAATCTTATTTAAAATGTCATGATATCTCTACATGACTTACCTACTGTGTCTAAATATTCAAGTGAATAATGCTGTAGGACATTTCAAGGTGCCTTTTGTGGGTTCAACGCTATCATCAGGCATGGCCAAGTATAAACACAGATCCGGTGATGAAGTCAATTGACATGCTCATGCTAAATAAAATAAAAGAGTCTTACTGCCAGATTAGAGTGAGTTATCTTTTACCTTCCTAAATAAGTTTTTTTTTTCCTTATTTTTCTCTTTTCCCTCTTATTTTGCGTGAAATTTGTTTGTATTTTATTACCAACTTTTATTGTTTTTAAAGACATGTATTTGTTGAGAAAACCTTTCTGTTTCCTTTGTATGTTGCTTGTACGATTGCTTTGTCTTTAATTTTAAAGCATTGGCCTCTATGTTTTTCATTGCTTATCAACTGTTCAAAAAATTGTGAGTGGTGGGCTTTAGTAATTTTAGAAAATATCTGCTTAAAACAATTTTTTCTCTTCATCAAAAGGGCTATACAGTTAGCTTTGTATATGCAACGACCTGGTAACATGAGTTGACTTTTGGCAGCAGACAGGACAACTTGCATTTCATTAGATCTTAGACCTACTTGAGTGTATAAGAATTGTAGCTACAAACTAAAGATTTAAAATTGCCCCATCAATCTTTTGGCACTATTAATAGATTTTCATGCTAATAGGTCACAATGTTTGTATAGCTTTTATTAACTGACTAGATTAATTGACTTATCAATTTTTATTTGACCCAAGTGTCCATGATTTTCATACCTTTCTGTTCTGGTACCAGCTTGTCCATACATTGCTAGGCCTAATTCATGACATGGTTCTAGACACAAACCATTTCGGCTCATTCAAATCACAAATTTTCTTTTCTATGTACCTTAGTTAGGAAATATCCTCTATTTTTATTGTAGGTTATTTTCATGGTTGTATCTGTGACCCTATTATTATAAATAGGAGATGATGAGAAACTCTTGTAATTATGATGGTTTGAAGTTTATTTGCAATCCTGAAATCTCCCTCCTCTCTTCAAAATGGACCCCTTAACTAGTCTCTCATAGCTGAAAGCCTAGTTTTGTCTCCCCCTCTCTCATTTACTAGATCCTACCTCTCCTCTCCCTAAGTTTTTCTATCTGCATTCTTCTAGTCATTCTTCTTATCATGTTAGGATTGAAGCAAGGGCTGAATCTTTGAATAAGTCAATTTATTGAAGAAAGAGAAATCAGGTATCCTAGAGATCTAGCAAAATAAGTCATCATCTTTCTGTTTGATGCTTGGTTTTTTTAAAACTTCATGAAGAGCATCTCAGTTCAGCATCCACGTAGTGCGTACACTGCAAAAGAGTAAGGCCACAGACAGAAATCTGACATCAAGCTAAAGGAGGTCTATCAGAATATAATTTTTTTTTGTGACTGATATCATTTGGCCAGTAAGGCAAGTGAAGAATAATCGGACCTTATGGGTATGAAATGGGTTAAATTTGATTTTTAAACAGTGGGATTAAATGAATTCTAATACATTTTAGGGGTCTCAATGTACTCATGAGCTTCAGCAGTTTCTTTTATTCTCAAGTTACTTTTCAGGTACTATATTTGGTGATTAATATGCCATAATTCGTATTTGAAGGGAAAGCGCATGTTCCTTATGAAGTATGTATGTCTTGTATGGCTTTCATTAATATTACCATTGACTGAACCCTTTTTTGGTATAGGAGGGTGAGTTTGATGCTGTGGCTATTGTACACTCTTGTGAGGAAGGAAAGCCTGCTGGATCACACAAGGCTAGACTATCTGCCCTCAATGTAACCCGTCTTTCTTGAATACCATCTTTGCGAGTATATCATTTTTTGTTAGTTTAGATCAATAAACATGTTTGCAAGTTGTGACAAGTGTTACCCGAAGAAATTTATCAAATTTCAGGATATTTTACTTTCTTTTTATGAAAGATTATATATTCATGCCAAACGCTCTCATGGCACAAACTTTGTTTTCTTGGGTTATGTTGTGTGTTCAAACTCTAAGAATTTGTATCAAATAGAAAATTGAACTTGTGCGCTACTAAGTTCAAAAGGATTAATTAAAGCATGTAATCTTACTTTCACTTTAATTTGTTTCTTTCACGTCATTTGGACATAATGAATAACATAGTACATCACAAAAATGGGTAGAATAAATTTTAAATTCGTAAGTTACATTCTGACACATTTTATATGATTCATTTTACTTTCTGTAGTGTTCTTTTAATATGAAAATCAATCTGACACTGGCTGAATGAAATTGGATGGAAAGCTCATTTTTTTAATAGAAGTGAGTTTGAGCTCTTTGGCTATTTAACCATAAACTATTATAAAAAAGTGTACCTGCATATTATTAAGTTATTGATTTTGTTTTAATAATATTTTACATACTGGATAACACTTTCCTTGGTCTACCTGTTAAACTGCTGGCCTAGGTTTCAATCGTCCCTTCTCAGAATCAATTTTTACTACCTTGTGGATTCTTTAGTGCACATTTTAGAAAATACTTGGATAATTTAAGAGACTGCCTTTATTTTAATCTTCTAGCACCTTCCATTTTAGGTCTCTAAAGGGAACTGTTTATTATATCTCAGTTCTATTCATGTGTTGTATTCAGCTTACTTGTGTGGTCAGTTTAAGGAGATGTGCTTTGTTTGAGTTACCTTCTATGCACCTTAACAAAAAGATGTTTAGAAAAGTGGTTTTATCCTTATATTAGTTTGTAAACTTCCTGTTTAAGAACATTTGAATGGACTGAGAGATGAATCAAGAATTTATGTGGGCTTTGCAAATGTTGTTACTGTATATAAATATATTTACTTGCTTTGTGTGTGTGTGTATATATATATATATATATCCCCCTAACCCACAAAAAAAAAAAGTGGTTTCAAATGTTTTTGATTCATTATGTATAATATAGAAACATATATTATGTCTTTGTAAAATGTTTCTTGAAATAGTTATAATTATGAAATCTCCCTAAGTCTCTATTTTACCACCATCAAGTCATGTCGTATCCATCTGGTTAGTGTTTTAGAAAAGATGTTTTTACCGGTAAATGTTCTACTGAAATAGATTAATAGAAGAAGTTATATGATATGATTAATGAGCTATCTTGGGTTTTATTATCCTAAAATACGTAATTGACGATGAGATTAACGATGATGATGAATAGAATACATTTTCTAATTCACTCCCCACCATACAGCTTGAAATTATCTTTTCCTTCAATTTGCCTTGTCACTCATTTTAGAACCATTCATGAGTAATCCATTTAACACGATTCATATTTGATCCACTGAGCTTGAATTTATATGGTAAGAATCTGCATCTTGGCGGCATTTTGATAATTTGTTTGTTAGGTTCCTCCTATGGGCCTCTTCCTTCCAACTCTTTTTGTTCCAGAAGAATACCCACCACCACCACGCTCAGGGTGAGATACTTTTATATTATCCTGGTTCCTTTTCCTTCTTGCTGTGGATTCATTTTCTCATGTAGTTGTCCAATTTTTCTTATTCTTGCCAGGTTCCATGACTATGAAGATATGCTAGAAGATTCTTGGCAAATGGACTTCACCAGAAGACCTGACATGTCTGATGGACTTTATCTTGGTTCTAGTGGCGGTGTTTCCATGTGGGATACTTATCAAGTGTATCCAAAAAGACTTAAGAAAGATGAATTGGTTGGCCTTGCGGAGGCAATCACGACTAGCATTCTTTCAACAGGTACTTATACTTAGTTGTCTGGTACATGGTGTCATTTGTGTTTGAGGGGAATCTGAACTGAAAAACACAGTGGAGTGAGGGATGGTGCAAATTCACCCCTGCCATGTTAGTGATTTGGTGGAGCTCAGTGCAAAATGCAGACTAGGCTGAGATATTTTGCAGGGTTTTGTATAAAGGTTAAATGGAACCTTAAAAATTTAACAAGCAGCTTATCGATGATTAATAAGTGGTATCAGAATTGTAATATTAGTGAATTATTACTTTATTCTTATCGTACTAAAAAGTTTAGTTTACATATTGGTTACATTAGTTGAGATTTTGTTAATGATAATGTTGCGTATTTGGAGTGGGGGTATTTGTAGCACAAAGTTGAGTATTAATAATTCAGAAGGGTGTGCTGATTATTCACAATTAGCTTTGCATTTATAATGATGGGTTATTATGCACACTTGAATGATCCAACATGTTTTGTGCGTGATTGGGCGGCGTAGGAATTAGAATCAATCCATTGTTCCTTGTTCTGATGTCTCCCATGCTTCATTTATCTAGCTAATGTATACACTTCTTAATTTGCAGGTCGCATAGATCTTCAAAGGAAGTTATTTTGTAGCATACAAATAGTGAGCATTCAAGTATTATGAGTTGAAGTTCATATACAAATTGAATCTCACATTTTTGCATATTCTTTTAGATTGGTGGAGTTGCTTTGACCGCTGGCCTTGTTCCCGTGGTTGAAGAGAGGTTTGTTTTTTCTTTTCTTGCTCGGCCAAGTTCTGTGATACAGTTAGTTGATTGCAGTTTTATGCAGAAGATATATTAATACTTTCTTAACCCATTGACCATATGCTGAAATTTAGCTAATCATCTCTTCATTGGAACTTATACTTAAGTCTGATTTGTATTCCTTCCCCCATTTTAATACCAACAAAGCAACAGAGCCGTTATGAAACCCCTCAAACGTGTCATAACTCTATCAGTATGTATACTTGTGTATCCATGCGTTTTTATGGATGCCCTTTTGATGTTAATTTTCTTGTTACATTATAAGCATCTATTTCCCATATTTTATTCCTCCTCTTCATTGCTTAGTCATCACTCTTTTGTACATTACATGCTCACATATACACTTGCATATGATGGATGAAGAGGAAGAAACTCTGCGTACATAATTTGGATCTTTGGAGTACTCGATTGGCCTCACAAAATAATTTAATTAATTAATAATCAATTTAATTCCAAGCTATTAGTCCCTATTTATAGAAGTAATAGAACTAAGGTTACAAGACTAAGACTAATACTTTAAATTCAAATATAATACTATCATAAAATTAAATTCCAACCTGATAAAATAGATCAAATAAAGTATTATATGAAAATTAGGCCAAAAATAGAAGTGGGCCTAAAATGTCAGGAAAATTAGTTTGATTCTGTTACATTCTAGTTCCATTCGATTTCTTTTTGGTTGACTTACTACAATTTGATTTTTTCTAAGTTAAACTAGTTAATTTTTACTGTATCAACTCACCCAATTGGCAAAGAAATAACTCTGTTCTTGAGGGGTTTGTTGGAGGCCATGGAGGAGGAAGTGATATCTCTAAATCCTCAAACGAAAGAAACATCCTTGCAATAATAGGAATAATAGGAGGAAGAAATACAAAGAATACGCATACAATTGGAGGCTTGGGTGTTAGGTCACATCAAATTTCACACCCCTAGACAATATTTGAAATGTGGGCCAACAATGGATGAAGTGATGATGGTAACAACGGTATCATAAATTCAATTTTGGTAGGTTCAACTGAGACAAATTATGACAATCTAAGTTAGTATGTATCTTTTGAAATAATGACATAGTGAAGAAAATTTGCTAGAAATTGTCTTATGTTGAATGACATTTTCAGGCTCAAGCACTTCATCTGATGCAGGATTCGGCTTTATGCTCTAAGATTATCTTAGAATCAACCTTAAGAAGAATAATGAACTTGTATACCAGTATCTCATAATAATTATTAAAGGCTAATTCATTATCAGAAAGTGGCGCGCCATTGTATCATAAAGGTGGTCATCATAGCAAGAGGGAAAATATGGAGTTGAGGCTATTGTGTTTGGTTTGGCCAAGTGATTTGGTGGTTTACATAATGACTATGATGAATGTGCGTAGATAAGACAAAATTATAATGCAATGAACACTTACGCACAGATTACGTGTATGTCACATGAGATTAATAGTAGGTTACGTGTCGACTTTGTGTGAGTATGGTTTGTATAGTCACAAAAAATAGCATAACACACAGGGTCAGCACAGAGTATGCTTGCTGGAAATGTTTGAGCGGGCAAAGTTAGATGAGGGATAAGGAGTGAACTTGTGTGATATTCTTGCCCGATGGAGGGATTATTTGAAGGAGCAATTGGCTTTTGGTGCAAAAGCTTGTGAGACTGGTTGCTAGTTTTGGCGTGTTGCGGAACTGATGAGGGTATGATGCGGGATGCAGGTGGGTTGCGAGGTCAAACAGTTTCATGGTGACAAATCAAATCTGGTTTTGATACCAAAATCGATGGAGGGGTAAGTGGGTGAAATTCCACGTACACAACTTAAAGCAATCATCGTACATAGTTGGCACCTAAATAACAATCAATTGTCCTTGCTAAATAGTTTCATCCATTAATTGATCAATAATATGTTTAATTACAAGTTATCAATCCGAAGTTATTGAAATATAATCACATGCATAAAATCAAACAAATTAAAATCAAATCTAATCCTACAGTAAAACTAAATTCAAATTAGAGTAAGTTTATGCAACCTAATAAATTAAATTAAATAAAAATACATGAAATTCGGCTAAAAAGAAGTCCTAAAAAGGCTAGAAAGCTTGTTTGATTTTGCTTTGTTGTTGCTTGACTCAACTTCTTTTGGTTGGCATATGAAATTTCAATCTTTTCTAGGTTATATATATATATATATATATATATATATATATATATATATATATATATATATATATATATATATATATATATATATATATATATATATATATATATATATATATATATATATATATATATATATATATATATATATATATATATATATCCATTCCCCCTTATTTTTTTCACTCTTAGATATATGATCAAAAGGTCTGGCTTAATTTTAACCAAATGTTATGATTATGTTGCATCCATTTCACCTTTTAAAAAATATTCCTCCTGCACAATACCCTTGGCCCAATTTTCGTTGCTTCTTTTGTCTCCTCTCTCTCTCTCTCTCTCTCAACTCTTTTAACCTACTCTTCTCTTACTTCTATTCCACCTCCAAAACTAACTGTGAACTTCAGCGTCCTCTTCCAACCCTTCGATTCCAATTGCGATGTGCTAGCCTCTGTTTGGGTGATATCTTTGTATGGAGCAGTCTCACTAATCTTACAGAACATGTTATTGGAGATTTTACCTTTTTTGATGATATGAGCGTCTCCGATGATGAGGGTCTAGCTGGCTAGGCTAGAATTGGCTATTGTGACTGATCAAATTGTCAATTGACATCAATGAAGTAGAGCAAGGGAAACCAAAGCAAGAAGATGTGTAAGGATTCCAAGCAGTCGTCAATAGTGGTGTCGATAGACGAATCGTGCAAACTCTTCTCTCACCAATAGATGACTTTGATTTGATATTTATCTTATAATGGAGGGGATTTATTTGAAATAATTGTTAGGTTTTCTTCGGCTCTATTTGGTTTGTAACATGTTGATGTGCGATAGGGAAGTTACACCGTAGGAGCACCTTGCTAATCATTTTGAACAAAGTTTACCTTAAAAAATTAGGAGAGAATGGGCTTGCAATGATTAAAATATATACATATGTATTTTGTCCATGCATGCATTATTTACCCCTCCATCACTTAGGAATTCCTACCCTGCGCATGTACCATTATGTGGCTTCTTGCTCATGAATAATGCACTTAGAGAGCATCTCTTCTATTTTTTTTTTTATGTAGTGGGAACTTCATTTTGAACAATCCCAAGCAAAGCCTTATTCATGATTTCCTTACTTCTATTGACAATCATCTAATAACCGCTTAAAAGCCTATCTTTCTTTATAATTATTGAAACCATCTCCAAGTAAAACCTGCTTGAGCACTTTTTTTTAGTGAATTTAATATATGTTTGGCTAATTGTCCTGTAGTTTTAATTTAGTAATGTGTACTTATCTTATTACTAAGATTTCATTTCTATATTTTTCTTCTTAATTTTTTCTTATTCTCATTTATTTGCCGTTAAATCTTTCTTATTTAATCCATGCAGAGTTTTGCACGCCATTCCTTCAAATGAAGCAATCGATACTGTTGAGGTTTATTTACATTTTTTTTTTTAATTTCCCTACTGTTTATTGGTATTTTATGCTTCTTCTAGAAGTGTCATAATTAGAATATCAATCTTCATCAATTTTATTTTTCTATTTATTAGTACCAGTAAAATTATATTCACTTCTTTAAGGGTATTGCTTGTTTTCTGGACCTCATCCCACTAATATGCGCTAGAAAATTGCAAAACTTAACATTGGTGGATGCATGCTCTTCATTATTGTATGAAGCTTTCCAGGAAGTTTCTTTTTCAAAGTTAAGGCTTTGTTTGGGATAGCTTTCTTATTGCTTTCTAAAACAGTGTTCTAGTACCAAAGTTTTTAGTTCAGTAAATTTTTATATTGAAAAGTTACTTTAGAAAATAGTAAAAAAACAGTCTCAAATGAAGCCTAAATTGTACTCCACGATTGCTTTGGTATAACATTTTTTATACTTATCATTTGCTGTCACTGTATTTTTTTTGTTTCCATATTCATCACTCCAATTGGTCATGGTTTTCTTGAGTAGCTTTTCATATGGCTCTGGTTTAGAAACCTGTTACTCGGCTTGAGATACTGAAGCAGAGTATTATTTTTCCGAGCTCATTTCTTTATTTGTTTTATTATCAGACCAAAATTCATGCATGATTTGAGGCCGAAGTAATTTTGTGGCTTTCAGCATCATTGTTGCTCCTTATCCTTATTGTCACTCATCTACATGCTTACGCCATGCCAGGTCAACCATATGATAGAGTGACAGCTTGGAAGAATGGGGCATTGATATCACTTTTATACAATGGGGGTGGGTGTTGGGCTTGAATGTAAGGGAAATTAAGGTGGCGATAAACTACGAGATATGAATTTTACCTAGGAGGAATTAACCCATCTATCTCACAGAACTATTTGAAACTGTTTAAGGGAATGGATTGCTTAACCCAAAAAACTGATCATATAGGCTGACTGCAGATGATACTGATAGGAAACACTTGTAGATCTCAAGTTTTTCCTATCAATCTTCGGAAAATAGCGAGAAATCTTCACAAAAGTCCGCACACAACCACGAAAACAGTAGATAATTTGTATTATTTGATGAAAGGGAAATGGAAAATAGCAAGTTACAATTGATCCTCTATTCAAGAGGAGGATCGATCTCTCCCAATTCTCTAAACGCCGCTAGAGCCCAAAGAAAAACTAAATCTAAGAGATCTCAAATTTCAGTCAAATTCATGATGCCCTAACCCTAGCAAAACCAACTATTTAATGCATACAAATCAAAAGGAAATTCCTAAATAGTCCCTACATTCAAGTTTCCCTCTCAAAACCGTCAAAAAAACTTCCTAAGAAGCTCTACTTGGGCGGTTGGGCCGCTCGATCTCCGCAGAGGCGGAGATCCCGCGTCAGTTGCGAAGTGCTGGTCCCGTGCGGACCGGCTGAACTGATCCAGTGGACCGGTCTAACAATACTCCCCTCCCAAAGATCCACCTTGTCCTTAAGGTGGAAATATCGTGTTCTCGCGGAGGTGGCCATCCTTGAGGTGACTGAAAAACCTTACTGTATTGCTGAACCAAGGGCTGCACGGAAAGAGAAACATTCCCTCCCTCCTCCAATCTGATTGCATCCAACATGTGTAGTCCCACCAGATAATCTTCCCCCACCTCTTGTATGCCCCTAACCATTGTCTTAAGTGATGTCATGGCCTTGGATAGCCCTGCATCTCCCCTTATAACTACCTTTCTCTCATCCACCATTAATTCCATCGTGAGTGCTCCCCAATTGTCTTTGATTTCCCCCAAGGTTTTCAACCACTTCATCGCCAGGATGACATCAGTGCTTCCTAACTCTAGTGGGAGAAAGTCCTCCCTTACTTGAATCCCATGGATGGTCAACACCATTCCATACCCATCATCACTCCTTTACAAAATTCCCTGGCCTTTCTCATGCTATGGTTATGGTTTCATTTGAGCATTGCACAACTATTGAATTAGAATAATTTCAGAACAAAATTATAAGCAATCTTCAAACGACGATTAAGACAAATGAAGCGATCAATTGCGTAGGCGAAATCACATGCTCCAAATTTGAACTATCAAGATAATTGAGAAAATAAAAACAATACCGAATAGTAGTTTTCAAATTAAATCCCTAATCTAACAACGAGACGTAGGATGCATAGACGGCACGCTCAATTCCTACGAATGTCTAAGCTTAGCAAGAGCACTTGGAGGAGCCTTTATGAATACAATCAAACCCATTGAGAATTTAGACTTTAGAAGACTTTGAATGCGAGTGTAGAAGGACAAAACCTTTGCTCAAGGAGACGCGGAGATCTTCCACTTGACGTCAGCAATCTCGATCCTTATTGTAGAGAAGGAAGTTTCTCTCTAATAAATGGGTAAGGTTCTCTTCCAAGGGTTGCCATCAACATCTCACTTTGAGCTCAGATTTTGCTTTAGAAATCTGAGATAATTCTCAGATTTTCAATGCACAGGTGGTATTGGGAAGAAGGGAATCTAAGGCAATTCAATGGCTTGGCGTGAAAAGAGGAAGTGAGCTGTTGAGGAGAGGGAAGGATCGGTCCAGGTAACGCACGCCCAGGAGCAGAGGGGGAAGGGGGCGGGTTGATCCACGGGAGAGGGAATTAATTTCCTAAATCAATGCATTAACTTTAGGAAATTAAATACTTAATACAGTGGAAGAGTTTCGGCTGAGTAATGAAGGGAGAATTTGAAAATTTTTCAAAGTGGGCTAATAGGCAATTAGGAAATACTTTCCTCCTTGGCCAGAGGGGAGCCGGCGGGAACCTGGGTGAGGGAATTAATGAGAAGATTTGATTTTCTAATTTAGACTTAAGGATTTAGGAAACATTTAATCACATCCAATTTGAATTAAAATTTCAAAATAGATATGAGTTACAACTTTCCTAAAATAAGTGACTAAACTAGGAAAGAGTTTGAAATTCAAAATTGATTGAATTTGAATTTCAGAATTTTTTTACAGGTGGTCTCCAACATAATTAGGGAACTCAAAAATGAATGGAAGTGGGGTGTGGCCGGCGGCATTGAGGCTAGGCCGGCGGCAAAAGAGGTTTTGGGGCAAGGTGGCCGGCGGTTTGTGGAAACGACGGTGGTGGTTTCCGGGTAAGGGGGGAAAACCGTGGGTTTTGGGAGGAGAGGTGGTCGGGTGTGGTGGAGAAACCGACGGCAAGGTGGAGGAGGGTGAGGAGACTCGAAGAGAGGAAGGTGAGAATACAAAATAAAGGAAAATCACGAACCCGGCCGTCTCCAAGGTTGGTGGGTGATGCGCCAATCTCTTCCTCTCCTAGGAAGCTCACTCCATTAGGACTCTCAAGCACACAATTCTCATGCAAGAAGGAATTTCAATCAGCAATCATTCATTAACCTTGAAAATAAAACAAAGGGGCCTTAAATAGCCTCATACAAAGGACTCCAAATAAAATGACACCATTGCCCTTAGGCTTACACATGACAACTCCCATAAAAAGGGGTACGACGGGAAATACTAAAATACACATAAGCAAATAATAAAATACATGAAAATAAAATACATCGACTCAAAAATATAAAGGCTCGATCGTGGCCGTAGATCGACGGCCGCGTCTCTGCTAAACTCTCCAAGAAGATCTGATGTCCCCATCAGTCCTCCCTTACTTGAATCCCATGGATGGTCAACACCATTCCTTTACAAATTCCCTGGCCTTTCTCCACCTTCCCTGTACCCATCATCACTCCATAACAACCGTTGTCCACCAATTTCACTCCCAATTGGTTAACGACCCGAGTGAAAATGAAATTGTGGGTATCCCCACTGTCAATTAGCACCACCACCTCCCTGCCCTCTGTCTCCCCCTTCACCTTCATGGTATGATTTGTGAATCCTACCACTGAGTTCAGGGAAACATTAGCCAGATCCAAGTGCAGCTTCTCTCCATCTCCTCCTCACCTCCCTCAGTTTCCTCGTCATCATAGACGGTGAGAACCTGAAGAGTTTGGTCCTTGCACCGATGCCCTGGCATATACTTCTCCTCGCACTTGAAACACAATCCCTTTACCCTATTCTCCTGCATCTCCTTCTCTGTCAGCCTCTTGAAATTTTTCCCACTCCCTCCTACTGGCTTCTCCCTGGTGGTCTCATTAATATTGCCCGAGGTAGGCCCCTTGGGTGGTAGAAGAGTGGTCGTGGTCTTGTAAGAGCCTCCTGAGCTACTGCTCCTGGCTCCCTTCTCCAAATTCTTGTGATTTTCCACCAGCTGTGCCAACTTCATGGCCTCCCCCAAGTCACTAGGCATCAGAACTTTCACTGCCACTCGGATCTCTGCCTTCAACCCCTTCATGATGTTCCCCTCAAATACCGTATCTGATAATCGCTCCATCCTACTGGCTAGGTGCTCAAACTGCTACCGGTAGTCTGCTACTGATCCCTCCTGTACCAGAGCAAAGAACTGCTTATAGAAATCTCCTCCCCGATCGGTTTGAAAATGTTCTATTATGTAGTCCTTGAATTCCCTCCAGTTCCTAATATGTCTTCTCTAGTCTCTCCACTGGTACCATGACAGTGCCTTCCCCTCCAAACATAGGCCTGCTGCTGTCAGCTTATCCTCCTCTGTTAGCTCATTAACGACAAAGTACCTCTCCACCTTATAGATCCACCCATACGCATCCTCTCCCTCGAAGATAGGCATCTTCAACTTCCTCACCTTCTGATCTCCATCATTCCCCCTTATTCCTCCATAGCTTCCCCTCTCCCAAGAGCTCGATCCACCTCACGTCTCCCGGTATTCCTTTGCCCTGCCATAGCCCAAACCCTTTTCGAATTCCCCTCTTCTTCCTTCAAACTCAGCACCTTGGGGACCATAATGTCCCTCCCGACGTTCTCAATCAGTACCCCTTTGCTTTGTCCCTCCATACCCATGCCTTTCCCCGTACCTACCTCCTCTATCCTCCCTCTGGAAAGGCTCCAGATAGGATTTTCTTCTTTCTCCCTCCACGATGTCCACCTCATCTTCCTCCCTACGAATTTCAGATTCATGTTTTTTCCCTTCTCCCCTTTTTCCATGGAAGCTGCTATTTGATTGTGGATTTTCAACATTTTCTTCATCATGTCCGGGAGATCGGCTACTTGTTCTTCCATGGAGGAAATCCTTTCCTCCACGGTTGTCTTGATTTGTTCATCTTCCCTTCAAGCCTTTCTTCTAGCGCATCAACTTTCTTGGTCGCCATCTCGATCAGAACTTTTGTAAATCCAAAAATTCCGGATTTGGATTACAAAAACAGCAAATTTTTCCCTTCCCGACCAAAAATTGGTTGCCGAACTTCGCAAAAATCAACCCACAAACGGTCCCAAGACTTGCTCTTATACCAATTTGATAGAAACACTTGTAGATCTTAAGTTTTTCCTATCAATCTTCGGAAAATAGCTAGAAATCTTCACATAAGTCCGCACACAACCACGAAAACAGTAGATAATTTGGATTATTTGTTGAAAGGGAAACGGAAAATAGCAAGATATAATTGATCCTCTATTCGAGATGAGGATCGATCTCTCCCAATTCTCTAGACGCCGCTAGAGCCCAAATAAAAACTAAATCTAAGAGATCTCAAATTTCAGCCAAATTCAAGTTGACCTAACCCTAGCAAAACCAACTATTTAATTCATACAAATCAAAAGGAAATCCCTAAACAGACCCTACATTCAAATTTCCCTCTCAAAACCCTAAAAAAAACTTCCTAAAAAGCTCTTACTTGGGTGGTCGGGCCGCTCGATCTCCGCAGGAGGCGGAGATCCCCCGTTAGTTGCGAAGTGCCGGTCCCGTGCGGATCGGCTGAGCCGGTCCAGTGGACTGGTCTAACAATGTGATATCTTTTGAATTAATTAAATACTATCTTATATTTGATAGGAAATACTTGTTGATCTCAACTTTTTCCTATCAATCTTCGGAAAATAGCGAGAAATCTTCACAAAAGTCCACACACAACCACGAAACAGTAGATAATTTGTATTATTTGATGAAAGGGAAACGGAAAATAGCAAGATACAATTGATCCTCTGTTCGAGAGGATGATCGATCTCTCCCAATTCTCTAAACGCTGCTAGAGCCCAAAGAAAAATTAAATCTAAGAGATCTCAAATTTCAGTCAAATTCAAAATGCCCTAAACCTAGCAAAACCAACTATTTAATGCATACAAATCAAAAGGAAATCCCTAAACAGTCCCTACATTCAAATTTCCCTCTCAAAGCCATCAAAAAACTTCCTAAAAAGCTCTACTTGGGCGGTCGGGCTGCTCAATCTCCGCAGGAAGCGTAGATCCCGCGTCAATTGCAAAGTGCCGGTCCCGTGCAGACCTGCTGATCCGGTCCAGTGGACCAGTCTAACAGATACATGATTTGTCATTGGTTATTTTACTTAAAGGCAATAGCCACCTTAATTTAACTTTAGAAATTCTTTATCCATCTATATATACTTTGTTAAATAATAAAATCCAAGCTATCATTTGATTTTATAGCAATATTGTTTGATAATATCAACTTCTAAAATTTTTCTGGTGAATACCTATATTCATTATGTTAAATCCTAGCCGTTCTTTAGCCCTTGATCCCATGGCCATCATGGGGATCTATGGGAGGCTCATATGAATCACGCCAATCTCCTTCCAGATTTGAGTGTTTGATTTAGGAAGGATTATATTAGGACAATTATGTATTCTTCATTCTTCCATAATTATTTATTTCTTTATTAAGATATCTTGTATAGATCTATAAATAGGGATAACTTTGTGCAATGAAATTAAGTCTTTTCCCTCTCCAATTCTCTGAATTTAACATGGTATCAGAGGCTTCATTATTGTTGCTGGAATTCTGAGTTTTTTTTTTCTACTTTCGTGCCTTCATTGTTGGCATTCCCTTGTTGTAGTTATCCTATCTTATAACCAACACAACCTTCATTGTTACTCTGCTTGATATAATCTTCATTGCTACCCTTTGTCGTCATAATGTTTGAAGCAAATTTCTTCCAAATCTTTGACCAAATCGAGGATTCTATGGTGCACCAAGGAAGAGGAGACCTCCAAAATATGCAACATTCCTATCACTTAAATGGGAAGAATTATTTGAAGTGGTCTCAATTTGTGAAGACCTACTTGAAAGAAAAAAAGAAAGACGAATCACTTCCTTGGGGTTGGACAAAAAAAAGGAGATCCTAATTTTTGGGCATTGAATGAAGCAGACTTCATGATTATGTTATGATTGTGGAATTCCATGACTTGAGAAATTAGTGATATTTTTATGTTCGTATATACTGCAAAGGATGTATGGGATGCCGACAAACAAACTTTCTCAAAAGCTTGGGATGTTGCTTAAGTCTTTGAAATTAAGGTTAAGGTGAGAAGCACATAACAAGGAAGCAAAATCGTGATTGAATATGCCACTTTACTTTAATGCTTGTGGCAAACTTGATCACTACAGATGTATAAAGACCAAGTGTCCAGATGATGCTGCTATTCTGAAAAGATTTATTGAGAAAGATAGAGTGTATGACTTTCTTGCAGGATTAAATACGGAGTTTGACCAAGTTAGAGTTTAGATCCTTGGCAAAGAGGAGACACCTCACTAAATGAGACCATTTTTCTCATTTGTGCTGAGGAAAGCCGACGAGGGGTATTACTGGAACCAAAGGCTATTGAAGGTTCAATAATGGTGACAACCAAAGAGGCACAATGGAAGAAAAGAGATAATAATTTCTCAAAACCTAAAGACAAATACTCCCTTTGATGCAGCTATTGCAAAAAATTAAGGCACCCAAAGGAGACCTGTTGGAAGTTATATGGAAAGTCCCCAAGTAAAGAGTAGAATCAAAGAAGTGGACAAAATGCGACATCACAAGCTAACACTACAATAAGTCAGTCCAACATAGAAATGTCGTCCAGCTTCAGATAGCTCAACAAATAAGATATTGATAAGTTAAAATAACTCCTTGCATCCCTTGAAAAATCATCTGCATCTTCTTCTCTTGTACTTTCAAGTAAGTTTCTTATATCCATCGGATTAGATGTCTTTAGAAATTATTTGAAAGGTTTATGAATCATTGACTCAGGAGCCATAGATTTCATGACAAAATGCATTACCAACTTCATTAACTATACTCATTGCCCTTGCCCGAGTGATAAGAAAATCATATCTATTGATGGTTATCTTACCATAGTAGTAGGCCAAGGAGCCATCCCCTTATCTCCCTGTTTCATTCTAAAAAATATTCTCCACGTACCTTAATTATCTATAAACCTAATCTCCATGCAAAAACTTATCAGTGACCATAATTGCCAAGTCCTATTTAAGCATAGTTGTTTATTTCAGGACTAGGGATAGGGGAAGAAAGTTGGACTTGTTAAGGAGAAAGATGGATTGTACTACTTAGAATCGCTGAAACAAATCCACAATGATCAATAATGGCTATTATATATTATTCTTATTTACTAAAAATATATACTATTTGACTTTATCATTTTAGATTAGGACATCCATCTTTTGATGTATCCAAAACTTTTTTATTAGTTAGAAAATGAATCCTTCATTGTGAAACTGTGAGTTAGCCAATCATAAACGAATTTTTTTTACAAACAAAAATAAGAGATTTCATGCTCTGTTTTACCTTATTCATAGTGACATTTGAGGACCCTAAAAAATTCCTAACATTTTAGGGGCCAGATGATTTGTATCCTTCATTGACGTTTGTACTCAATTCTCTTGGATCTTTCTAAAAAAAAATTGATGTAGCACTATCCTCCCCATTTTTCATACCATGATCCAGAACTAATTCGGGGCACAAATAAGAAAATTTCGTTTCGACAATGTCAAGGATTATTTTAACCAAACTCTATCCTCCTATTTTCAAAAGGAATGTATCATTCATGTGTCTTCTAACATTCACACCCCATAACAAAATGGAGTTTCAGAAAGAAAAAATGGCCACCTCGTCTCCACCCGTCCATTTTTATTCCACCATAATGTACCCAAATCCTACTGAAGGGAAGCCTTTTCTAAGTGCCACATATCTTATAAACTGACTACCTTCAAAAACTTTAGAACTAAAAGTACCAACATATATCTTGTCCTTTTTATCCTGAATTTTGAACCCATAACAACCTCACATAAAATTTTTGAGTGCATTGCCTATGTTCACATTCACAATCATAATAGAAGAAAATTAGATTCAAGATCACTCAAATGTATTTTTGTCAGATATTCATCCTCCCAGAGAGGTTATAAGTGTTATCATTCATCTACCAAGAAAAACCCTTGTATTTGCTGACATCACTTTACAATCTTATTTCACGAATCCTCGTCTTCAGGGGGAGACTGAAACTGAGGAAGATGAGGAAAGTGAGTTTGCTCCATTTGACCTTCCAACTTCATCTCAAATCGATCCATCTAAGCCTGAAACCGAAGCCAAGAAAAGTGAGGATAAAGCTATTATGTATAACATAAGGTTTAAAAAAGTATATTCTAGGCATACAAATCCAAACTATGCTGCTGAGTATATATCCAAGAATATGCGTCTCATGAAATTGAGGTAAATACAAGTTTATCAAAAAAATCTCCCGTGTATTCCATAAGTAACTTTGTATCCTTCCATAATTGCTCACCTTCACACAAATTTTCTGGTCACACTAAATAATATTCATATTCCTACTAATATTTTTGAGGTTTTATTTGACGAGAATTGAAAAAGTGCCATGAAAAATAAAATGTCGTCCCTGGAGAAGAACAATACCTGGGAGATCACCAACCTACCAGTTGGAAAAAGGCCAGTCAACTGTAAATGGATATTCTCTGTGAAATACAAAGTCGATGATACACTGAAAATGTGCAAGGAAAAAATGGTAGCAAATGGGTACACTCAGGGTTATGGTATTAAGTACCAGGAAACTTTTACATCTGTGGCTAAGATGAACACGGTTAGGATCCCTCTCTCCCTAGTAGATAATTATAACTGGCATTTGGAACAACTGGAAGTTTAAAATACATTCCTAGATGGAGACTTGGAGAAGAAATATTTATAGAGGTTCCACTAGGATTCAAGGAGAATTATGAGGGTGATAAAGTGTAGGTTAAAGAAGGCTCTATATAGGCTAAACAGTCACCTACAGCTTGATTTGGAAGATTCTCAAAGGTCATGCCACTCAATGGATATCGACAGATCCAATGGGGACTACACACTATTCTTCAAGCTCTCAGACTCAGGGGGAGTCACGATTTTGTTACTATATGTGGATGATATCATCTTGACTTATAATAATGAAAATGAGAAATTGATTTTAAGGAAATGTCTTGCCAAGGAATTTGAGATAAAAAAACTTGGTAGATTGAAATATTTCATAAGAATTGAAGTGGTCCACTCCAGCAGATGAATCTTCATTTCACAATAGAAATATATTACTGATCTTCTTAAAGATACTTGCAAATTAGCTTTTAAACTGGCACTTACACCAGTAGAACTAAATCTCAAATTGGGAGAAGCTAAAGAGGATCCAGACATAGATAAGAGAGCTTACTAGAGACTTGTGGGAAAATTGATCTAACTTTCTCACACTTGACTATATATATCCTTTGCTGTAAGCATGGTCAGCCAGTTCATGCAGAATCCAAAGTAGACTCACATGCAAGCAGTAGATAGTATACTACACTACCTCAAGGGGAATCTAGGAAAGGGGATTCTCTTCATAAGAGAATATGAAATAACCCCATAAGCTTATACTGATTCATATGTAGAATCATCAGTAGATAGATGATCTACCTCAGGATACTACACACTCATTGGAGGAAAGCTAGTTACTTGAAGGAGCAAGAAACAAAATGTGATGGCAAGGTCTAGTGCAGGGCAGAGTTTAGAGCTATGGACTTAAGTATATGTGCATTGTGAGCTACTATGGATCATGATGATTCTAGAAGACCTAAGAATCAAGTGAGAATGACCCATGAAGCTACATCGTGACAACAAATCAATAATTATCATAGTTCACAATCTAGTTCAGCATGACAGAATCAAATACATAGAAGTAAGTAGACATTTCATAAAAGAGAAATTGGATAGTGCACTTTTTGTATTTATCATGTCTCATCAAAAGATTAGCTTGCAAACATTCTTACAAAGGGACTTGATAACTTTAAATTTCTTGGACTAATTACCAATTTGAGAATGACAGATTTGTATTTTTCAGCTTGATGGGGAGTGTTAAATCCTAGCAGTCCCTTGGGCCCTTAATCCCTTGGGACTTGATAACATGGAGATCCGTGGGAGGCTCACCTGGATCACGACCATCTTTTTCTAGATTTGAGTGGCTGATATAGGAAGGATTATATTAAGACAATTATGTATTATTTTGTAATTATTTTTTTCCTTATTAAGATATTTGGTATAGATTTATAAATAGGGATAACTTTGTGCAATAAAATTTAGTTTTTTCCCTCTTCAATTTTTTAAATCTAATACATTTTATTGATCATAAGTCACTTATTTTCATAACTACCTTTCTATTATTTAACAAATTTTCACTTGTACCAATAGATATATCATTGATTAAAATAAAGAGATCTACCAATAGCACACCCTGAGGCACAGTAGCTTCAATAAATATCATTTCCACTCATCTCCATAATCTATTTTGAAAAATTATTCCTTAATATTGATCATTAATATAATTGTACTGTTATTAGAGATTTTTTTTTGTTTCTCCACAATTATTTTTTAAAACTAGTTAATGCTCTATCATATTTATCTTTAATAATTTTAACCTATCTTTGTCATGCATTATTCCTGCAATGTGCATAAAAATCATTTCTCATGGTATTTCCTTAATCTTTAATGTTATATGCAAAATCTTTTCATGAAGCCTATGAATAGCACTATAGTTTGATCTTTCCAAATCCCTATCCTTAATTTTTACCTTTTTTAAGATTGTATGAGAATGCAAAAGGTTAAAAATAATGTTTTTTTTGTGTGCAGGTATTGCAATCAAGAAGTGATCCATCATTTGTCTCATGGAAAGGTGGCACAGTAAGTAAAGCGCCTCCCTTATGAATTAGTTACCCATACCTTACCTTCAAAATTCTTTTTTGTTAGCTCGATTGCCTGATAGCCAAAAAAAAAAACTACATAATTCCAGCTTAGCCTATCAATTTTTGTGTACTGTTTTTTCTTTGTAGGATAAAAATAAGGCTCCACAATTTGATGAATTATTCTTTGCGTATGCCGAATGCCGTCCAGAGCCCAATGAAAATGCGCCATGTCACCCCCTATTCGGTACCGCGTGATGTAGATCCAGGATTTGATTTTAGAAATTTAATAAAAGATTATTCAAGTAAGATAATTGCAAATTTAATCTTGTTCTCAATTCTAGCTTTTAGGAAATCTTAGTTGTTAACTACGATTAGGCAAGCACTTACACCTAAATTAGCAAGACCAAGAAAAATAACAACTTAAAGAAACGTAAAGCAAATGAAAAGACCAACTAGAATCCCAAGGTTAACAAAGCGATTGTCTCACCTTGAGGCCGCTCTCGTTTACCTACGCCTAGGCTTGTTGGGAGAAGAAGAACCACACAATGGATGAGATCACTCCTAGGGCGAAGGTGCCGTAGATCCGTAGGGAGGAAGAGGTCGGCGCGGGTCGTGGAGGTGGTGGAAGATGGCGGCCTTCAACGATCCAAGTGTACTCTGAAAAATGATCGTCGACGGTCTCTATTAGAGTGGGTACGATCCGGGCTAAATACTCCTCTACGGTGTCGTCGAAGTCGAATCCGACGTCAAAGAAAGGAGAGCGGAGGATGTCTACTCGCCCGCGGTCGTCGTATTCAAACCCGAAGTTCCATTCGGGAACGTCCTTGCATCCTTGGAGGAGTGGGAAGGTGGTCGCCGCGAGTACGTCTCCAAGGAGGAGAGGAGGGGCGGCGGGTAGGAGCAATGGGAGGAGGCCGGCGGGTGTATGGGGGTGGAGGAGGGAGGAGTGCAGCAATTGACTCCAAAAACTGAAAGAAAATTCAGGTTTTAGAGAATTTTAGGAGGGAAGGGTTAGGGATTTGAAATTCCAATTAATGTAATCAATGCATTAATTGAAAATTTCAATTATGGAGAGATTATAGGGAGAAAACTGAAATTATTTTCAGTTTTAAGAGAAGTGGAGGGAAAGTTTTAATCCTAATTTGAATTTCAAATAGGATTAAAGAGGGTTAATTGAGCATTAATGAGATTTCCCCATGGGGGGGGGGGGGGGCGGCGGCATGCTTGAGGAGGGAGAGAAAATTATGGAGAGGGAGAGGAGGTTTCCAAATTGAGAATTGGATTGGAAAATTTCTGAAATAAAATCCAAATAAAATCTAAAGTTCAAATTTGAATTTTATTTCAAAACTTTCCTAAAATAGATCTCCCAAATTTGGAAAGAAATTGAAACTTGAAAAGCAAATTTCAATGAGGGGGAAAGGAGATGGTGGCGTGGAGGTGGTGGAGGGGGAGGGGATCGTCGGCACGGTGGTGGGTGGCGGTGGAAGCTTGGCCGGCGGTGGGGAAAGGCCTAAAGGCCGGCGGCAAGAGCAAGGCCAAGGGGAAAATTTGATGAGCTCTCTAGGGGAAAAAGATTTAAGCAAGCAAAGTAAATAATAAACAAAAGATAACTAGAGAACTCACAAAGAGATCTCAAGGGGAAGCACTCACCAAGAGAACCTCATGCACTCACAAAGAGAACAAAGCTTGGAAAATTTTCATTCAATCAAATAATAATCCAATACAATGATACAAGCCTTTATATATAGGCTTACAGAAAAATAAAAGCATAAAGTCACAAATGCCCTTGGGCTACAATAAGTGAAACATCCCTCATAGGGGTACAAACAGAAACATGAAATAACTAATAAAAGAAAAGAACTAAAGCATCATAGATAAAGCCTCTGAATCAGGGCCGTCGATCGTCGTCCCCGGCGATGGTACACATGTCGAAATCTGATGCCCTCATCATTCTCCCCGGGTGGGAGAAAGCTCGACCCTGTCGAGTAAGGGTCATGAGAACTCTCGTACAGCTCCAGAATGTCGGGGTCCAGTCTCTGTTTCTCCTCCCGCTCTAGCCAAGTATCCTCTGTCTCCAGCTTTCCTCTCCAACGCACTAAGTACCTGTGGCGTCCGCCGTCCCTGGTGGAAATGATCTCATCAATCAGTATAGTTTCAATCTTCTCCCTATTAGGTAGTGTGGGAATTTTGGGGAGTGGAGGTAAGGCTGGGATCTCACTAGGTATGGACTCACAAGGCTCAAGATTCAAAGGATTGTCTGGGTTAAAGTCAGGTCCCTCAAAGGCTACTTTTGGGAGTCCATGGAGTCGGACAATCTCGCTAAAATATAACTTGGCAATTCTAGAGGCGTCGAAGGTTTTAGCACACGGGAGGAAATGGGCCATTTTAGAGAAACGATCTACTACGACAAAGATGGAGTCATGCTTCCTAATGGTCTTGGGGAGCCCTAAAACAAAATCCATGCTGATGTCTTCTTCCAAGGACGGTTTGGGACGGGAAGCGAGGTGTATAGGCCCGTGTTCTGTTTCCTTTGTTTCGCTAGCTGACAGGTATGGCAACGTTTGATCAATCTAGTGACATCACGCTTAAGGCTGGGCCAGAAAAACCTATACTCAACGGCTGCAATGGTCTTAGTTTGCCCAAAATGTCCGGCTAATCCTCCTGCGTGTAGCTCCCACACAAGAAACTCACGAAGAGAAGTGTTGGGAATACACAACCTCTGAGATTTGAACAAGTAACCATCCTCTAACAAGAAATCATCTACAGATGGTTTGTCCCCTGTCATTAGTAACGCATATATTTCCTTAAAATCAGTACACTCGGGGTAGTCATCCTTGATGCGTTCGAATCCGACAACTTCTGTTCTCATTTCTCTTGTGACCATTATCCTACGGCTTAAAGCATCGACCGCTTTATTCTCAGTTCCGGCTTTATGTCTGATAGTGTACGAATACTCCTGTAAGAACTCGACCCAAATGACAGGAGCTTCTACCATTCTCTTCTTAATATCCTCAAACGCTCTAGTTGCGGCAGTTGTCCAATGAAATTCCCCTTTCTTAAGACAATTAGTTATGGGGGCTACAATGGTACTGAAATTTCGAATAAACCTCCGATAAAAAGTAGCCAATCCATGAAAACTCCTAACATCCCGAATATTCTTAGGTTCTGGCCACTCATTTATAGCTCGCACCTTCTCGGGGTCTGCAGATATCCCTTGAGTTGAAATAATGAATCCAAGAAAGGTCACACTATTGGTGAGGAATTTACACTTAGCAGGGTTGGCGAACAGCTGTTCTTTCCTCAAAACTTCGCAGACTTGAGTGATATGATTGAGATGTTGATCCACCGAAGTGCTGTAAATTAATATGTCATCAAAGTAAACTACTACGAACTTTCCTAAGAAAGGCCTAAGAACTTGAGTCATAACTCTCATAAAGGTACTAGGGGCGTTGCTCAGTCCAAACGGCATAATAGTCCACTCATAAAGTCCATCTTTAGTTTTGAATGCCGTTTTTCATTCATCCCCGGGACGGATCCTAATTTGATGATACCCACTCTTAAGATCTATCTTGGAAAAGAGAGTGGCTCCAGTCATCATGTCCAGCATGTCATCTAGCCGAGGAATGGGAAATCTATACTTGACAGTAATCTTGTTGATAACGCGGCTATCAACACACATTCGCCACGAGCCGTCCTTTTTGGGAGTTAAAAGAGCAGGAACAGCGCAGGGACTAAGGCTCTCCTTAATGAATCCTCGTTGTAGGAGTTCATCGACTTGTTTCTTAAGCTCAGAGTGTTCAGTCGGGTTCATACGGTAGTGAGGAAGGTTGGGTAGGGATGCCCCTGGCACCAAGTCTATCGCGTGCTGTATGTCCCGCAGGGGTGGCAATTGGTTAGGCAAATCTTCTGGGAAAACATCCGCAAAGTTTTCAAGAAGAGGTTTAACGGCATCGGGGATTGGTTCTTTCTGGTCCTCATCTACTTCTCTAGCCACTAGGGCATACATGGGTGCTCCTTGGGTGATCTCAGTTTCCACCTCCTTCGCAGTCAGTAAGTGGAGGCCTTTACTTTGCTTGGTTGAGATAGGCTTAGCTTCAGTTTTGGGAGGTTTAGGTTGAGAGGGCATTAACTTGATCTTCTTTCCATTATGTTCGAACACACAGGTGTTCGTCCTCCCATAAATATGGACGTCGTTGTCAAATAACCAAGGGAGACCAAGGATAATTTGACCTACATCCATGGTTAGAACATCGCACCAAATCTTGTCTTGATATCCCACAAACTCTATCGGAATAAGGCTTCGATCCTTAATTTCTATGGTAGTCGAATTGATCTAAGAAACCTTATACGGATTTGGGTGCGGGGTCACCTTAAGATTGAGCTTGGAGACCATGGCTGACGAGACTGCGTTGATACAACTTCCACTATCTATGATAACCTTGCAGCTCTTTTCTCCGATCTTAATGAAGGTATGAAAAATTGAGGTTCTACGCCAATCATCACTTAACTTAGGTTGGGTCAAAGCACACCTAACAACTTGTAAGATAACGGGTTCTTCTTCAGTAAAAGAGTCTTCTTCCTCATCCACTTGGTGAACCAAATCAGTCTCAGGTTCTTCTTCCTCTTCGTCCACCTCTTCAATTATGGTGACTTTATAAGGACTAGAACATTGCGAAGCAATGTGTTCGTACCCTTGACACCTATAGCACTTGGTTCCAGAATTGGGTTTGGGAGCGTCTCGCTCGGGAGCTTTACCTTTGAGGTCCGTACGAGGTGGGGCCGAACTAGCCGGTTCGGTTTGCAGTCGATCCCGAGGGTCGGGTTTGAGATTGTCCAGACAAGGTTCTATACGAGTTCGAGCGGGAGTCAAAGTGCCTAGTTTGGGAGTGGGTTCTAGAATCTTCGAGGTCGAGAACTAGGCTACAGGCTGCCTCTAAAGAGTCTACACCTCGAGCAAAGAGTTCCGTACGCAGGTCTTCCCTAAGGCCAGCTCTAAACATAGAAAGGATTTGAGTTGGGGTGGCGGACTTCTCGCCATTGCAACGGATCAGGAAGTCGTCAAAGGCCGAGATGTAGTCTTTGACGGGCTTGCTCCCCCTGGGTCAGTCTATTCCATTTATCAAGGAGCTTCGGGTAGTACGAGGAAGGGAGATATTTTCTCTTAAGTTCCTGTTTCATCGTCCTCCAATCCGTGATAGGGTGTTCGCCTCGAGCCTCGCGCATATTCTCTAAGTTGGTCCAATACAAGTTGGCTCGGCCCGTGAGTTTCATTTTAGCAAATCTAACCTTCCTAGCCTCCGAGATATTATACCATTTGAAGTAACTATCCATGAATTTGAGCCAATCCATGAAGACTTGGGGATCGAGGGTCCCATCGTAAGTTGGCGCATCAATTCTAATGTTTTTCAACAACTGGGCATCGTTATCGCGCCAAGGGTTCTCATCTCCTACAGGATCTTGATGGGGTCTCGGGTTATGACGGTATTGATCTCTAGGGTGGCCATGATCGGCTCGGTTTTCCTCGTCGTAGGGTGAGTGGGGTCGTGACGGGGTGAATGATGAGGGCATCAGATTTCGACATGTGTACCATCGCCGGGGACGACGATCGACGGCCCTGATTCAGAGCCTTTATCTATGATGCTTTAGTTCTTTTCTTTTATTAGTTATTTCATGTTTCCGTTTGTACCCCTATGAGGGATGTTTCACTTATTATAGCCCAAGGGCATTTGTGACTTATGCTTTTATTTTTTTGTAAGCCTATATATAAAGGCTTGTATCATTGTATTGGATTATTATTGATTGAATAAAAATTTTCCAAGCTTTGTTCTCTTTGTGAGTGCATGAGGTTCTCTTGGTGAGTGCTTCCCCTTGAGATCTCTTTGTGAGTTCTCTAGTTATCTTTTGTTTATTATTTACTTTGCTTGCTTAAATCTTTTTCCCCTAGAGAGCTCATCAAATTTTCCCCTTGGCCTTGCTCTTGCCGCCGGCCTTTAGGCCTTTCCCCACCGCCGGCCAAGCTTCCACCGCCACCCACCACCGTGCCGACGATCCCCTCCCCCTCCACCACCTCCACGCCACCATCTCCTTTCCCCCTCCTTGAAATTTGCTTTTCAAATTTCAATTTCTTTCCAAATTTGGGAGATCTATTTTAGGAAAGTTTTGAAATAAAATTCAAATTTGAACTTTAGATTTTATTTGGATTTATTTCAGAAATTTTCCAATCCAATTCTCAATTTGGAAACCTCCTCTCCCTCTCCATAATTTTCTCTCCCTCCTCAAGCATGCCGCCGGCCCCCCCCCCCCATGGGGAAATCCCATTAATGCTCAATTAACCCTCTTTAATCCTATTTGAAATTCAAATTAGGATTAAAACTTTCCCTCCACTTCTCTTAAAACTGAAAATAATTTCAGTTTTCTCCCTATAATCTCTCCATAATTGAAATTTTCAATTAATGCATTAATTACATTAATTGGAATTTCAAATCCCTAACCCTTCCCTCCTAAAATTCTCTAAAACCTGAATTTTCTTTCAGTTTTTGGAGTCAATTGCTGCACTCCTCCCTCCTCCACCCCCATACACCCGCCGGCCTCCTCCCATTGCTCCTACCCGCCGCCCCTCCTCTCCTCCTTGGAGACGTACTCGCGGCGACCACCTTCCCACTCCTCCAAGGATGCATGGACGTTCCCGAATGGAACTTCGGGTTTGAATACGACGACCGCGGGCGAGTAGACATCCTCCGCTCTCCTTTCTTTGACGTCGGATTTGACTTCGACGACACCGTCGAGGAGTATTTAGCCCGGATCGTACCCACTCTAATAGAGACCGTCGACGATCATTTTTCAGAGTACACTTGGATCGTTGAAGGCCGCCATCTTCCACCACCTCCACGACCCGCGCCGACCTCTTCCTCCCTACGGATCTACGGCAACTTCGCCCTAGGAGTGATCTCATCCATCGTGTGGTTCTTCTTCTCCCAACAAGCCTAGGCGTAGGTAAACGAGAGCGGCCTCAAGGTGAGACAATCGCTTTGTTAACCTTGGGATTCTAGTTGGTCTCTTCATTTGCTTTACGTTTCTTTAAGTTGTTATTTTTCTTGGTCTTGCTAATTTAGATGTAAGTGCTTGCCTAATCGTAGTTAACAACTAAGATTTCCTAAAAGCTAGAATTGAGAACAAGATTAAATTTGCAATTATCTTACTTGAATAATCTTTTATTAAATTTCTAAAATCAAATCCTGGATCTACATCACCGCGGCTCAGTACTAAGCTCGGTACTGCTGGTTATTGGGTGATGTGACCGCATCTGATTCGCCTTTGGACAGTAAGCTGTATCCGGTGTCCGCACAGAATAAACTCTCCCACAATTTACTAGACAGATTTCTATTGAATTTTAACTTCTGTTTCAGAGTGCCAGTTCCTTAACATTTTCCTACCTGAAGAGAAATGTTTTAATTTGATTTGTTTCATGATTTTTTTTTGTAGAAATCAGTATTCCTTCAAAGCATTATGTTTATTTGTACTTCTTTGTTCTGGCAGATACTTGCCATCCTTGATTTCAGTCGTGATGCATGGATCCATAGAGAAGATTGGATTCGAAATGGAATACATATAGGAAGTGGCAGAAAATATAAGGATTCTTACTTTCTCCAGGCCCAGACGATGTGTTACATCAACACCTAAATTATGACTTGACTATGCTTCAGAAATTGCTTCAGTAATGCCTATTATATTGTAATTATGGTAACTTTGTTTTATGTCTTAGTGATTGCAGTTCATGCTTTCTTTGCATCTCATCTTGATCTGTTAGTTGAGGTTTTGGATTTGAAGCTTATGCTGTGCGTGAGTTTGCTTTTAATGGGCTCAGAAGTTAAAAAACAAAAAACAAAAGTTTATGCAGCCTTTTAATTTTGTGGAATTGGAACTTAGGCTTCGTTTGAGATGACTTTCGTATTGCTTTTTAAAGCAATTTTCTAATACAAAAATTATTAATAGATGAAATTTTTGTACTAAAAAATTACTTCATAAACAATCAGAAAGCTTCCTCGTTTGGGTTAACTTTTTTACTGTTTTTAAAAGTAATTTTTTAATAATTTTTTTTTACTAAATATTTTTTATTAGTTTATAAAATTTTTGTATTAAAAAATTACTTTCGTACATAATTAGAAAGCTGCCCCAAAGTTTCATTTGGGATAATTTTCTTACTATTTTTCTAAGCAGTTTTTTAGTACAAAATTTTTTTAAAATATAATTTTTTTTGTATTAAAAAGTTGCTTTAGAAAATAGTAAGAAATATATACCAAATAAAGTCTTAGGCTTCATTTGGGATGGCTTTCTTCCTACTTAAAATAGTTTTTTAATAAAAAATTAAAAATTTTATATTGGAATATCACTTTAGAAAGCGGTAAAAAAGTTGTCCAAAATGAAGCCAGTCATGAATGGCAGTTAATCTCTGTTTTTGCTGCTAACTTTGTGTAAATAGATTTTGATTCCCTGTTTTGAATTTATTATGAACTTCATAGCTTCAAATATTAAATGAGAAATTTCATGTGAAGGCCCTGATCTATGAGTTTCATTATATAATATTATTATCACTTAAAACCTAGCATTTAATACGAAATTGGAAAGTAAAATTGCGTTTGCATTCCTTGCATTCTTTCAGACCTAACATTACATTTCAAGAGATATACCCTTAATAAGTTGTGCTAGATGCTATAATATTGATATTTATATAATAAATTTAGCAAATCAGCAAATTTAGTGATTATGATTTAACTTCTATGTTCTTTGTAATATTATATATTATTATGTTCATGTTTTTTTTTTGAGGTGGTCCCATCTCAGTGCTTGTTTAAAAAATAAAATTGAAATTTCATAAAATTTAAGACTTAAGGTTTGGTTTGAGATTGTTATTTAATATTTTTTAAAGTAAATTTTTAGCATAAAAATATTTGGAATAAAAAGTTTTTGTATTCAAAAATATGCTTTAGAAATTAGAAATTGATAAGAAAATTGTCCCAAATGAAATCTAAGAATTTATTTTGGATAGCTTTATTTTTTAGGTTGTAATTTTATTTTACTATTATTTTTTTATTAATTTTTCATTGATCTTTACATATTTTTTTCAGTAAAAATTTATTTTTTAAATTAGAATATTTTAGTTTTTTTTTTCATAATAATTTTACAATTAATTGTATAAGTCATTTTAAATAGCTTATAAATAATGCATCTTTAATAGAACTCCTTTTTTAAAAATAATTGCAAAAAATTTTGAAGGCTAATGTGCTCTTGTTGAACTTATGATAGCTTCTCAATACTTTATTCCCCCTTTAAATCATCTTGTAAAAATAATTTATAGCGAATGAACTTCATTAAATTCTTATTTAATTAATTAAAATATTATAATTATTATTAATGTATAAAGTATACCATAAGTAATTTAAAATTATGATTACTTTAATTTAATTCATCAATACATAATTTTTCTTATAATCATAGCATAATTGATAATAATAAATTTATTTTATTTTGAATTAAAGATTAAACTATTTTATTTTATTTTAAATTAAAATTTGAACAAAAGTCCAAATTTAAAAAATATTTGGATGTATCAAGTGGACCCCACTTCGCAGACCAAATAAAAAAAAATTCCAAAACTTTAAAAACCGGAGCCAGCCGAGCCGCCGCGTCATCAGCACGCGGGAGAGTTACAGCGTCAGTCTCCCCCCTCCCAAAACTCTCGAATCGTCGACTAAAGGCTAAACCTAGATCTCAATCTGCGAAATCTCTTTAGAAGGGTGCTCTCTCTCTCTCTCTCTGGGTGCTCTCTCTCTCTCTCTCTCTCTCGTTTCTATTAGTCCATCAGAACTGTGAAAAAATTTGAGTTCTTCTTGTATTTATTCAATTGCTTATGCCAGGATGACTATTTTCTGTTTAAAGCACCGGAGTTGTAACAATTTCCAAATTATGCACCTTATTTGTTCTTGGATGTGTTTTTTATTTTTGAAAAAATGAGATTTTTTTTTTGCCAAATTTCGTTTTATATCATCACTTTCTTCCGGGGATTAAATGCTATGAATACTGCAGCATTACCGGGAGTTATTTGTGGAATAACTTTGTAAATCTTTTATATGCAGGAGAGCGTATTCATTCTTCTTCTTGATGCGTTAGAGCTCGAGGAATTTGACATGTGCACGAAAAACCTCTCCAATATTCCAAATCAACCATGAATTCACGAAGGTTTATTTTATTTTTTGCTCTGTTCTTTCATCGGTTTTAGATTTGATTGCATGATTAGATTTCCATGTTTAAAACTTGGATATATACTAACATTTTGGGTTTTTTTTTTCGTGTTTTTTGAATTGCGTGACTTTTATGACCGTTATATAGCTTTTCTTGTGGTGTATGGAACCTTTGAGGGCAAATCATTTTTCACCCAAAAACAGAACTTCCCTTTTGACTGGAAATTGAAATTTATATCGCACATATTGTTTTAGTCGCGAGCTTTAATGAAATGGTAGCATTTTCTTTGGGTTAATAGATAGTCCAGCCTTCAGTTATGATTATATATTATTTCAATCTACAATTCATAACAAGGGATCATATGATGTTATAGTTACTGGTTTCTTGAATTTTCTTCTGGCATAGGATGATCATGCCATTTATTAATGGAAAATTACAATCGATTGATTGCACATCATGGAATGCATAATTATGTTGGTTATAGATGAGAGAGTGAAGAAGCTCTGTCATGTTTGAATTCATGAGTTTTTGATAGTTGCCAAGTTTAGAAGTTATCTACTTTAAGGCTTATTTGATTGCTTAAATTTAGAAAATATGGTTTGAAGAGTGATAAATTTTCTAGATTCCATCATTTGTTTGAATTATTTTATTTTCACACTCAAAATGATTGAAAGTAAAATCATCATTTAATAAAATATTTTATTTTATCTAAATGAACCCTTAGGATATTTGTATACAATGTGTTTAATTATCATACGATACCTAGTTAATTATTAGTATGCTATGTAAGTTGCTCATCTGTTGGCATCTGTGATACTTGATGATTTATTTAGTTTGAAACTTAAAGCATATGCAGCGCAGTGCACTAAATGAGAATATCTTTTGATACTCGGATCTGATAGTTGTGCAAGCACTTGTCATATGCGCTTGGGCTATCCATTCAAATCAGCAATTCAAATCATTGCATTGAACATCCTTTTAATCATGTTGGAAAATTTTCTTAATCTAGACTAGTATATGTTTTCCTTATGTGGGTTATCAGGGGCTTTCATAATATTAGGGCTAGATTTATAAGGTGATTTTGATTCTAAGGGTGAATCAAATAAAATATTGGAACTTAATTCATAGTTATCAAGCAATCAAGATGATAAGCTAAGGAAAAAAAGAAAGAAGGTAAAATGAAATCAAGAAAGAAAATCTTGTTCTATCCAAATTTGTCTATGGATGACAACCGACTTTACTAGCAAGCAATTTTCTTGAAAAGATTTAGAGAATCTAGAGATAATTGGGTGAGTATGAAGAGTGAGAGAGAGAAATGCAGTGCAAAGTATACTCATAAAATAAGAAATCGTGAATTGTCCAAAGATCCGGGGAGTAAAAAGAAAAGACCCAAAATGTGCCTTCTAACCTTTTTATTTATAGAACTTGAAATGTTATGGAGAGACAATAAAAGGTAAAAATATAAGTACAATATTGATAATGATCCATCACAAACTATACATGACGCGTGGCATGAGTAGATAGGCACTTGCATGTGAGTGTGTTGGGTAAGATGGAGGGACTGGTTTTATGGTTGAAGTGATATTAAGACTAGCTTTGGTCTGTCGTCTACCATTTTTTGATGTTCTCTTCATCTTGTTATATGAATTTGTGATTCCACAATCATATATATCAGTGTAAACCGTGTTTTAAAGGAAGAAAGGATGGTGAAGTACATTCATCAGGCAAAGTTTCAAATTTTAGCAGAGAATATCATGGAAATGAAATGATAAGTTATTTTTAACATGAGGTTAGATTCTTTCTGCTTGGAGCATGAATTATGTTTAGGAAGTGCTCATTTAACATCAAAACTAGAATGCAACTTCATTCATATTTTTTAAAATTCAAATTAGGAGATGTATGTCAACCCAATTTGTGCTGGTTATATAATACTTTGTATTCTTTTGATCGTTAACATGTAGCTAGCCTTTTGCAAAGGTTAATTACATGTAACTAGTCAGTTACAAAGGTTAATTTATCGGGATTTTAGACCTCGCACAAATTTAGTATTTGCATGCTATGTTTCACATTTGCTTATTTTTATTCTTTCATGTACATATTTGTTCTATCAATCACAATGCAAATGATTGCAGAGATCGCCGCAGCATTAGAGCTGCTCTGTTTGATGGCATTGAAGAGGGAGGAGTACGTGCCTTATACAATAATCATGATATTGATGAGCATGACAATAACATAGCTATTGATGGGCTACAGGATAGAGTTAATATTCTCAAGGCAGTAAGTAATACAATTGTTCCTTTGAAAAAATATATGGTGCTAATTTATGCTCATATAATTTATCTGGAAAATATATAGAGCTAAAATAAAAGATGGTTTTATGTTCAAATTTTATGAATAGTTTCTTTCATATTTTATTTTGACCTTTTTTTTTGTTGGGCATGTTCCAACATTTCACGTTGTGGACTTGTTGTAACCTAACTGTACTTTAATTGACACATCCGACCCCTTAATGGTAATAGATGTTATCTTAGAGATGTTATCATATTGAAAGTTTATAAATATTAAACATTGTCATTATTCTATAATATATCTTTTTAATTAAAGATATTCTCTATGATGTTTTTTTTCCTATTCTATCTCTTGTTTTGGTTTATTGGCGATGCTGTGTTCAGATTGCATCCCATGCTTGTCCTGCATTAGAATTTTTATATTTCACCAAAACTTTTCTGATGAAAAGAAAGGGGTTAATAATGCTTATATTCAAGTCATTAAGGATATGTATGAATGAGCTGTTACTTGTGTTCAAACAAAGGGTAGTTGGACCAAGTATTTTCCTATTTCAGTTGGATTACATCAAGGATCAACCTTAAGCACATATCCTTTTGCTTTAGTCATGGATGTTCTCACTAGATTTTTGCAAGAGGTTGCACCCTGGTGTATGTTTTTTGCTAATGATATACTTGTTGATAAAACTAGATAGGGAGTTGAAAGTAAACTTGAATTATGGAGGTCAACCTTAGATTCTAAACTCTTTCGTTTGAGTGGATCTAAAATTAAATATATGGAGTGTAATTTTAGTAATAATAGACCTTGTGGGAGGATTGTGGCTTTGGGCGATCAAGTCATTAATAAGAGTACACGCTTTAGATATCTTGGTCTATTATTCAGAGTGATGGTGAAATAGTTGGGGATATTATTAGTAGAATTCAAGTTGGATGGTTGAAGTGGATGAATGCATCGGGCTTGTTGTGTGATATTATTAGTAGAATTCAATTCTGCATTCCTCCACTTTCCCCTTAAACTTAAAGGAAAATTCTATTAGATAGTGGTGAAACCTGCAATGCTTTGTGGTGCAGAATGTTGGCTATTAAAAGAGATGCATAATATTAAGTTAAGTGTTGTAGAGAAGAGGATGCTCAGGTGGATGAGTAGTTTTACTCTCAGAGATATGATACGAAATGAACATATACGTGAAAAGGTTGGAGTAGCTCCAATGGAAGATAAGATTAGAGTGAGTCGCCTTAGATGGTTTGGTCAAATAAAATGGCAACCTTCCAATGACCCTGTTAGGAAAGTAGATATATTAGATTTGACTTATGTTAAGAAAGGTAGAGGTAGACCTAAAAAAACTTGGTTAGAAAATAATATAAATGACATTTCTTTTTTAGATTTAAATAAGAATTTGACTCTTAACAGGATATAATGAAGAAAAAAGATTCTTGTAGCCAACCCCACATAGTGGGATAATGGTTTGATGTTGTTGTTGTTGTACTATAACTTTTCTAATCGGATAATATGTGGCCAATGTAGATAAACAATACATAATTCTTATACACAATCTTTTTTTCTTGACTACTAACCTCCAAATATGTTTGGCCTTGCGGGCATGCTTGGCCCCATCCTAATAAACTTCTACTATGGATACGGACTTACATTTATTTCTTCCGGTTATGCACAACTCTGAATACAACAACATTTAGTAAAATAATTGCACATTTTTAGTCAACATCATCATTAATTTTATTCTAATTATTTGTTGTCAGCATAAGGAATCTTTTCATTTTTTTATTGCTAAATGGCTAGATGAGGTGTTGACTACTTTTATTTCCTTTTGTCCTTGGCATTTTTCTTCTGATCCTCTATCACTTATCCTAGCTTCTCGTAAATTCTGTGGCCCATCATTGTGCATCTCCAAAGCCACATGAAGATATTGCCACTTTTGTCATATTTTTTTTATATAATCATCTTTATTGGCCTCTTAAATTTTCTCACTCCTTAATCCTAAGATTATGATATCAACCACACGTCTTATTGTAGTTGAAATTATATTTTTTTTATGTTTCAATCTTAGCGCTCTTGTTCATTTTACTCTACAAGTGATCATCAATATCACAATTCTTTCGTTTATTAATTCAAGGTGGTTGAACTTTTTAATCCTCCTCTTAATAAACTTAGATTGATCAAATTATCTATATTTTTTAATTTTAGCTAACTTATGTTAACTACTTTCACCTTTCTTTAATATGTGATCTATAATATAAAATTTTATACTTGTTCCTAGTGCTTTGCTTGCTACTATTTATGCAAAATTTTAACTTTCCTTATTTTTATTGTATAGCATAAAGTATTATTTTTATTATTCTGAACAAAACTCTTTGCTTACTATCTGATTTGTTTCTCATTTGTTCTGGAGTTTCCTTAGCAATTTTTTAAAATAGTTCACCATTTTCTCACTTCTAAATTTGATTCGACTTTACAGTTTTAAATTTCTCTTTTTAGCATTACTCATACACATTTATGTTAAAGGCTCCAAAAAAATCTTTGAATTTTGTCGGTAATCATCAAGATTTGAAGGTTTCATATGGAGAGGATATAGTTAGTATTATGAACTATGTATGCGAAGTAACATTATTTTTTTAATTTATTTTGGATGTATTATATATAATGATGGAAATATTAATATTAAAACTAGCTCACAATGAACCTTCTATACATGGATATATACCATTTAAATTTAAATAATTTAAATGTTATTATTGGGCTACTCAAAGAATTGCTTGGCCAGCCGGCTTATTGAGTAGGGGTTCTCTTGTTCTCCTCAACATAAGGAAAAATCTCTTTTACTATGTTCTGCATAATTAAGTCATTATTTCTCCTACATTTTCTCTCATTATTTCCTCTTGTATGACTGCTTTATGCTGTATCTCAAATAATAAGCAGAATTAATAGAAACAAAAAAAAGTGAAGATTCATAAATCTACCTTTAATGATATGTTTGTCTTCATTCAATCATTCTATAATCCTTTAATTCCTTCCTTCCAATACAACAATCAACAACAACAACATCAAGCCTTTGTCCCACTATGTGGGGTCGGCTACATGAATCCTTTTTCGCCATTGTGTTCTGTTAAAAGTCAAATTTTCATTTAAATCTAATAAAAAAAATCATTTTTAATATTTTCTAACCAAGTCTTTTTAGGTCTACTCCTACATTTTCTTAACATAAGTCAAATCTAATACTTCCAACTTTTCTAACTGGGTCATCGGAAGGCCTCCATTTAATGTGACCAAACCATCTAAGACGGCTCTCTCTAATCTTATCTTTCACTGGAGCTACTCCAACCTTTTCAAGTATATGCTCATTTCGTATCCTTCCTTCCTTCCAATGAGTAAATGAAATTTTTTGAAATGAAATATGGGCTTCACCTAACTAGAAAGTGTATTGAACTTGGTCCACATATCTCTTCTACTTTTTCAATTTCAACAGCTTTCCTGTGATGTTCCAGTTTTGATTAACAATGATTTGTTGCTAATTTTGACTTCTGATAGCTGACTGGGGACATACATGAAGAGATGGAGACTCATAATAAGCTATTGGATAAAATGGTAGGTATCATACAAATCACAAGTCTCACTACCCAAAGCAAAGAAACAAGAAAAAAACTAATGATATATACAGTGTATTATTCATTAAGTGAATTTTTTTTTCTTCTTTATATAGGGCCACAGCATGGATGCTTCCAGAGGAACCCTTCATGGAAACCTGGATCGTTTCAAGAAGGTATTTGACATATAATAATTGGGTCCAGTATTGTATTTTTCTCTTTTTTTTTTTTGTTGTTGGGAAAATTAAGGGACTAGCCCATTTTATTATTAATTATTATAATGAATAATTACAAAAGAAGCCAAAAGTTACAACTCTAAGAGATGAAAATAAGACATAACAGGAGTTGTAAGAAAAACAAATGCAGTGTAGTGGCCATCCAGGATTGGTGAGGAGCCAAACTTCATCATTGTCCGACAAAAACCGAAACATCTAGAAAAATCCAGCCTGAAAAAGAGCAAGATTTCAGAGCCCCAAAATGCTACCCAATAAAAATTTTGATTTCTATATAACTTCTCCATCCTCGGAATATCAAATATAAAGCTCTCAAGATCTTATAATAAACTGTAACTGTATCCAAAGATTGCCTGAATAATTTAGCATTTCGTTCTTGCCATGTAAAATAGATGATAGAAGACTAGAAGAGATTGCAAGCCTGTGCGCATATACCACCTCTGAGTTGTGACTAAAACATTCATCTATATAGTCAAATGCCTAACAAAAGTTATGGTGCAACAGAAAACTGGAGAAGGCAGGAAGAATCCTTCTCAATAAGGCAAATGAAAAATTACATTAAAAAAAAACAGATTTGAAGTGATTTCAGCAGTTGTGCTACATAAAATACAAGAGTTCTGTGTTAAAACAAATTGGAGGTCAGTAAGAGCAGGGACACCAAAACCATCAAATTTGAGCGGTTTACTCCTTTTACTCCATGACACCATATGAAGCTTCTTGACATTAACATCATCATGATAAAGAAATCAGGAGCATACTTTATTAAGGTATTTAATACAGATTTTTTTGTAAAATGGAACCCCTAATCTAATAGGCAATGATTTTCTGATAGGAAATACTTGAGTTCATAAGTAATCCAAGAGGAAATATTTGAGTTCGCAAGCAACTCTAGTAATAATTGATCAAAACAGCGAGAATAACACAAAAATCTAGATGAAATCAATCCAAAAATGATAGATTGCAATAGTATAATCAAAGAAAAACAAATACCAAGCAAGATGCAATTGATCCTCAATTCGAGAGGAGGATCGTCTCTCCCAATCTCTAGATGATAGATCTAGAGCCGAAGACGTCAAGAAAGACTCCAAAAGAACAACTCAAATCATGCATAATCCTAGCCCTAATTCCCTCTTACTTAAAACATATCACTAATTAATCAAATCAAAATTATTAATCAGCCCTTGCCACCCATTCTTTCCCTCCAAGGGATTTGAATTTGACTCTTAGTGGACCCCAACCCCCTCCCTCTTTCTTTGCCGCCGTCCCTTCCTGGAGTAAATCGTGACCAGCCCACTCGTGCCGGTTGTAGTGGGACCGGTCAACTATGGGCTAGTCTAACATTTTTATTATAGTAAATTTAATGAATTGAAGTCTGTTGCCAAGGGATAGACACTTGGCCTTCCAACCCTCAAGGAGAAGGGAAATTTTATCCGTAAGAGGCTGAAAATCAGAAATCTTCAAGCGTCTGGAAGCAACAGGAATCCCCAAATAGGAGAACAGATCATTATCTCCACCAAATATTCAACATAGAACAGAGCATAGGTTTATTAGGATTGGAAGCAGTGAATGTGTCAATACTTTTAGCAGATCTCTGGTCTTGAACTTTTCTGTTCTTTAGTTTTTATGATTCGCGCAACTACACAGCTCACCTTGGCTTGTTGGTTGAGAGCTTATGCTTTCAACTAAGAGGTTTTGGGTTCGAGTCTTTGTATATGCGTTGTGTGCGTGAGTTTGCCTTAAATGACCTAAATTTCCAAAAAAAATAAAAAAATCGCGCAACTGATTACACTTATTATTTTGTGTCAGGTGTTTCAGAGCAAATCAAACCGTCATATGGCAGCAATTGTGACTTCATTTATCGCAACATTTTTCCTCATTTATTATCTAATCAGATGCTTGTCTGCAATTGAATAACTCAATGAGCAACAATCTTTTAATCATTTTCTCACTTGTATTTCTTCTATTTATTTCACTATTTACATAACAGATTTTTTATGTGAAATCTGTTGAATTCTTAGGCTTCGTTTGTGACAGTTTTTTTACTATTCTTCAAAGCAGATTTTTAATATAAAAACTAAAAATTATGACCTACTAATCCTTCTTATCTGTAAGAAAGCAAGCACAAGTGATTAACAATCCTACTAACAATTGCTTCCATTTAGGGGCAATTTAGTTTGAAATAAAAGGGGTGTAAAAATTTTTTTATGGTAGGGATTATAAAAATAATGGTGTTCGATTAAAGCAAAAAAAGAGAGTAAAATTTTAAAGTATTGTAATAATTTCATTTAATTTTGATATATTTAGAAATCGTTAGATTTAATCAATTTTTAAATATATTATAAATTTTGCGTCATTTTTATCATAACCTCGGAGGGCATCCATATACTACTACTAGAGGCCACAAGTGGTCTCGATCGTTGCTCGATACAACCTATATTGTCATTAGCACTTTTGCCTTTCGTTGGCTACGCCGCCACTATTTTTGCAAATGGTGATTGCTATTACTATCACTCGTCGACCACTAGCTATTACCATCATCATTAAATTTTACGGTACATTCATTTATTTAAAATAAAATAAAAATTAATAGTATATATTTATTTTACACGTATTCAAATAACAATAAATATTTTAAACACACTCTCTCTCCTCTTACATTATCTGTTATTTTACTCTCTTTTTTCATCAAGTATTAAAAATATTACATAATAATGGTTTAGCAGTGCATCACTGTACAAAAATTTCTTTATTTATTAGATTGATACGCTTATCTATAATGCTGCATTAATACATTGGCTTGCTATGTAGCTCTGGCAGCAGGATTTTTTTTTTTTTTTCAATAAGAAATGTTTAATAATTTGTACGTCAAGCATTATTATTATTATTTAAGATATTTGAGCCATTTCCCAAATAAAAAATAATTAAATAAATTCATATATACATTATACATACAAATTTTAAATTCAAAATATCTTAATTAATAGTTTAGGAGGAACATAAATAATAATAATAATAATAATAAATAAATAAATAAATTTAAAAAAAATAAAAAAATATATAATAAAAAAAAAAAGTTTAGTAGGAACAGACCAAAATGATATCATCTTGTTAGAAGCTTAAGATTATATCAATGGTGTAGATGTCTTCAGCTCCTCGAAATCATTAACTAATTTTTTTTTTTAGGTTGATTCATTTATTATTATTGAAGGTACTGTCAACATCAGATTTCCGAGAGATTTTTAGTGTTTTTAGAAATCTCCTATTGACCGGTACATTTCTTAACATATATAAGCTTATTTAGCATATAAATTTAAAAAGAAAGGAAGCTTCTTTTTACAATTTTATCACTCGGAAATAATAAAAAGAATCATGTCATGATTTTTCGATAAGTTTTAAGATAGTTATATTTTATCTAACACAATCCTTCGTTTTTTCTCATGCAGGACTTGAGATATGATAATTTGATAAAATTGCGTCTTAAATAAGATTAGTGATAGTCGCGTTAGATAAGATTAGAGATATTGCCTTAGATGATTTGGACACATAAAATGGCGGTCTTCCGATGACCCTTTTAGAAAAGTAGATGTATTAGATTTGACTTATGTCAAAAAATTTAGTAGACCTAAAAAAGACTTGGTTAGAAAATATTAAAAATTACATTTCTTTATTTGATTTAAATGAGAATTTAACTTTTAACATGGTCAAGTAGAACTCTGGGCATGAGGTGATGGTCCGGTAAAACACCGGGCCTTAGGTAGTGGTCCAGCAGAACTCTGGGCATCAAGTGATGGTCTGGCAGAACTCCGGGCGTCAGGTGGTGGTCCGACAGAACTTAGAGTGTCAGGTGGTGGTCTTGCAGAACTCCGGGCAACAGGTAATGGTCCGGTGGAACTTAGGGTGTCAGGTGGTGGTCCAGTGGAACTCAGGGTGTTAGGTGGTGGTCAAACAGAACTATGGGTGCCAAGTGGTTGTCTAGTGGAGCTCAAGGCGTTAGGTGGTGGTCTGGTGGAACTTAGGGCGTCAGTGGTGGTCTGGCAGAACTTCGGCGATGGTCGAGGAGGTAAGAGTGATCTTTGATCTCTCTTTTTTCTCCTTAGGCTTAAGGGTCCCCTTCCAAGAAAAAAGGGGGGTCTATTTATAAAATTTCTAGAGTGGCATGACATGTAAATATGAGGAAGATCAAGGATAAATAGGGAGTGATTTAGATGGACAACCGTTCACCAGACATTTGAAGGTCTTAATGATATCGGAATTCCGTGATCTTGGGATCATTGGATTCGTCTCGTCGAGCGAAACATTTAGAAACTGTTTGGTAATACATATTGTGGTTCAAACCTTCCAACATTGCTTCAGGCCCTTGGTTTGGATCCATTTGGGCTCGGATTGAGTCGAATTTGGTGTCAATGGGATTTTTGAGACGTTCAATTCGATTATAAGTTCATTGAAATCAGAGTTAAGATGATCCTAATTTTAATTTTAAAAATTTCCAACTTGATTTTGCCTCGAGATTCATGCCCGACCATGATAATTTTTTGAAGATGTATCAATACTCATCTAATATTTACCAAGCCTATCTCTCTCAAAAAAAAAATCCGGTATCAACAGTTATGAGATAATTATAATAATCCCTCTCCGAGACGAAATAATTTTATAAATTTGAACCAGCTCAATTCAATTTAGTAAAAATAAATAAATAGATAAATAATGAAAGGTAAAATAAGACCACAGATAAAAAAGAGAAAACTAAGAAATATATTGCATATAAGAAAGAGTTTGATCATTAGTCGGCTTGGCTCGATTACCCTACTAATCTAAAGGCACCATGAAATCTTCCAAATGAAACCTTCAACCTCATAATCCTATCAAAGTTGCAAAATCTCCCCCATTAAATTTTGTTTCTATTGTGTCATAAGCACAAATGGGGCAAATCCAACAAGAGCTTACAAGCTTCACTGGATACCAGCAGCTGAGAAAATTTTGGAGCTTCAAAGATCATCTGAAAGTCCCAAGAATATGAGAATTTTAATCAAAACAGGAGAAAAGAAAATCATCATTTTATAAAATATGTTTCCTATCTACAAGCAACCAGATCCAGATGAACTCTTACCAGAATTTATAATCAAAACTAATTAATAAATGGAATAATTATCCCCATTCAATGCTTTCCAAGTGAGATCTGCCAACATGAATGAATCACTAACCAGAAATCTGTATACATGTGCATTAACCAAAATCTGATATAATTGTATATCATCCCTGTTCTAAGTATTGTGAAGGACTCTATATAGCTCATCTCCCATGGGTTGCAGCATAATTGGTTTCCTAATCAAACCATTCATACCGGCCTGCAAGCATCGCTGCCACACATGTTCCTCCGCACTCGCCGTCAGAGCCACGATTGCCGGCCAAGACCGGCTTCTCAGCTTCCGGATCCTCGTGGCGACTTCGAATCCATTCATCAATGGCATGTGAAGATCAAGAATCACAAGCTGGTAGAGAGTATCAGAGTTGCTGAGAGAAGAGATGCACTGGATTCCAGAAGAAACAGATGTGACATTGCAACCAAGCTTCTCAAGAAGCTTTCTTGTAACAGCTCTGTTGACATCATCATCATCTGCTAATAGAACTCTGAGACCTTTGAAGTTTGGTATGGAGTGGCTGTGCTGGTGTCCTGATGATCCACCCAACTCGGAGATCGGGGTGAGGGGTTGTTGTTGGAATTGAAGAACTAGTTTTATACTTCTGGGAAAACCATTTGAATTAGGAATCACCCAGATATCCCCATGCATCATCTGCAAAATTGTGTATAACCGGAGCAAGGTATAATTATTCTTTGGTTTTCATAGTATGTATAACTACAATTTCAGTTTATTTTAGTTTGCATAAATTGTTCTTTTTTCAAATAAATCATATTCATGTTGCCTTTGGTGTATCCTTTCTTCCTAGTTGTTTCATAGCAATATTATCTCCCTCACCATATTGGTAGATCATCTTGTACTCTCAGTGCATGCATAGACCACTTGATTTAATTTATATAATTATATATATTATACATGCTATTTAAATACAATCTCAAAATAAATTTTCTCCTAATCTTACCACTAATCATATAATTCTCAGAATTTAACATATGTCATACCAAATAGTTTTTAGGATTTAATACCCTCGGGATTTACTAAATCCGGATTTATAGGATTTACTAAATCCCACTAAAGTTAAATACTACTTGTTGCCAAACAGCCCTTTAGTTTCATGCAATTTTGTTATTATTATCTATCATTAGTTGCATATTATTCCCCTCAACTAACATATAGTAAATCTACAAATATAAATGACATTTCATTTCATAGTAGTTTAGATAGCTAAAGAATTTAAAAGTGATATGTCCTAAAAGATTCTGATTCAAAGATGCACAAATCTCAAGTAGGAAGGCTCAGGCCTGTGGTAGTCTCGAGGTGCCTTGAGCTATCCAATAATTGGTATACTTGACCTAATTGAGCTGAGCTAAGCTAAGTTCAACCCGGGTGGACTTGACCCAACATCAAGCCATCTACTCCACCAAGCAGAACATGCACTGTATCCCTAGAACTTCTATCCAATAAAATAGCACTGAGCATTCATGCAGCCCAAAAATGACTTAGCTGATAAAGGGAACTAGTCAGTCAGCAATAATTATTCTCCAAGAAGCCTAATGTTGTCAATGAAAATTTGAGGTACATATTTTTACTAACATTTATTGATAGGATAAACTGCGCCCTTTGGCCTTATTAGATTACCCCAACATGGCACTAAAATAGCGATGATAACAACCCATAATTGCCTCATGACACATTAGTATTGCAACTGTCATTCAACCATAGCCTCATCAAATGGACGATCCTCCAATCATAACCATCCTTAGCTACCATCACTAAGAAAATGGTCCTCAGAATCCATTGGTTAGGGAACAAAGACCTAGTGGTGAAGGGGTCTCTGAATTGAGTATCAATTTGGATCGACCTTAATCGGTCAAAATCTAATTCATCAAAATAGTGTTATTCAGATCTAAAGCATAGCGTACTTTGTGTCTTTCGCACATCATTTCATCACATACATTAATGTTTTAGCAAGACATGAATCTTGGAGTTCATGTGACACATCATGATGATGATTTGAGTAAAGGGATACCCCGACCATAGACCTTTTTAACCAACTCTTTAAAAAATGGTAAAACATACTTTACATCAAATGGATCAAGGAGGACTACAGCATATTCCAAAAGCCTAAAGGTAGCATTATTACATTACTTAAAGGTTTCTTTAGCATAATTGTCAAAGAATAGCATAAACACAATTAATATATCAACATCTCCAACATGCCAAGAACACCCATGGCCATAGCTATAAAGGCCAACTTTCATTGAATTGATCCATCATGCAAATTCTAGCTAGTGAGCACTTCGGTAGTAAGAGCATTGAGAGCAAAGTATTATTCATGCTAAACCCCCAACCAAGGCAAAGCAGTCTCACAGAGTGCTCTTACTTGTATTCGAGCAATTTGAGTTCTATCACTAGCTTAATTATTATAATGAATATTGAGGCCTTCCCCTGGCTTCGTACCATTGGGATGTATTATCCATCTATTTTAATTGCTTCCATGCAAGCCACATTTAAGACATAAAAACATCACATTTTTAAGTTTATGACTTAAGAGGGATAGATGGATGTTATAAGCACACAAGAATGGAGTCTTGTGCTAGAAACCATCCATATATCATCGATTGATGCATAACAGGGAATGCATATCAAAGAACATTCTAGTGCAAAGATTAAATGCCTCTTCCCAAGTATCCATAGTTTTCAATCACTTCTTACAAAGTTGTTATCAATCAACTTCTTTAATGTCATTGTTTGGTCCACATGTGACTATCACGCAGTCTTCTTACAGATTTATAACTACTCACATAATGTTGAGCAAGCTCGTACCATTGTGATCATATTTAATCCTTTTGAAGTGTGGATTTCAACTCTCCAACAACATGCATGTGTGGTATTATTGATTCATTCAATATTCAATTGACCTCATCTTGGGCCCCTAATTGTTAGAAACCAATTGTTGGACTTAACTTCAAAGGTTACTAACTCATTATAATAAAACAAACAAGCATCACGATACCCCTCTAAGAAAGATACTAGCCCTAGCCTAAATAGGTGATGGTAAGGTCTACGAACCAAGCTTCTAAAGTTTTTTATCTCATTGTAGATGGATTCCCTTCTCTATTTACTGTGACAACTGCAAAACAACAATGATCGTTTTTGCTTTGTTAAGTGTTGTAGTAACAAATAAATTCACAACAAAAACAAACCAATAGAGGAGCAAATAGAGCAGGATGTCCAAATCTGAAGGTGCTTCCTACTCCAAGAGTAGATCATCCATAATAAGTAGCATTTCTTTTGTCTATCCATAAAAAATAGAAGGTTACGAAAACTTAAAATTCTTCATATTTAATATCGAATGCATCTTCCTGTATGGCAATAGCTCCAACTAACCCATATCTCACTGTTTCAATTTATTTCCTTCTTTAATATCATCCTAGCTCAAAATAACTATAAAAGATTTCATACCTGAAAGTCATCCTTGACACAATGATGATCATACCTTTCTTTAGAATTTTATAAGATCTTATGTAGGTAGTTACTTATACACTAATGTATAAATTAGTGGACGTCCTTCGAAAATTTCTAAGCTCCTTAGTCAACTTCAACCTCTCCATCTATAACAGTGGAGATGGAGAAATCAAGCTCAAAGGAGCTTTGTGACAGCTACTCAAGGTAAACTTCAAACAGATGGTGTGATCATTTCGTTGGTCGTTGTCAAATATGTACTAAATCTAAGAGAGAATATAACATTGTTAAGCACACTCAGTATTGTAATATATAACTTCTCTAGTAATGTTAATAATAATATAGACCGTAAGGATACCTGAGTTATCTTGAAGGCAAACAAAATTAGTGAACTCAATGTGTTGTCAAGTGCAACATGGAGTGGAGAAGTGTTGAATTTAAAAACTTTGGTGAAGCTTAATGATTTGGAAAGCAAAAGGAGTTAGCTTCTAGGATACAGTAGAGATTCTTTAAAAAAACACACAAGTTGACAAGGCTTTTGGATGTGATTAGGTCGATTATGCTTGTATTGCATAATCTACCATAATACCAACTCTTATTAGTGCAACATTTAGAAAGAGAAGAATAATCATTTCAGAGCAATGAAAATTCAAAGGCAACATGTTAGATATTGATGAATCTATCTTGACGTGCAGCATTTGTTGAGGAAGTCTCTCGTGGGTATTTGAAATAGGTGTAATACAGGCTTGGTGAATTATGCTTCACATTTCGAGGCTTTGAAATTTTAAAAAGGCTCTTTGGGATAACAAACAAATAGGTATTTGGTCATTAACCACTAAAGAGATTGTTTGCAAATGTTAAAATGAAGTTTCTTCTAAATTTAGTGCTGGCATGTAATATCCTCATTATTATAAATCTAGAATAAGATATGATTTGAGTTGTTTAAGAGGAGAGAATCATTTAATTAATTTTATCAGATTTGTGAGATCTTGCTTGCTTGCAAATGGGGTTATTTGAGTTTCCAATAAACATTAAATATATATATGATTTTCGCCTGGCATACCATGCCAAACTAGGGAAAAAGAAAGAAAGGAAGAAGCAAATCACAACAGAGAAAAAGAAAGAGAGGGAAGATGGTTCAGTTGCTATAGAAGTTCAAACACTATAATAATTAAAGCAACATATCAAACGGGGGGAATTTAGCAACCAAAATATTGTAACAATTGAGGTATTTTAGCAACGGAGAAATGTCGGGAGTTATGTCCTTTATTATAAGGACTCTCCTTCATCCTTAAGCACACTCATTATTATAAGAACATCACAGCTACAGTTATGATTTTTTTTTTCTTTATAAAGCAGTAGAGGTGTTGGGCTTTCAACTTAGAGAAAAAAGCTAAAAAAGAGAAGAAAAGTGATTTTTCTTCTTCCTTAACTTCAATATGAAATGCAACCTATCACTGTATATCTCTTGATGCTTAGTGAAATATTTTAATCTTTATGCGGTTGTTGACATAAGTAAATATTACTAAAACAAGTGAATCGTAATATATTTTTTGCATGTTTGTTCTTTTGTTGCAATTAATTTATGGACCATCATATTTGCTTCTAGGTTAACTCCTCTGCAATTGAAGCTATGCACGATTTCTTTTCCTAACACCTTCAACAAACAATAAGACTAAATCTTCAATGAGATAAAACCAAGGAGCAAGCGTTCATCAACACTACCAAGAAGAAGTCTTTAATAAACAATGTAACAAGGAACCTATGTTTTTAAGCAAGTTCGCAAAATCTAACAAATAATTTTCAACAAGTAGAATTGATGAGGGCATCGAAGATCAACGACTACGATCTTGAGTTATTTATTTATATATACTAGTTTATTTCATATTATTGTTTTTCCCTTTATACCCTTATGGGTGGTCATGTAGTATTGTAGCCCGAAGGGCATTTTAGTCTTTTATTTCTTTTCTTTTCATGAGGCCTATTTATAGGCTAGTTGTCTTGTATTTTTGGATGATGATTATTGATAATGAAAAGTTTCATGTTTTGTTGATCTCTTAGTGAGTTCACGTGATCTCTTAGTGAGTTCATGAGAGGAGAAGCCCGAGGAGGGTAATTCGCAATACCCGCCAATCTTTGGAAGAGTCCGAGGTTCGCGGTTCTTACGATCTCTTTGTGAGTTCGTTAGTTATCTCTATCTTTCTCGTATTTTCTTGTTCTTCTCTTTTCTCCCCTCTTCATCCACAAAGTATTCCCCTAGCTCCATTGCCGCCGCCCCTTGGAGTCCACCCGCCGGCCACCCTCACGGCTCCGGCCGACCCCTTTGCCGGCAACCTCCCCAACCGTCCACTCCCTCCCGCATGCTCCAAATTTGAAATTTGAATTTCAAATTTCGAATTCTTTCCTAATGTGGAAATCCAATTTAGGAAAGTTTTATTTGATAAATTCCAATTTCAAATTAAATTAAATTGGAGTTCTCATAACTTACCTCCACGTCATCACCCACCTTGTTCTTCAAATTTCGAAAATTCAAATTCGAATGAGCTCCAAAATTTCCATAATTGCCAAAGTCCAAATAAGGAAAGAATTGGGTTGAATCCAATTCAAATTTCATGGCATGAGGAGTTACTAATTCTCATCCTATGTGGCATCCTCCTAATCGGAAATTGATTTATTCACACTAATCTCCCTCTCTCCTCTCTACATGCCGCCGGCCTCATCAAGGGGGAATCCATTTAATGCTAGTTTAATGCCATCAATGCCTTGATCCAAAATTCAAATTTCAAAATAACCCCCTTAATTTCATTCATAATCTGAAATTAATTTCAGATTATGAAATGAAACTCCCATTCCCCTCTCTTGAAACCGCCGGCCTCCCCCAATTGAGCTCCCCATTAATTCCCATTTAAAGCTCCCTATCTCTAATTAATTTGAATTCAAATTTCAAATTAGTTCCCTCCTTTTTATTCAAAATCTGAAATTATTTTCAGATTTGGAAGGAAACTTTTCTCTCCCAAAATTAATTAACACCCATTAATTGCCTTCCGTTACAACTCCTCAATCAATCCCTTAATCTCCTCAGCCCTAGCCGCCATCTCCAAGCCCATCACCTCTCAGTTTTCCTCCTCTCGTGAACTTCTAAGTGCTGTCCCAGTGTATCCGCTGCTGTCCAAGAAATACAGCAGGTTTCCCTTGCTGTCTGGCATTTCCCAGAGGCTTATTTTGTTGTCCCAGACCACTCCGATTTAGTAAGCTGCTGGTGGAGCCTTCTGAAAGTTGTTCAGGCCGCTATCTGGCGCCTCACAAGTGCCAAACTGCTGCTCAAGACTTCACGTGCTGCTGTTTACACCTCTCTAGTTGCTGTCCAGAAGTTTGGAGCCTCTTTCTTTCCCTGAGAATCCTGCCCTTCTACCATACAGAATTGCTGACCCAGGAAGGTCAGATTGTTGTTCTAACTTCGAAGACTAAGGAGGGTGTTGATTTGAAGCTTTCGACTACCGCCTAAGGTCTGATAATGGTAAATTATTTCCCCAATCTCTTATCTTCCTAGTTATCCTACTATGTGGCTTAATCGATTCATAAGAAGCTTGTTAATGTTCATCCGCTAAAGCCTAGTAAGTTAGAGAGTTTAGTGAGGGATCCTTGCATAGTAACTTATCTTATTGTTAATCTAGGGATATCTTGTTGAAAACCATCCATGTATGCAACATCAGATTAACGTGATTGTTTTATGATCTTAGCTTTTACGCTCGTGATTCGGCCTAAGCTTATTTTACCACTCATAGTGCTTTCTTTTGTCGTTAGAGCATTCTTTGTGAAGATATGATTATTATGGCTTCTAACATTAAGCGTGCAAACTCCTTAATTTAATCATCCATGCTAATACGTTTCACATCAAGAATATAATTCAAAAACCTATTGAAAGTTCCTATCATAAGTGAATCAACTGATCAAGTTAATTTCTCAATATGCATAAAATCCCCCAGCATGAAAGTTGCAATCATCCAAATAGATTGTTATTAAGTACCAAAAGAAGTTTATTTCACTAGTTGACCATTGTGAAAACTGCAACACAACAACACAATCAAATTTTGGGAAAGTTGTTAGAACTCAAAAAATTACAACTATGTTCACCATGATCATCTTTATCACATACCTCAACTTATTCAATGGCCTTGAACACATCATTATCGTTAGCCTTATCCTAACTATTTTTGCTTGATTTTATGAGTCCAAATTTTTCACTCATTCCTTCTAAGTTTTGCATATAGTATTAAACCTATTCTTCTAAGTCATATTTAGTTTTACCCATATAGCTTTATGTCCACTCCTTCACAATGTTATAACACTAATTTTATGGACTTGCCTAATCGGTGAATTGTCTAACCTTCATAGCACATGTCTAAACTGACTAAGTTTATTTTCAATTATCTAATCTACAATAGATTTCACTCCAACTATTATCCCAAAATTATCATTCTTCAATTAATAAATCCAAAGTTTTTCATGCACCCATCTAAATATTCTTATTCTTGATACTCTCAACTTAGAAATCAATAAAATTTTTACTATCTAGCACTAGGATACGCATATCCCCGGCATAATTACAATTTTATAAATTTAATTTTTAATATTCCATGATATCCTCTTCTCGTATAATAATTTTAAAGTACTTATTTATTTTAGTCATACAACCTTATATCTAAAAGTTATAAACTAATGAATATCTCTGTTCTTCTATATAATAGATCAAAGATATTAAATCAATTTTTTCTTACTTGGAACTTATCTCTAACAAAAAACAATACAAACCTTTACTGATGAGTGATGAGTAAAACACTTAGGGTATTATTATTTTTCTTCCATGTGATAATACTTTTTTTGTAAGAGATTCACATTAGTTTTGATGAACATGTTCAACAAAAATTTGTCAAAATGAAGTTGTGAAAAATATTACTTTGAAAGCTTGGAAGAGGGAGATTAGAAACAAAATTAGTACAATATACAAAGATAGGATAAATAAGTAAATAAACAAACATAAAAATGAGAACATTAGAATTTATGTGGTTCAAACAAGAACAACCTATATCGATGGGGTAGAATACACAAACAACATATCAATTATATGGAGGAGTGAAAACTGAGGAGAGTAACAAAATTAATTAAGATTATTTTCAAAACTAAAAAGGGCATATGGAGAAGATATCACCAAATTTGGAGTAATTTAAAAAAAAATTAAAAGCCATGAAGAAAAATTATAATTCCTCCCACCAAAACTTCAAGAACACAAGCCAAAGAATCTCCACAATTACTAGCAATCCCATGTTTGTCCCTTTAAAGAAGAAACAAAATTAAAGGCCCTTAATCGGATGCCACGAAACCCTCATCCACTAACATTACAAAGCTCATACAAACCATTATTAGATACCTCTCTAGATCACAAATCTTGGTAAACTCTTTCACATTCCAATTGACAAGTCATTGACTTTCTATTCCATATTAGTTCAACTATTCTCTCTATCTTCTAAACATTTCTCATTTATCTAATTTTTTACTTAATTTAAATATATCACTTTTTAAAATTATATTATCTGTAAAACAACATATACCAACATGCTTTACTTTGAATATCATTTGTAAACCATATAAGAAAATACAAACTCAATGCTAATCCTTGATGTAATCCTACTTTAATTAAAAACTCTTTGGTCACTCCATAGCTACCACTAATATATTTAGTGCTCTATCATACTCACCTTCTCTTGCTCAAAATATAGCTCACCTCAAATCCCAAAAACCTAATATAAATTCCAATTCCAAATTTATCAAAGAAAAAAAGCATTTAAGCTTTATCTAGATAGATTATCTTTAGCAAAATCATGCGAAATTTTATTAAAGTTCCCAAAAGCCTCCTAAAGATTATCCAATTAATCATAGATCAATGGCATAAGTTCAATGATAGATCAAAATGCCCAACGAACTAAAGAGTAGTTTGGTTTCAAGTAAATCAAGGAAATGCAACATATTTGAATTGATGAACATCCAAATCTGTATGGGGAGCCTAATCGATAGTCAAAATTAGACAAAATAACTAATTAATGACTTCGTATAAATCTAAATTCTAAAGATCTCTTCTTAGAATAGACATAAATCCTAGCAAATGAAATATCAAGCCTTTCATGGGTCTCAAATTGCCCATAAATCCAATGTCAGGCAAACAACACTGGATTGGGCCTAACATAGTCCACCCCAACTAAAATAGCACTAAGTAATCATCCTTCTTCCATGTTTTCCGAGCCTCTTTCCTTAACCCATTCATCTTCTCTCGATTACTCATTCATCATTGTTGGCAATATTTTTGTTGATGTTTTGCCTTAAGAAGATTTGATAAGCAGGGATAAACAAGCTGGCAATCTATTAGACCGGTCCATTGGATTGGTTCAACCGGTCCGCACAGGACCGGCCCAGCGCAACAAAGGCGGAAATCCTCCACCTCTTCGATAGTCATTCGGACCGCAAGAGCCAACCAAACATTTTAGGAAGGATTTTTGAGGGTTTTGGGAGGGAAATTTGAATGTAGGGACTATTTAGGGATTTCCTTTTGATTTGTATTCATCAAATAGTTTGTTTTCCTAGGGTTATGACATCTAGAATTTGGTTGAAATTTGAGATCTCTTAGATTTAGATTTTCCTTTGGGCTCTAGCGGCGTCTAGAGAATTGGGAGAGATCGATCCTCCTCTCGAATTGAGGATCAACTGTATCTTGCTATTTTTTGTTTCTATTTAATCAAATAATACAAATTATCTATTGTTTTCCTATGTTTATGTGGATTTTGGTGGAGAATTCTCGTTGTTTTCCGAAGATTGATAGGAAATACTCGAGATCTACAAGTGATTCCTATCAAATTGGTATAAGATCACGTCGATCGAAGGGGAACTAATGGCCGGAAGGAAAGTGAAAGTTTTGAAGGGAAAATTTGGACAACTCAAAGCAGATTTTGAGGAGAAGATTGCTGATTTTCAAAATCAAATTGCATCCGTCAATGAAAGGATGGAGGAAAAGTTTGCAGTGTTGGAAAACATGTTAAAGAAATTGTTTGAAGCCAAAACCAAATCGGTGACATCGAAAACAAAGGAAACTACCGACGGTCATGGAAGAGATGGGAATCCTAACACGTTTAGGGGAAGGGAAAATTCAGAAGTGGATATCTTGGAGAGAGAAGATGGAATGACTCCTCTAGAACCACTTTTTAGGGAGTAGATGAGCATTGACTACGCAAGAAGGGATGCTAAATTTGTAAGGAGAGTGGATGATTTCGATTGTCGGGTTGCTGATTTTGAAAGAAGAAGAGAGGATTTTGATGCATGGTTTGGGTATGATCGTCGGAGGGAAGATCGTGACAATTGAGGAGCACCTCTGCATCGAGGAATGTGAGGTAATGAAAGATTTAGGGGAAATGGGTGTGACCCAAGGTTGAAGAAATTGAAGATGCCAATCTTTGAGGGGACGGATGCGCAAAGATGGATCTACAAGGTAGAAAGATATTTCTCCGTCAATGGGCTGACAGAGAAGGAGAGTCTGACAGCGGCGGGCCTATGTTTAGAATGGAAGGCTTTGTCTTGGTATCAGTGGAGGGACATGCGACAACTCATACGGAGTTGGAGAGAGTTTAAGAATTGTTTGGTAAACATTTCCGAACTGGCAGGGGAGGAGACTTTTATGAGCAGTTCTTCGTTTTGACACAGGAGAGTTCAGTGACGGAGTACCGAGAGAGATTCGAGTACCTTGCTAGCTAATTGGACCGCCTTCCTGAGATAGTGCAAGAGAAAAATTTCATGAAAGGACTGACACCAGAGATCCGAGAAGTGGTTAGAGTAATGAGGCATCGTAACTTGGGAAAGGCTATGGAACTAGCTCAGTTGGAGGAGGATCAGAGGCACCTGGAGAGAGAAACTGGAGGTAGTATGTCAGTAGGCTCAAACAAGATGACCACCACCTTATTGGCATCCAAAGAGCCAACACTGGATACTCTTCGGGGAACTTCAAAGGAAAAGACTGCATGAGGAAGATCTAGGGACAACGTCAAGAAGCTCACGAAACAGAATTACATTAGAAGAGGGCGAAGGGGTTCTGTTTCAGATGCAACGAGAAGTATACTCTGGGGCACAGGTGTAAGAACCGGACTCTTCAGGTTCTTACCGTTTGTGATGAAAAAGGAATGGAGGAGGGTGTCATCTTTCCACCTTACGGATAAGGTAGATCTTTGGGAGGGGAGCATTGTTAGACCGGTCCAGCAGGACCGGCCTATAGCATAACAGAGGCAAAAATCCTTCGCCTCTTCAGTAGCCATTCGGATCGCAAGAGCCAACCAAAAATTTTAGGAAGGATTTTTTAGGGTTTTGGGAGGGAAATTTGAATGTCAGGACTGTTTAGGGATTTCCTTTTGATTTGTATGCATTGAATAGTCTGTTTTCTTAGGGTTAGGGCATCTTGAATTTGGTTGAAATTTGAGATCTCTTACATTTAAGTTTTCCTTTGGGCTCTAGGGCGTCTATAGATTTGGGAGTGATCGATCCTCCTCTCGAATTGAGGATCAACTTTATCTTGCTATTTTCCGTTTCTATTTCATCAAATAATACAAATCATCTACTGTTTTCTTGTTTTTGTGTGGATTTTGGTGGAGAATTCTCACTGTTTTCCGAAGATTGATAGGAAATACTTGAGATCTACAAATGTTTCCTATCACAATCCCAATGTGGGCTAGCAACCCAACTCCAACAATGAAAATTCAACCCACCTCCAACCATAAAAATTTGGGTGAGTTGTTGTGTTTCTTCCCTATAATAAATGTCCTATCTCACTTAAGAGCTCAGACCACAATTATAGTATTGGGTCAGTAACGTTGATTTCTTGTTCACTTGGTATAGCAACCTCCAATGTTAACAATTTTTTCTTAGGTTGCCACTCATCATTTATGAAATTTCTACACACATACATCATACTCTCCTTTCCTAAACTATTGCTCCCTTGATTTTTGCCACCTTCTTTCTAATGGTAAGTTTAGAAGGGCTTTGTGGCACCATCAGTCAAGGGTCCATCAACCTTAAGGTAAGGTGGTCATTACTGCCTACCCTTCCCTACACTCATTCACGAAGAAAAACCCTGGACTAGGGTTTTGCTATGATCAAATTAAGTCGACCCAACAAGGGGTGTGAATGAAACAATATAGCTCAAGCTTAAGCTTGATAAATGGCTCGTAAATTGAGTTTGATGAGCTAACAAGTCAAACTTGAGCCAAAAGACTCGTCTCATTAGCTCGTTACGTGACTTGTTTAAAAAATATTAATGTAAAATACATTATACTATATTAGCATTAAGGAGTTTAAATATGAAGTTGTTAAAAATATTTAAAAATTATATCTCGCTTTCTTATACCCCATGATTTTTATTATTTCTCTTTTAATTTCTCTTTTTTTTTATTATAATAATGCTTAAACCATAATTACTTTTCTCTTTCATAATAAATGAGTAGCATCATGAGCCGACTCAAACTTATGGAATGAAACTTGAGATCGAGCTCAAACTCGATTAATTAATCAACCTTAAGCTCAAGCAAAGGATAACTCAACCTCCACTCAAATTGTTTACATCCCTAAACCCAACTCAACTCATTGAGAATAAGTTTGTTTTAGCTCCAAACCTAATATGGATGGATCATTAAATCTCACTTTGCAATGTATTCCCATCAATATTTTATCATGGCTTAAATTATGAAGTACACATTGCAACATCTCATCTAATTGATTTGAGCGAAGTTCGCATCAATCATTCCCCCCTGCTAGAACTATTAAGTTGGGGAGTCAATTTACTTTTTTTTTTACTTATTCGATTGATCTTACAAATCCCATTCTTTGCATACTTAAGCTTTGAAGAGCTTATAACCAAGATAGCCCATGCCTTGTCCATCATCAAGCCAAACTTTAAGGGTTTCATAAAATTCACTCCCTTGATTGGATTAACAAAAATTCTCAATAGCACAATATTAATTTTAGAAATGGAGGCTTGTGCCAATGGCCTTTTGTCTTCAAGAAGGTATTAACTGCTTGTTTAAATGATTAGCTTAATAGTTGAAATTTAAAGGATGTGGCACACTCCATCAACATGGAGGGATGTCATGCAAAAAGAAGCTTTATGAAACACAACAACAACATCAAACCTTTGTCCCACTACGTGTGGTCGGGTACATGAATCCTTTTTCATCATTGTGTCCTGTTAAAAGTCAATTTCTCATTTAAATCTAATAAAGACAAATTATTTCTAATATTTTCTAACCAAGCCTTTTTAGGTCTATCTCTACCTTTCTTAACATAAATCAAATCTAATACCTCAACTTTTCTAACAGGGTCATCAGAAGGCCTCCGTATAATGTAGTCAAATCATCTAAGACAACTCTCTCTAATCTTATCTTCCACTGGAGCTACTCCAACCTTTTCACGTATATGCTCATTTTGTATTCAATGAAAGCAAAAATTAAAATATTTATTATAGATCTTACCCATAAACCCATACATTAAGAAAAGTTATATAAATTAGTTATAATTTTAGAATTGGAGGCTTGGATGAATGGCCTTTTATCTTCGAGAAGGTGTTAACTTCTTGTTTTAATTGCTTGCTTAATAGTTGAAGTTTTCAAGATGTGGCACACTACATCAACATGGAAAGATGTCACACAACAAGAGACTTGGTGGGTTTATGAGGGGTAAAAAAACCTAAATATTTATTATAGATCTTACCAATAAACCGATATCACCATATGTTAAGAAAAGTTTATAAAAATTTTAAAATCTTTGGAATCTACTAAGGGGAACTTTACATCAAGTTTAAAAATTAGATGAAATTTACAGAAACAAATTTCACATAAATTATAGCCACACTCTATCATAAGATAATTCTTACCTATGCAAAATAGCTTGAATTAAAACTTTAAAGTATTGCAATATCTAATACCAATATTACAAGAAAATTAATTTTATCTAAAGTAGAAGAAAATTAAAGTTCCACGTCCGCATAATGAATTCATTGACTTTGATGTTTAATCTAGAAAGTTAGGATTTAAACATGCTTACCTGCACAAGTTTTTTGCACATATTGAAACTCAGGCCCATGTCATAGCCTTCAGCATTCAGTCTCCAAGCTTGTGGAACAGATGTACTTGAGTCACTACAGTCAGGTGTTCTGATCCCAATCTCAAACTTTACAGAAACACCTGGAAAGTTTGATTTCCATATGATCCATTCCTGATCTTGACTGTCTTGGGCCTCACTAGAGGAATGAACTTGGAAACTAACAAATCCATCATCATAACCACTTAACAATTTATCAATCACATGGAGTATAACATGAAAGATTCTCTTCTCATCACCAACAACTCTATCAGGCACAGCATTATCAACCTGAACACCAAAACCAAATCCTCTACAATCACAAAGACACCTAGCAACGCTAGCAGCCTCTTTGATCATAGAATGCAAATGAAAAGATTTCATCTCCAAAGTCAACCTCTCGCTGTCGATATTAGATATTTCCATTGCATCCGTAATCAAAGTTGAAACAACACCACTGGTTTTTGTGATAGTGTTGATGATAAGTTTTTGCTCAGAACTCAATTTTTCCTGTTGCATCATAGATAACAGTCCCAAAATGGAGTGTATTGGCCTTCTCATTCCCTGGCTCATGACCCTTTGGAAAGAATTTCTTGCTTCACTTGCCATCAAGGCATTCTGCTTCTCTTGCAGCAAATCCCTATTCTGTTCAGCAAGTTTATCCCTCATTAACTGTGACTCTTCCAACACAGCAGCATGTGAAAGAGCAACAGCAACTTGATCAGCAACTACTTCAATAATCTCTAGCTCATGACAGCTCCAAATCCTAGATTCAGCTCTAGGGAGAACTAGGACCAATATAGCATAAGAGGCTTGGACTAGCTCTGGTGTCCCACCCTTGAAATTGGACACCTTCAGCATCGGCATCCTAATTGCAGCAATAGGTCCTGGCTCAGGATCTCCCCCACTGCTTGCCAATGCTAGCAGAGAATTGGGTCTAAGTATTCTTACACCCTTTGATTCATTAACTTCTACTACATCCTGATCATCAAGGGGAATTGATTGCTCATAGCGTCTTTGTCTCAACTCATGGGTCAAGTTCATCACCTTCATACCTTCATCAGGCATCCAAACTGCACAATTCTGCAGCCCCAAGGTTTTTGAAAGCTCAACCAAAGTTGTGTAGAGGATAGTGTGCCGATCAAGGGACTTCCGAATCTCCTGAGTTAGCATTCTCACATGCCAACTCGCCTCTTCTTGCCTCTTCATCAATACAACCTCCCTGTCCAGTTCCCTGGCTTTTATTCTCAGAAAATTCTCCCTCACCTTCACTCTCAAAAGCTGAGGGATCAAAGTTAAGAGAGTTATTGCAGTCGCAAAAGAGACCAGTGCAGTGAAGAGCTTGGATATCGTGAGGCTCAACATCAATAGAAATGAGTGTGGTTCGTATGTAAACACATTGAGCAGGTGGGTAAGTCCGCAAAGGACTATGAAGGCCCCGAACTGGAAGACGATCCATTTGAAGGGGAATAGATCCGAACATGTTGCAAAATATAAGAGCTCAAGAGGTATGGAAAAGTATGCAGCCGCAATCAAGAAGTCGCTTACTTTCTGGCATTGAAGGATGCCTTCAGCGCTCAAGAAGCCGTCAATATCACAATTGCAGCGAGGATATCCAATCTCAATGGCCGAAGCAGAAAGCATAAGTAACATAAACAGCAAGCCATGGCACAATGCTCTCAACATTTGATCGGAGGGAACTTCATTCAATCCATTTCTGTAAAATAACCACTAAATATCCAAAATCAATAGGGACTCCTCCAAGAGATAAATACCTAACTCCTTGCCTTCAAGTCACCTTCGTGAGCCCTAAATCCAATTTAAAAAGATACTTAGCAAATAATAACTAGAGGGGGGAAAAAAACACCTAGCAGCAGAAGATTTAACGAAGAAAAAAAAAAAAGATCATACAGTTAATGAGCCCCGGCTCTTCCACTGTTAAAGTGATTAGTAGCATCGACCGAAAAACCAACTATCCAATTCTAAATTCCAGAATCGCGTTTTCAAAACCATCTCTTGCCCGCAAAAATTGAGCTAAGCCTAGAAAGCGAGTGAGATGAAACACTTCGCTAAAAGCAGCACTGAATATCAAACATTTACAAACCAAATGATCGGGATCGGCATGAAATACACAATAAATGCTCAAAAACCCATTATTAAGATCTAAGAACAGGTAAAAAGACACCAACTAATCCCAAAACTACCAACTGGCTAGAACAAACACCTTCAAGACAAAACGATCGTACTACCAAAATCCAGATCGCCCACATCCTTAAAGATCCGTCGTGGGGACGAAAATCAGTACCTGTGAATCCACTTCTCCAACACCTCGCTCTCTAACCGTCGGCTCGATCTCATTTTAATCAAAACAAAAAAAAAAAAAAAAAGAATCCAAACAAAGGCAATCCAGCAGGTTCGCTCTTTCCTCGTCTCTTTCGGATCGAGAAAATCGAGGAACTGGTCCTCAGTTGTCCGCCCTTTCACCGCATTCCATTTCCACGTTCAAATGGATAAGAAGGTTGTGGAAGAGTCTGGTCTTTTCGAGCTTTGATCCAGTGGGCAGCGACAGCCAAGCCAAGGAGGCAGCAGCGGAGGGTACGAGACGCAGCTGAAGAGAAAAATACAATGAATGTGAGATAAAAAGGTTCCGAAAGGATGAAGAAAAAGCTTTGTTATTTTCACTCCGAAATTCTCCCAAACCTACACTGGTTTGTAATTACCGCCCGCCCCACCCACTGCCACCCCCACCCAAATTACTTATTTTTATAATTTTTTAAAGTAAATAAAATAATAATAACAATCAACTGTCCGTACGGTAGGTCTAAATGCACTAATCTCGAAAGGGGGTTTAGCTATTTTGTTTTTAGTGAGCTCAAATGATCTTTAAAAACTATTAAACTTGATACCATATCTATTAGATATATAATATTTATTTATTTATTTTTTATTTTTTAATATTTAGATCAATTAAATTAAATTCATCATTACCGCATACGCAGACTATGAATTTAAAATATTTTAATTGCTTCCTATCAAGAGATCAAGATTAGTTGCATATTTTTAGTATAATAATATGAGATTTAAATTACTTAATAAACTAAAAAATGACTTGGAGTTATTGAGATTTTTTTTTAACTTTTGAGAATAAAGACCGAAAATTAGTAAGAGCAAATCTTGAATTCAAAATAAATTTATATAAAAATAATATTGGGGATAAAATTATCTGAAATACTTTTTTGCATTTTTATTGATTCATCTAAATAAAATAGAGCTCAATCAGACTAAGTTTAAGAATTAATGATAATTATTGTTTGTTGGTGTATATAAAGAGAAAATTTATTTATTTATTTAGTTTCAAATGATGATCAACACAAGCACAAATGTAACTATAATAATGCATGGGAGATATAAAAGACTATTAAAATTTAAAAAGAAAAAATTATGGTGTTCATAGTGCAATCAAAATAATTAAATTATGAAGGTTTGTTTTTCTCTTAAGAGCAGAGAAAATGTTGATATAATGTAAAGAACTTTAATGTATGGAATTTTCTCTCATATGGTGGTGAGGAAAATGCAATAATGTTATTTCACATTAGATCGTGATGTGCTTAGAATTAATCACCAAAAAGCATAGAATATTAGATAAATTAAGGACTAGTGGTGAATGGAAGTGGTTGGAGCAGTGCCTCTTAAAAAAAGAGAGGAGATCGATTGGGCAGCCAACAGTCAACAAGCGATTAAGATCAATAGCCCAAGTAGTGATTTAATTATCCACTAGTTTTAAAGGTCAAAGTAAGAGAAATCTTGAGGTAATATAGTTATCTTCGAGAGTTCATTGGCGAATTGATCGATCTTTCTCCTAACAAAAGTGATACCAATGACCAAGAAGTTAGATCCCAAGTCTTTGACTCCATGGCACAACTAGCGATATGGTGATGATTTTCGCTATATATCAACATAATGATTTTAAATTTGTATTTTACATCAAAATTCCAACTCAACAAAAAGATATCATTTTTATGATAAAACTATCTATGATAATAATATCATACATCTTTACCTCAGCAATAACCCTAAAATTTTTGTAGAAAATAATAAAGAATATATAACACTACAAATATAAAAAAATATGCATCATCTTATCATTATCATCGTAATTATCATCATTCAACAAAAGAATTTTTTTTTTTTTTTTGAGACGGGTTATGGGATTCGAGCACTGGCAATGAAAGAACTTTTCGTCCGTCAACCAATGAGTTATATTGCTCGATCCGCGAAGAAAATTTCAATATCCAAATTTGAAGGAGTAATGAAAATCTGAAATTAAAAAAAAAAAGTAAAAAAATAAAATAAAATCAAGGGTGGAGATAACAAAGTCCCATGTTGAAAAGGTGGCTTAAGAAATCATGCAAAAAAAAATAAAGGAAAAAAAGACGCAAGGTTTGTCGTGGGGCTTCATACATGTGTCATTAATTTAATGTGATATTCCATTGGCTTTTCCGGCTTCTAAATTATTAAAAAAAAAGGGATGTTAAGAGAACCTAGACACCCCTATAACCCCGACGTCCCTTTCTTTGGATATTTCTGGTGAAAGTGTATCGCGCCATACTTGTTTTGCTTGAAAGGGATAGGCGAATTGAATCAATTTTAAATTTGGGAGAGGAAATTATCAATATCATCCTAGTTTAATTTATTTTATGTTATTTTAAATTTTAGGGATTTATTTTTTAAATTTTGAATTTATTTAAAATTATAAATTATTGAAAATAAATTTAAACTATTTTAAATTTTCTTTCTAATTGGTGTAAATTAAAATATTGTGTTATATTAGTAAGGACAATTTTTTTTTGATAAAAAGAAGGAAATATAGAGTTATTTCAAAATAAATTTAATGAATTTTAAATTTATCATAATTTAATTAGATTGAATTTGAAAAAAATATTAATTTTTAGTGAAATAAATATAGTATAGAGCTAGAATTATTTCATAATAAATTTAAAGATTTGTAAACTCATCCTAATTAAATTTAATGATAATAATTTGTTTAAATTAAAAATATTATTATTGTAGGCTGGAATATATGTGGCGGCAAAGTAGAAAAAATTGCGTGTCTTAGTATTGTATGAGTATCTAGCTCACAAACAGAAATAATAAAGACACCATAATTTTTACGTGAAAATTTTTTGAAAAGGAAAAAATCACGGGATCACACTTAGTCAAAATGATCCTACTATTGTTTAACTAGGTTAGAATGATTGACCTAAGGATGGTGAAATTACAATATTTTGGAAAGCTGGGCAAAAGTCCGTTGTGGATTGATAGCCAGGCAGAAATCCGATGATGGTTGGTGGCCGAGCATAAGTTCAACGATGTCTAGTGATTCGGTGGTGCTTCGACGTCAGTTGGTGGTCCTACGACTGTTGTTGGTCCGATGGTGGTCTAGCAGTAGTCGAGGAGTATGGTGACAAGAGAACTCTAGTTTCTCTCTCTCTTATTTTCTCTTCCTTTTTTAAGCCCCCTTTCACTAAAGAATGAGGTGTCTATTTATAATTTTTTTAGGAGTATCATAACCATTAAATATGGATAAAATCAAGGGCAGGTTAGGAGTGTTTTGAATGAATAGATGATATCAACTCCCTTGATTGTAAACCGTTTATTATGGATTTGAGTGTCTTAATTATATCAGAATTCAATGATCTTGGGCTCGTTAGATTCGTCTCGTGGATTCGCTCATATTCGACTATAAGCATGTCACATTTGTAAATCGATTAATCAGCCAATTTATGGTTTAAACTTTTGAATGTTGTTCGAGTCTTCAATTTGGACTCGTTTGGGCCCAAATTGGGTTTAATTTGGGGTCATTGGGTTTGTATTTTTGAGACGTTTAATTCAATTATAAGTTTGTAGAAATCGAAGCTCGGATGGTCCCGAATTTAATTTTGAAAGTTTCCAACTTGATTTTGCTTTGAGATTTGTGTCCAATCGTGATTAATTTTTTATTATATATCAATTACGCAAGATTATTGAGGATAAAAAAATATTTAAAATTATAGGTGGAATTCAAATTTCAACTATTGATAAAATTTATATTTTTTATTTTAAAATGTTATATAATCTTTATTGAGTTCCGAAGTATTTGTTGCGGTAGAGAAATATGAAATTTAATGTCTTAGCATTGCACAAAGATCCAGCATGCAATTAGATAAAAGAGAGGGTGTAACATTCATAAAAGACACCATATTTTTTATGTGAAAACCCCTAAAAAGGGGGCAAAACCACTAGGCTTTGGCTTAGTTTGAATGAATCTACTAGTATTTGCTGTCTATTACAAATGAGGCCCTTCCTTGGGAGAAGGCCTTAGCTTGATGCCACAAATGTATGCCATATAGAGCACATTACATGGTGGAGGTTATAATAATCAACATAGACATGTTTATTTGGTTGGCAGGGCAATAGTTGGCACGAGTCAGGGGTTTGAAAGACCGTAGTTGGTAGGAGACCGGGGTCAGAAAGATCATTGTCTGGTGATGGAGGTCAAAAGGATCATAATCGGTAGGAGATAGGGGTCTAAAAGACCATAGTATGCAGGAGACCAGGGTTAGAATGACCATTATCTAGTGATGGAAGTCAGAAGGATCATAATCGATAGGAGATATGAGTCCGAAAGACCGTAGTAGAAGGGCGGTACTCTTGGAGAACTCTCGACATCAAGTGGTGGCTCGGTAGAAGTACGAGTCTTAAGTTATGATCCGATAGAATTCCAGGCCTCAAGTGGCGGTCCGGTAGAATTTCAGGACTCAGGTGGAGGTCCGATAGAACTCCGGGCATCAGGTGATGTCTTGGTGGAGCTCGGGGCATCAAGTGGTGGTCCGACGGAAGTACAGGCCTCAAGTGGTGGCCTGGTGGAGCATATGGCCTCAAGTGGTGGCCTGGCAGAAGTTTGGGCGTCAGGTGGTGGCCCAGTGGAGCACAAGGTTTCAAGTGGTGGTATCAAGGAAGTATGGGCCTCAAAAGGTGGTCCAACAGAAGTATGGGCCTCAAGTTGTGGTCCGGTAGAAGTCTGGACAACAGGTGGTGGTCCGGAAGAAGTCCCGGCCTCAATTGGTGGTCCAGCGGAGCAACGACGTCAAGCGATAATTCGGCAGAGGTGAGGGCTTCAAGTGGTGGTTTGGCGGAGCAACGACGTCAGACAGTGGTCTGGCAGAGATGAGGGCTTCAAGTGGTGGTCTGGTAGAGCAAGGACATCAGGTGGTGGTCCGACGGAGCAACGACGTCAGGCGGTGGTCCGACGGAGGTGAGGGCCTCAAGTGGTGGTCTAGCAAATCTCAAGGCCTCATGTGGTGGTTTGGCTGAGCAACGAAGTCAGGCGTAGGTCTGACGGAGGTGAGGGCCTCAAGTGGTGGTCTGGCGGGGCCTTCAGTGGTGGTTCGACAGAGCAACGACGTTAGGCCATGGTCCGGAGGAGCAACGATGTTAGGTGGTGATCCGGTAGAGGTGAGGGCCTCAAATGGTGGTCAGACAGAGCTCAGGGCCTTAGGTGGTGGTCCAATGAAGGTGAGGGTCTCAAGTGGTGGTCCAGCGGAGCTTAGACAGTGGTCGAGGAGGAGCTTCTTCATTCTCTTCTCTTCTTCTCTTATTGCTTGGGTCCCCTTTCAAGAGAAATGAGGGGTGTATTTATAGATTTTTGGAGTGGCATGGCCCGTAAATAGGTGAGAGATCAAGAGTAAATGGGGAGTGGTTGGATGGACGACTGATGTTGAATCCCTTGATCATGGACTGTTTGATGGACATTTGAATGTCTTAGTGATGTCATAATTCAGTGATCTTGGGCTTGTTGGATTCTTCTCATCGAGCCGCTCGATTCGATTATAAGCACATCATGTTCGGAAATCGTTTGGTAATCTAAATTGTGGTTCAAACCCTCCAACAGTGCTTTGGACCCTTGATTTGGACCCATTTGGGCTTGGATTGAGTCGAATTTTGTGTCGTTGGGTTTGTATTGCTGAGACGTTCAGTTCGACTATAAGTTTGCTGAAATCGGAGTTCGGATGGTTCCAATTTTAATTTCTAAAGTTTCCAACTTGATTTTACATCGAGATTCATGCCCGATCAAGATAATTTTTATGATGTATAAACTGTAGAGTTCTTCAATAAAATTTACCAGTTAAACTAAAAGAAAAGCATCTATGATGTATTATGACTTAATTCTTTGCTTATAAAGCTCGATATCTTTTCTCTCCTTTTATAAAACCATAATGATTATTTTTTAGTTGAACCGATTGTTAGTTTTATAAACTATCAAAAGCTTGAACATCATTATGGTTTTAAGGCTAATGTATTGGATGATTTACGTCAATTTTACCACTCTATGAGATGTCATCAGAGCGGCACGGGAGCACGACATAGTCAAGTTGGCGCTGGCATCTGGCGGGACGGTGGACACATCAACTAAATGAGACGTCATCAGTGACTCAGCGCGACACGGTTAGGTCAGCACCAATAGCGAATGGGATGGAGGATGCGGTCACTCGACAAGATGTTGTTAGCATGGACAGGGAAGTGACCAAGCATGCCATTGTGGATGTGACTCATGTGCATTTTTCCCATATTAACCTGGGTTAAGTTTGGGTTTTGGGTCAACCCTAACTTGACCCGATTGAGAAACAAGTTGGCCTTAACCCAAAATTTTAAGGTCGAATTCGAGTCTAATTTTGGGTAATGTCAAATATTGACACCCCTAGGTGAACCCATAACCTTAAACCAATTTTTAGCCATAGTTGTCAAGGCAAAACCTAAGTCATCCAATAGTTGCTACAAATAGCATGCATATTTGCACATGAGGCATAACGTGTATAATCTAGGTGAACTTGTGCTGGTCATACTTCATAAAGAACAATTTCCCATCAGCATGTACTCCAAGCTTAGTCCAAGAAAACTCGCCCCCGTCACCATTGTGAAACTGAATAATAATAATGCATATATCGTTGATTTGCCATCACACATTCAGTTTTCGTCAACTTTATGTTAGCCACATATACACGTGGCCTCATTTGATTAGCTAATTGATGTACCATTAGGAGTAAATATATACTTTCTTTATTTCATTAGTCTATTTATTCATAATGTACCTAGTGGGCAAGATCAATGAAATACCCGCAAGTTTCTTTATGTCTCTCTCTGGCCTCTTCGAAAGCCCTTCTCTTTTATTCTACATGGTATCAGAGCCTTGATCATCCTCAAACAACTCAACCTCCTGCCATGAATTCCCCAATAACTACTTCCTCATCAAACTAGGCGGACTCCTCCACCTCAGACTGTGTCTTCACGACCCCTCAAATCCCTTCTTCCCTCAAATTCTTAATGAGCAACGTCAAGAACGTCATTGCTCAACCCCTCACAGTGGAAAATCACTCACTCTGGAGATCTTAAGTGCTCAAACTCTTTCACGCCAACGGATTTGATGGGTTCTTGAACATTTCCACCACCTGTCTTCCTCCCTCCATCTCCACCAGCGACGGACATCACACAACCAATCCGCTCTACACCAACTGGATCTTGCTCGATCAAAACCTTACTGCTGCTCTATAATCCACCATTTCCCTAACCATCCTGCCGTACATTCTCTCCGTCGACCACTACACAAAAATATGGAAAACTCTTGACAGCTAGCTTCAATCAATCTTTCACAAGATCAAGAATAATCCAACTAAAGAATGAGCTACACTTCCTGACTATAAAAGAAAAATCGATGACCCAATATCTTCTTGAAGTTGATGCACTCGTAGCTGCGTGAACATCGGTCGACGTAGAAGATGTCATACACTACACCCTCAACGGTCTACCCAACACATACCAAGCATTCATAACCGCTATTCAGACAAATCTATGATTAGTTAGCCTCGATGAACTCTACACCCTTCTATGTAGTGAAGAGCTCAATCTCATTCATGAAACAACAAAAGAAATGCAATCCTTACACATTGTTGGCAACCAAACTGCTCTCACCGCCAGTCACAGACATGGTCGCGAACGGACGTCGTACTCCTGAGGTCAAACTAATGGTCGAACACCAAACAATGCACCCACAAATCGTGGAGGCAAAATAAACAGACAATCCATCACTTGCCAGATTTGTGGCAAATTTGGTCACTCGGCCATCAAGTGCTGGCATTGCCATGACGAATAGTACAACACCGAACCCACGATAGCCTTATTTACCTCACCATCTCAATCCAACTCTTCAGAATGGTTTCTTGACAACAGTGCCTCTACACACCTAACTTCGGATCCAAGCCATTTACAACAATCACAAATCTACAATGGATCCAATCAAGTAATTCTTGGAAACAGTTACCAACTTTCGATCCACACCAGGGGTAATGGGCTTCTTCCCACACCCACAGGTAGCCTTAAACTATTAAACCTCAACCTCGTCCCTAATCTATTTTTTCAATCTCTTATCTGTGCACACACTAACTTTCGATAACAACTATGTGGTTACCTTATCCCCGCATGGCTACGAAATAAAGGATCGAAAGAACCGCCTTCTTCTCATGGGTCTATTTATTAACGGAATGTATCCATTACGTTTCAAGCAACAACCGACTCCTCAAGTAGCTCAGCTTGCTCTCTTATCAATTCAACAAGTTCCTGATCTGTGGCATCGTCACCTTGGCCACCCCTCCGCTTAAATCCTCGCAACGATCTCCCGACATCACAGCAACATTCGCACCTCAACAAAAAATGCTCACGTGTAACTTTTGTAAAATGGCTAAGAGCCATCGTCAACCCACAACCAAATCTCAAAATGTAACAACTTTACATTTTTCTTTAGTTCATTCAGGCGTATGGGGTCCTTTCCCGATTGTATCAACTCAAGGCTATAGTTACTACGTGTCCTTTATAGATGATTTTTCCAAATTCACTTGAATTTATCCCCTAGTTCACAAATCTGTAGTTTTCTCTACATTTTTTTTAATTTCAAAAGCTTGTGGAACGTCAATTTACCAAAAGATTTGCATTCTTCGCACAGACAATGAAGGCGAATTCATTAATAACACATTCAAAAATCATTGCAAATCCACAGACATCATTAATCAATTCACTTATCCCCATTCATCCTCTCAGAATGGAGTTGCAGAACGTAAGCGTATGCATCTCATTGAAACTACTCGCACAGTCGCACTCTCCTCATTCAAGCTTCTCTGCCTCAACATCTTTGGGTTGACACACTCCTAACTGCAAATCATCTAATAAGCTGTCTTCCCTCTCCAAATACTCATCACAAATCGCCTTACAAAATCCTCTATGGAAAACAACCCAACTACAGCCAACTCAGAGCTTCAGCTGCCTATGTTGTCCTTGGCTCAAACCACATACATCCAACAAACTATCTCCCATATCTCATCTGTGCGCGTTCTTAGGCTACACAACCTCCCAAAAAGGCTACAAATGCTTAGAACACATATCTAACAAAATCTACACATCTTGTCACGTCATCTTTAACAAAAACATTTTTCCTTACTCCACCCAACAACCCCACCCTTCACCTCATTCCACCTCAAATCTCTCTATACCTCCACTACTGCTCATTCCCACAACAAGCATACCCCTCTCCATAATCAAGAAATGCACTTCAACCAATAATACACCAAAAAAAAATCAGTCCACACACACCCCATACAAAATCGATCCCTCACCTCCTCACTACAATGAACCTAATCATGGCTCCAACATCCCAAACCCCTCACTAGAGAACCCCACGCATTACAACCACAACCCTCAACAATTCACGTCCTCTAATCAACCTCAGCCCACACCAGCACATATAATGATCACTCATCTAAAAAGCGGACATTCTAAACGCAAGAAAATCTTCGATCTAGCCCACATCCTTCAAACCAACGAACCAAACACTTACACTCAGGCTGTCAAATTATAGCTATGTCACAAGAATTCCAAGCCCTTCAAGCTCAAGGCACCTAGGAACTTGTTCCTCCTAACTCCTCTTAGAATGTCCTCGGCTCCAAATGCACATTCCGTATTAAATATAATTCAGACGGGTCCATAGCCCGCCACAAAGCTCGCATAGTGGCCAAAGGGTACAATCAATAACACGATCTAGATTATATAGAAATGTTTAGCCCCATCGCCAAAATGCCAACAATACATGTTTTCATACTTATTGTCCTACACCACAACTGGACCAGCCACCAGCTCAACGTCTCAAATGCCTTCCTCCACGGCACTCTGTCCGACACCATCTACATGCAGCAACGACCGGGGTTTCAAGATTCCCTACATCCCCACTACATCTGCAAGCTTAAGAAAGCAATATAAGATCTAAAACAATTTCCTCGGGAGTGGTATGCCACCATTTCCAATCACTTGCTCAACTACAGGTTCCAAATCAATTGTTCCGACCACTCTCTCCTCACCTACCAATCCGGCAACACTCGCATCTACATTCTCATCTACGTCGATGACATCCCCTTACAGGTAACTCTCCAAATGAAATCAATATGTTACTATATAATCTTCACTCCACGTTTCAGATGTATAATCTCGGGTCCCTCTCCCAATTTCTGGGCATTCAAGCCACTAAAACTCACTCTGATATTCTCCTACATAAAAATCATATGCAAAACTATCATCGAACAAGCAGGCAAGGGGAAATCCAAACTAGTCTCCACCCCAATCTCATGCAAATCCACTATGAATGCCAAATCCTACAAACCGTATGCGAACCCTCTTCAATACAGACAACTCATCGGGTCACTATAATACCTAACATTAACTCGACCCAACTTCCAATTTGTCGTCCAACAATTTTGTCAACATATGCAAACTCCGCTCAACATTCACAACAAATCCTTTAAGCGTCTTCTTCGTTACATTCACGGATCCATCGCCACAGGTATTCCCCTAAACCAAAATGATTTAACTATACGAGGATACATCGATGAAGATTGGGTTTGCAACAACCAAGATCAAAAGTCTATCTCCGGCTACTGCAACTTTTTAGGCAACTCGCTCATCTCGTGGCAAGTCAAGAAACAAAATACAATAGCCCGATCCTCCACAGAGGCAAAGTATCGCGCCCTCGCCGTAGAAGCTTCAGAAATCCTATGGCTCAAACGACTCCTAGAAGACATTCATACACCCCAAAAAGCACCTACCACAGTATACTACGATAACACATCTGTCATAGCCCTCACCAACAACCCGGTATTCCACGACCACATAAAACATATCGAAGTGGATTGCCACTTCATCCGAGACTGTATCAAGAAACAAAGCATCTCCGTCCATCACCTATGTGTAATGGATCAACTAACTGATCTTTTCACCAAAGCCTTACCAACTCAAAGGTTAAATCTCTCTCCAACAAACTCACAGTTGTACTTCTAGCCGATGTTGAATTTCTACCATTGTTGTACTTCAACCCGACTTTGGAATTCTACTGGACGTTGAATTTATGCACATCATCAGAGTTCTACTTGACCCCAAATTTCTACCCTTCGTCGGACTTCTATCTATCGTCAGACTCCTACCCGACGCCATATTTCTACCCAACGTCGAATTTTTACCTGTCAACAGTTTTTTCAACCTCCCTCCTTACAACGATCTCTCCGACCATCATCGCCAACCAACTACAGATGTGAATCCCTCTTGGTTGCGGGATCTCTCGAAGAAGAATGGCCACCCGATATGCCCTCTATATAGGGATGGACAGTACAGTCAGATAAGGGATGCCACCTATCAAAAAGCAGGGGAAAGCCTCCCGTATAGAAAGAGGGCAGAGGGAAAGAAGAGATGAAGGGCGGATCACCTTCTTACAAAGAGAGGGGCCATGAGCCTGGATGAGGGATACCACCCGTACAAGGCTAAGGGAAGGCCTCAATTGAAAGAAGAGATAGAGAGGGGGAGGTGCAAGAATTTCTTAACCCAAAGGGGGATATTTATAGGCAAGAGGGGGATGTTGGAGAAGTTATGAGAATTATGAGAGAAAACTATCTCTCCAAAAAAAAAGAAAGAAAGAAAAAAAAAAGAATATTTCCGTTGGACCACCACTTGAGGCTTGAACTTCTATCGGACCACCACCTGACACCCGGACTTCTACCGGACCACAACTTGAGGACCAGACTTCTGTCGGACCACTGCTTGAGGCCCGAACTTCCTTCGGACCACCACTTGAGGCCTTGTGCTCCACCAGGCCACCAATTGATGCCTAGACTTCTGTCAGACCACCACTTGAGACCCTATGCTTCACCAGGCCACTGCCTGAGGCTCAGACTCCGTCATACCACCACTAGAGGCCCCGAGCTCCACCAGGACATCACCTGATGCTCAGAGTTCTGTCGGACCTCCACCTGACTTCTGCTGACCGCTACATGAGGCCCAGAATTCTATCAGACTACAAACTGAGACTCAGACTTCTGCCGGGCTATCACTTGATGCTGAGAGTTCTCCCAGAGTACCGCCCTTCTACTACAGTCTTTCGGACCCATGTCTCCGACTGACTATGATCCTTCCGACCTCCATCACCATATAACGGTCATTCTAACCCCAATCTCTTAATTGCCTACTACGGTCTTTCGGACCCCTATCTCCTGCCAATTATTGTCCTTCCGACCTCCATCACCAGACAACGGTCTTTCTGATCCTGGTCTCCTGCAATCTACAGTCTTTCGAACCCCTGTCTCGTGCCGACTATGGCCATGCCAACCATACAAACATGTCTATGTTGATTATTGTAACCCCCACCGTGTAATGCGCTCTATATGACGTACATTTGTTACATCAAGCCAAGGTCTTCTCCCATGGAAGGGCCTCATTTGTAATCAACTACAAATTCTAGTGGATTCATTCAAACTGGGCCAGGCCTCGTGATTTTTCCTCCTTTTTAGGGGTTTTCACGTAACAATTATGTGTCTCTTATGAATGTTACACAATCTCTCTTATTTAATTGCGTGCTGGATCTTTGTGCAATACTAAGACGTTAAACTTCATATTTCTCTACCGCCGCGAATACTCCAGGACTCAACAAAAGTTAAGTGTGCTCATCATAAAATTCTCATAAGTTGATCTATCTCTTAACAAAAATAACATACACGAAAAAAATATAAATTTCCTCTATCAAGATCGGAATTGGTTCAAACCCATCTCGAATTCAAATATTAATGCATGGAATGTTTTGAAAGACTTTTGGAGCTTCGCATAAATTGTGAAGCTATTGCCTATTGCCTCTCTTTTTGACTATGGGAACTTCGCAGAAGACAGCTTTCATACACCGAATTTATCAGAGTAAATGCTCCAAGGACAAATATAGATAGAGACAACGATCAACTCGCCATTGCGTACTATATAAACACCTTTGTAGGCTTAGAATTAACTAAGGTTGGGTGCGCGAACAGCAGAAATTAAGGAGCCTCTTTTGATCGATTTTATTTATCATTTAATAAGGCTTTATTTGGGGGAATTTTATGTGGTCCGGTTGACCGAATGCAAGAAACATTTGGTTGTAGGCAAAAACGTGCCTATACCGAGGTGTACCGAGTTTTTTCATCCAGTCGGAGGACGTAATAATTGTTCTTATTTGGGACTTTATTTGTGACGGTTTTTTTAGCTGTTTTTTAATCAATTTTTTAGTAAAAAATTAAAATTTTTGTATTAAAAAGTTGTTTTAAGAAGCAATAAGAAAACTGTTCCAAATGAAACATAAAATTGGATTTGCTTAGCTTTATCTTAATTTGTAATAAGTCAGCACAGCTAGCTTGCCCACCGCCACCACCCACATCAGGACCTTGCTTGACCCACACGTCACTCATATTCTTTCTTGTTTGCATTTCAATACATTTGAATTTTATTATAATTATTAAAAAATATATTTCAATACATTTGGTTTGCATTCAATTAAATAATTAACCATCACATTTTGAAGATTTTGTTTGTGACAGTTTTTTAATATCAAATTTTTAAGTTCAAATTTTTTTTTTTAAAAAAAGTATTTTAAAAAATAGTAAGAAAATTGTCTTTAAGTAAACCTAAGTTACATGTATTTCAATTATTTTGTATTTTTATGATTTATGTATTTTAAAATATCTTACCAAATAACAATGAATAATTTAATTTGATCCTAAGAAAATAAGAAATTGATGTCGGTGTTAGTTCCAAATTAATAGGTCGGTAATATAAGATTTTTATTGACAATAATGAATAAGAGATAAAGAGAATTTAGAGTAAGAGATCTGAACTTTCACTAAATTATATGATTGAGCAAATAATTTAAGATTTGTTTTGAACAGTTTTTTAATAGTTTGTTAAAGTAGTTTTTTAGTATAAAAATTTTTAAATTAAAATTTTTTGTACTAAAAAGATATCTTATAAAATATTAAGAAAGACGTTCCAAATTAAGCCTTAATGTCTTAGCTAGAGCTCAGCCTGACTTGTCTCGTAAGCTCGTTAAACTTCTTGAACTTAAATTATATGTAAAAATTTAATTTAAATTAGCATTATATAGTATATTTTAATCTTTTTAAATTAATTATATAGTGAAAATAAGATTATAAAAAATGAAAATTTTGATTTAAAACTGTTCGGAAAGCAATTGAATCAAGCACGAACTTTCCGAATGTGCTCGTGCCTTTAACTTTTTAAACGAGCTGAGCTTGAGTTGAGCTCAGTAAGAAGGTTGATACTCGACCGGTCGACCCAACTCGACACATTTACATCCCTACTAACTAATCTTGAATGTGATTTACAACCAAGAGTTAAGAAGAAGGACCAAACACAACAAAATGGGTGAGACAACATCTTCATAAGGAGGATAATTAACTCTATCTTATACATATATAATGTATGTTTATTTATAGTTTTGGAATTAATGCACCTAAAATTTATATCTTCATAACAACAATGCTTAATTCTATTTATATTACCTAAATATAGCCTCTTAAATGAAGGAGAACTACATTTTAGTGATACCCACATAGACATTATAAATTATATCCATTAATTAGTGAAAATTAATTAGCAATTCATGCAAAAAGATAATTCCCTAAATTTAACTGCAATTAGGGAGTTAATTAATTTATTTTTGGGTTATTTAGATCCATTAAAATAAATTCACATACATATCACATAAGCAAATTTAGTTGGATGAAGCCATTCAACAATTAAGAGAAAACATATATAACTTTATGTGTCCGAAAATATCTCTCTATTGGCGAATAAGAATTTAACAGATATTAGAATATGTGGGCCTTCAGATATCCAAATGTATCCAACATTTTGGACATGCCTAGAAATATGAAAAATCCTTTCCGTTTGGAGAAATTATTTCGTGCGGTTATAAGATCGTCTGAAGGTCAATCAAGATGACTCACATCATTTGATACACAACGCTATACAATGACAATACACAGTGAAGTAGTGATGCGGTGTATCCGGATTGGCCTCCGTTTGACATCCGGTGACCGTACGCAATAATTTCATCTCTATTTGGAGATAATTTAGCTGACTAAAGATATAAATTATTATCTAAAATTAATTTATCAAATATTAAAATTTTACAAATTTCATAATTTTTTAATTAAGTATTTTATTTTTGTATTCACTATAAATTAAAATAAAATTATTATTTTTAAATTTTTTTAAATATAAACAATCAAATAAGTCCTTATTCAAATTCTTGTTTATTGAAGGAAGATATCTACTAGATAATTATTTAGTGGAGCAACATTAATTTCTCAGATTTTTTGGATCCATTTAAAATTAATGTAATATTAATTACTTATATATTACGTTAATTTAAAAATAAATTCAATTATTTTGATTTTACTTTTTAATTATCAGGAAATATGATTCAATATATTCACAATATAACTGAAAAAATTTATATCATTATTATAACTTTGATAAAAAAGTGTTTATAGTATATCTCAAAACTTTTAGATTAACTTTAAAATTAGTGCCGCACTAATTACTCATAAACTTTTGGTTAGGTTGGTGGTCGGTTGAGTTCGGGTCTAAGATTTTAACTCATTTATATACTTTAGTTGGGTTAGAGTCGGGTGTATTGAGAGTGTCTCAATTTAGGGTTGGATTTGAACCCTGCCCATAAACCCATTTTGACACCCATAGTCAAGTTTTACTTATAAGAGGCCATGGTAATTTTGAAAATTTGCCGCTCTTAATTTTTTTTTTTTTGCCGTCTTAAAAATTTTTGCATGAATCTAATCCGATCTTATTTACACATGCAAGTGGTGTTGTTCATTGTTTTTTCTCATCGTGGTCACACTTGCTGGATGTTCGATAGCCTACCACCTGTTGCTTGGACTTTACCAAGGGCGGATCCCCTTTGGGGTCCCCAAAAAATATTTTTTTTATTATACTCTTATTTATGTGATTTTTAGTCTTTATTACAAGGGTTTTTAGCTCCCCCTTAAAAATATTAAAATACTATGATTTTTAGGCAATTGCCCCCAATATAATTAAATACATTGTGTATATGTGTTATTGTTAAGGAACGATGAATCAATTAAATACAAAGAGAAATAGTAAATCAAAATTTGTTATGAGGCGCTGCCCCCGAAAACCCCTGCAGGGGCGCTGCCCCTTGACCCCACGACCTAACCGGGTATGTCGAACCCCGCCAGGGGGCGCTGCCCCCTTGGACTCCCGACATATATGCGAACAATTACTTATAAGTTTGCCCTCCCCTGAAAACTTTGATTGATTCCGCCCCTAGACTTTACTGTCCCTATAGCTCACTAAAAGCCCTCACCTCCTATGTAATAATTCAAATATGTGAAATAAATTTTCTTAAAAAATATAAAAATTTTAAAGTATAATACTTTGACGTGATATATATGATGAACAGACTCTAAGTCGTGCATAGTATATATATTAAAGTCAGCCAAAAACAAAAAATAAGTTGAAAACTTTTCTTGACAAAAAAAAAAAAATCAATGTTCAAATCTATCTTCATTTACTTCCAAAGCGCCATTCCGTGATCGACTGTTCTCCATTTGCATGAAAGAGAGACTTCTTCTATCTTTACGTTACTATATAAATATATGCATGCATGCTAATGATGGCCAGTTGGCCACCACATATAGGCTTCAAACGTTCATGCAAATATTATAATAATTAGAGAGAATTAGATTTAGTTTGGGATAATTTTTTTATTATTTTTTAAGATAATTTTTTAGTTAAAAATTTTTTTTTACTAAAAAATTATTTTAGAAAGCAATAAAAAAATTATCCCAAATAAATTATTTAAAAAAAAAAATCTGTGGGCAACATATGTCATGGATGGATACCAAGCGAGGGCACAAGCTCACGTTCATTTGATATATATTTTTTTTATATGAGTTTGTCTGATTCCATTATTTGATATATTTATCTCTTCTCATTAATTTTATGTCTTTAGATCAAAATATTTATAAAAAAAAATAAAAAAAGTTGATATATAGCAAGATTAAGGCTTCGTTTGAGACGGCTTTTTTATTACTTCTTAAAATATTTTTTTAATACAAAAATTAAAAAATTTGTACTAAAAATCTGTTTTATGAAGCAGTAAAAATGTCATCCCAAACGAAACCTAAGCTTCGTTTGAGATAACTTTCTCATTGCTTTGCTTTCATAATGTAGCCATAGTTTTTGTTTGGACATCACTTTTTTAATGATTTCAATGATTTTTCATACTAATAAGCTATTTTCTACCGCAGTAGCTTAATTTCAAAAAAATTATTTTCTTTATAATAGTTTTAAACCACATTTATAAAAAAATTAAAACAGATCCAAACATATCCAAAATTTAAATTAGTGGAAACCAAAAGCTTGAAAATTTTTATTACCGACAATTTTCTCATTGCTTTATTTTTAAGGCCTCAATCATAATTTCATTTGATTGCTATTTTCTAATTATTATTTTATCGTTTTATAGAAAATCATGCGGGGAGAGCAATATTTTACAATCAGAATTGCTAATATAAGCTATCTTTAAGAAAATAATTGTTTGGTTTTTGTTTAAAGAATATTTGTTATATTATTCACAACAATTTTTAAAAAGTTACTTTTTTTTTTCAAAGTAGCTTCACAACTATTTTACAAAATAGCGCAAACATCCTAAATAGACTCAAAATCTAACTAGACATTATTATATAGGATGAACTTATTTTTAAATTAATAGAATAAATTTAGTAGTTTTAAAATTTATTTTAATATAACTTATATGAGAATATTTTGATATAATTTTTAATATAATTTCTATTTTAAGTTGTCAACTATTAACATGAAGCCATATGCTCAGCTCTCTTTGGTCTGTTGGTTGGAGTTTTTGACTACCAACTAAGAAGTATTGAGAGTTCGAGTCGTGCGCTTGTATGTGTTGTGTGTATGAGTTTGACTTAAATGGCCTAAATGTCCCAGCAAAAACTTGAAGCCAGATGGCCGCTGGATGTTAGCGCCTTATTAGATCTGCTTTTAAAAATAAATAAATAAATCAATAAAAATATGCAAATTACACAGAAATATACTTGTGCTAATATATGAATAATTTCATTCGAATTTCTAGCATGTTGGTTACGTTGCTTGGAAATAAGGACAAAGCTTGTCACAAATATTTGAAATTGAACTGATAACATTATGCAGCTCATCTTGATATATTGGCCGTTAAGAGTAGGGGTGTCAATTTCGGGTCACGGATCAGGTTCAGGTCGAATCCAGAACTGACCTGGGTTCAATCGGGTCGACCCTAACCCGACTTGGGTAGGCAAAAGGGTCGAAAACATGGATCCGGACCTGACCCCTCGGGTTATCGGGTTGACCCAACCCAACATGGGAAGCGAGCAGGCGCATGTGAACTCACGCGCGCGGAGGGCAGGGCGGGTGCGCAGCAGACGGGGCCTGCGACGGGCGCACAGCGAGGGCGAGGGCAGGCGGGCGTGAGGGCAGGGAGGGTGTGTGCGGGGTCGCGGGCAGCCGCTGGAGTGCGGGGTCGCGGGCAGTGCGCAGACGTGCGGGCGCGACTCGCGAACGGGCAGCGCGCATGCGTTCGGGGTCGCGGGCATTCGCGGGCAGCCTCAGGCAGCTCATTCTAAGCGGGTTCACGGGTTGACCCGACAACTATAATTTATATTCGGCCATTAATTTTTTCTTTGCTTCTCAAATCCGAACTGTAATATGGTCATTATTTTTTTCGTGCTTTCAATAATTTTTTGGGCTAAGAAGCTATTTTATACATCAACTTAAAAAAGTTATTTTTTCTATAATAATTATAGAGAATAGTAAGAAAGTTTATCCAAATATATAGCCTAAATTGCATGATACAAAAAATTATAATATATCTATACTGTCATCAATGAATATATTAATATAGTTTAACAACAACGTTAGTTGTGATTGGGGTCAAGTGAACTATTTCACCATCCCATATTAGTGCTGATATGTCATATAAAAATAATCTTGAGCAGTCACGAATCTCGAAGTACTTAAAGGTGAAAAAAAAAATTCCAAAATTAAATATGGGACCATTCCAGCTATGATTTCAACAAACTTATAGTCAAATTAAATGTCTCGAAGAGACGAATCCAACAACTCCAAAATTGTTCCAATCCGAACCCAAATAGGTCCAAATCAAGGGTCCGAAGCCGATTTAAAAGCTTTAGAACATTAATTGAAAAATCAAATGATATCCAAATGTGACATGCTTATTGTCGAATTGAGCGGTTCGACGAGGCAAATCCTACGAGCCCAAGTCCGCTGAATTCTAACATCATTATGACACTAAAATGCTCGATGAGCAATTCATGATTGAGGTAATTGATATTAGTCGTCCATTGAAACACTCACACATGTCTTTGATCTTCTCCTTATTTACAAGACATGCTACTAAAAAAAACTATAAATTGATCTCTCATTTTTCGCAAAGGGGAGGTGGAAAAGAAAAATGAAGGATCTCTCTGCACCACCAACCTCCTGACCACTAATCGTCGGACTCCGACCACTGACCATTGTCGGACTTTTAGCCATTCATTAATTGATGTTGGATCTTTTTTCAATAACTAAACCTTTTCAAACATCTATCCAGCGACTGATTGATAATGAATCTCCAAACATCGCCAGACATTAATATAACTTTCTATATTATTCAATCTAAAGAAAGGGGACCAATCTACTGAAGTTTGGAAATCTCTTCAACATATTATCTTCTCCCTTACCTTGAGTTAAGGGATAATTTGATGTCGTCTGACTACAGTCCCTCTGATCACTATCACAAGCTGACTACAGTTCTTTCGATCATTTTTACTCGCTGACTACAGTCCACTTCAACCACCACTGCTTGTTGATTACAATCCCTCTGATGATTGTCACCCGCTGACTACAGTCCTTTCGACCACCATCACCCGTCGACTATGGTTCATTTGACTACTATTACTCGCTGACAACGATCCCTTTAACCTTCGTCGCATGCCCACTATGATCATTCTGACCACCATCATCTGCTGACTATGATCCATCCGGCCTCTGTCACTCACCGACAACTACTATGATCTCTCTGACCACCATCGTCCACCAACTACGGTCCTTCCAAACCATCGCTCGTCTACTATAGTACTACTCACCAAATAGACATGTCAACACTTTTGTAAGATCAACTATCATGTCACGAGCTGTCGAGCTCTATATAAAGTGTATTTGCTACATTGAGCTAGCGCCCTCCTCCGATAAGGGGTATTATTTGTAATCAACCATCAATATCAGTGGATTCATTCAAACTCGATCATGCCCTGTGTTTTTTCCCTTTTCAGGGTTTCCACGTAAAAATCTTGGCGTCTCTTACGATTACTACACCCTCTATCTTTTATATGTTTGTGTTGGATCTTCATACAAAACTAAGACATTAAACTTTATCTCTCTCTACTATCGCAAGTATTCCAGGACGCAACAATTACACATTAATATGACATGAGATAATTAAAAACTAGTTCATCATTTCAAGTATTGAATCCCTTTATTTTGCTTGAGGTTGCGGAGAGTAGGGCTTCAACTAGAAAGCTTTCTTCTAGTTTTCTAAAACAAATTTGTAGTAAAATTTTTTTTTTGGACTTAAAGTTTTTGTACTAGAAAGCTGCTTTTAAAAATATTATTAATTAAGAAAGTTATTCCAAACGAAACCTAAATCAATAAGAAAGTTATTTCAAAGAAAACCTAAATCATTTTGCCGAAAGGAGGCTAGAAATAGATTTCAGTTTCTAGCGCACAAGAATGCATTCTTGTTTCTCTAACAAATATTAATAATAGTAATAATCATATCATTTTTAATATTTTTTAGCATAAATTAAATTTATACTATGTCAAATTATATTAAAAAAAAAGAGATATAATCCAAAAGGGGCATTAAAGTTTGACCAATCTGACAATTTAGGCTAAGATCTGCTTAGCTAGGAGAGGCTTTTTTTTTTCTGTCTTATAGTAAAATTGAATGGTTTGAATATTCCAATTTTCAAAGTGAGAATGAAAAAAATAATACAACCAATCCCTATACTCTAGATTCAATAGGACAAACTTTTAAATAAAAAAAAAACTTTTAATAGTATATATATTTTTTATTTTTATGTTTTATAATTGTAAATTATATTTAAAGAGTTTGACACTAATGCATACTTAAGATTAAAATGAAAATTATAATAATGCATCATAGATAAAAGTAGGAATATTCAATAAGATTGATTTAGAATAGGTTATCCAAATCGTCAAGAAAGAGTGCAATTAATTAAGTGGTTAGCTAAGAGTCAATTTCATTGTAGATAAACTAGAAGTCCATAATGAAGTCTCTTTCAATCATTGCAATTGCACAATCCAACTAATTTAGAATTTATTTGCTAGATGTTATGAAAGTTGGATTATGTCTTTTCAACACATGGTATGGCCCCAAAGTAAGATAAATTTGTAAGTTTTTAATGGGCTTTTGTTCAAATTCAACAGCGAAGCTTAGGAGTTCATAATGAGTCGACGAATAGAATCATTTATGCTCCTATATGACGGCCAATTAACTTTGGATGTTAAATTTGCTCTAATGTATACTGGGGGTAGGAATCGGTCTTTGTAAGTGCCAATAAACTCTAATTTAGAGCAACTTAAATTTAGGGTGTTCAAAATACTCAAGCACGATGCATCCAAGTATATAGTGAACTTCGTCTATGACCAGTCAGTCGGGAATGATTTCATTGCTTCACATGTTGAAGACGATGATGTATGTGAAGTTGTGTTATGTCATGATGCCGGAGAATTTCTTATCTTATATATGGAGGTTGAAGAGTTGGGGGTGAGAACAAGTATTGATGAAAATTTGGCATCCCAAATCCGTGAATCATTTAGCCTGGATGAAAGGATGAGATGCATGATGGTGGTTCAAGGCAATTGCCAATGGAAGAGTCATAGGCTTAGTAAGTTGCCCATTAAACCCATTATTAATAAGCTTAGGCTTCTTAGTTCTTTTATTAGTTTTTAAGTAAACATATGCATTTTTGATGTAGTGATATGCAAAACCAATGTGGACTGAAAGCTCTAAGCCCTTCGACATGATCATCTCCTATTATTGATGAAAGTTTTTAAACTATGAGCAGTAAATCAAGCCAGTAGGGCAGTGAGAGTGTTGATGAGTTACGCCCTGATTTAAATGAAGCTAAAATAAATGATTATCATGAGATTCATAATATTATTAGAAATTATTGTTCTAGGATTGTTGGCACAGAATAAGAAATGATTGTTAATAATGACTATGCTGAAATATGACGGACAACCTATCAGTAGGATGAGGAAATTGCCTTTGACAATGTTAGTGCTGTCAACCTAGTAGATGAAGAATTTTCAATTCCTGCTGAATTGATTGAAAGGATGTTCTTCACATGAAAACCATATTTGCAGCTTGTTTTACAAGAATGGTCTATCCAAAATAATATTCAATTCATACTTATTGCATCAAATTAGCAAAAACTCATAGTAGCTTGTGCAAAACATCATGAAAGCTCGGTCGAATCTTGTTTATGACGTTTGGATATTGGTTTAAGCAAACACTTATATGGTATTTGGAAAATCTCATTTGTAAATCATTAGCATACGTGTACCAGTCGTATTCTTGTTGCTGGCCACCAATGGTGTAATTCCCAATTTATTAGATACTTTATATTTCTCACTATAAGAAAATAAATAGACCTTAAGCCTATATATATTATAGGTCGAATTGAAGTGAAATTTAATATCATCATTTCTTATATGAAAGCTTGGGATGCTAGACGAAAGACTTTTAAGGTTGTGTTTGACAATTAAGAGGGATCATATCAAACTATGAATCTATTCTTGGAAGCCATTATACCAACAATGCTTGAAGTAATGTATATGATATAGTCCTCAAGCACATAGATTTCAAATAATTTTATGGTCTTTCGGCCCTTCTATTGATGAGTGGAGGTTTTGTTACCCTATTCTTATACCTGACAGGATATTTCTACTTGGTAAATACATGGGTACTTTACTAACTGTAGTAGGCATGAATGCAAATAATAATCTTTTCCCACTAGCATTCAAAATTTTTGAGTCAGAGTGTAATGAATCTTGGATTTGGTTCCTAAGCCATTCTTAGATAAATTCTATGTTGCTTATTTTGATGATATATTTGTATATAGTTCCACATTCAAGCAACATCTACAATATTTAATGGAGCTTTTTAAAACCTTATGGTACCACAAACTCTATTTAAACATTCCCAAATGTGAATTTGCCTCTTCTAGTGTTTATTTCTTGGGTATTTCATGTGACGATATACATGCATATCATGCAAGATTGCAGTCATTATTAATGGTCCACGCCATGATCATTTTTTGAAATATGCAATTTTTTGGGTTTATCTTATTTCTACCAGCAATTCATTCGTGGTTTCAACATAATCACCACTCCCCTCATCAATTGTTTAAAATTAAAGTAGTTCCTTAATGGCTAGATGCCCAACAACAAAGCTTTGATTAGATCAAATCAATATTAACCTCAGCCCCCATTTTAGCTCTTCCTAATTTGAAAAACCTTTTCAAGTTGACACTGATGCATCCGCTGTGGGTATTGGTATGGTTCTAATACAGGGTAATAAACCTATTGAATTCTTTAGTGAGAAATTGCATGCCACAAGACAAAGATGGTTCGTTTATTAATAAGAACTTTATGTTATTGTCCATGCATTAAAACAACGAGAGCATTATCTTCTACATCAGGATTTCATTCTTTGTAGTGACCATCAAACATTATAACACGTTAATAATCAGAAAAAGCCAACAAAATGCAAGATGGGCCCTTTTCTTACAAAAATTTACTTTTATTTTGAAATACAAATCAAGCACACAAAATAGAGTTGTTGATGCCCTTAGTCAACACTCTTTTCTTCTTGTTCAACTACAAACTGAACTCACTGGACTTCAATGTTTAAAGGAACTATATGCCTATGATCCAAATTTCATCAAAATATGGGGCATTTGTCTTCACAACAGAACAACATATAGCTTTTCTATTCAACATGGTTTTCTATTAAAAAAGACTTTGCTTTATATTTCTGATTCTTCATATCATCACCAAGTGATTAAGGAGGTGCATTGTGGGGGATTGGTGACACATGTCGAGTGTGAGAAGACAATACAATAGCTGCAAAGTTGTTTCTATTGGCCTCAACTCCGTCGTGAGTCATCTTGTGTGGTAGAACATTGTTTCGTATGCTAAACAAAGAAAGGGGAGGCCAAAACTGACGGCGAAATATAGGTTGTAAATCGCACCCTTGACAACATGCTCCACTATTTGTTGCAAGAACAGCCAAAAGCTTCAGATGATGAACTTCTCGGCCAGGCCAAATTTGCTTAAAATTCAATGCCTAACCATTCCACTAGCATGTGCCCATTTAGTATTGTTTATACAAAATCTCCAAATCACACTATTGTTTATACGAAATCTCTAAATCACACTCGAGATGTGCTTGTGTTACCTAAATGCAAAATCAAATATAACAGCAGCTCTTTCCAATCAATTCACCACAATGCTAAAGGAAGGTTGACCGACACCTGATTGAATCCAATTCCAAATACAAATCGCTATATAATGCACACCGCGGACTTTAGCTTTTTAACATGGGTGATTTACTAATAGTTCATATCCATCGGGAACGCTTTGCTCCAGGTACATATTCTTGATACATCATGCAAAAATTATCTTGATCGGGCACGAATCTCAATGCAAAATTGAGTTGGAAACTTCTAAAATTAATCCAGAGACCATCTCAACTCTGATTTCAGCAAACTTACAGTCAAACTGAGCGTCTCGGAAATACGAACCCAACGACACCAAATTCGACCCAATCCGAGCCCAAATGGGTCCAAATCATGGACCCGAAGCGCTGTCGAAAGTTTCAAACCGCAATTTGAGTTACCAAACGGTCTCCGATTTTAACGAGCTTATACTCGAATCGAACGGCTCGACGATACGAGTCCAACGAGCCCAAGATCACAGAATTCCGACATCATTAAGGCTTTCAAATGTCCAACGAATGGTGCATGATCGTAGGATTCAATATCGGCCGTCCATTCGACCACTCCCTATTCGCCCCTGATCTCACGCCTATTTACGGGACATGCCACTCCAGAAAATCTATAAATAGAGCCCTCATTTCTCATGAGAGGGGACTCAAGAAAGAAGAGAAGAAGGAAGAGAAGGAAGAAGCTCCTCCTCGACCACCGCCGGAACCTCGTCGGACCACTGCCGTAGCCTCGCCGGACCACCGCCGTAGCCTCGCAAGACCACCGCCGGAGCTTTTCCGCACCACCATCTGAGGCCCTCACCTTCGCCAGAGGCCCTCACCTTTGCCAGAGGCCCTCACCTTCACTAGAGGCTTTCACCTTCGTCGGACCACCGCCGCCGGACCACTGCCTGACGTCGACTCTCTGCCGAACAACCACTTGAGACCCTGTGTTCAATCAGTACACCACCTGAGGCCCGGACTTCTGCTGGGCCGCCACCTGACGCGCAGAGTTCTACTATAGTACCGCCCTATTACATCGGTCTTTCAGACTCCAGTCTCATGCCAACAACGGTCCTTCTGGCCTTCGTCGCCTACTACGGTCCTTTCGACCTCCATCACCAGACAACGATCTTTCAGACCCCAGTCTCCTACCAACTATGGTCCTTCAGACCTTCGTCTCCCACTACGGTCCTTCTGACCTCTATCAACAGACAACGGTCTTTCAGACTCCAGTCTCATGCCGACAACGGTCCTTCAGGCCTTCGTCGCCTACTACGGTCCTTTCGACCTCCATCACCAGACAACGATCTTTCAGACCCCAGTATCCTACCGACTACGGTCCTTCAGACCTTCGTCGCTCACTACGATCCTTCCGACTTCTATCAACAGATAACGGTCTTTCAGACTCCAGTCTCATGCCGACAACGGTCCTTCAGGCCTTCGTCGCCTACTACGGTCCTTTCGACCTTCATCACCAGACAACGATCTTTCAGACCCCAGTCTCCTACCGACTACGGTCCTTCAGACCTTCGTCGCTCACTAAGATCCTTCCGACCTCTATCAACAGACAATGGTTTTTCTGACCCCGGTCTCTTGCCGACTAAGGTCCTTCTGACCAAAACATGTATATGTAACTCCTACCATGTAATGCAATCTATATGATGTACATTTGCTACAGCAATCCGGTCTTCTCCCTAAGAAGGGCCTCATTTGTAATCGACTACAAATACTAGTGGATCCATTCAAACTGGGCCATGCCCCATGGTTTTTCCCCCTTTTCAGGGGTTTTCCACGTAAAAACTCTGGTGTCTCTTATGAATGTTTCACCCCCTCTCTTATCTGATTGTGTGCTGGATCTTCGTACAATGCTAAGACGTTAAACTATATATTTCTCTACCGACGCGAATATTCCAGGACGCAACAATTCTAAACTAAGCAAATAGAAATTCAGACCAGTTCTGATTCTGAAGAAAATAAATGATTACACTTATAATGTGTAACTATCCTCCAACAACAACACTTCATCCTGTTTTAATGTATCTGATATATATCCATGTTTTCTCGAAATGCTGTTGTTACCACCCCTATTTAGTAAGCTCTTTTGATGCAGGGGACGCTTGAGCATATTTATATGCAAGACTAATTTACCTTTTTTGCATCTTTCCATCTTCAATCTTATTCCTTTCTGCTATCATAGTTATTAGAGTACAAAAACAAAGATTATCAAATACAAAAATGACAAGTGTAAAGCACAGCCGTACATTTCTTCTTTACTTTATTTACATCTTTGTACTTGTCTATATTTTATAAATAAGCTCTGTAACTCCGCAAGAGATAATAGAATTCATTTTACTTTCTGATTCTTTCTTTCATCCATCATGTCCATTCCGTTTCTCTAAGCAAGAACAGCAACCTTTGTTGCCCGTTGTATTCTACATGGTATCAGACGTATCAAGATCCTACGCTTCCCTCTAAATGGCTACCTCCGACTCTTCTCAAGCCGATGATCTTTCGGAAACTACTCCGGCGGATGTCACTGGTATCTCTTCTTCACTGAAATTCCTTGTTTCCAATCTTAAACACCTGATTCCTACCCAGCTTTCTCATGACAATTTTGCCATTTGGAAATCTCAACTCATTAAGCTGTTTAAAGCAAATGGGTTTTCTCATTTTCTTGATTCTTCCACTCCTCCGCCTCCTACCCATCTTCAACAGCAAGATGGCTCCGCTAAAACCAATCCAGCCTATACCTACTGGCTGCTCACCGATCAAAACTTGGCGGCAGCTATCTGTTCCACCATTTCCACCTCGATTCTTCCTTACGTTCTGAATCTTGAATCCACCTCACAGATCTGGCAAGCACTCGAAACTCGTTTCCAATCTTCCAATCGTTCTCGAGTAATCCAACTCAAGAACGAACTGCATAATATTTCCATGAAAACCTCCACCATGACTCAATATCTGTCAAATATCAAAACCATCGTCGATCAAATATCTGCTGCAGGTGCGACTCTTGATACTGAAGATATTCTTCTTTATATCCTGAACGGCCTCCCTCCCATCTACCAATCATTCAAAACCTCTATTCGCACCATGCTTACGCCTATTAGCCTGGATAATCTTTACTCGCTTCTTTTAAGCGAAGAAATAAATCTGGCTATGGATGCTTCTCGGATTTCCAACACCAACAATCCAAATCTGGCGTTGTACTCATCCCGCGGGCGAGGCGCTCGCTCCCGTGGCCGATCGGCCACCAGGAATGCAGGTAACGGCATCGCTACCAGTTCAGGTAACACAACCGCAAGAACCGCAAGAAACACTGCGGTCACATGCCAAATATGCCTCAAGAAGGGCCACTCCGCACACGACTGTTGGCATAGATCCAATCTTCAATACATTCCTCAACAAAGGAATCCTCCAAATCGTGCATTAGCTGCTACATCAGAACAAGCTCCGGATGAATGGTATTTGGACTCCGGAGCCTCGTCTCATATCACTAACTCACTGGACCGCCTTTCTCTATCAAATCAGTATCAAGGCTCGGACTCCGTTACAGTTGGTGATGGTCGTTCAGTCTCCATAGCTCATACCGGTGAGGGCATTTTGCCCACACCGAATCGTAAGCTGGCTTTAACTAAGCTTCTTCATATACCTGAAATACATTACAACCTTCTATCTATTTCTAGACTAACAAAAGATAACGACATTTATATTGTTTTTGATTCTTCTGGCTTTTATTTCAAGGACCTGAAGACTCATCAAACACTGCTTCATGGACCTTGCCGTGACGGCATCTACCCCATTCGGACATCCAACAGCAAATTTTCTTCCACCGCTCTTACTGCCACCTCGTCCTCCGGCGAACTCTGGCATAATCGATTGGGTCACCCCCACAAGAATGTGCTTCAGACTATCTCCAAACTACATCCGTACCTTAAAATTGCAAATCACTCAGATTTCTGTTCTTCTTGTAATCTCTCTAAAGCTCATAGACTAATGTTTGATGTTTCTCATAATAGACAAACCACGCCGTTATCTTTACTTCACTCGGATGTTTGGGGTCCATCACCCATAAATTCGGTACAGGGCTTTTCTTATTACGTTCTATTCGTTGACGACTACTCTCGGTATTCTTGGCTATTTCCTCTCACACGCAAATCTGAAGTTACTACTACTTTCATTAATTTTAAAAATTTTATTGAAAAACAATCCTCCTATAAAATCAAACGCTTAAGAACCGATGGTGGTACTGAATTTTTAAACAATACACTTCGTCAATTTTTACAAGAACAAGGTATCCATCACCAAGTCTCGTGCCCTTACACGCCTGAGCAGAACGGTCTCGCAGAACGCAAACACCGTCATATAACCAAAACAATGCGTTCGCTATTGCAGACCTCGGCTGTTCCATACAAATATTGGCCCGACGCCGCCTTAACTGCTGTACACCTCATTAATCGCATGCCATCCAAATCTATTTCCAATGCTTGCCCATATCAGCTATTCCATAATAAAATTCCTTCTTATTCTCATCTTCGTGTGTTCGGCAGCGAATGCTTTCCATTGCTACCTCCTCACACCTATCACAAACTCCAACCCAAGGCCAAATCCTCTGTCTTTCTTGGATACTCTGAAGTTTATAAAGGATACCGTTGTCTTGACATGATAACCAATAAAATCACGTACTCTAGGAATCTTACTTTCAACGAATCATCTTTTCCGTTCAAACAAGCTCCTGTACAGCAACACACTCCTGATCCAATTTCTCACCCATCCTTTCTTATTCCTACAACAATTCCTGCCACCCGTCCTTCCCAGATCAATCCGCCTATGTGCTCAGCTCCTGATCTCCCAATTCCATCTCATGAAATAGACTCTTCTGATAAACTTCAGCCTAAGGCTCCTTCCTCTGCTCCTTCTCAACGACACCCCATGGTCACAAGAAATCAAACAGGGAAACTCAAGCCTCGTCAACGCCTTAATCTCCTTCATATTCACCCTACCAGTAACGATAACTCCACTCCCAATTCCTATCAAGAAGCATCAAAACATTTTCAATGGCGTCAAGCTATGGCCCATGAGTTCTTTGCTCTTCAAAAGCAAGGAACCTGGAGTTTAGTTCCTCCACCACCTAATGCATCCATACTCGGATGCAAATGGACTTTTAGAACTAAACTCCACTCCGATGGCTCTATCGCCCGCTTTAAAGCACGTCTTGTTGCTCTCGGTAACAGGCAAGAACAAGGAATTGACTATGATGAAACTTTCAGCCCCGTGGCGAAGCTCCCTACTATTCGTATTCTTCTTACAGTAGCACTTCATCATGGGTGGTCCGTTCAACAACTTGATGTCGAAAATGCTTTTCTTCACGGGCTGTTACATGAAACAGTCTACATGACACAACCCAAGGGATTCGAGGACTCGTCTAATCCCAATCACGTATGTCGTTTACACAAGGCTATCTACGGACTAAAACAAGCTCCCAGACAATGGTATAACACCTTTTCAAATCACCTCACATCGCTCGGATTTTCTCATAGTAAGTCCGATCCTTCCCTTCTAATTCGTAAGCAGAAAGATTCTCTTATATTCTTACTCATATACGTTGATGATATTCTTATTACCGGTAATAACTCACAAGACATCACTAATCTTCTGCATCAGTTAAAATCTACATTTGCTATCAAACACCTTGGCACGGCTCACTCATTTCTTGGCATTCAAATCACTTCTCCCAACCCAAATCAACTCTTCCTCTCCCAAACCCAGTATGCCAACCACATATTACAACTGGCACAAATGACAACCTGCAACGGTCTTGCCAATCCCAGCTGCACTAAACTACCGCAAATTGTCCCTCCCGATCCCGTGCTCTCTGATCCCAGCATGTTCCGTCAAGTGACCGGTTCTCTCCAATATTTGACTATCACAAGACCCGACTTAGCCTATTCTGTTAACGTTCTATCACAACATATGCAAAATCCTCAACCTCAACACATCTATCTACTCAAGCGTCTCCTTCGTTACATTCGCGGCACTACGCATTATGGGATTCCTATCACCAAATCGAATCTACATCTAACATCCTATTCGGACGCTGACTGGGCAGGTGATCCCATCTCTCGCAAATCTACATCTGGATTTTGTTCTTTTTTAGGTACTACACTCATCTCATGGTCGGTCAAGAAGCAGCATACTGTCGCAAGGTCATCCACTGAATCTGAATACCGTGCACTAGCAGCCGCTACGGCCGATATTCTTTGGCTTCGCAGAGTTCTTGACGACTTTGGAATCAACACGGACTCTCCTACCGATCTATACTGTGACAACACTTCAGCCATAGCTCTTGCAAACAATCCGGTATTTCACGCCAGAACAAAGCATATTGAGATCGACCACAGATTTATCCGGGATCACATTCACAATAATAAAATTCGGCTGCTACCTATAAGTACCATTGATCAAACAGCCGACATTCTTACAAAGTCATTATCCACACCTCGCTTTCAGCTTCTTCGTAACAAACTGACAGTAACCGAAGATCCGTCAGCTTGCGGGGAGATATTAGAGTACAAAAACAAAGATTATCAAATACAAAAATGACAAGTGTAAAGCACAGCCGTACATTTCTTCTTTACTTTATTTACATCTTTGTACTTGTCTATATTTTATAAATAAGCTCTGTAACTCCGCAAGAGATAATAGAATTCATTTTACTTTCTGATTCTTTCTTTCATCCATCATGTCCATTCCGTTTCTCTAAGCAAGAACAGCAACCTTTGTTGCCCGTTGTATTCTACAATAGTACAAAAAGATACTTATTTTTACTATCGTTTATAGTAAGGTTGGTATAGAGCACCATAGCTACGAATAAGGTATAGGAGAATAGAATTGATATACATTATTTGTTTATGAAACTTTGTATTGTTTATGAATACGTATGCTTGACTCAACTCATCGAGCGGCTGACAAAGGTGACTGGGCGGGAAAGGAAAATCTCAATAATCGAGTGCGAGCGGGCGGACGTGACGATTCAAAGTTTCGGGCGGGAAAACCAAATTGATGGAGCACGGGGCAGCAACGGACGAGCTCGGAACAACAATCTCGACGGCGGATGTGACGACGAGCTCGGGACGATGGATCTCGATGGCAGAGCCTCAGGACGGTGACGAACGAGCTTGAGAAGAACGATCTCAAGGCGGACGAGATGGCGAGCTCGGGACGATGGATCTCGACGTGGAGCCTCGGGACAACTGCGAGCAAGCTCAGGACGACCGATCTTGACGGTAGATGCGACGACAAGAGGACGCAACGATTATGAACCTCGGGACGACAGCGGACGCGATGATGAGACTACTTGGGATGGAGCTCGAAAGCTGAGCTCGGGATGGAGCTCGACATGAGGCTAGTCGAGCTCGAGCTCTGTATTTAATATGCGAGCTCAACTCGAACACACCATGGCTCGAGCTTGCCTCGACTTATTTGCACCCCTAATCACAAGTACAAAATGAATTGAAATATACTTAATTACTCATTATAACATATTGTATAATCTTGAAAATTATTCATTAACAATATCTTTTATCCTTAAATCCAAAAAATATTTGATTTTAAAAGTTGACAAAGAATATCTTCTTTATAGTAACTATATCATAATTCCCTCGGATCAAATTAAATAATTTGACACCAAAATTTGATCAATGTGCGCATTCAAGTGAATAGGATCAAGTGAGGTGTATTTGAATTATTGCATGAAATGGAATTTAAACTAACAAATTAAGTAAATTAATTTTAGATATTTGACATTTTGTGCTAAATATGCATCGTTTAATACGTTATTCTTCTACAGAAAGTAAGCGATAAAGGATTTTTTTATTATGCTAAACTTCCACCTTTACCTATATATTAATCCCACATCGCTGAAGAAGTATTGAGTATTATTCAATATAGACTTCTCAATTGAATTGCACAGTCGCTGAGCTTAGTGACGTGAGCTTGTAACCCAAGTGGGAGTATTAAGGTACTCTGGATGATTGATCCGGTTCAAAGGCTAGTTTGCATTAGGCTGAAGTGCCCGACCCGATACGAGTTGGCAGCTAAATGCTGCGGGTTTGCAGTTAAAAACTGCGTCGACAGGCTAAATGCCTGAGTTAAGCCTCTCTAGTAGAGAGAGAAAGAGAGGGAGAGTTCCATGTCGTTTGGGTTATGGTATGGGTAGCTGGGCTTTCAATCTGGTCAAATTAAGCCTTATCCGTTTGATTCAAACGGGTACTTTTTTGTTTTTATCTTAATATTTAATTTTATTCTTTTCTTTCTGCCATTTACGTTGAAATTTTAATTTGATTATTATTTTTTCCCCTCAACCTCATTCCATTTGTTTTCATTGATTTCCATGAAAAAATCATACCCTTTATTTTTATTAAATTGTTATAGCTAAAATTTACTTGCTTAAATTTTTAACATGTGATCAATTTTTGCAGTGCTACAAAAATTATGGAAGAAAGATAGTGCTTATTCTCTTTATTTTATAAGAAAATCTAATGCACAGATATGAACATATTGCTAGAAAGGTTGTTGGAGAGAATAATTTGAATCAACATTATTGACAATGACATGCGTTAATGTTATTTGCAACAGCCAACAACAAATCTAAGGTGCGTACATAGTCAATGATGTTGGTTGAGAGACTTTGGTCGAGCAATGGTAGTCTAATTGTGGTAGTTGTATGACATTGGTCAACGATGATAGTAGGAACAATAACGGCAGACTGATCATGATGGTCAAACAGTAGTTGAGCAATGGTTGTATGATGATGGTGATTGTGCAGGAATACCTCCATCTTAGTCGTTATTTGATTGAGCCCTATCTAAGTAAGGGTGCAAAATACGACATGAGATTCTACATCCGATGGAGCCCTATCTAAGTGAGGGTGCAAAATACTTAGCTACATTCGATGGAGCCCTATCTAAGTGAGGGTGTTAAATACAACATGTATTTCTACAATGACCTAGAGATTTATAGTGATCACAGAAAGGAGGAAAATCCTCTATAACAACTTGTTAAGTATAACCAAGATTATCATGACCAATCCAAAATGACTCAGAGTAGGATTTAAAGATATCTAATTTGACAAGGACCCGAGCAATAGAAGGTCCCGATCCAAGAGCAATTACATTATCAATTTTTAATGGACACCCAAATAAATAGCCTAAACCGTGAAGAATGCGATGAGAAAAAGAGATGCGGGTGAAGGTTTGGGAAGTACACCCAAATCGGAATAACCGGAGACTCCACAAAAATATTAAATAAAGGAGACCACTTAAACAATTTCTTGCAACAATTAAAGACAAAGTAAGAACGATGTGAGAACACCTTACTATAATCCAAGTCATTCACCATCATGATTAAAACAAGTTTAGGATCCAAGACGGTCACAGAGCAATCCCCGTTAAGCTTAAGGTTAAATAAAAACTTATGAATCACTTCAAGTGGAGGTCAGTGATTTGAAAATTTACCAACCAATGCAAACTCGAAGGGTTTAGCAAGAACCAACATTTTAGCTTTAGAAATCCATAACGATGGAAGGCCATGGTGCGTCCCGAGTTTGAGGTCGGGAAACTCAGACGAAAAAGAAGATCCAGACAAAGCTTCAAGAAAGGAACAAGAAGATGACTTGCCATCAAGAAACCTACGATCAGTCAGCCGATTTACGTCCATCTAGCGAAACCGGTCGGATGAGGCACATATAACCGAGAAAACCCAAATAAAACAAAAGATATGGGAACCAAACCCAAAGCGGTAAGATCATTAACAATCCCAGGAGCGAAGGAAGGAGAGGATGTTGCTAGGGCATAACCCTAGCGGAGCATCTCGAGGAGAAAGCCGAGGCCAACTTGATGTCACACTTGAGTCTACCATTTTCATAAATTTCACACTATTTTGACATGTTTATTAGGGTTAATAATATTTTAAATTATAACTAGTATTTAATAAATTTAATAATAATAGTTAATTATTAATTAGAACATTAACATGTAATAAAGTTAATTAATATTTAATAAAAAATAAATTAAATTAATATTTCATTGATTTAATAATTAATATTTATTTTAATATTAGTATATAATAAATATAATTTTGATTATTTTCATTATAATGATTGTTGCGTCCTGGAATATTCGCGGCGGTAGAGAAATATATAGTTTAACGTCTTAGCGTTGTACGAAGATCCAGCACACAATCAGATAAGTGAGAGGGTGTAGCGTTCATAAGAGACACCAAAGTTTTTACGTGGAAAACCCCTGCAAAAAGGGGGAAAAACCACGGGGCCTAGCCCAGTTTGAATGAATCCACTAGTATTTGTAGTCGGTTACAAATGAGGCCCTTTCTTAGGAGAAGGCCTTGGATTGATGTAGCAAATGTACATCATATAGATTGCATTACATGGTAAAAGTTACATATACAGGTCTGTTTGGCCTGAAGGATCGTGGTCGGCAGGAGACCGGAGTCAGAAAGACCGTTGTCTGTTGATGGAGGTCGGAAGGACCATAGTAGGCGACAAAGGCCTGAAGAACTGTAGTCGGCCGGAGACCGTAGTCGGCCGGAGACCGTAGTCGGCCGGAGACCGTAGTCGGCAGGAGACCGTAGTCGGCCGGCGACCGTAGTCGGCAGGAGACCGTAGTCAGAAATACCGTTGTCTGGTGATGGAGGTCGGACGGACCGTAGTAGGCGACAGTGGTCAGAAGGACCGTAGGCGGTAGGAGATAAGGAGTCAGGTGTTAGTCCCAGTGTCACTTGGAAGATCGGATGCTGATGGTCTGGCCTTGAGTAGGACGTCGAGTCTTAAGCAGGACGTCAGGTCTTCAGCAGGACGTCGGGTCTTCAGCAGGACGTCGGGACTTAACGTCGGGCCTTGAACAAGACGTCGGGTCTTTGGCAGGAAGTAGGGACTGAGTGTCAGGCCTTGAACAAGACGTCGGGTCTTTGGCAGGACGTAGGGACTGAGTGTCGGGCCTTGAACAAGACGTCGGGTCTTTGGCAGGACGCCGGGGATGAACGTCGGGCCTTGAACAAGACGTCGGGTCTTTGGCAGGACGTAGGGACTGAGTGTCGGGCCTTGAACAAGACGTCGGGTCTTTGGCAGGACGCCGGGGATGAACGTCAGGCCTTAAGGTGGTGGTCCGGCGAGGTTTTGTGGTGGTCCGGCGAGGTTCCTGCGGTGGTCCGGCGGTGGTCCGACGAGATTCCTGCGGTGGTCCGGCGGTGGTCCGGCGAGGTTCTGCGGTGGTCCGGCGGTGGTCCGGCGGCTGTCGAGGAGGAACTCCTTCCTTCTCTTCTCTTCTTCTCTCTCTTGCTTAGATGCTCTCTTGTGAAGAATGAGGGCTCTATTTATAGATTTTCTGGAGTGGCATGGTCCGTAAATAGGTGTGAGATCAAGGGCGAATAGGGAGTGGTCCAATGGATGGCCGATATTGAATCCTACGATCATACACCGTTCATTGGACATTTGAAGGCCTTAGTGATGTCGGAATTCTGTGATCTTGGGCTCGTTGGATTCGTCTCATCGAGCCCTTCGATTCGAGTATAAGCTCGTCAAAATCGGAGTCCGTTTGGTAACTCAAATTACGGTTTGAACCTTCCAACAGCACTTTGGATCCATTATTTGGACCCATTTGGGCTCGGATTGGGTTGATCTTGGTGTCGTTGAGTTCGTATTTCCGAGACGCTCAGTTCGACTATAAGCTTGCTGAAATCGGAGTTGGGGTGCTCTCGGAATTAATTTTTGAAGTTTCCAACTAGCTTTCGCCTCGAGATTCGTGCCCGATCAAGCAAATTTTGTGATGCCGTATCAATGATATAAAATATAATTATTTATAATTATTATTAAATTCTTATTTGAGCGTACAAATTTTAAATAATTCATCAAATTTAAGGATAGATTTTTTAATGATTTTTAAAACAATTTTTTAATACAAATAAACAAAATATTATTAAAAAATAGTTTGAAAAAGTAAGAAAATAAAACTGTTTTAAATTCAGTCATAAATAAATTTATTGTTTATCATGTCAATCAACTTTTAAGATTTAATACCCTCAGAATAAATTCAAATTTAGAGGATTTAAATTCTGCATGAGTTAAATCCTACCTTCATCATCCAAACTAGCACGTAAAGTCGTCACCTTTGTCGATTGCTTGACTTGATTTGTCGGTCTTGTCCACTCAACTTTCAAGGCTGGCTCAGTCTCGATTTCTTGGCTCTACTAAGCGCAGGATAACATTGCCGCGCATTCCGCGAGCTGGAGATCAAATCCGTCCACTCCAAAATAGCTCATCTTGATTATCCGGGTTTCCAGAGATGCTGAAGCAGAATCCTAGCTCCGGTGGCCGGAGAAGTTCCGACGGAAACTGCGAGGTCGCTCAAACCTATTGCTCCTCGTACGGCTGGGCTTCCACGGCGCCGCGGACCGGCAGGAATCTTGTCGCGGTCTCCGTGAAGGTGTTTTGTGCGTGCTTTGGCTTGAAGATTGAGAGATCTACAAAAGAAGAGCCGGCCAAGAACTTCAAATCTCCTTCCTGTAACCTTCTTCTTGTCTTCTCTGCCTTTTATATATTTTCATTGCTGTGAAAAGTTTCCTCCCTTTGCCCCTTTAGGCTGTTGCTTTACTCAACAGAAGCGTTCGAGTATATCCCGTTTAGTTAGGCTTTTGAATGGCAAAGAGAAGACTCCCACCGAGAGGGATTATAAAACTAAGTCGAACACCTACTCTTATTTTGGGAACCTAAGTGTATTTTTATGACCTTAATTAGGGCAAAGCCAGGATTTTTTTAGTTGGTATAAATGAATGATTTTTATAGTATTCTCCATATTTTTTTATTCGGGTCTAATATTTATATATATTTTTCTTTTAAGTGCATGCCATAGCAACCGGCAGTTGGTGGGAGAATTATTACGTCTGGTGAGACGCGCTGATCGGACCGGTCACCGGACGCTGATCGGACGTCCAGACATCCAATCCAGACGCCCCACGTTATCCGAATACATTGGGTCCTGATGTATTTTGGTGATGTGGCGCATTTGGATTGGTGTCCGGATCTTATCCGGACACCGGAGTCCGGATCTTATCCGGACACCGGACGTAATAATTTTTCCAGTTGACAAATTATTATGTCCAATCACCGGACGTCCGGACACCCAATCCAGCCGCACCACGTCACCCGAATACATTGGGTCCCAGTGTATTTTGGTGATGTGGCACGTCTGGATTGGTTGTCGAAATGAATATGAACATCCCCTCTTCTCTTCCGATCTCCTTCCAACAGGCAACCAGTGGCGTCGAAACGAATATGGACGGCCCTCTCGGCCTACGGCTTTCGTTTGTTCGTTTGTAATAGTTTTCTTCTTGCTTTCTAAGGCTTCCTTTGGGATAGCTTTCAGCTTTGTAGCACATAAAGCTGTTTTAATGTCGTCCCAAATGAAGACTAAATCAACTTTCTAGCATAAAAATATTTTGAAAACAATGAAAAAATAGTGGCCAAAAGCTGACACAAATGAAGCCTTAAGCCTAAGGCTCGTTTGGGACAGTTTTTTTGTTGTTTTCTAATACAGTTTTTTAGTACAAAAAATATTCTAAAAAGCTGTTTTAAGAAGCATTATGAAAGCTATCCCAAAGGAAGCCTTAATGTTAGTTAGATATAAGTTATAAGGCTACTGATTATGATTAGTTTTATACTAGTAAGCCTTATATCAAAGCCAACTTACGCATTCTGTTCGTCTTGTTTAAATTCACAAAACTAGTGATTGCTTTAAAATTTCTACAAATTTATCTTTTGAAATCAATTAATATAATAAAGTGTAGTCCACAGAGGTGTTGAGATTAACTGTATTTGATTCATCATTGCTAGCCACATTTTCGGGAAGCAGCCATGGTGGATCCCAAGGAAGCAGGATGAGAAGTTCAAGTAGAGGATTGTATGCCACAGGATCTAATCCATCCCAAAAACAACCTGGTAATAAAAAATTTACTTTACAGGAGATTTCTAAAGCAACTGAGAACTTCTGCTCCTCTCTTAAGATTGGGGAAGGAGGATTTGGGACAGTTTACAAAGGAATTCTTGATGATGGAACCGTCATCGCAGTTAAACGCGCCAAGATGGTGAGTTGGTGAGATCCTTACCTTATTTTGTTGTGAAGAAGAGCTTCTGTTTTTACTGCAATCTTATTCACAGGGAGTCCGCGATAACTGTCGGAATATGGAGTTCCAGACTGAGATAAAAACCTTGGCTCGTGTAGAGCATTTCAATCTAGTCAGGTTCATTGGATATGTAGAGCAAGATGGAGAGAAAGTAGTAGTTGTTGAATATGTACCTAATGGAACTCTGAGGGATCATCTCGATTGTGAGTTCTATGGATACCTCATATCCTGAAGTGTTGCTTTGCCTATTCTGAGCTCATCAAATTTCATGAATGACATGCTCTTGGTTATGTAGGCTTGCAAGGAAAGCCTCTTGATTTTGCTGCACGTCTGGATATTGCAATTGACATTGCTCATGCTGTTACTTACCTCCACATGTATGCAGGTCATGATTTCTTAGATATTAAAAAAATTTCAAAATTTTAGTTTGTGTTCTACTGTGAAATTCTAAATCAGCTTTCCAGACAGCAAATTTTTACAAAAATGTCTGTCAACTGTGTTAGTTGCTTCATAAGAGGATGTTAATTTTATTTTTGCGTTAATTAGTTAGATCAAAACTATGCATTCTTAGTTTCTAATTAGATTAATGTTGTGGTTATAACTTGTAGAGAGAGAGGGTGAGGACGGAGGGCCGGAGACGTTTTAAGAAAGAAAATGAAAATGTCAAAAATAGTTGAAGATGAAAATTTAATTAGCCACACTCACCCTGTTATCATGTTAAATTATCAAGAATAATTTATCAGAAACATACTCCAATCCATTAAAATGTAGAATTGGTTCTTTTTAATCTTTCACGTCTAAAATAATGTTCAAGACAGAATATTTTTCACATAAGATGAAAAAATGAGAAAAATGAGAACTAATGGTATAGATTGGGAATCATAATCTTACTTATACTTACTTTCTTTTCTTATTCGAATCTCTTTAAGAGTTTATTTTTAGCTTATCTTAAAATCATTAAATTATGCAAGAAGAGAGATTAAGACTAGGCAAACAAGAATGCCACATGAAAATTCTAATTTTATTGCCCTCAATCTAGTAACATGATTACATTTCAAAAATATACATCCTTATGCTCCATTTATCTTTATATCAAACTAAATCGAGTTTACTAAAAATAATATTTGTTTCGACATTTTTAGAATCTACGAATTTGTCTGTTATTTAGCTTAGGAACTACTTGGCATTTTCTTCGTCAAACTTTACGCATTTGTTGGTGTTTGGAGTAGAATACTTCTTGATCATTCGTTGTGTGACTTGATCAACATGACCCAGCGAACATGCGTGCATGAATGATGAACTTGCATCTTCACAGACTGCCTAGTTAAAATCTCTTGAACATAACTAGAGAAGTTCTGTTTTGATTTATTTCTTCCACAGTTATTGCTATATTTTTTAGCTAGTTTTGAACCTTCAAACATATTCTACAGGCATCTTTGAATCCTTTGATAGCTAGACAGTTCTTATGTATTCTCTATTATGACTCTTTTATTCTCTTAAGAACATTCAATAAAGAACAGTTAATCTTTCTCTGTGCAGATCACCCTATTATCCACAGAGATATTAAATCATCCAATGTTCTTCTTACAGAAACACTACGTGCTAAGGTTACAGATTTTGGATTTGCTCGCTTTGGTATGAATGAAAGTGAAGCTTCGTATATTACCACCCAGGTTAAAGGGACTGCAGGTTACTTGGACCCAGAATACCTCAAAACCTATCAGCTCACAGAAAAGAGTGATGTTTTCTCCTTCGGTGTGCTGTTAGTGGAACTAATTTCTGGGAGGCGTCCTATAGAACCAAAAAGGGATCGTAAGGAGACAATAACAGCAAAATGGGTACCTTATATTTAATTTCGTTTGTCACTTTGGTTTTATAGAAGTTATTTATGCAAGATCTATGTAAGGTTGATTCCAAGGAACATGTTAAGATGGAGACAAGCAACTTGCTCAAAGAGCAAAGGACTTATGTTCCTTCCGATGACCTGGTTAGAAAAGCAGATGTATTAGATTTGACTTATGTTACGAAAGATAGAGGTAGACTTAAAAAAACTTGGTTAGAAAATATTAAAAAAATCTTTCTTTATTAGAGATAGATGAGAATTTGAGTCTTAATAAGGATAGATTATTCTTTGCGGACGCCAAACGCATTTCACTGTCCGGAGACGAATCAGAATGCGCAACATCAGCCTTACCGAGCCGGGTACCGAGCCGCGGTACCGATTAGTACCGAGTTGCGGTATTTAATAAGACACAATGGAGAAAAAGGATTCATGTAGCCGACCTGACATAGTAGGATAAAGGCTTATTGTTGTTGTTGTTGTTGGCAATTTGAGATTACAAGCAACCTAAAAAAATGGGAGGAAGACGATGGAAACTGGTGGAGGAATAGCAGAAGAAATGGGCTAATTCATTTCATTCAAACACATTCCTCCATTTCCTCAAAACAAGCCATTAAACACATCACCTATCATGTACCATAACTAGTTTCCAATAAATCTCTCTCTAATATGTATAACAGCATATTTTTAATGGCAGATTAATTCATTAATTTGGGTTGGTTAAACACCATGCAGGTTATCAAAAATTTCTCTGAGGGAAATGCAAAGGAAACACTCGACCCAAATCTCCCAGCGAGCCCTTCCACAAATTTTGCCCTGGAAAAAATCCTTGAATTAGCATTGCAGTGCATGGCACCAACTCGACAGAATCGGCCCTGCATGAGGAGATGTGCAGAAATCTTGTGGAGAATTCGCAAGTATTATAGAGAGCTCTTCAATTCAGAGCCTCCCTCTGTGCCTTCACAATGGAGAAATTCTTCCTCTAATGGCAGAATGGAACCTCACCATCTTTCTTCTAAATCAAAAAATGAAGCGAGTAAAAGCTGCAGCGTGCAGCGTTCAGCTAAACAAGTGTATTGTAAGCAGAATTGAAGGCTGTAAAAAGAATAACACCACTGCCAATAATAAATGGTCAGTTTTTATATCATTTGGATGTAATGTATTGTATATTGATAATTTGCTGGCCTTAGTTTATATTGGAATTGGTGGAGGGACTGAGAGTTTGCTAAGTAAAGAAGATTGTAAGATACAGCTATGGCATGATTAGATGATTAGTCTTATTATATTTCTGCTTGTATAAATTTTATTATATTAGTACAGTCAGAATTGTCAGAGAAGGTTTTTTTTTAATGGTTTTCTATTCACATATTCAAACATTGGCTTTTTTGTTTGTGTTGAAATACCATCAAAGCCTCACTTTCCAAAAAAAGTGTTGATTTCATATTAAAGCCTCATTTGAGACAGCTTAATTGTCTTTTTAGTTTCGAAATGACGGAAATTTTTGTTGTTGTTGTTGTCTGTATCTGCCACTTTGCTGAAATGTTTTTTAAAGAATTATATTTTTGTATTGTTTTCAAAAGCCTTCTAATACTAATTTCTCTGTTAGAAAATTCTATTCTCTGAAACAACAGTTTTAAAGCAATCTTTTAAGAAAAGGTACTGAATAACAAATAACCAAATAAAGCCTACATTTCAAGCATTCCATGTCTTATGCATTTATGAATTGATCTGATGTGGAAACTTAGGAGGGTAAAGCATTAGTTTAAGGGGAGTCAGACTCAGCAAACTTATTATTTATTAGGTAGTGCTAAATAAGTAAATAGTGAGTGGCCATATTGATTGGGGGATGTTGGGTTGGTTAAAAAATGAATGCAGTGTAAAAGAAATATTTTAGAGTTTTTTGAATGAGTATAAAGTAAATTCTGGTGAATGATTTTTTTTTTAAAAGTAAGATGAATATAGTGTAAAGTTTGAAGATGGTAGTGACTAGCGGAGGTGGTCAAGCGAACTTGCTTGTGGTATAAACCATTCTCGCTAAAAATTGTGCCAATTTTATTTAACTACATTAATAATTTACACTCTTAATTATGAACTCCAAACCATCTTTAAACCGAAATAATTTACATCCTTTAAAAATACTTAAAACCCATATGAAACTCATGAAATACTTTGTTAAATATTTCTATGCATTATAATATAATCATTCATAACAATGAAAGTTGTACCACATTTTAAATTAATAATGACTATAATAGAGGTATTCCTGCACAATCACCATCACCATACAAACATTGCTCGACTACTGTATGACCATCATGAACAGTCTACTGTTATTGTTCCTACTATCATCGTTGGACCAATGTCATACAACTACCGCCATTAGACTACCATTGCTTGACCAAAGTCTCTCGACCAAAGTCATTGTCAATAATGTTGATTCAAATTATTCTCTCCAACCACCTTTCTTGCAATATGTTCATATCTGTGCATTAGATTTTCTTATAAAATCAAGAGAATAAGCACTCTTTCTTCCATAATTTTTTTAGCACATAGCAAAAATTTATCACACGTTAAAAATTTAAGCAAGTAAATTTTAGCTATAACAATTTAATAAATAAAAAAAGGGTATGATTTTTTCATGGAAATCAATGAAAACAAATGGAATGAGGTTGAGGGGAAAAAATAATAATCAAATTAAAATTTCAACGTAAATGGCAGAAAGAAAAGAATAAAATTAAATATTAAGGTAAAAAAATAAAAAAAGTACCCGTTTGAATCAAACGGCTAAGGCTAATTTGACCAGATTGAAAGCCCAGCTACCCATACCATAAACCCAACGACATGGAACTCTCCCTCTCTTTTTCTCTCTACTAGAGAGGCTTAAACTCAGGCATTTAGCCTGTCGACGCAGTTTTTAACTGCAAACCCGCAGCATTTAAGCTGCCAACTCGTATTGGGTCGGGCACTTCAGCCTAATGCAAACTAGCCTTTGTGGATCAATCATCCAGAGTACCTTAATACCCCCACTTGGGTTACAAGCTCACGTCACCAAGCTCGGCGACTGTGCAATTCAATTGAGAAGTCTATATTGAATAATACTCAAGACTTATTCAGCGATGTGGGATTAATATATAAGCAAAGGTGGAAGCTTAGCATAATAAGAAATCCTTTATCGCTTACTTTATGTAGAAGAAGAACGTATTCAACGGTGCATATTTAGCACAGAATGTCAATTATCTAAAATTAATTTGCTTAATTTGTTAGTTTAAATTCCATTTCATGCAATAATTCAAATACACCTCACTTGATCCTATTCACTTGAATGGGCACATTGATCAAATTTTGGTGTCAAATTATTTAATTTGATCCGAGGGAATTATGATATAGTTACTTTTGAATCTTCATGTCTGCCCGCTCGATTGAGATTTCCTTTCCCCCCTAGTCACCTCTGCAAGGCGCTCGATGAGTTGAGCGGACAAGGTTGTCAATATTTGACACAATCCAAAAACCCGACCCAAAAAAGCCGGGCTCGGGTCTACCCGACAAGGAAATGGGTCGGATTCGGGTTCTTTTTTTCAACTCATTTGTAGTTCGGGTCAGGTTCGGGTCAACCCAACAACCCGGGTTTGACCTGAATTGACCCGCCAAATTGACTCGCTATCACGTGGTCACAACGTCACACGAAGTCGGACATTGTCGTGCACGCCCAACCCTGCCTGTCGATGTCCCGACTACCTCGCCTGGCTTGCCACGCCACATGTGGGCCTAGCCCAGGCCGCTTAGCTTCAACCGGTGACTTGCACTCGATCTCAGACAGGCCGAATGGCACTCGAAACTCGCGCTCGACCTCAGACCGGCCAGCTGTCGACAGAACTGCAACGACTACTATTGTACCTGATGTAACCTAAACCCTATTTCAGGTTCACGGGTCGGGTCGGGTCAAGGATGGACATCTGCACCCGTTTAGCTAAACAGGTCAGATTCGAGTTAACCAATTTATGTTCATGTCAAGTCAGATTGAACCTGAACTTGACCCATTGACCCGAAATAACATGAAGGCCACCATCACTATCAACATTGTCACAAGATATCACCATTAGACCAATGTATGGCATTGAAATTAACGCTAAGGCCTACTGACTTCGTCATGAAAGCGAGTCAATAAAGAATCTGATTCAGTCCAAACTTGCATTGCTATCAAAATTAGACCAATTTATACTTTTTTTTTTGCAACAAAAAGGGATGACGTTTGGTTCACCAGACCCAACTGCTACTTGGTTTGACCGGACCACCGTTCCGTTTTCCATCCACCGATGAGAGCTAGAGGTATACGCTGCTCTGTTAAACCAGCCTCACGCGTTCCCCTCTAATTTAGAACACAACTGTTTCAGGCCTTCGCCAAACACAGTTGCAATTAACTACCCATCTTGGATCGGGCGGGCCAATATTCAGCCCAGATACAAACCAGCTAATGGATCAGACGAATCATTCAAGGCACCCAACTGCCCCAACACGGGTTACAAGCTCGCGCTGCTGAGCTCAGCGGTTGCATGGGGCATTCAAGAGTTCTATATATGACAATATATAACAGGCTTTAGCAATGTGGGACTAAAAAAGCGAAAGTGAAATATTAACATAATAAAAATTCCAACGTCTCATGGTTTGGGCCAAAAAGGATCCTATTTTTAACTGAAAAACCATATTACATTAGCAATTTTTAGTTCATTCATCGGGATTTTAACGGTGCATTGTTAGCACAGAATTTTTTTTTCCTTTTACATAATAAGATATTCCAAATTCCAATAGCTTCTTGTGATAATTTTTCATATGATAATATAATTTGGTGCAATTGATCAATTAGGTTTCAAAATTCAGAATATATTTAATAGAAGATTTACATATTTTCACATTTTATTTATATAAAAGTTTATATACATATCAATTATAATAATTCACTCTTTTGATAATCGATGACTAGTGTAGCTAGGCTCTTGAATTTCAATATTGTCTTGTTAATTTATTTAACTTGTCAGGCTAAATTCGATAAGCATAATATTTCAAATACACCTCGAGAGTATAAAGGAAAATTATAGATTACTAAAAAAACTATGAGTTTCAAAATTGGCAAAGTATCCACTATATCGACACCAAAAGTTTCTTGAATTATTCTTCATCATCTTCTATTTATAGGGTTCTAAGTGCTATATGAAATGCTACACAAGAAAAAGTTAAAAAGTACAACGCTACATAGAATATTTGTACAATGTTACACACTACTCTAAACAAGTATTATCTCATGCTTCATCGAAGGAGGCTGCTGTTGGAAGGCTTTGAGGAGTTGCTTATGGGCAATTTCAGTAGTGTCGAGTGTGCTTGGGCTAGTGCTTATATGAGAGGTGAGCAGTAGTTGGTGAGTAGGTTGACGATTTCGGTGACTTGAATGGAAGCTCTAAGTTTGCCTAAATAGAGAGAGGCGAGTAAGATTTTTCACGGGGAAAGGAGAACTCTTGCTTGGAAGGTCGCGGCGAGTTGAATTTAGGGCCTCATGAGTACGTAGGTGCCTTCATCTAGCTTACTTTGGTGAAAATTGTCTTCCTACAAGAGAGAGAGTGACTGAGATATGATTCAAAAATATGGTAAGTGCTGAGTTACCAACTCTAGAGATGAATCATCAATTTGCTCATGTAGCGTGAGCTCCCAAGAAAGCCTAGGTGAGTGGCACCTTTTGGTCCCTTCAGCTGAGTTCTCCTTCGACTTCCAATATAAACTTATTCTATCATAAATGTGCATCAAGGTGAGGCTAATCTATCGAGCCCTAAATTTTAGTTAATTTAATTCGACAATTTGAGCCGACTTAATTATTGGCTTTATTCTTTATAGAAATTTGAAATATCATTTAAGAAAGAGAAATTGTTGTGTATTATATGAAGTAAGATAGGAAATTTCGGTAATTTATGCTTTAAATTCTATTATTTTATAATTGGATCAAACAATTAAAAGGTGATTAAGAGTGAGTTGTTGTTAAAAGGTGATTAACAGTTAGTTCTTGTTAAATAGTGCATGAGGGTTTTTATGCAGCTTGTTTCATTTCATGATTTCACAATTAAGTAATCTTAAAAAGATCAACCACAAGGCATCAAGACTCAACATTTTTTTCTCTTTCATCGAGATTTGGTAAGTTGTTCTTCATCGTCCTTGTTAGTTATTCACCAAATCTCGTAGGGCTCTTAATGACTATAGCTTCATTTGGGATAGCCTTCTAACTGTTTTATTTGTCAAATCGCAATCATTATTTTTATTTGATCACTGTTTTTTCATTGCTTTCAATAATTTTATATAATATGAAGTTGTTTTTTATAGTAGTTTTCAAAAAAGATGATTTGATTAGGAGATCCACTTAGCATTATTTCATCACTATCACTCTCATCATATTTTAATCTTTTTCCTCTTATTAAATGAGAAAGACCAACATTACACATAGAATTGATGCAAGCCCTCGATAGTAACATTGAGGCTCGCTAACTTTGTCATCCGCTATAACAAATATTGTCAATACATGCCATCACAAATAAGATTGAAACACGCCGTCAACGCAAACACCAATATATGTTGTTTAAAAAGATAGTCTTCAATTTATTCAAGCAGAAATGCACGAATACAAATACATAAATCATAGTAGGCTGCTGAAAAGATTTTTTATTATTATATAATCACCAAAATCATATAGTACATAATAATGGGAAGAAATTTGCTCATCTAAGGCTTCTTTAGTCTTTACCGAACAAAAGCCTAATATGTCGGATCGATTTGAAAAAAAAAAAAAGCAGTTCTCGTTTGACACAAGGGCTCCCCCTGAACCTACCGATCCGTTATCCATCCACAATGGACTTGCTTAAGGGATCCACATCATGTATAGGGCGTTTCAGGTCCTTGATTTGGACCTATTTGAGCTCGAATTGAGTCAAATTTGGTGTCGTTGAGTTCGTATTCTCAAGATGGTCAGTTCGACTATAAGTTTGCTGAAACCGGAGTTCGGAAGATCCCAAATTTAAGTTTTCAAGTTTCTAACTTGATTTTTCCTCGAGATTCGTGCCCATTTGTGATAATTTTTTGAGGATGTATCAAATCTTATTATATTTCTGCTTGTATAAATTTTATTATATTAGTACAATAAGAATTATCAGAGAATGTTTCTTTTAATGGTTTTCTATTCAAATATGCAAACATCAACTTTTATGTTTGTGTTGAAATTTTTAGAAGTAATTGTCGTAATCCATTGAACCCTCCATCAAAGCCTCTGTTTCCAAACAGTGCTGATTTCAGATTAAGTGTTAAATCACTTGACATTTCAAGCATCCCAATGTCTTACGCATTTAGGAATTGATCTGACGTTGGAAACTTTGATGGGTAAAGCAATAGTTTAAGTGGACTCAGACTCATTAAACTTATTATTTTGTAGGTAGTGAGTGGCGGTATTGATTGGGGGTTGTTTACTTGGTTAAAAAATGAATGCCGTGTAAAAAAAAATATTTTGGAATTATTTGGATGAGTGTAAAGTAAATTCAGATGAATGATTTTTTTTTTTATTTGGTTTGAAATAAAATGAATGTAATGTAAAGTTTAAAGATTGTGGTGACCGACGGAGGTGGCTGGAGGCAGTCAAACGAATTTGCTTGTGGTATAAATCATTCTCGCTCAAACTTGGGCGAATTTGATTTATCTCAAAAATAAGCTAAAATGATTTACACTACATTAATAGTTTATACTCTTATGAACTCCAAACAATCTTTAAACAGAAAAAATTTACACCCTTTGAAAATACTTAATACTCATATGAAATCTGTGAAATATTTTGTTTAATATTTCTATACACTGTAATAGAATCATTCATAATAATAAAAGTTATTCCATATTTTAAATTAATGGCCATTGTTGTGGAGGCATTAATATTGTTACATGATCACCATCATCATGTCACCATTGCCCAACCATTGTTTGATCATAATGGTCAGTCTACAACTCTTGTTCCTACTATCTTTATCGGACTAAGGTCATGCAATTACTATCATCGGACCAATGTCATTCAAGTTTTGTTGTTTTACCGTTAGGCTATTTTAGTATTGATACGTCATCATGAAATTATCTTGATCGGACACGAATCTCGAGGCAAAACCAAAACGGAAACTTCAAAAATTAAATTCGGGAGCACGTGAACTCCGATTTCAGCGAGGTTATAGTCAAACTGAGCGTCTCGGAAATACGAACACAACGACACCAAGTTCGACCCAATCCGAGCCCAAATGGGTCCGAATCATGGACCCGAAGCGATGTTGGAAGGTTCAAACCACAATTTGAGTTACTAAACGATCTCCGATTTTAACGAGCTTATACTCGAATCGAACGGCTCGACGAGACGAATCCAACGAGCCTAAGATTGCCGAATTCCGACATCACTAAGGCCCTCAAATTACCAACGAACGGTGCATGATCGTAGGATCCAATATCGGCCGTCCATTCAACCACTCCCTATTCGCCCCTGATCTCACGCCTATTTACGGACCATGCCATTCCATAAAATCTATAAATATAGCCCTCATTTCTCATGAGAGGGGACCTAGGCAAGAGAGAGAAGGAGAGAAGAGAAGGTAGAAGCTCCTCCTCGACGGCTGCCGGACCACCGCAGAAGTCCCGCCGGACCACCGCAGGAACCTCGCCGGACCACCGCAGGAACCTCGCCAGACCACCACCAAAGCCTCACCGGAGTTTCATTGCACCACTGCCTTAAGGTCCGACGTTCAGTCCCTACGTCCTGTTGAAGACCCGACGTCCTGCTTAAGGCCCGACGTTCATTCCCTACGTCCTGTTGAAGACCCAACGTCCTGCTTAAGGCCCGACGTTCAATCCCTACGTCCTGTTGAAGACCCGACGTCCTGCTTAAGGCCCGACGTCCAATCACTACGTCCTATTGAAGACCCGACGTCCTGCTTAAGGCCCGACGTTCAGTCCCTACGTCCTACTGAAGACTCGACGTCCCGCTTAAGGCCCGACGTTCAGTCCCTACGTCCTGCTGAAGACTCGACGTCCCGCTTAAGGCCCGATATTCAATCCCGACGTCCTGCTTAAGGCCCGACGTTCAGACCCGACGTCTTACCCAAGGCCAGACCATCAACACCCGATCTTCCAAGTGACACTGGGTCTAACACATAACTCCTTGTCTCCTACCGCCTACGGTCCTTCTGATTTCTGTCACCTACTACGGTCCGTCCGACCAACATCACTAGACAACAATCTTTCAGACCCCAGTTTTCTATCGACTACGGTCCTTCAGGCCTTCGTCGCCTAATATGGTCCTTCTGACCTCCATCAACAAACAACAGTCTTTCTGACCCCGGTTTCCTGCCGACTACGGTCTTCTGCCGACTACGGTCCTTCAGGCCAAACAAACATGTATATGTAACTCCTACCATGTAATGCAATCTATATGATATAGATTTGCTACATCAATCCAAGGCCTTCTCCCAAGGAAGGGCCTCATTTGTAATCGACTGCAAATACTAGTGGATTCATTCAAACTGGGCCAGGCCCCGTGGTTTTTCCCCCTTTTCAGGGGTTTTCCACGTAAAAACTCTGGTGTCTCTTATGAATGCTACACCCTCTCACTTATCTGCTTGTGTGATGGATCTTCGTACAATGCTAAGACGTTAAACTAAATATTTCTCTACAGCCGCGAATATTCCAGGACGCAATCCGAATCATGGACCCGAAGCGCTGTTGGAAGGTTCAAACCGCAATTTGAGTTACCAAACGATCTCCGATTTTAACGAGCTTATACTCGAATCGAACGGCTCGACGAGACGAATCCAACGAGCCTAAGATTGCCGAATTCCGACATCACTAAGGCCCTCAAATTACCAACGAACGGTGCATGATCGTAGGATCCAATATCGGCCGTCCATTCAACCACTCCCTATTCGCCCCTGATCTCATGCCTATTTACGGGCCATGCCATTCCAGAAAATCTATAAATAGAGCCCTCATTTCTCATGAGAGGGGACCTAAGCAAGAGAGAGAAGGAGAGAAGAGAAGGAAGAAGCTCCTCCTCGACGGCTGCAGAAGTCCCGCCGGACCACCGCAGGAACCTCGCCGGACCACCGCAGGAACCTCGCCGGACCATCGCAGGAACCTCGCCGGACAACCACCAAAGCCTCGCCGGAGTTTCATTGCACCACTGCCTTAAGGTCCGACGTTCAGTCCCTACGTCCTGTTGAAGACCCGACGTCCTGCTTAAGGCCCGACGTTCAATCCCTACGTCGTGTTGAAGACCCGACGTCCTGCTTAAGGCCCGACGTTCAATCCCTACGTCCTGTTGAAGACCCGACGTCCTGCTTAAGGCCTGACGTCAAATCCCTACGTCCTCTTGAAGACCCGACGCCCTGCTTAAGGCCCGAAGTTCAGTCCCTACGTCCTACTGAAGACTCGACGTCCCGCTTAAGGCCCGACGTTCAGTCCCTACGTCCTGCTGAAGACTCGACGTCCCGCTTAAGGCCCTATATTCAATCCCGACGTCCTGCTTAAGGCCCGACGTTCAGACCCGACGTCCTACCCAAGGCCAGACCATCAACACCCGATCTTCTAAGTGACACTGGGTCTAACACATAACTCCTTGTCTCCTACCGCCTACGGTCCTTCTGATTTCTGTCGCCTACTAAGGTCCGTCCGACCAACATCACTAGACAACGGTCTTTCAGACCCCAGTTTTCTATCGACTACGGTCCTTCAGGCCTTCATCGCCTAATATGGTCCTTCTGACCTCCATCAACAAAAAACAGTCTTTCTGACCCCGGTTTCCTGCCGACTACGGTCTCCTGCCGACTACGGTCCTTCATGCCAAACAAACATGTATATGTAACTCCTACCATGTAATGCAATCTATATGATGTAAATTTGCTACATCAATCCAAGGCCTTCTCCCAAGGAAGGGCCTCATTTGTAATCGACTGCAAATACTAGTGGATTCATTCAAACTGGGCCAGGCCCCGTGGTTTTTTCCCCTTTTCAGGGGTTTTCCACGTAAAAACTCTGGTGTCTCTTATGAATGCTACACCCTCTCACTTATCTGCTTGTGTGCTGGATCTTCGTACAATGCTAAGACGTTAAACTAAATATTTCTCTACAGCCGCGAATATTCCAGGACGCAACATTTTGGCGCCGTCTGTGGAAAGTGATTCCCGACTGGGGGGCAATTAGTGCTCTAATCTCAAACTTTCACGTATAGCATCAATATCATAAGAAGCAGATGCGGGCTGGGGGGGCAACTTTGACTTAAACCATGGTCAAATAGATCCTCCAATACCTTCAACATCAAGTTGATATTTCAGGAATATCCGAGCGAATGCAAGGATACTTCAAATCAATTGCATATACAGTCCCTTGTTGGACTTCTACTCCTTTGGCATGGTCTTAACCTCGACCTCAAAAAGGTAGTAACGGTCTAAAAATAGACCCTTCATTATCTTTGATTCGGGATACACGCAGCATTCGCCCCCTCCCAATCAAGACAAAATCGATCCCAGGGGGATCCGATTTGACCTCTTCCACACAGGTTAACGTCGTCGAGCAAAGGCTCCGACATACAACCTCGGAAAGGTCCTACATCCTTGGTGGATTCTCCCGGCCTCTTCCACACAGGTTAACGTCATCGAGCAAGCCTCCGACATACAACCTCGGAAAGGTCCTACATCCTTGGTGGATTCTCCCGACCTCTTCCACACAGGTTAACGTCATCGAGCAAAGCCTCCGACATACAACCTCGGAAAAATCCTACATCCTTGGTGGATTCTCCCGACCTCTTCCACACAGGTTAACGTTGCCGAGCAGGGCTCCGACATACAACCTCGGAAAGGTCTCACATCCTTAGTGGATTCTCCCGGCCTCATCCACACAGGTTAACATCGTCGAGCAAAGCCTCTGACATACAACCTCGGAAAGGTCCTACATCCTTGGTGGATTCTCCCGGCCTCTTCCATACAGGTTAACGTCGTCGAGCAAAGCCTCCGACATACAACCTCGGAAAGGTCTCACATCCTTAGTGGATTCTCTCGACCTATTCCACACAGGTTAACGTCGTCGAGCAGGGCTCCGACTTACAACCTCGGAAAAGTCTCACATCCTTGGTTAACGTCACCAGAATGTCGTCAATAGACTTATATCTGACTTCTCCATAATATTAAAATTCTACCCGATTTTGAATTTCCTCCTGCGCTGAACTTTTGCCTTGTAGGACTTTCAACGGACTAATACCCGACGCCGAAATTCTTCCTGTCATCGGACTAATACCCATCAACGGACTTCTACTCGTCGTCGGACTTCTGCCCGTCGACGAATTTTCATCGGTCTTCTGCCCGAGGCCGTACTTCTACACGACGTCAGACTTCTCCATGACGTCGGACTTCTGCTCGTCAGCGGACTTCTACTCAACGCCGGACTTCTACTCGTCAGCGGACTTCTACTCAACGTCGGACTTCTGCTCGTTAGCGGACTTGTACCCAACGTCGGACTTCTGCTCCTTAGCAGACTTCTACCCAACGTCGGACTTCTGTTCGTCAGCGGACTTCTACTCGACGTCAGACTTCTGCTCGTTAACGGACTTCTACTCGACGTCGGACTTCTGCTCGTTAGCGGACTTCTACTCGTTGTCGGACTTCTGCTCATCAACGGACCTTCGTCGGTCTTCTACTTGATGTTGCACCACTACCCGACTACAGACTTCTACTCGACGTCAGACTTCTGCTCGTTAGCGGACTTTTACTCGTCGTCGAACTTCTGCCCGTCGACGAACTTTCATCAGTCTTCTGTCCGAGGCCGTACTTCTACACGACGTCGGACTTCACCTTGTCGTCGAACTTCTGATTGTCAACGGACTTCTACTCGTCGTCGGACTTCTGCCCGTCGACGAACTTTCATCGGACTTCTGCCCGAGGCCGTATTTCTACATAACGTCTGACTTCTCCTTGTCGTTGAATTTCTGCTCATCAGCAGACTTCTACTCGTCGTCGGACTTCTGCCTGTCGAAGAACTTTCATCGGTCTTCTGCCCGAGGCCGTACTTCTACACGATGTCGGACTTATCCCTGTCGTCGGACTTCTGCTCGTCAGCAAACTTTTACTCGTCATCGGACTACTGCCCGTCGACGAACCTTTGTTGGTCTTCTACCCAACGCTGCACCTCTACTCGACTTCGTACTTCTACCGGATGTCGGACTTCTACCAGTTAATAGACTTTCGTCGGTCTTCTGCCCGACGCTGTATGACTACCCGACGTTGAATTCCTACCTGTCATCATACTTCTCCCCGACGCTGGAAGTATGCCCGTCATTTCAACGTCCCTCCTTACAACGGTCTCTCCGACCTCCATCTCCAACCAACTGTTTAACATCAGACCTCCGTAGGATCTCTCGAAGAAGAAGGGGGGATCTCCGGACTTCCTTGCAGTGAGAGGGGCCTTGGAAGACCAAGGAAACACCTCAATTGTAAGGACAGAGGGAGAAGAGAAGAAGGGGGAATCTCCGGACTTCCTTGCCAAGAAAGGGGCCTCGAAAAATCGAGGGAATGCCTCAATAGTAAGGATAGAGGGAGAAAAGAAAAGAAGGGTGAATCTCCGGACTTCCTTGCCAAGAGAGGGGCCTCAAAAAATCGAGGGAAGGCCTCAATTGTAAGGACAGAGGGAGAAGAGAAGAAGGGGGAATCTCCGAACTTCCTTGCCAAGAGAGGGGCCACGAAAAATCGAGGGAAGGCCTCAATAGTAAGGACAGAGGGAGAAGAGAAGAAGGGGGAATCTCCGGACTTCCTTGCCAAGAGAGGGGCCTCAGAAAATCAAGGGAAGGCCTCAATAGTAAGGACAGAGGGAGAAGAGAAGAAGAAAAGAAGAAGGTGCAAGTTTTCTAAAGGCCTAGGGGGCCTATTTATAGGTTTTGGAGAGAATAAGGGGGAGTTATTGCCATTTTCGGAATTTTCTATTTTTCTAAAATTTTTTCGAATTTTTTGAACCCAAAAATAGCAAAAAACGGTCTCTTTACACGAGTGGGTCCCACCTAAGTCGGTGGCAGCCAACCGACTCACGAAAATCGCGCCGATCCGCGTACTCTTCACGCGGATCGCTGCCAGCAGCGTAGCAGCGCGCAAGCCACGCGGAAGGCCGGCGGCGGCGGCGGCGGCGGCAGCAGCTGCAGCGGCAGCGCAGCAAGCGAAGCGGGCCCAACGCACAGCCGTGCAGCACGCGGGCGCAGCCAGCCTAACCGCGGGCGCACCCAGGCGCGGGCGCGGTCCAGCCCTAGGCGACGCGTGGGAGAGCAGCGCGCGGGCGGTTCCGCGCTGCCGGCGGTAGAGGCGTGGCCGGCCGGCCGGTTCGGCTGCCCAGTCCAATCCGGGCCCGATTTTCGTCCGGAGAAGTCCAAATTCGACGTTTTTGGGGTCCCCGTACACATTTTTCCACGTTCCGGACTCAATTTCGATACTTTCGAAGCTCAATGGGGCCTCTATGATCAAGTTCGAGCAAGCCAAATATTTTTGGAACGTAATTTTTTGCAATTCAGCCAGTGTAAAATTTCGGAACAAATATTTTCAGACTCCTGGAGCTACGACGTCCGAAAATAGGGGGGCAACTGATATGTCATCATGAAATTATCTTGATCGGACACGAATCTCGAGGCAAAACCAAAACGAAAACTTCAAAAATTAAATTCGGGAGCACGTGAACTCCGATTTCAGCGAGCTTATAGTCAAACTGAGCGTCTCGGAAATACGAACACAACGACACCAAGTTCGACCCAATCCGAGCCCAATTGGGTCCGAATCATGGACCCGAAGCGCTGTTGGAAGGTTCAAACCGCAATTTGAGTTACCAAACAATCTTCGATTTTAACGAGCTTATACTCGAATCGAACGGCTCGACGAGATGAATCCAACGAGCCTAAGATCGCCGAATTCCGACATCACCAAGGGCCTCAAATTACCAACGAACGGTGCATGATCGTAGGATCCAATATCGGCCGTCCATTCAACCACTCCCTATTCGCCGCTGATCTCACGCCTATTTACGGGCCATGCCATTCCAGAAAATCTATAAATAGAGCCCTCATTTCTCATGAGAGGGGACCTAAGCAAGAGAGAGAAGGAGAGAAGAGAAGGAAGAAGCTCCTCCTCGACGGCTGCCGGACCACCGCCGGACCAACTCAGAAGTCCCGCCGGACCACCGCAGGAACCTCACCGGACCACCGCAGGAACCTCGCCGGACCACCGCAGGAACCTCGCCGGATCACCACCAAAGCCTCGTCGGAGTTTCATTGCACCACTGTCTTAAGGTCCGACGTTCAGTCCCTACGTTCTGTTGAAGACCCGACGTCCTGCTTAAGGCCCGACGTTCAATCCCTACGTCCTGTTGAAGACCCGACGTCCTGCTTAAGGCCCGACGTTCAATCCCTACGTCCTGTTAAAGACCCGACATCCTGCTTAAGGCCCGACGTCCAATCCCTACGTCCTATTGAAGACCCGACGTCCTGCTTAAGGCCCGACGTTCAGTCCCTACGTCCTACTGAAGACTCGACGTCCCGCTTAAGGCCCGACGTTCAGTCCCTACGTCCTGCTGAAGACTCGACGTCCCGCTTAAGGCCCGATATTCAATCCCGACGTCCTGCTTAAGGCCCGACGTTCAGACCCGACGTCCTACCCAAGGCCAGACCATCAACACCCGATCTTCCAAGTGACACTGGGTCTAACACACAACTCCTTGTCTCCTACCGCCTACGGTCCTTCTGATTTCTGTGGCCTACTACGGTCCGTCCGACCAACATCAGTAGACAACGGTCTTTCAGACCCCAGTTTTCTATCGACTACGGTCCTTCAGGCCTTCGTCGCCTAATATGGTCCTTCTGACCTCCATCAACAAACAACAGTCTTTCTGACCCCGGTTTCCTGCCGACTACGGTCTCCTGCCGACTATGGTCCTTCAGGCCAAACAAACATGTATATGTAACTCCTACTATGTAATGCAATCTATATGATGTAGATTTGCTACATCAATCCAAGGCCTTCTCCCAAGGAAGGGCCTCATTTGTAATCGACTGCAAATACTAGTGGATTCATTCAAACTGGGCCAGGGCCCCCCGTGGTTTTTCCCCCCTTTTCAGAGGTTTTCCACGTAAAAACTCTGGTGTCTCTTATGAATGCTACACCCTCTCACTTATCTGCTTGTGTGCTGGATCTTCGTACAATGCTAAGACGTTAAACTAAATATTTCTCTACAGCCGCGAATATTCCAGGACGCAACAAGTATAAATAGAATTTGTTGGACTAGTTGGTATGATCAAGGAAATTGAATAAACATTTTATTTCTCCTTTTCGCTCCAATTGATGTGCATTCCCCCTCTCCATCTTTCCCTCTCATCCAAGAAGATCAAGCTCCATAACAAATTATTTACTACACATGTCATCGACTATAAAGTTGATTCAAATTATTTTCTCTAACAATCTTGCTTGCAATATGTTATGTGTATTAGATTTTCTTATAAAATCAAGAGATTAAACACTATCTTTCTTCCATAAATTTTTTAGGACGCAAAGCTAAAAGTTTAAGTAAATTTTAGCTATAAATTTAATTAAAAAAATGTATGATTTATTCATTGAAATCAATGAAACACAAGAGTTATAATGAGGTAAAAAATAGAATAAAATAAAAGAATTATAATGAGGTTGAGGGGAGAATTTATTATCATTATATAATTACATGAATAATGTACTGTATAATTATCAATAGCATTTACTCAACTAAAATTCCAACGGCATTGGCAGAAGAAAAGAATAAAGTAAAATATTAAGGCCAAATATAAAAAAGGTATTATGTAATACCGTTTGATTCAAACGATCCAAGGCTAATTTCACCAGACCACCGGCCCGTAAACCAGATTCCCAACGACAGGGAGCTCGTTCTCTCTCTCTCTCTCTCTCTCTCTCTCTCTAGAGAGGTTACATTCTCTCTACTGAGAGGTTAACACTCAGGCTTTGGCCTATAGACGCAGTATTTAACTGCAAACCCGCAGCATTTAGCTGCAAACTTGTCGGGCCGGGATGACTTTGGCCCGATGAAAACCAGCCATTGAACCGGATCAACCATCCGGAGTACCTTAATACTCCCACTTGGGTTACAAGCTCACGCCACTGAGCTCAACGACTGTTCAACTCAAATCAGAAGTCTATATTGCATAATATTCGACACTAACTCAGCAATGTGGGATTAATATGCAGACAAAGGTGGAAGCCTAGCATAATAACAAATCCTTCATCGGTTACTTTCTGTAGAAGAAGAGCCGCATTAAACGGTGCATATTAGCACAGAATGTCAATTATCTAAAATTAATTTACTTAATTTGTTAGTTTAAATTCCATTGCATGCAATAATTCAAATACACCTCACTTGATCCTATTCACTTGAATGGGCACATTGATCAAATTTTTGAATCAAATTTTTTATTTTGATCGGAAGATATTATGATATAGTTACTATCAAGAACAATTTTTTTGCCAACTTTTAAAATCAAAATTTTTTTATTTTAAGGATAAAAGATATTGTTAATGTATAATTTTCAAGATTATACAATATGTTATAATGAGTAATTGAGTATATTTCAATTCATTTTGTACTAGTGATTAGGTGTGCAAAAACAAGTCGAGGCAAGCTCGAGCCACGGTGTTGTTCCAGTCGAGCTCGCATGCCAAATACTAAGCTCGAGCTCAACTAGTCTCTTGTCAGCTTCATCCCAAGCTCAGCTTTCGAGCTCCATCCCAAGTGGTCTCATCATCGTGTTCGCTGACGTCGTCCCGAGGTTTGTCATCGTTGTGTCCTCTTGTCGTCGCGTCCGACGTCGAGATTGATTGTCCCAAACTCGTCATCGTGTCTGTCATCGAGATTGATCGTCTTGAGCTCATTCATCATCGTCATGAGGCTCCGCCATCGAGATCCATCGTCCCGAGCTCGTCATCAAGTCCGCCTTCGAGATTCGTCGTCCCGAGCTTGTCCGTCATTGTCCCGTGCTCCGTCAATTTGGTTTTCCCGCCCGACCTTTGAATTGTTGTGTCTTCCTGCTCGCACTCGATTTAGATTTCCCTTTCCCGCCCAATCACCTCTGTGAGCCGCTCGACGAGCTTAAGAGTCAAGCAGACGTCTGCTTGAGCTCGAAATCACGTTCAAGCTCGACTCTCGAGCTCGATAAGCTCCACTCGTCGAGCCTATTACTAAATCGAGCTAGAGTTAGCTTGCGAGCTGGCTTGACACGTTGCACCCAGTGGTGGAGCCAAAAATTTATTAGATTGGGGTTGGCTAAATTAAATTAGTTCTATTTGTCGTGTCATCTTGAATGTTAGAATACATTAAAATAGTTACCCATGAATCTTTGGTGGTTCTTATTTGGATTTCCTTGCCCCATTAAGACCACATTTTATTAACAAGAAGTTGAACATGTAGTAGCGGATCCAAAAAAACAAATTTTATTCGTTAATTTTTAATTCTTAATTTTTAATCAAAGAGGCTAAACTGCTTGCCATTCGGAAAAGCCAATTAATAAAAAAATTATTTCGATTTCTTAAGAGACCGGAAGATGAAATCCAATTTCTTAAGAAACCGCAATTTCATATTCCTGATTCTTTTCAAATAACAAAATAACATAAAATAAAAAAAAAATTATAAAAACCGAAGGAGTGAATAAAAAAATTAAGAATTTATAGAAAACATAGAGTTAAAATTTGGTTTATGATCAAAGTAGAAAATGTTTTATGAAGTTTCGATTTCAATCGGATAATTAAGTTCCATATTTCTTCTTTTTAAAATTTGTTCGTAAGTATACTCCTTAAGCTAATTCAAACATTAAAAATGATCCTTTTTATAAATTGATTTTTTTGGATAGTTTGAGTTCGAGATAAGCGTTGTCCAGAATGGAGGGCCGTAAAAAGAATAACACTATTGCCAATAATAAATGGTCAGTTTTTTTATCATTTGGATATAATGTATTGTATATTGATGATTTGCTGGCCTTTGTTTATATTGAAGATGGAGGGACTGAGGTTTTATTTGGGATGATTTTTTTACTGTTTTCTGTAAAAAAATTGTCCTAAACGAAACCTGAGAGTTTCCCAAGTGAAGAAGATTCTAATATACAGCTATGGCATGATTAGATGATTAGTCTTATTATATTTATGCTTGTATAAATTTTATCATATTAGTAAAGTCAGAATTTTCAGAGAATGTTTCTTTTAATGGTTTTCTATTCACATATGCAAACATCAGATTTTATGTTTGTGTTGAAAATTCTAAAAGTAATTGTCGTAACCCACTGACCCTCCATCAGAGCCTCTGATTCCAAACAAGTGCTGATTTCAAATTAAGGCCTCGTTTGAGACGGCTTAATTTTGTCTTTTCAATTTCAAAATGGTAAAAAAAAAAAAAAAAAATCTGTTGTTGTTTGTATGTGCCACTTTTGTAGAAATATATTTTAGAGAATTGTATTTATGTACTATTTTTAAAAGCTTTATGATATTAACTTCTCCATAGAAAATTTCATTATCTCAAATAATAGTTTTAAAACTACCTTTTAGAAAAGGTACAGAATAACCAAACAAAACCTAAGAGTTAAATCACTTAACATTTCAAGCATTTCGATGTCTGACGCATATATGAATTAATCTGATGGTTAAAACATAGGTGGGTAAAGCATTAGTTTAAGGGGAATCAGACTCAGTAAACTTATTATTTAGTAGGTAGTGATTGGCCGTATTGATTGGAGGGTTGTTTGGTTGGTTAAAAAATGAATACAGTGTAAAGGAAATACTTTATTTAGAATAGTTTGGATATGTGTAAAGTAAATTCAGGTTAATGATTTTTTTATTTGAAGTAAGATGAATGTAGTGTAAAATTCAAAGATGGTGGTGACTGTCGAAGGTGGCTGGAGGTAGTCAAGCAAACTTGCTTGTGGCATAAATCATTCTCGCTCAAAATTGGGCGAGTTTGATTTATCTTAGTATTAGACTAAAATGATTTACACTATATTAATAATTTAAACTCTTAAGAACTCCAAATCATCTTCAAATTGAAATAATTTACACATTTATAAAAAACTTAATACTCTTATGAAACCCTTGAAATACTTTCTTAAATATTTCTACGCATTGTAATAGAGCCATTCATAACAATGAAAGTTGTACCACATTTTAAATTAATGACCGTTGTTGTGGAGGCATTGTTTCACGATCACTATCAACATGCCACCATTGCCCAAGCACTGCTTGACCATCATGGTCTGTCTCCGGCTCATGTTCATACTATCATCATCAGACCAATGTCAAGTAATTACCGCCACAGGACTACCAATCGCTAGACCAAAGTGTTCTGACCACCATATGTCACTATGTCGACACCTTAAAATTGTTATTATTTGTTGCAAACATCATTAACACATGTTTACCGTCTATAAGGTTGTTTGGACAGGCGTGCGGGTTTGTCGGTGACGTACGTGCAGGTAGGTTCACGGCCGTGCGGAGTTCTCTGGTGACGGGGGGGGGGGGGGGGGGGGGGGGGGGGGGGGGGGGGGGGGTTTGGATCATGAGTAGTGCGGGTGCCTACGGGCTTTGTTCACGAGAAAGCAGTGGCCGCTCTCGCTAAATCTGAACAATTTTTTTTTCTGTAATCAATTTATGTCGGGAAATCTGCCGGAAATATTTTTTGGCTGACTTATGTAGGAAAATGCCACCTAAAAATGATGTTTTTCCTGTAGTGTAAATTCTACACCATTGTGAATGTTCTACATGCAATATTATTTTATGTCAAAAATATTTCATTTAAAGTCACCCCATATTCTTATGCACTAATGAATTAATCTAAGTTAAAGATGTAGGTGGTATGAGAATTAGGGTTAAGGGGGACTAAACATACCCATGAAGTATGTGCATAAAGTTATGAGATTTAATGCTTTAGCATATAGTTTGACATTTTGAATCAGTTAATTATAAGAATAAATTATTCTATACATTGTAAAATATGTATATGCATTTTTAATTATAAGAATAAATAATTATATATATTTTAAAATATTTCTATGCATTGTAATAGAGTCATTTATAACAATGAAAGTTGTACCACATTTAAATTAATGACGACTATAATGGACGCATTGCTACACAATCACCATCATCATACAAACATCGTACAACCACAGTTTGATCATCATGATCAGTCCATTGTTATTGTTCATACTATCATCATTGAACCGATGTCATTCAACTGCCTCCATTAGATTATCACTTCTCGACCAAAGCCTCCAGACCAACATCATTGACTATGTCAACACTTTAGATTTGTTGTTGGTCGTAACACATGTGATCGCCTATAAGATTGATTCAAGTTAGTTTTTCTAACAACCTTTCTTGTAATATGTTTATATCTTCGTATTAGATTTTCTTATAAAAACAAGAGGTTAAATACTATCTTCTTCCATAAATTTTTTAGGACGTACGCATAGTTAAAAATATATCACATGCTAAAAATTTAAGCAAATAAGTTTTAGATATAAAAATTTAATTAAAAAAAATGTATGATTTATTCATGGAAATCAATGAAAAAAAAGTATAATGAGGTTGAGGGGGAAAATTATTAACATTATATAATTACAAGAATAATGTACTGCATATTTATCAATAGCATTTTCTTAACTAAAATTTCAACGGACGTAAGAAGAAAATAAAGTTAAATATTAAGGCCAAAAATAAAAAAGGTACTCGTTTGAATCAAACGGCCCAAAGCTAATTTCACCAGAAATCCCACAACCCTTACTCAAACGACCGGGAGCGCTCTCTCTATCTCACTCTCGAGAGGTTAACTTTCAACTATATACGTAGTATATAATTGTATAACTGCAAACTTCTATTGGACCGGATAGACTTCGGGCCCGATGACCAATCAGCCATTAAACCAGATCAATCATCCAAAGTACCTTGATACCCCCACTTGGGTTACAAGCTCACGTTACCGAGCTCGGTGACTTTTTAACTCAAATCAGAAGTTTATATTGGATAATATTTAAGAGTAATTTAGCGATGTGGGATTAATACACAGGCAAATGCGGAAGCTTAGCATAATAAAAAATCCTTTATTGTTTACTGTCTTTAGAAGAAGAACCGTATTAAACGTTGTTTTATTCACCTAAATTTAGAACATTATATCGCCATAAAATTAATAGAGAATGTAAAAATTCATCCAATTAAGTATGAATATCTTTTTGTAAACATTTGAATGAAAAAAAAATTAATTATATTTGGGATTATATAAACATTAATTTTAGCAAAAATCTAGTTAAAGTACATATGTCGATTAGACAAATTCAATATATATCTTTATGCAAGTATTTAATCTGGCATCTAAATACTAAAAAATGGTCTATAATTAAGGGGAATATTGTGCCATCTAAAGAATTATATTTTTGGAATTTGAATGAAATTTATAAAAATGTCACTCTCAGAATATTAAAGATAGACTCCTAACACAAAAAAGGGCATTGAGAGCTCGAACTTGGACCTGAACATCTCCGTCCACAATTGGCTAATTTCAGGCCTCTTTAGTCAAATTATCATCCCTTGACCACCATCATGATCAAATCTCTACCATTGAAATATTGTCGATTGAAATATTGTCGCTCAGCCACATTTCTCCTTTTTATAGTTGACATCATCAACGTCAGTGCACGTCTTTATTGATACTTGGACCTTGACATCTCCTTCCTCAATTGGCTAATTTCAGGCCCTTGTAGTCACATTGTAACCACTTGATCGATCACCATCATGATTAAATCTCTATCACCAAAATATTGTCGCTTAGCCACATTTTCTCCTTTTTATAGCTGTCATTATCAACTTCAGTGCACGTCATTTTTTATAAAGCTGGTATACACAATCAACAATAATATAGAAACTCGTTGTCAATGCATGGCATCATCTATTATAAGGCCAAGACATGTTATCGACAACAAAATCGACGCCCGTTGACTTTCACCCAATATCATCGCTAATGTTGATGCATAATCTTATTTGTACTTTATATCTTTTTCATATTCCAAATTTTTTTAGTCTTTTAAACACTAAACAATAAGTCATTAAAAATTTATTTTTAACTTATCTTAAAATAACTGAATTATACAAGAAGAGAGCTTAAGACTAGATATATATCATAAGATAAAGAAATTTCTAATTTGAATGCCTTCAATCTATTAAAAAAAAAAATTCAATAATATATCTCCTACATTTGTCTTTATATCAAATTTAAAAGAATTTACTAAGAATAATACTTATTTTTATCTTTTTTAAATATACAAATTTGTCTGCTATTTAACTTAAAAAAAAAACTTTTTAATATGTTCTTCATCAAACTTTGCACATTGGTTGGCGTCTAAAATAAATACTAATTGATCATAAGACTCATGTAATTAGTGCACTAACATTTTTTAAAATTATACCTTTGTTCAATAGTATTTTTCAAGGTTTTAAAAATCAGCGAACTGGTCGGTCTGACCAGTTCAACCGTGAACCGATCTTATTGCCGATCCGGTTTATCCTAAAATTGTTTCTATATCAAATCATCTAGAACTAGCCAGAACCATCGGTCCAACCAGCAAACTGTTGAACCGATCACCAATCTCTTGAACCGGCCTATTTAAATTTTGAATTATTTGAATGATTAAATAATATATTAAGTAATATTTGTAAATTAATTTAAAATTTGAAATGCTTAATTTGAAATTAAAAATTTCCAAGACTTTATTACTAATGTGAGATATTACTCAATTCTAACTCATACCAAGAGAGAGTTTTCCATTTGCGTTGAACTCTTATGTTCATAAGATAGACTATCTATTTTAAAATAATTTTTACTTATTTAAATAATTTTTATTTTTAATTGATAATATTAAATAAATTATAAAAGTTCAACGCAAATGGAAAATTATTTTATGTGGACAGCGGATATCAATCGGTATACAGCAGTATCCCGAGCAAAAAAATATGATGTAATCGCTGCTCTGTTAAACCAGCCTCACGCTTTCCCCTCCAATGAGCTTTCAAATTCAGAATGAATTTTATAGAAGATTGATATACTTTCATAATTTATTTATATAAAATTTTATATCACTACTAGAAATCTGCACTTTTTGCATCGATTGTTAGCAGCGGTTTTAAAACCGCTTCTAAAAATCTATTTTAGCATAGATTAAAACCGGTCCAATTAGCACCGGTTTTAACCGATGCAAATAACTCCTCATTAATTTAACCCCGCTGAAGCCCTAATTCCCATTCGCACCGTGCGAACTAAATCGCGAATCGTCTCCGGAGCCCGGGGCCTCTTCTCCTTCCTGTGCGCGACTCAAGCGGGGATGCCTTCTTCGTTGATTTTGAGTTGAACCACTAAGACGCATCGTTCTTCCCTCCTTCAAATTAGGTTTTGGACAGTGAGCAGTGCTCTCTCTCTCTCTCTCTCTCTCTCTCTCTCTCTCTCTCTCTCTCATATCTATTCTAAATCTTCGATCTCCACGTTTACTGCGACAATGGATATTGGCTTGCCCGTGACGAGTTCCTGCTCTCGAGAGCACCAGAAGATTTATCAGGAATGGTTCGCTTTGGCGGATTCAGGTCAGTCGCATCTTCTTCGTCTTCTCAGTTATTTGATTTTATTTTACTAATGAAAAAAAATTAGGATATCCATTGATTTCCCTTGTTTCCTCGACTATTAGACAGAGACGGACGCATCATGGGGAATGATGCTATCAGGTTCTTTGGAATGTCTAAACTTACACGCTCGGAGCTAAAACATGTTTGGCATCTCTACATTTCATATTGTTTGATGTGATTGTTTAGAGATAGTTATGTTTTACCTATGCCTGGTGGCTAGTTCTTCACCTCTGTCTTGATTTTTTTACCTCATTGGCTTTAGCTGAATTTCTAATGGAAGTAATTCGTGCATTATTTAGTTATCTCGATCTTGGCATGTCTAGATCTGAAATGATTTTTTTTTTCTTATGCTAATTTGGATAAAAAGTTGCCAGGATAGGGATAATCTGTATCATAAACAAGTGTTTGAAATGATGGTTGGAGTGTGTGAAAATGCTATTATCTTTCATTTCAATGATTATGCAACAACATTTCTTGTACTTTTTTTTTTATGGCAACTTTCCTATGTGCCTTTACTAAGACAACTTTTAAGTTTTGCTTGAAGGTTTGGGCGATATCAGACTCTAAGCGGCAAGGCTTTCTGGGTTTCAATGAGTTTATTATTGCAATGCAGGTCTTTAATCGTTCTTGTTTTGGAACTGTACAATTTTTCCTTGTTTTCTCCATTTATTAATTTGTATTTCTCATTATTCCTTTTTCTTGCCGTCATATTTTTTAGCTCATTGCATTGGGACAGGCTGGAAATGTGATTACAGCTGATATCCTTAACAACATAGGTGAGCTATGAAGTTCCTCTTTAATTTTCTTAAAGAATACTATTTGAAAAGCACTTAGTATATTCCACTACCTCTGAGCAAAACCCGCGTTCCTCCTTCTGCTCTACAGCCGCTTCCTCTGCACTTACTGCAGCTGTTGTTCCCTGACCGTTAGATGTAACTGTCAAGGGTAGTTTAGGCTTTTTACTTTTCCTTTCTCACTGATGTATTTAAAGACAAGTATTGCTACAGTAATACTATGAGTTTGAATTCTCAGCCAAATCCCTGTAGCTTCGTCTTCTCTAATCTTTCTGTGCAGGTCCATGGAGATGAGAAGTTTCGGCTCTTCATGGTATCAGAGCTACACTGCCTAACGGCTCTTCATCTCTCCTTTTTTTTTTTTAAATGGGAGATTCTACGGCAGCTTCTGCTTCTTCCACACCTCCGGCAATCACCCATGAAAATCAGCCCAATACCGAAGTTCTCATTCCACCCACCCTTAAGTTTCTCCTCTCCAATATTAAGAATGTCATCCACATTCAGTTGTTACCAGACAACTATCCAACGTGGCGGTCGGTGATCCATAAGTTGTTCGCAGCCAACAACTTCTCCGGTTACCTTGACGGAACTCAACCAGCGCCACCCAAGCATCTTTTAACTGCTACAGGCCAGCTTACTCTTAATCCCCAGTTTTCTTCCAAGACCCTCGTTGATCAAAACCTTTCTGTCGCTCTTTTCTCGACTATTTCTGCTTCCATTTTACCTTATGTGCTCAACCTTGAAACCACGGAATCCATCTGGCATACACTTGATCAACGCTTCTATTCTACTAATCGGTTCCGTGTAACTCAGTTAAAAAATGAGTTGCATTCCTTGTCAATGCAGAACAAAACAATGACAGAGTACCTTGCATCTGTAAAGGTCATTGTTGACAACATTAGCCCTGCCGGTGGATCTGTTGAAAGCGAAGATGTTCTGCACTACATCCTTAACGACCTACCCCCTACTTATCAGTCATTTAAGACGTTTATTCGCTCCTCCCTTCATCCGATCAGCTTAGACAATCTCTATTCCCTGCTTCAGAGTGAAGAGGTTCATCAGACGACTGATGCAGTTAAGGAACTATCTCTAGCTTCAACCTCTCCTGCTCCTGATCCCGCCGTTGCTCTTTACGCTCCTCGTGGACGAGGCAGAGGATGTTCAACCGCCTCTCGCGGTCGTGGCCGTAGCTCTAACTTCTCTCGGACTTCCCGACCACCACGCTATGATGGACAATGCCAAATTTGTGGCAAAACAGGTCATTCAGCTGTCACATGTTGGCATCGAGGAAATTTCCAATATTCCTCTCCTACAGCTGCTTCTGATGTCGCACTGCTAGCTAACAACTCTTCAGCAGACTCTGCACCTTGGTATCTTGACAGTGGAGCTACTTCTCATTTGTCCCCGGATCCGCTTCCCTTTCAGCAGCCTTATATAGGTAAGGACCATGTGTTAGTTGGCAACGGCACACCGCTACCCATACATAACCTCCGCAATGGTCTCCTACCCACTCCAACTCGTAATCTTGTTCTTAATCCCTTACTCCATGTTCTCCACTTAACTCATAAATTACTTTCCTTGTCTAAACTCATTAACGATAATAACTGCTCTATTCTTTTTGACAAATCCGGTTTTCATATCAAGGATCTGAAGACCAACAGAACTCTTCTCAGTGGACCGTGCCGTAATGGTCTCTATCCCTTGCCTACCACCTCAACAACTCCTTCCATAACTATGTATACTACTACTGTTCGATCCCGCTCCTCTGCTACAACCTGGCATCGTCGTCTCGGCCACCCGCATTCCAAAGTCTTGCTGTCTCTTTCAAAACAGTGTCCTGCTTTATGTATTAAGTCTACTAGTTCTCTATGTAATTCCTGTGAACTTGCTAAAAGTCACAGAATCCCTTTCTCCCCCTCACACCATGTATCTACTTCTGTGTTAGAACTTCTTCATATAGATGTTTGGGACCCTTCACCGGTCCTTTCCTAGAATGGATATCGTTATTATCTCTTAATTGTGGATGACTTTACACGTTTCTCTTGGATATTTTGTTTAAAACTGAAATCTGATGTACCTTCCGCTCTCATTTCTTTTATTCGACAAATCGAAAAACAGGTTAACCACTCTGTTCGCTCTGTTCGGTCCGACGGCGGAACAGAGTTCGTTAATAATACCTTAAAACAGTTCTTCGCTTTGTCTGGCATTACTCATCAGCTCACATGTCCTCATACACCCCAACAAAACGGTGTTGATGAGCGCAAACACCGCCATCTCGTCGAAACAGCTCGCACATTGCTCATAGACGCGCATCTCCCACCTACCCTATGGTCCGAAGCTCTACTTACATCTTTATATCTTATTAATGGTTTACCATCATCCCATAATCCTAAAATGTCTCCCTTTGAGCTGCTCTACAAACTGAAACCGAATTACAACCACCTTAGAATTTTTGGCTGCCGCTGCTATCCTTGGCTTCGACCTTACTCACCACATAAGCTTGCTGCCCGCTCTATACCCTGCCTCTTTCTCGGTTACCCCTTTACACAAAAAGGATACAAATGCTACGATCCCATCACCGGAAGATTATATATCTCTCGCCATGTGTCTTTCGATGAAAACACCTTCCCCTCTATTCCTAATTTTCAAACTTCTAAGTCGAGCGCCTCTACTACCACCCCCATACCACCATTTCCACACATCTCCACATTACCCTTCCCCTCCAGAAATGAATCTTTCTCCCCCTCAACTTCTTACCCTCACCAACCACATACCCCATCCCTCCCAACAAATAACACGCAAACTACTTCCTCCTCTCTTCAATCCACCAACAGCATTACCTCCACCACTGCCACCACAATACCTACTCATCATATGGTTACAAGGTTTCAAATTGGCTCCTTAAAACCATGGCAATTACTAAATCTCTCACACACCATTGATACTCCTCCTACCTCTTACACCATCGCAAATAAATCTCCTCACTGGCGGCATGCCATGTCGACCGAATTCAATGCGCTCACCGCTCAGAACACTTGGTCGCTTGTGCCACCTCCTACCAATCAACAAGTGATTAGTTGCAAATGGATATACAAAATAAAGCGCAATGCCGATGGCTCCATAGCTCGCCATAAAGCTAGCCTAGTAGCTCAAGGCTATCATCAAGAATATGGGATTGATTTCCATGAAACCTTCAGTCCCGTTGTCAAATTTCCCACTATTCGTATCTTCCTCACTGTTGCCTTACATTTCGACTGGCCATTATTACAACTCGACGTCGTCAATGCTTTCCTTCATGGCAAGATTGACGAAACCATTTACATGGCTCAACCTCAAGGTTTTCTCGACAAACAATTTCCCAATCATGTTTGTCTCTTAAACAAAGCCATTTATGGCCTTAAACAATCTCCTCGATTATGGTTTGCCACCTTAACAAACTATCTTCTTACTCAAAACTTCCATGTTAGCTCAGTCGACCCATCCTTCTTAATACTCTCTCAAAATTCTATAAAAATCTACATCTTAATTTACGTAAAAATCCCACTTTTAACTCCTCCCTCATCTCCCAGCTTCATCAAAAATTCCAAATCAGAAAAATCTGGGTACCCTCTCGTCTTTACTCGGCATTACCTTCCACCGATCCTCTGTCGGCTTCCATCTCTCTCAAACACAATATATCCAAGACTTACTCCACCTGGCTTCTATGACCAATTGTAATCCCATTCAAACACCACTGCCCACTAAACTACCCACCGATCCCTCCCTTATGCTGCCGTTTGCACATCCATCACTGTTCCGACAACTTGTAGGCTTTTTACAGTACTTGTCGTCTATCCGGCCAGACATCGCCTTTGTTATCAATAAGCTCTGCAAACAGATGCACTCCCCTCTAATTCTTCATTTTCAGTTGGCCAAACGTGTCTTACGCTACTTACAAGGGACTCTACACTACCCTCTGTTTATTCCGAAAACGGATCTCGTTCTCACCGCCTTTGCTGATTCTGACTGGGCTGGAGATACAGTTGATCGCAAGTCTACAAGCGGATACTGCACCTTTCTCGACAAAGCACTGATTGCATGGACCGTAAAAAAACAATCAACTGTTGCTCGATCCTCTACTGAGGCCGAATATCGATCGCTTGCCGCTGCCGCCGCCGATTTAATTTGGATACGCCGACTCTATGCAGATTTCCACATTATGTTGCCACCATCCTCCATCTTCTGTGACAGTGTTTCGGATCTTTCAATAGCTCAACATCCAATTTTTCATGCCCGTACCAAACACATCGAAATCGACCATCATTTTCTTCGGGATAGCATTCACGCTAAGCATATTACGGTTCATCACATTGCAGGCAAAGATCAAATTGCAGACTTGCTCACTAAGCCTCTGCATTACTCTAAGTTCAATATACTTCGCACCAAGTTAATGGTCGTTCCACCCATTAACTTGAGGGACGGTGAAAAGCACTCAGTATATTCCACTACCTCTGAGAAAAACCCGCGTTCCTCCTTCTGCTCTACAGCCGCTTCCTCTGCACTTACTGCAGCTATTGTTCCCTGACCGTTAGATGTAACTGTCAAGGGTAGTTTAGGCTTTTTACTTTTCCTTTCTCACTGATGTATTTAAAGACAAGTATTGCTACAGTAATACTATGAGTTTGAATTCTCAGCCAAATCCCTGTAGCTTCGTCTTCTCTAATCTTTCTGTGCAGGTCCATGGAGATGAGAAGTTTCGGCTCTTCACTATTTCTAAGCATGAAAATTGTGCTTTATCTTTTTAACTCATTTTATGCTTTTCATGATAGATATACAAAGTTTAAAACCTCCACAAATGGATGGTTTAGATGTATTACTTGCTTTAAGTTTGAACATAAATTTTTCATGTATTATATTTTCTTAGAGGATTCTCATATCACTATTGAGTTGCTTGCTCCTAGAAAAACAGGCCATCACCTAAGAAATGTGCCCTTGATTTAGATGGTATGTAACAGAGAATCCATAGCTGCAAAGTCCACTAAATTGGACCTACATTTTGTTTTCATTTATCTATGTCGTCCTGTTACAGATCATTTTCCGCACATAGCTAGTGGGGTTAGGGGTGTCACCAGCAATCCAACGGTAATTTAATTAGTCATATGCTATATGTTTATGCTTTTCTTATATATCAGAGCTTCTAGAATGTCAAACTGTGCATGTGTCACATGGGTGTTTGCATTTACATGAATATTTACATGCCTTCATTATCTGTTTAATCATTTTGGTGTTGAGTTTTCTATCTTATTTATGTTAGATTAACCATGCATTTTATCCTAGCATTTCTTTTATATTTTATGCTATATGGTAGTAATTTTGCTTATGTATAGTTATTTTCTCTTTCCTGCAGAGTCATTCCAAAATCTTTGATGACTAGAGAGGTCGGTTATCTTAATCAAATTGATTTTTGTGAAAGTTATTTTGAATTTATTTTACTGATGATCTGCTTGCTGTAGAATTTCATGTTAATCTTAGGTGACAGCTATTTCTTCTACTTTTAAATGTCTTTGGTTTAACTGTTATTGTGAAGTTTAGCCGTCTTATTAAAGATAACATCGCCTTGCTTGTTTTAATATATTTAATAAGTAATAAGAATGTTTGAGCTATAAATTGAAAGCGATCCAAGAGGCTGTTATACTCAGCAAATGCTGAAAAATAAATAGTAATCCGAGCAAGAAAATGTTATTTATTATGCATTGAAAAACTACCTCTCTAGACCTCGAATTTTTTTTTCTGCAAAAGAAATTATGGGTTTCTGAAAGTTGTGTTTTTCAAATTTAAATGCTAGCAATTTATAATGGGTCAACTATAATTAGTTAATGATAGCTAATTAATTTATACCATTCATGAACAAAATGCACGGTTAATCTAACATAATAAGAGTTTCCTCAAACTTCATTTTCAGATTACTGGAGAAACTGTTGGTGAGGCTCGAGCTGTTTCAGACATGCATGAGAGGAAAGCTAAGATGGCTCGCCAAGCTGATGTCTTCATTGCTTTGCCCGGTACTATTTTCTTACTGTGTTTTCTTATATTTAAATACTTTTGTGGCATTGGTCATTATGAAATCAAAACATGATCACAATTCAGGCGGATATGGGACACTCGAGGAATTGCTGGAAGTTATAACATGGGCACAATTAGGAATTCATCGGAAGCCTGTAAGTAGGACTGTCAATAATTGTCACGACCCGAAAACCCGACTCGAACACGACCCGGAATTTTCTGGTTGGACACGACCCGTTTGAAAAACGGGTCGGGTTCGGGTTCATAAAAGTGACCCGGATGGAATTTCGGGTCGGGTCCGGGTTAACCCGGTAACCCGCTAACGACCCGTTTCGACCCGCGGTATATTTTACGCGGCGTGAAACGTGTGTGGTGTGCCGGCGTGCCGCGTGCGTAAGAGGGATTCATTACGCCTTAAGGGTTAGGGTTTCGTCATTCTCATTTCACGCGCCGTAAAGTCGAGCTCTCCTCTCCTTCGCTGCTTCGCTGCTTCATCTAGGGTTTCCCATTTCCGAATATCATTTTCTTCTCTACAGATCTCCTCGATCTGTCGACGGTTTACTCTCTTCTCCTTCTGTGTCAGATTCTTGGTCCGTGGTTTCGTGGTGTTCATCGTGCACATCTGCTTTGGATCAACAAGAACACTTACCTCTCTCGCTGTTTGTATCTCTCATCTTCTTTCTTTTCTTCTCCTTTTCCTTTGATCTACATGTTGTGAAATGCGAAGTTCCCTTTGGGGTTAGGGTTTTTTCGATATTCTGGTGCAAATGAGCCAAGTCGAGCTCGATTTTGTAGTTTTCTTTGTTCAGTTTCTGCTGGGTTTTTTGTTAGGTTATTGCAGTGATGCACTTATGTCATTATGTGGTTGAAACGAGCCAAGTCGAGCTCTATGCTATCGTATTTCTGTTAAGTTTCGTTTTTTTCTGTTCACTTACTGCTGTTAATTCTGTGCAATCGAGATCGAGCCATGTCGTGCTCTATGTTGTGGTATTTTTGTGCAATTTCTACTGTTATTTCTGGTGCAAACGACCAAAGTTGAGCTCGATTTTCTAGTTTTCTTTGTTCAGTATCTACTGGTTTTTCTGTTAGGTTATTTCAGTGATGCACTTATGTGGTTGAAACGAGCCAAGTCGAGCTCTATCATCTATGCTATATCATTTCTGTTTAGTTTCGGCTGTTTATTTCTGTTCACTAACTGCTGTTAATTCTGTGCAAATGAGATTGAGCCATGTCGAGCTCTATGTGCTGGTATTTTTGTGCAAGTTCTGCTGTTATTTCTGCCTTTTCTGGTGCAATTCTGCTATTATTTCTATGCAGTTCTGCTGTTAGTTCTATGCAAACTAGCCCTGCTCTATGTTTCGGTTTTTCTGTGCAGTTTCTGTTGTTATTTCTGTGCAGTTTCTACTATTATTTCAGTGTAGTTTCATCTATAATTTCAGTGCAGTAACTGCTGTTAGTTCAGTGCAGCTTCAATCCATTAAGTATTGAAGTTATGTTTTGTAATTTTTTTTGTTAGATGGAGAATTCCAATACCAATCAAGGGAATTCTTCTTTTGCTGAAAATGAAGCAGTACATACTTGTGAAATACCTGTAGAGCCCACTAACGAGCAATGTAATGATGCGATAATTACTAAGAAACGACGAAGAATGACCTCAGTGGTTTGGGGCCATTATGAGATGTTACCTAATACGAGTGATGGAAAACAAAAATGTAAATGCAAGAAATGTGGTACTACTTATCTATGTGATAGCAAAAATGGAACCGATAATCTTAGACACCACCTTGAAAATTGTAAGAAAAGAAATATGCGTGATATAGGACAGTTGATCTTACAAACCAACACTGAATCTTCAATATCTATGTGTGATGACAAGTTTGATCATGCTGAATTTTGTGACTTGTTTACTGCTTCTATCATCATGCATGATTTACCTTTTCAATGTGTGGAATGGGTTGGGCTTCGAGCAGTTCTGTTATATATTTGCCGTGACTTGCAATTAATTTCTAGAAACACTGCTAGAAATGATTGCAAAAAATTATTCCTTAAGGAGAAGTGTAATTTAATGGAACAGTTATCTAAAGTCACTAGCAGAATTTGTTTAACATCCGACCTTTGGACATCTATAAATACTGATGATTTTATTTGTTTGACTGCTCATTATATTGATAATGATTGGCATTTGCAAAAGAAAATTATTACTTTTTCATTCATGCAACCTCCCCATGATGGAATTTCATTGTTTGAGCAGTTACAGTTGCTTCTGGTTGAATGGAAAATAGAGAACAAGCTATTTAGTATTACTTTGGATAATGCTTCTGCAAATAATAGTTGTGTAGATTATCTAAAAAATCATTTGAATTTGCATGATGCCTTGATAATAGAGGGTGCTTTTTTTCATATACGTTGCACAGCACATATCATTAATCTTGTAGTTCAAGAAGGTTTGAAAGACATTGATAGTGCAACTGGGAAAATAAGAGAGAGCATTAAGTATGTTAAGGGATCTCAAGCTAGAAAAAAAAAAATTTCTTGATTGTGCTTCACAAAGTTGCTTGGATGGGAGACGAGGTTTACGTCAGGATGTACCAACCCGATGGAATTCCACCTTCTTAATGCTTGACAGTGCTATTTATTTTAAACGTGCTTTTCAACATTTAGAATTAGTTGATTCTAATTACAAGACTTGTCCAACATCTATGGAATGGGAAAAAGCTGAAGAGATTTGCAAGTTCTTGGAACCTTTTTATGAAATAACTTGTCTCATTGTTGTGTTTAGGGTGTTGTTGTTGGATTGGTTGCTGTCTTGATGTTATTGCTGTCTTTCAAAATTTTGTGGAATTTCGGGATGGTTGGCTGGTAGGCCTATTGCCTGGGTAGCTTGGTTTGTTGTTATTTCTGTGTGGCTGTGTTTGCAGGGAGATCGGTTGGCTGTGTTTAGGAGGGAGACTGGATGGCTGTGTTGTTGCTGGGTTGACAGGGTTGTTGCTGGGTTGACAGGGTTGTTGTGGGTTGTTCATGGTTGGCTACTTGGCTGTGTTGTTGCTTCCTTGCTAGTTTGCTGGGTTGGTTTCTGTCTTGTTTTTTCTGGGCATATGTCTTGAAATACTGTGTTGGTTATCTTTAAACATTTAAGTTGTTGAGTTTTTTGTGTTTAGGGTGTTGTTGTTTTGGTTGCTGGGTAACTGTGATACTTTGGTTGCTGGGTTTGCTGTGTTGTTGCTGGGTGCTTCAAGAAGCCCAGGGATGTTGGTTACTTGGTTGGCTGTGTTGTTGCTGGGTGCTTCAAGAAGCCCAGGGATGTTGGTTGGCTGTGTTGTTGCTGGTTGGTTCCGAAAGGATTGAAAGTTGAGTAGCGATGATGAGTACCCTTCTAAACTTATTGTGATGTCATTTGTGGGAAAAAAGTTATTGCAACTTGGTGGCATTTGGAGGGCTAATCAAACAGATACTAAGTATAAAATACAAATTGCCGCCTTGGATGGCAATATCTCAATTCGCAAGTCCGTATAAAATTATATTGTTGACTCACATTTCATTGAATGATGAATTATTTGAAGGGTTAATCTGAGCTAATAACTCAAGCTTTCAATTAATTCATGGATTTAAAATTATATCTATTTAATTGTTTATCTTTTTTGTAGTTAGCTTATATCTCCAGGACTCCATGAGTGCAGGCAGGCAGGCACAACTTCACAAGACTTCAACTAGTCAAGGAGTTCGAAATTTTTGTAAATTGTAATATTCGTTTGAATTATCTGGAAATTGTAATTATTATTTGTTTAATTTATTTGTTAGTTTAATATTTTGTATAATTTGTATATTGTAATTAGCAAATTGCTTCTTATTCATAAATAAAAAATTTTTTATGCAATTTTTTGTTTAAATTTAACTGTGTTGATGTTTTAATTTTTTTTTTGAAATATTAATGAAAATTACTCGGGTTAGCGGGTTAATCCGGGTTGACCCGAACCCGACTCGGGTCGGGTTCGGGTCTTGAATAGTAACCCATATCCAAAACCGGGTCGGGTTCGGGTAAACCCGTTTAGCTTCGGGTCATTTCGGGTTAGACACGAACCCGACCCGTGACCCGAAATTGACACCCCTACCTGTAAGCAAATATTCCTGCCCTCTTTAAATAGGATCCCATTGAAACCGGCCCTCTTTATATAGTAGTTGGATTTCTTTAGATTCCTGGAATAAGTACATACATGAATGTTCTCTTTGTCACTTATACTATTTTATACATTCATGTTACTTTTTCCTAAAGTATTTGTAGATTTATGTTGTTAATATTTACTCAATTTATATTTGTGTAGTAATTTATTGATATTTATAATTTGATCACAATTTTTTTTAGCATTATATTTTTTTTAATCTATTCTAGCTACCCTTTAGCAGTGGTTATAACCACTGCAAATCTGGACTTTTGTGGCGGTTATAACCGCTGTTAAAGCCAGCACTTAATCTACCCCGCCGATCCTTAAACCGCTGCGGAATGTCGTTGCAGCGCATAGTAATTACAACATATTGGTAGCGGTTTTCGAACCGCTGCAAAGAAAATAGTGGCGGTTAAAACCACCGCAATAGCTCAAAATTTGTGCTGCGATTATCTTATTTTTTGGTAGTATATTCACATCAATTATTACAATTCACTCTTTCGATAATTGATGACTGGTGTAGCTAGGCTCATGAATGTCAATAATATCTTGTTAATCTATTTAACTTGTCAGGATAAATTTGATTTTGCATAATATTTCAAATACACCTCATTTGATCCATGTTGGATTCAAATTTGTCTATTAAGAAAATAAAGAGAGAGAGAGAGAGAGAGAGAGAGAGAGAGAGAGAGAGAGAGAGAGAGAGAGAGAGAGAGAGAGAGAGAGAGAGAGAGTATAAAGGAAAGGTTTAGAATACTCAAGAAACTATTAGTTTCAAAATTGACAAAATATCCCTTATATTAGGGGTGTCAATTTCGGGTCACGGGTCGGGTTCGGGTCGAACCCGGAACTGACCCGGGTTCAAACGGGTAGAATCTAACCCAACCCGGCGGGTTGTCGGGTTGACCCAACCCGACCCAGGAAGGTCGCGCGCGGTGCGGAGGGGTCGCGGGGTCGCGCGAGGGCGCGTTGCGCGGGGTCGAGCGGTGCGGCTGGGTCGCGCGTGGTCGGGCTAGTCGCGCAAGGTCCGGCAAGTCGCGCGTGGTCGGGCGAGGCGCGTGGTCGCGCGGGTCATGTCCGCCTGGTCAGGTTAAAACGGGTTGGCGGGTCAACTCGGCAACCCGCCGGGTCAACTCGAACCCGACCCGTTTTATAAACGGGTCGAAATCTCTAACCCGAACCCGACCCGGTTCGGGTTCGGGTTGACCCAATCCCGAAATTTTCGGGTCGGGTTCAGGTCGGATTTTCGGGTCGGGTCAAATGTTGACAGCTCTACCTTATATAAACCCCAACAGGTTCTCAAATTGTTCTACATCATCCCCTATTTATATGATTCTAAGGCCTATATGAATAATGTTACACACTACTCTAAACACATAATATCTACTGCTTGGCCAAAGGAGGCCACAGTTGGAAGGCTTTGACGAGTTGCTTATGGAAAAATCCAGTAATGTCGAGTTTACTTGGGCGAGTGCTTATATGAGAGGTGAGCAGTAGTTGGTGAGTTGGTTGACGGGTTTCAGTGACTTGTATGGAAGCTCTGAGTTTGCCTAAATAGAGTGAGGCAAGTGAGATGTTGTCACGGGGAAAAGAGAACTCTTGCTTGGATGGTCGTGACGGGTGAACTGATGGCCTCATGAGTAGGTGCCTTTTTCCCTAGAGTTTGGTGAAAATTGTCTTCTTGCGCGCGCGTGAGAGAGAGAGAGAGAGAGAGAGAGAGAGAGAGAGAGAGAGAGAGAGAGAGAGGGTGATTGAGATATGGTCAAAAAATATAGTGAGTGTCGAGTTACAACCTCAAAGGTTGAATCCTGGATTTGTTCAAGTAGGGTGAGCTCCCAAGAAAGCCTGGGTGAGTGACGCCTTTTGGTCCTTTCAGTTGAGTTATCCTTCGACTTCCAATATAAACTTATTCTATCATAAATGTGTATTTAGATGAGGCTTATCTAACGAGCCCTAAATTTTAGTTAATTTAATTCGACAATTTGTGCCGACTTAGTTGTTGGCTTTATTCTTTATTAAAATCCGAAATATGATTTAAGAAAGAGGAATTGTTGAGTATTATATATAATAATCTAGGAAATTTTGGTAATTTACGCTTTAAATTCTATAATTTTATAATTGGATCAAGCAACTAAAAGGTGATTTAGTGTGAGTTGTTGTTAAATAGTGCATGAGGGATTTTATTTAGCTTGTTTTATTTTATGATTTCATGATTAAGTAACCTAAAAAAGATCAACCACAAGGCATCAAGACTCAACATTTTTTTTTCTCTTGCATCGAGATTTGGTAAGTTGTTCTTCATCGACCTTGTTAGTTATTTACCAAATCACGCAAGTAGCTCCCTTAATGACTAAGGTTTCATTTGGGATAGCATTCTTTCAGTTTTATTTTTTAGATCATGCTCATAATTTTTGTTTGACAATTGCTTTTCGTTGCTTCCAATAATTGTTTATAATATGAAGTTGTTTTCTTTAGTAGCTTACATATGGTTAGACTTTGAAGAGAAAGCTATCTTTAAAAGTTGTCTTCAATTACAAATAATGACCTCCATTGGAGAAAGACAATTATTCAACGTATGGAGCATATCATATGGTTAGACTTTGAAGAGTCTTGTGACATAAAAGCTATCTTTAAAAGATCATTTGCTTACTTATTTAGTTGTATTCATTTGAAAAGAACAAAAAATCAAAGATAAAAGAAGTTCAGCATAAATTCCAGTGCTGATATTTGGAGACATATTTGGCATCAATGACATCCATTAATATTATAAACAATGTCATGCGTTAGCATTATTATCAATGAAAGGTGATGAAGTTAGTATGATTTAGAGTAATTAAGTTAAGATATACATGAATATCATAAGACAATTATAATTTTAATGCCCTCAATCTATTAACAAAATTACATTTCAAAAATATGTCTCATTTATGATTCATTTATCTTAATATCAAATTTAAATGCGTTTACTAAGAATAATACTTATTTCGATCTTTTGAATATACAAATTTATATGCTATTTAGCTTAGAAACTTATTATGTTATTATTGTCAGAATAATTAGATAATGTTTCTTTTAATGATTTTCTATTCAAATATGCAAACTAAGCTTTCATATTTGTGTTAAATTTTTTACAAGTAATTGTAGTAATCAAGAGACAAAAAAATAATATTATTAAATACTGTAGAATAAAGAGTTAACACATTGCTCACTAAAGATTTTATTTATTTTCCAACGGAAATGTCAGTTGAATAATGACATTTTTTTGTGGTGTGCTGCAGCTGGAGACAGCAGGAGTGACAGCGGTGGCAATCTATAGCAAAAATCACATAAAATTTATAATGTAAATAGAAATAAGTCAAATTTAATAATTTCTAAATACATCAAAATTAAATTAGGCATAAATTTCACATATTTTAAAATTTTACTCTATATTTTCTTACTTAATCAAATATCAACACATTCAATACTCCTATATTTAAAATATAATTGATGTACGATATTAACACCAACTCTAAGTATGAACATGTAAAGATGTCAAAATGGATTAGTCGGTCGGATTCCGGTCCAATATTAAATTTACCTATAAAACCAGCAACCTCTGCCTACACAGAAGCAGCAGAACAATCTAACAATAATAGACAAGTGGAGTAGTCATCTTTAGAACAGAAGAAGAAATAATAAGAATCACAGGATTTTAATAAACCAAAACAATATCACCCATCATGTAAAGCAACCCTTAAACACACACGCATGTAAAAATGCTTCAGTAACATGTATGAAATCAGTCTTACAAAAAATATAGAAATGATCAATTCAACCTTCTCCGCTCCACTGCTTTTCATGTATGTCGTTCTCTTCTTGCTTTGCGTATACACTGTTAGGACACCTAAAATGTACCGGCTGCACACAACTCTTATCATCTACGTCCTACCTCAACAATTGACATCTCCCACTACTCTACTCTATGCATGGCAGGCTCTAACGGCCTCTGCTCCATTACCCCTTTTGCTTATTCTCAACTATATATATATTACTCTGTCATGCTACAGTACTACTTATCCATAGATGAAATAAGCTAGCTCTGGTATCCTTCTCTTGTTCTTCCTTTTATTACTAACGTTCTGCATGTGACTTCATACACATGAACTTTCTGTAAAGAAATAGCTTTCTTCAAGGTATCGTAGCCAATTGACAAATAGCCCTAATTCCTTCAAATAACCTCATCCCTCTCCTCTCACACAGGTGAGATCACAGCAGATAACTTATCAGAAAACCTTCACATTCCCTCCTTCCTGAATTTCCTCATCTCCAACTTAAAAAAATTGTGCCTATACAACACTCAAATGACAACTACCCAACCTAGGGATCTCAAGTTCTAAAGTTTTTCCGCACCAACATCTATGCTTCTTTCCTCGACAAAACCTAGCTCAATTGCCCATTCTCGCCTCATCATGCGCGCAGGCTGTTGCATCCCACCTGAACCACATCTCCAACCCATAGACATTAATCGACAATAATCTTACAGCCGCCATCTACTCCACTCTATCCCTCAACATTCTTCCCCACATCCTCAACCTCGACACATGGAACATAGCCTACAAGCAACCAACCGTTTCAGAGTAATACAATTAAAAAATGAAGTCCACCATATCTCCATGGGCAACTCAACCATGCTTCAATATCTCACCTTCATCAAAATCATAGTCGACAACACTGTTATTGTCGGCTCCACTATTCACACTAGGATATCTTTTTCTTATATATGATCCATGCACCTATCAACCTAACTTGTTTGGATCAACTCGAATTATGGTCATTTAATAAACATGTCAAAATACTGAACTTAAACTTGACCCATTGGAAACCCAAACCTAACCCACTAGGAAACTAAATCTAGCCCAATGACTTATTTTAATTAAAAAATAAATAAATTTTATAATTAGCTTATATATGAATCATAGATTTTAGACTAATATATCAAAAATAAGAAAATTAAGAAAAAATTATTAAATAAGGCAATTTCAAGTTTGAGGATAACCCAAATCCAACCCATTCCCAATTTGGGTCAACATAAACTTAGATAGTTTAATAAACATGTCAAATTCAAATTTGACCCATTTGAAATAAAAACCACCCTACTAGCACCTTGAAAATTAGTCCCAATAATATGTTTTTATTTGAAAAAAAATATATTTTATTATTTATAAATTTTAAATTAGTTTATAAAAAATATGAAAATTATACCATTAAATAAAAGAAATTTAGAAAAATGAAATGTGTTAATTTTAAATTAGCTAGTAAATTAGGTTGATTTCTAACATCCTCACCCCAAAAAAAGAATGATCAAAGACAATAATAAATTTTGTTTTATCAAACTTTTAGCTTAATTTCGAAATAATCATATACTGTGATTTTATCACAGTAATTTTGTATATATATATATATATATATATATATATATATATATATATTACTATTATTATAAAATATTAAAATTTCATAATTTTAATTATTCATAATTAAAAAAATTAAAGTATAAATCTTAATTAATTATTTCATTAATCGACGTCAACCATCATCGGGATCATATGCATAATATTTCAAATGCACCTTGAGAGTATAAAGGAAAATTGTAGAATACTAAAAAAACTATGAGTTTCAAAATTGGCAAAGTATCCACTATATCAACCCCAAAATTTCTTGAATTATTCTTCTTCATCTCCTATTTATAGGATTCTAAGTGCTATATGAAATGCTGCACAATAAAAAGTTAAAAAGTACAACGCTACATAGATTGTACATTGTTACACACTACTCCAAACATGTATTATCTCATACTTGACCGAAGGAGGTTGCTGTTGGAAGGCTTTGAGGAGTTGCTTATGAGCAATTCCAATAGTGTCAAGTGTGCTTGGGCGAGTGCTTATGTGAGAGGTTAGCAGTAGTTGGTGAGTAGGTTGACGAGATAGGTGACTTGTATGGAAGCTCTAAGTTTGCCTAAATAGAGAGAGGTGAGTAAGATGTTGTCATGGGGAAAGAAGAACTCTTGCTTGGATGGTCACGGCGAGTTGAATTGAGGGCCTCATGAGTACGTAAATGCCTTCATCTAGCTGAGTTTGGTGAAAATTGTATTCCTACGAGAGAGAGGGTGATTGAGATATGATCCAAAAATGTGGTAAGTACTGAGTTATCAACTCTAGAGATGAATCCTCAATTTGCTCATTTAGGGTGAGCTCCCAAGAAATACTAGATGAATGGTGCCTTTTGGTCCCTTCAGCTAAGTTCTCATTCGACTTCCAATATAAACTTATTCTATCATAAATGTGCATCAAGATGAGGCTAATCTAATGAGCCCTAAATTTTAGTTAATTTTGTTGCGTCATGGAGTATTCGCGGCGGTAGAGAAATATAAAGTTTATCGTCTTAGCATTGTACGAAAATCCGGCACGCAATCAGATAAGAGAGAGGGTCTAGCATTTTTGAGACACCAAGATTTTTACGTGGAAAACCCCTGTAAAAGGGGGAAAAACCACGGGGCCTAGCCCAGTTTGAACGAATCCACTAGTATTTGCAGTCGATTACAAATGAGGCCCTTCCTTGGGAGAAGGCCTTAGCTTGATGTACATCTTATGGAGTACATTACATGATGTAAATACAAAGAGTCATTGTTGACATGTTCGTTTGGTCGGAAGGACCATAGTCGGTTGGCGACGTAGGTCAGGAGGACCGTAGTCAGCTGGCGACGGAGGACTGTAGTCGGCGGGCGACGTAAGTCAGTAGGACCGTAGTCGGCGGGCGACAGAGGTCGGAAAGACTGTAGTCGACGGGCGACGTAAGTCAGGAGGACCGTAGTCGGCGAGCGATGGAGGTTGGAAAGACTGTAGTCGGCGGGCGACATAAGCCAGGAGGACCGTAGTCGGCTGGCGACGGAGGTTGGAAGGATTGTAGTCTGACGACGAAGATCAGTAGGACAGCGTCAGGTAGAAGTCCAGCAAAGGAAAGAAATGCATCTTCTCATAGACGTGCAGCGAAGTCCGATAATCGGTAGAAGTCCGGCATCGGGTAGAAACTTGGCGAAGAGTGAAGGTCCGACGTCGGGCAGAAGTCCGACGTCTTTGGTGGCAGAGGAGAACTCCGTCTTCACTGGGGGCGGAGTTTCGGCGTCAGGAGGGAACTCTCTTGTAAATTGGGAAGAATTTCAGCATCTCATGGAAGTTGTGCAGAATTCCTGCGTTTCCTGAAAATTCGGCAGAGTTCCGGCGTCTTTAGGCGGCAGAAAGAGCTCCGGCGGTGGTCGAGGAGGTGAGGAATCTCCTTGACCCCTTTCTCCTCTTCTTCTTCTCTCTCTTCCCTTCCTCTCTTCCCTTCCCCCCCTTGGTGTAGAATGAGGGCTCTATTTATAGTTTTTCTGGAGTGGCATAGCCCGTAAATAGGCGTGAGATCAAGGGCGAATTGGGAGTGATCCGAATGGACGGCCGATATCGAATCCTTCGATCATGCACCGTTCGTTGGACATTTGAAGGCCTTAATGATTTCGGAATTTGATGATCTTGAGCTCGTTGGATTCGTCTCGTCGAGCCGTTCGATTCGAGTATAAGCTCGTCAAAATCGAAGACCGTTTGGTAACTCAAATTGCGGTTTGAACCTCCCAACAGCGCTTCGAACCTTTGATTCGGACTCATTTGGGCTCGGATTGGGTTGATCTTGGTGTCGTTGGGTTTGTATTTCCGAGACGCTCAGTTTGACTGTAAGCTCGCTGAAATCGGAGTTCATATGCTCCCGAAATTATCTTTTGAAGTTTCCGAACTGATTTTGCCTCGAGATTCGTGCCCGATCAAGATAATTTTGTGATGACGTATCAGTTGCCCCCCTATTTTCGGACGTCGAAGCTCCAGAAGTCCGAAAATACTTGTTCTGATTTTTACATTGGCCGAATCTCAAAAAATTAAGTTCCAAAAGTTGAACATTTGCTCAAACTTGATTATAGAGGCCCCGTTGAGTTCCGAAAGCGTCGAAATCGAGTCCGGAACGTCGAAAAACATGTCCTGGGACCCCAAAAATGCCCAAATCGGACCGTCCGGACCGAAAATCGGGCCCGGACACGTGTAGGCGGCTGAACCGGCCGGGCTGACCGGCCGGCCGGCCGCCGCCTGCCGCCGCTTGCCGGCGGCGGCTCCCGCGGTACCGCGCGGGGCGCGGTTTGACCGCACGGTGGAGGCTTCGCGCCCGTTTGCCGCGGACTGCCTGGACCGGTCAGCGGTCTGCCTGGACCGGTCTGCGGTCCGCCTGGACCGCTCCGCTTTGCCTGGACCGCGCCTTGGGCCGCTCCGCTGCAGTGCCGCGGCTGCTGACGGCGGCCAGCCAAAGGCTGGCCGTGATCCGCGTGATTTTTCACGCGGATCGGTGCGCTGTCCGTTTTTTTTTTTTTTTCGGAGAGAGGTGTGTCGGTTCGGCCCACCGACTTTGTGGGCCCCACATGCACGAAAAAAATAGCGTTTTTTGGCTATTTTTGGGTCCAAAAAATTCCGAAAAAATCCCAAAAAATTCTAAAAAATTCGGAAAAAATTTAAAAATTTTTGGAATTTCGAAATTTGCTATAACTCCCTCGTGTCTTCTCCAAAACCTATAAATAGGCCCCTCAGGCCTTTAGAAAACTTGCACCTTCTCTTTCTTTCTCCCTCCGGTTCTCTGGCGATAGAAACCTACGGGATTTCTTCCTCTCCCTCCGGTTTACTGGCGATAGAAACCTACGGGATTTCTTCCTCTCCCTCCGGTTTACTGGCGATAGAAACCTACGGGATTTCTTCCTCCCCCTCCGGTTTTCTGGCGATAGAAACCTACGGGATTTCTTCCTCCCCCTCCGGTTTACTGACGTTTGAGGCTTCCGTTATTTGCGAGTTGGAATCTTTTCCTACTCGAATAGCGCCCCTCCTTGCGTGCAGAAACCTACGGGATTTCTTTTCCATCTAAGCGGAGGTTTGCTGGCGATGGACGATCGAGTTGAAGCCCGCAAGCAGTCAACGATCGTGTGTGGAGCCAAAGGAGAGAGTTCGAGTGTGCGTTGCAAGTAACAGTCGAGCGAGAAGCCGATGACTAGTATCAGTCTATTGACGAGCAGAAGCCCGACGACAAGGAGAAGTCCTTCGTTGGGTAGAAGACCGATGACGAGTAGGAGTCTGCTAACGAGCAGAAGTCTGACGTCGGGTAGAAGTTCAACGTCGAGAATTCGTCGACGAGCAGGAGTCTGAAGACGAGCAGAAGTCTGCTGACGAACAGAAGTCCGACGTCTGGTAGAAGTTCAACGTCGGGTAGAAGACCGACGAGAATTCATCGACGAGGAGGAGTCTGACGACGAGTAGGAGTCTGCTGACGAGCAGAAGTCCGACGTCGGGTAGAAGTTCAACGTCGAGAATTCATCGACGAGTAGGAGTCTGAAGACGAGCAGAAGTCCGCTGACGAACAGAAGTCCGACGTCGGGTAGGAGTCCGCTGACGAGCAGAAGTCTGACGTCGGGTAGGAGTCCGCTGACGAGCAGAAGTCCGACAATGCGTAGGAGTCTTCCTACGAGCAGGAGTCTGACGACAAGGAGGAGTCCGACGACGAGTAGAAGTCTGCTGGCGAGCAGAAGTCTGACGTCGGTTAGGAGTCCGTTGGCGAGTAGAAGTCTGACGTCGGGTAGGAGTCCGCTGACGAGCAGAAGTCCGACGACGAGTATGAGTCCGCTGACGAGCAGAAGTCCGACGTCGGGTAGAAGTTCAACGTCGGGTAGAAGACCGACGAGAATTCGTCGGCGAGCAGAAGTCTGACGACGAGTAGAAGTTTGCTGACGAAAGTCCTGCAAGGTAAAAATTCAGTGACAAAAGGAAATTCAACATCAGGTAGAAATTTAACTTTGTGGAGAAGTTAAATGAAAGTCCCTTGACGGCATTCTGGCGACGTTAACCTAGGATGTATGACCTGTCCGAGGTTGTATGTTAAAATATTTGTTCGATGACATTAACCTGTGCGGGAAAAGGTCGAGAGAATCCACCAAGGATGCGAGACCTTTCCAAGGTTGTATGCCGGAGCCCTGCTCGACGACGTTAACCTGTGTGGAAGAGGTCGGGAGAATCCACCAAGGATGTGAAACCTTTCCGAGGTTGTATGCCGGAGCCCTGCTCGACGACGTTAACCTGCGTGGAAGAGGCCGAGAGAATCCACCAAGGATGTAGGACCTTTCCGAGGTTGTATGTCGGAGCCTTTGCTCGACGACGTTAACCTGTGTGGAAGAGGTCGGGAGAATCCACCAAGGATGTGAGACCTTTCCGAGGTTGTATGTCGGAGCCTTTGCTCGACGACGTTAACCTGTGTGGAAGAGGTCGGGAGAATCCACCAAGGATGTGAGACCTTTTCGAGGTTGTATGTCGGAGCCTTTGCTCGACGACGTTAACCTGTGTGGAAGAGGTCAGGAGAATCCACCAAGGATGTGAGACCTTTCCAAGGTTGTATGCCGGAGCCCTGCTCGACGACGTTAACCTGTGTGGAAGAGGTCAGGAGAATCCACTAAGGATGTGAAACCTTTCCGAGGTTGTATGCCGGAGCCTTTGCTCGACGACGTTAACCTGTGTGGAAGAGGTCGGGAGAATCCACCAAGGATGTGAGACCTTTCCGAGGTTGTATGTCGGAGCCTTTGCTTTACGACGTTAACCTGTATGGAAGAGGTCGAATCGAATCCCCCTGGGATTGTTTTTGCTTTGATTGAGAGGGGGCAAACGCCGCGTATATCCCGAATCAAAAGTGAAAAAGGTCTATCTTTAGACCGTTACTGCCTTTTTGAGGTCGAGGTTAAGAACTTGCCCAAGGAGTAGAAGTCCAACAAGGGACTGTATAAAGCTTGCAATTGATTTGAAGTATCCATACATTTGCTCGGATATTCTTGAAATATCAACTTGATGTTGAAGGTATTGGAGGATCTATTTGACTATGGTTTGAGTCAAAGTTGCCCCCCCCAGTCCGCATCTGCTTCTTATGATATTGATGCTATGTGTGAACTTTTGATATTGGAGCAAAAGTTGCCCCCCAGTAGGGAACCACATTCCCACAGACGGCGCCAAACTGTTGCGTCTTGGAGTATTCGCGGCGGTAGAGAAATATAAAGTTTATCGTCTTAGCATTGTACGAAAATCCGGCACGCAATCAGATAAGAGAGAGGGTCTAGCATTTTTGAGACACCAAGATTTTTATGTGGAAAACCCCTGTAAAAGGGGGAAAAACCACGGGGCCTAGCCCAGTTTGAACGAATCCACTAGTATTTGCAGTCGATTACAAATGAGGCCCTTCCTTGGGAGAAGGCCTTAGCTTGATGTACATCTTATGGAGTACATTACATGATGTAAATACAAAGAGTCATTGTTGACATGTTTGTTTGGTCGGAAGGACCATAGTCGGTTGGCGACGTAGGTCAGGAGGACCGTAGTCAGCTGGCGACGGAGGACTGTAGTCGGCGGGCGACGTAAGTCAGTAGGACCGTAGTCGGCGGGCGACAGAGGTCGGAAAGACTGTAGTCGACGGGCGACGTAAGTCAGGAGGACCGTAGTCGGCGAGCGATGGAGGTTGGAAAGACTGTAGTCGGCGGGCGACATAAGCCAGGAGGACCGTAGTCGGCTGGCGACGGAGGTTGGAAGGATTGTAGTCTGACGACGAAGATCAGTAGGACAGCGTCAGGTAGAAGTCCAGCAAAGGAAAGAAATGCATCTTCTCATAGACGTGCAGCGAAGTCCGATAATCGATAGAAGTCCGGCATCGGGTAGAAACTTGGCGAAGAGTGAAGGTCCGACGTCGGGCAGAAGTCCGACGTCTTTGGTGGCAGAGGAGAACTCCGTCTTCACTTGGGCGGAGTTTCGGCGTCAGGAGGGAACTCTCTTGTAAATTGGGAAGAATTTCATCATCTCATGGAAGTTGTGCAGAATTCCTGCGTTTCCTGAAAATTCGGCAGAGTTCCGGCGTCTTTAGGCGGCAGAAAGAGCTCCGGCGGTGGTCGAGGAGGTGAGGAATCTCCTTGACCCCTTTCTCCTCTTCTTCTTCTCTCTCTTCCCTTCCTCTCTTCCCTTCCCCCCCTTGGTGTAGAATGAGGGCTCTATTTATAGTTTTTCTGGAGTGGCATAGCCCGTAAATAGGCGTGAGATCAAGGGCGAATTGGGAGTGATCCGAATGGACGGCCGATATCGAATCCTTCGATCATGCACCGTTCGTTGGACATTTGAAGGCCTCAATGATTTCGGAATTTGATGATCTTGGGCTCGTTGGATTCGTCTCGTCGAGCCGTTCGATTCGAGTATAAGCTCGTCAAAATCGGAGACCGTTTGGTAACTCAAATTGCGGTTTGAACCTCCCAACAGCGCTTCGAACCTTTGATTCGGACTCATTTGGGCTCGGATTGGGTTGATCTTGGTGTCGTTGGGTTTGTATTTCCGAGACGCTCAGTTTGACTGTAAGCTCACTGAAATCGGAGTTCATATGCTCCCAAAATTATCTTTTGAAGTTTCCGAACTGATTTTGCCTCGAGATTCGTGCCCGATCAAGATAATTTTGTGATGACGTATCAGTTGCCCCCCTATTTTCGGACGTCGAAGCTCCAGAAGTTCGAAAATACTTGTTCTGATTTTTACATTGGCCGAATCTCAAAAAATTAAGTTCCAAAAGTTGAACATTTGCTCAAACTTGATTATAGAGGCCCCGTTGAGTTCCGAAAGCGTCGAAATCGAGTCCGGAACGTCGAAAAACATGTCCTGGGACCCCAAAAATGCCCAAATCGGACCGTCCGGACCGAAAATCGGGCCCGGACACGTGTAGGCGGCTGAACCGGCCGGCTGACCGGCCGGCCGCCGCCTGCCGCCGCTTGCCGGCGGCGGCTCCCGCGGTACCGCGCGGGGCGCGGTTTGACCGCGCGGTGGAGGCTTCGCGCCCGTTTGCCGCGGACTGCCTGGACCGGTCAGCGGTCTGCCTGGACCGGTCTGCGGTCCGCCTGGACCGCTCCGCTTTGCCTGGACCATGCCTTGGGCCGCTCCGCTGCAGTGCCGCGGCTGCTGCCGGCGGCCAGCCAAAGGCTGGCCGTGATCCGCGTGATTTTCCACGCGGATCGGTGCGCTGTCCGTGGGGTTTTTTTTTTTTTTTCGGAGAGAGGTGTGTCGGTTCGTCCCACCGACTTTGTGGGCCCCACATGCACGAAAATAGCGTTTTTTGGCTATTTTTGGGTCCAAAAAATTCCGAAAAAATCCCAAAAAATTCTAAAAAATTCGGAAAAAATTTAAAAATTTTTGGAATTTTGAAATTTGCTATAACTCCCTCGTGTCTTCTCCAAAACCTATAAATAGGCCCCTCAGGCCTTTAGAAAACTTGCACCTTCTCTTTCTTTCTCCCTCCGGTTCTCTGGCGATAGAAACCTACGGGATTTCTTCCTCTCCCTCCGGTTTACTGGCGATAGAAACCTACGGGATTTCTTCCTCTCCCTCCGGTTTACTGGCGATAGAAACCTACGGGATTTCTTCCTCTCCCTCCGGTTTACTGGCGATAGAAACCTACGGGATTTCTTCCTCCCCCTCCGGTTTTCTGGCGATAGAAACCTACGGGATTTCTTCCTCCCCCTCCGGTTTACTGACGTTTGAGGCTTCCGTTATTTGCGAGTTGGAATCTTTTCCTACTCGAATAGCGCCCCTCCTTGCGTGCAGAAACCTACGGGATTTCTTTTCCATCTAAGCGGAGGTTTGCTGGCGATGGACGATCGAGTTGAAGCCCGCAAGCAGTCAACGATCGTGTGTGGAGCCAAAGGAGGGAGTTCGAGTGTGCGTTGCAAGTAACAGTCGAGCGAGAAGCCGATGACTAGTATCAGTCTATTGACGAGCAGAAGCCCGACGACAAGGAGAAGTCCTTCGTTGGGTAGAAGACCGATGACGAGTAGGAGTCTGCTAACGAGCAGAAGTCTGACGTCGGGTAGAAGTTCAACGTCGAGAATTCGTCGACGAGCAGGAGTCTGAAGACGAGCAGAAGTCTGCTGACGAACAGAAGTCCGACGTCTGGTAGAAGTTCAACGTCGGGTAGAAGACCGACGAGAATTCATCGACGAGGAGGAGTCTGACGACGAGTAGGAGTCTGCTGACGAGCAGAAGTCCGACGTCGGGTAGAAGTTCAACGTCGAGAAATTCATCGACGAGTAGGAGTCTGAAGACGAGCAGAAGTCCGCTGACGAACAGAAGTCCGACGTCGGGTAGGAGTCCGCTGACGAGCAGAAGTCTGACGTCGGGTAGGAGTCCGCTGACGAGCAGAAGTCCGACAATGCGTAGGAGTCTTCCTACGAGCAGGAGTCTGACGACAAGGAGGAGTCCGACGACGAGTAGAAGTCTGCTGGCGAGCAGAAGTCTGACGTCGGTTAGGAGTCCGCTGGCGAGTAGAAGTCTGACGTCGGGTAGGAGTCCGCTGACGAGCAGAAGTCCGACGACGAGTATGAGTCCGCTGACGAGCAGAAGTCCGACGTCGGGTAGAAGTTCAACGTCGGGTAGAAGACCGACGAGAATTCGTCGGCGAGCAGAAGTCTGACGACGAGTAGAAGTCTGCTGACGAAAGTCCTGCAAGGTAAAAATTCAGTGACAAAAGGAAATTCAACATCAGGTAGAAATTTAACTTTGTGGAGAAGTTAAATGAAAGTCCCTTGACGGCATTCTGGCGACGTTAACCTAGGATGTATGACCTGTCCGAGGTTGTATGTTAAAATATTTGTTCGATGACATTAACCTGTGCGGAAAAGGTCGAGAGAATCCACCAAGGATGCGAGACCTTTCCAAGGTTGTATGCCGGAGCCCTGCTCGACGACGTTAACCTGTGTGGAAGAGGTCGGGAGAATCCACCAAGGATGTGAAACCTTTCTGAGGTTGTATGCCGGAGCCCTGCTCGATGACGTTAACCTGTGTGGAAGAGGCCGAGAGAATCCACCAAGGATGTAGGACCTTTCCGAGGTTGTATGTCGGAGCCTTTGCTCGACGACGTTAACCTGTGTGGAAGAGGTCGGGAGAATCCACCAAGGATGTGAGACCTTTCCGAGGTTGTATGTCGGAGCCTTTGCTCGACGACGTTAACCTGTGTGGAAGAGGTCTGGAGAATCCACCAAGGATGTGAGACCTTTCCGAGGTTGTATGTCGGAGCCTTTGCTCGACGACGTTAACCTGTGTGGAAGAGGTCAGGAGAATCCACCAAGGATGTGAGACCTTTCCAAGGTTGTATGTCGGAGCCCTGCTCGACGACGTTAACCTGTGTGGAAGAGGTCAGGAGAATCCACTAAGGATGTGAAACCTTTCCGAGGTTGTATGCCGGAGCCTTTGCTCGACGACGTTAACCTGTGTGGAAGAGGTCGGGAGAATCCACCAAGGATGTGAGACCTTTCCGAGGTTGTATGTCGGAGCCTTTGCTTTACGACGTTAACCTGTATGGAAGAGGTCGAATCGAATCCCCCTGGGATTGTTTTTGCTTTGATTGAGAGGGGGCAAACGCCGCGTATATCCCGAATCAAAAGTGAAAAAGGTCTATCTTTAGACCGTTACTGCCTTTTTGAGGTCGAGGTTAAGAACTTGCCCAAGGAGTAGAAGTCCAACAAGGGACTGTATAAAGCTTGCAATTGATTTGAAGTATCCATACATTTGCTCGGATATTCTTGAAATATCAACTTGATGTTGAAGGTATTGGAGGATCTATTTGACTATGGTTTGAGTCAAAGTTGCCCCCCCCAGTCCGCATCTGCTTCTTATGATATTGATGCTATGTGTGAACTTTTGATATTGGAGCAAAAGTTGCCCCCCAGTAGGGAACCACATTCCCACAGACGGCGCCAAACTGTTGCGTCTTGGAGTATTCGCGGCGGGTAGAGAAATATAAAGTTTATCGTCTTAGCATTGTACGAAAATCCGGCACGCAATCAGATAAGAGAGAGGGTCTAGCATTTTTGAGACACCAAGATTTTTATGTGGAAAACCCCTGTAAAAGGGGGAAAAACCACGGGGCCTAGCCCAGTTTGAACGAATCCACTAGTATTTGCAGTCGATTACAAATGAGGCCCTTCCTTGGGAGAAGGCCTTAGCTTGATGTACATCTTATGGAGTACATTACATGATGTAAATACAAAGAGTCATTGTTGACATGTTCGTTTGGTCGGAAGGACCATAGTCGGTTGGCGACGTAGGTCAGGAGGACCGTAGTCAGCTGGCGACGGAGGACTGTAGTCGGCGGGCGACGTAAGTCAGTAGGACCGTAGTCGGCGGGCGACAGAGGTCGGAAAGACTGTAGTCAACGGGCGACATAAGTCAGGAGGACCGTAGTCGGCGAGCGATGGAGGTTGGAAAGACTGTAGTCGGCGGGCGACATAAGCCAGGAGGACCGTAGTCGGCTGGCGACGGAGGTTGGAAGGATTGTAGTCTGACGACGAAGATCATTAGGACAGCGTCAGGTAGAAGTCCAGCAAAGGAAAGAAATGCATCTTCTCATAGACGTGCAGCGAAGTCCGATAATCGGTAGAAGTCCGGCATCGGGTAGAAACTTGGCGAAGAGTGAAGGTCCGACGTCGGGCAGAAGTCCGACGTCTTTGGTGGCAGAGGAGAACTCCGTCTTCACTTGGGCGGAGTTTCGGCGTCAGGAGGGAACTCTCTTGTAAATTGGGAAGAATTTCAGCATCTCATGGAAGTTGTGCAGAATTCCTGCGTTTCCTGAAAATTCGGCAGAGTTCCGGCGTCTTTAGGCGGCAGAAAGAGCTCCGGCGGTGGTCGAGGAGGTGAGGAATCTCCTTGACCCCTTTCTCCTCTTCTTCTTCTTCTCTCTCTTCCCTTCCTCTCTTCCCTTCCCCCCCTTGGTGTAGAATGAGGGCTCTATTTATAGTTTTTCTGGAGTGGCATAGCCCGTAAATAGGCGTGAGATCAAGGGCGAATTGGGAGTGATCCGAATGGACGGCCGATATCGAATCCTTCGATCATGCACCGTTCGTTGGACATTTGAAGGCCTTAATGATTTCGGAATTTGATGATCTTGGGCTCGTTGGATTCGTCTCGTCGAGCCGTTCGATTCGAGTATAAGCTCGTCAAAATCGGAGACCGTTTGGTAACTCAAATTGCGGTTTGAACCTCCCAACAGCGCTTCGAACCTTTGATTCGGACTCATTTGGGCTCGGATTGGGTTGATCTTGGTGTCGTTGGGTTTGTATTTCCGAGACGCTCAGTTTGACTGTAAGCTCGCTGAAATCGGAGTTCATATGCTCCCGAAATTATCTTTTGAAGTTTCCGAACTGATTTTGCCTCGAGATTCGTGCCCGATCAAGATAATTTTGTGATGACGTATCAAATTTAATTTGACAATTTGAACCGACTTAATTGTTGACTTTATTCTTTATAGAAATTCGAAATATCATTTAAGAAAGAGGAATTGTTGAGTATTATATAAGTTAAGCTAGGAAATTTTGGTAATTTATGCTTTAAATTCTATTATTTTATAATTGGATAAAGCAATTAAAAGGTGATTAAGAGTGAGTTGTTGTTAAAATGTGATTAAGAGTTAGTTGTTGTTAAATAGTGTATGAGGGTTTTTATTCAGCTTGTTTCATTTCATGATTTCACGATTAAGTAACCTAAAAAAGATCAACCACAAGGCATCAAGACTCAACATTTTTTTTCTCTTGCATAGAGATTTCGTAAGTTGTTCTTCATCGTCCTTGTTAGTTATTCACCAAATCTCATAAGGCTCTTAATGACTAAGGCTTCATTTGAGATAGCCTTCTTACAGTTTTATTTTTCAAATCGCAATCACAATTTTTATTTGATCACTGCTTTTTTATTGCTTTCAATAATTTTGTACAATATGAAGTTGTTTTCTATAGCAGTTTTCAAAAAAGATGCTTTGATTAGGAGATCCACTTAGCATTATTTCATCACTATCACTCTCAACATATTTTAATCTTTTTCCTTTTATTAAATGAGAAAGACCAACATTATGGTTAGAATTACCTGAGTAATTATATTTAAAAGTGGATCATATCAATACTATCATATATATAATATTATGATAATTATTATTATAATATATCTTTATTATTAAATCTTTTTATTTTACTTTTATTATTATTTTCATGTAGAGATACTTGTTATAATTTCAAAAATCTTGAATAATGCTCCGAAGATAATGATCTCACAACATTTTTCCAAAACCTTGAATATTATTATTTTCGTGTTTTTCTCCCCACATTTAACGTTGATAACACCGACACTTGATTTTGTCCACTGACGTCACCACAACTTTCTTGAAAGTTATTGTTTTTAGGTCATGCATATTAGGGGTGTCAATATTTGACACGACACGAAAACCTGACCCGAACTCGACCCAGAATTTTCGAGTTAAACTCGACCGGTTTCCAAAACGTGTCGAGTTCGGGTTGACCCGACGGGTTACTTGGTCAACCAGGAAACCCGATTCAATGTATTACTTAGAATTTTGCTAATGAAAATGAGGGTATTTACTTTTTTATATATTGAGTTCCTCCCCCCGCCCCGAAAAAAAAAAGGTTGGATCCACCCTTGATTGTTGCTAGATCATCGACAGAAGTAGAGCATCGTTCCCTTACCGCTGATTTAATCTGGATTCGTCAACTTTTTTAAATGTGTTGCATTCGAGTTGACCCATCAAGCCAACTTTGACACATGTCATCGCTATCAACATTGTCACATGCTATCACCATTAGATCAATTCATGGTGTTGGCATTAACACTAAAGCCTCCTGACTTTATCGTATATTGTTACGAGCAATAATGTCGTATGAAAGGATTAATTTATCAAAAAAAATAAGAAAATTATATCAATAAATAATAAAATCTAAGAAAAAAATTAAATTTTGTTAGCAATTTGTAGTTCATGAGAGACCTATATCTAACAATATTCAGTATGAATTCAGTAATGTTGGACTTAAAAAACGATAGTGAAATCTTAGCGTAATAAAAATTTCAACGTATCATGCTTTGGGCCAAAAAGGATCGTATTTTGCTAAAAAAAATTGGGCAAGTAAAAATTATAGTGACCGTTTGATTGAACTCAAAGGCTTCTTAAACTACCAACCCGTTATCCCATCCACAGATGGGAGGGTTGCCAAGGATCCACATCGTGGAAGGGGCGGGCTAGCAGTCGGCAACCCTGCCAATGAGCCAGAAAAAACCATTCGAATCACATTAAGACCCCACTTGGTTACTGGTTACAAGCGTGCTCTCAGGACGCGGCAGCTCGGTCAACAATCTTTACAATTGGCAAATATATATTCTAAAATATATCTTCTACAGTAGCCATGTGGGATTAATTAAACAGCTAACGCAGGCAAAGATGGAAGAACATAATTAAAATTCTTTTATCGCTAACTTTCTATAGAAGAAGGAACGTATTTTTTTTTAGCGAAAATCATATTTTTTTTGGCAATTCCTACTTTATTCATTGGTTTTTAATAAGTGCAAATTTAATACAGAATAACTTTCTTTTTCTGCTTTTACGTAATAAGATTTTCCAATACTTCTTGCGATATTTTTTTTACATTTATTAGTATTGAAGCAACCCATCAAAGAGGTTTCAAAATTCAAACTCAGGATATATTTAAACGAAAATTAATATACTTCCACAATTTATCTATATAAAACATTAGTAATACCTCAAGGATTATATTATTTCCTATTGTTTGTGCAAGAACATATGTCGGGGTAGAGAGATTAAGAGTTTATTATATTCGAATTTATACAAAACAAGAAGAGAAAGAAGAGAAGGAAGAAAGCTCTCTTGCCACCGGACTCCTCTACTACCGTCGGACTTCTGCCTCTCCCCAGATTCATACCTGACGCCGGATTTCTAACTGACGTCGGACTTCTGCCCTTAGCCAGACTTTCATCGGACTTCTATCCTACGTCGGACTTTCGCCTGTCGCCGGACTTCTACTTGAAGCCGAACTTTCGCCCATCATCGGACTTCTACCCAACGTCGGACTTCTGCATGTAGCCAGACTTTCGTCGGATTTCTAACCAACGTTGGACTTCTGCTTATAGTATAAATTATTCTCGCTCAAACTTGGGCGAATTTGATTTATCTCAAAAATAAGCTAAAATGATTTACTGCATTAATAGTTTATACTCTTATGAACTCCAAACCATCTTTAATCCGAAAAAATTTACACCCTTTGAAAATACTTAATACTCATATGAAATCAGTGAAATATTTTGTTTAATATTTCTATACATTGTAATAGAATCATTCATAATAATAAAAGTTATTCCATATTTTAAATTAATGGCCATTGTTGTGGAGGCATTAATATTGTTACACGATCACCATCATCATGTCACCATTGCCCAACCATTGTTTGATCATAATGGTCAGTCCACCACTCTTGTTCCTACTATCTTCATCGGACTAAGGTCAAGCAATTACTATCATCGGACCACCATCATCAGACCAATGTCATTTAAGTTTTGTTGTTTTACCCTTAGGCTGTCTTAGTCTAAATAGAATTGGTTGGACTAGTATGTATGATCAAGGAAATTGAATAAAAATTTTATTTCTCCTTTTCGCTCCAATTGATGCGCATTCCCCCTCTCCATCTTTCCCTCTCATCCAAGAAGATCAAGCTCTCTAACAAATTATTTACTATACATGTCATCGCCTATAAAGTTGATTCAAATTATTTTCTCAAACAATCTTTCTTGCAATATGTTATGTGTATTAGATTTTCTTATAAAATCATGAGATTAAACACTATCTTTCTTCCTTAAATTTTTTAGGAGGCAAAGCTAAAAATTTAAGTAAATTTCAGCTATAAATTTAATTTAAAAAAGGTATGATTTATTCCCTGAAAGTTGAAATCACAGAAAACAAGAGTTATAATGAGGTAAAAAATAGAATAAAATAAAAGAATTATACTGAGGTTGAGGGGAAAAATTATTACCATTATGTAATTACAAGAATAATGTAACGTATAATTATGAATAGCATTTACTCAACAAAAATTCCAAAGGCATTGGCAGAAGAACAAATATAAAAAGGTACTCGTTTGAATCGAATGACCCAAGGCTAATTTCACCAGACCACCGGCCCGTATACCAGACCCCCAACGACAGGGAGCTCGCTCTCTCTCTCTCTCTTGAGAGGTAAACTCAGGCTTTCGCCTATACACGCAGTATTTACCTGCAAACCCGCAGCATTTAGCTGCAAACTTATCGGGCCGGGATGACTTTGGCCCGATGAAAACCAGCCACTGAACCGGATCAACCATCCGGAGCACCTTAATACTCCCACTTGGGTTACAAGCTCACGCCACCGAGCTCAGCGACTGTTCAACTCAAATAAGAAGTCTATATTGCATAATATTCAATTCTAATGCAGCGATGTGGGATTAATATGCAGGTCAAAGGTGGAAGCTTAGCATAATAACAAATCCTTCATCGGTTACTTTCTGTAGAAGAACAGCCGTATTAAACGGTGCATATTAGCACAGAATGTCAATTATCTATAATTAATTTACTTAATTTGTTAGTTTAAATTCCATTGCATGCAATAATTCAAATACAGCTCTTTTGATCCTATTCAATTGAATGGGCACATTGATCAAATTTTGGTATAAAATTATTTATTTTGATCCGTAGGAATAATGATATTGTTACTATAAAGAAGAACTTTTTTTTGCCAACTTTTAAAATTAATTATTTTTTGGAGTTAAAGGATAAAAGATATTGCTATTGTATATTTTTCAAGATTATATGATATGTTATAATGAGTATATTTCAATTAATTTTGTACTTGTCATTAGGGGTGCAAACGAGTCGATTCTCTAGCAGGCTGGCCTTCATCGCTGCAATCCACTTTTTAACCCCACTTCTACAATACAAACTCTCACTAACTTTAATGATCCAATTCTCTCCAATCCATACATCTACCGCCAACTCACTGGATCACTTCAATACCTAACCATCACTATACCCAACATAGCATACTCAGTCAACCTCTTGTGTCAATCCATGCACAACCCACAAACTACACACTATCATCAACTCAAACATCTTCTTAGGTACATCCACGACACTTCCTCCTACGGCATTCCCATCTCCCTCGGCTCTCTGCACCTCACAACATTCTTGGATGCCGACTGGGTTAGTGACACAGAGTCTCGCCGATCCACATCAGTCTATTGTTCATTTCTGGGAAATACAAGTCTCGTGGAGCATGAAAAAGCAACACATCGTGGCCCGTTCGTCTACGGAAGCTGAATATTGCGCGCTGGCAGCCGCCACTGCTGATGTTCTTTGGCTACGACGGCTACTAAATGACTTCAACATACCGCAACAAAAGATCGCTACCATTTTTTGCGACAATATGTCAACAATTGCACTCGCCAACATCTTGTTTTTCATGCTCGCACAAAGCATATAGAAATAGATCATTATTTTATCAGGGATCACATTAAGGAAAAACATGTTGAGATTGCTCCGATTACCCTCAAGTTCTTGTCCCGAACATCAAGAACCTCGCTCCACATCACCTCATGACGGATAAATACGCTATATGGCAGACGCAAATTCTTCAGCAATTCACAACCAATGGATACGCCGGTCGTCTAACCGGCACCACTACTTCACCCGCCGACAACGATTCCACTGATTATGCTTATTGGCAGCTCGCGGACAGCAACCTTCTATCCACCCTCTTTTCCACGATTTCTCAATCTATTCTACTATACATTCTTTCCTCCACCACCGCACATGAAAGCTTGGTAGGTTCTTGAACGGCGTCTCCAACCCACTTGCCGATCTTGCGTCATCCAACTAAAGAACGAACTTCATCATGTTCAACTGAAATATCTTACCATGCAACAGTACCTAGCTCATATAAAATCTATTGTCGACAACATTGCTGCCTCCGGATCAAAATTCGATTCGGAAGACATCACCCTTTATATTCTTAATGGTCTCCCGTCCACCTACAACTCCTTCAAGACCGCCATTTGTGCCTCACTTCTACCTATAGATCTTGACACCTTCTACTCTCTTCTATGCAGCGAGGAGATTAATCTCCATCAATAACACCTCAAAGATCAAACAACTAGTTCACCGGCTATAGCTCTTTATGCCTCTTCCTCCAACCAATCCCGCGGATGACCCCATAAACGGTTCTTTAAAAGCAAGAATCCTCCGACATTCTCCAGCAACCCGCCAAACCAAACAAATCAGACTCCCTCCACTCAGTCAGCGATGCCCATCTGCCAAATCTGTGGCAAGGTCGGTCACATAGCCCTCAACTGTTGGCATCGTTGCAACTTCAAGTTCACTCCCACGATTTCAAGATCGCCACATGCACTCCTTGCTGAACTGTCTGCCTCATCCACTCAAGACTGGGTTCTTGACTCTAGTGTGTCAACCCATCTCACACCGGATGGCACCTATCTTCACTCACCTACTACCTATCATGGACCCGATACTGTGTCAATTGCCAACGGATCCTCTCTCTCCATTCAAAATTCCGGTCAAGGCCTCCTTCGTCTTCCTAATAGTCCTCGTAAGCTTCGTCTATGTAACCTTCTTCATGTACCATCGCTCACACACAATCTTTTATATGTTTCTAAACTAACCTCGGATAATTCCTTCTCAATTTGCTTTTATGCTAATAGATTTGAAATTAAGGATCTTCAGGGCCAACGACTGCTTCTTCATGGGCATCTTCATAATGGTCTTTATTAGATTCGTATGTCACCCGACAACTCACCCTCATCTCTTACTGCTAGTACCACATCTTCTCAACTTTGGCACGCCCACCTTAGTAATCTAAACAGTCGTCTCTCCCGATCCTAGCTAACAGCATACCTGATCTCTCAAATATCTCTCATTCTTTCGTTTGCACTTCTTTTAACGTGGCCAAGAGTCACAAGCAATATTTTAATAAAAGCCTCTTTGTTATTTCAACCCCATTTGATCTCATTCACACAGACATCTGGGGTCCAGCTCCATTAAATTCATTAGACGGATATTGATACTACATTGTTTTCATCAATGACTTTACTCGTTTTCGTGGCTTTACCTTATGCATTCAAAACAAGAAGCTCTCGCAAAATTTAAATCATTCTATAATCTCGTTAAAAACCAACACCACTACACCCCCAAAATTTTACGCTCAGATGGCGACGACGAATTTATTAGCAACGCCTTCAAATTTTACCTGCAAGAATCGGGTATCACTCAGCAACTAAGTTGCCCTCACATCCTGAGCAAAACAGCTTATCCGAATGGAATCCTTGGCCGTTGTTCTCTCAATAATGACTATAATGGGGGTATTTCTGCACAATAACTATCATCATACAACCATCGCTCAACTACTGTTTGACCATCATGATCAGTCCGCCGTTATTGTTCCTACTATCTTCGTTGGACCAACGTCATACAACTACCGCCATTAGACTACCATTGCTCGACCAAAGTCGCTCTACCAACATAATTGGCTATTATGTCGACACATTAGATTTTTTGTTGGCCATTATAAATAACGTTAACAAATTTCATCGCCTATAATGTTGATTCAAATTATTTTCTCTAACAACCTTTTTTGCAATATGCGCATATATGTGTTAATGTGTATTAGATTTTCTTATAAAATCAAGATATTAAGCACTATCTTTCTTCCATAATTTTTTTAGGCCGCATAGCAAAAAATTGTCACATGCTAAAAATTTAAGCAAGTAAATTTTAGCTATAACAATTTAATAAAAAGAAGGTATGACTTTTTCATGGAAATCAATGAAAAAAAATAGAATTACGGGTGAAAAAATAATAACAATAGCATTTTCTGAATTAAAATTTCAACGGAAATGGCAGAAGAAAAGAATAGAGTTAATATTAAGGGAAAGGGCAGAAGAAAAGAATAAAGTTAATATTAAGGTAAAAACATAAAAGGTACCCGTCTGAATTAAACGACCAAGGCTAATTTCACCAAACCAAAGGCCCAGCTACCCATACCATTAACCCAGCGACGTGGAGCACTCTTCTCTCTCTCTCACGTCCGCCGTTAAACCAAGGCTTTTCTCCTACCTATAAACGCAATACTTATCTGCAATCCCCGCAACATTTTCCTGCAAACTTGTATCGGGTCGGGCACTTCAGCCCAATGAAAATTAGCTGGTGGGCCCACCGGATCAACCATCCGGATTACCTTAATACCCCCACTTGGGTTACAAGCTCACGTTACCGAGCTTAGCGACTATTCAACTCAAATGAGAAGTCTATATCCTATAATATTTACAAATAATTCAGCGATGTGGGATTAATATGCAGGCAAAGGTGGAAGCTTAACATAGTTTGAGTTCGAGATAAGCGTTGTCCAGAATGGAAGGTTGTAAAAGAATAACACTATTGCCAATAATAAATGGTCTGTTTTTATATCATTTGGATATAATGTATTGTATATTGATAATTTGCTGGCCTTTGTTTATATTGGAGTTGGTGGAGGACTGCGGTTTTATTTGGGACGATTTTTTTACTATTTTTTAAAATAAAAAAATAATAATAAAGCCGTCCCAAATGGAACTTGAGAGTTTCCCAAGTGAAGAAGATTCTAATATACAGCTATGGCATGATTAGAAGATTAGCCTTATTTTATTTCTGCTTGTATAAATTTTATTATATTAGTACAGTCAGAATTATCATAGAATGTTTCTTTTAATGGTTTTCTATTCACATATGCAAACATTAGATTTTATGTTTGGGTTGAAAATTTTTAAAAGTAATTGTCGTAATCCACTGAACCCTCCATCAAAGCCTCTGATTCCAAACAAGTGCTGATTTCAAATTAAGGCCTCATTTGAGACGGCTTAATTTTGCCTTTTCAATTTCAAAATGGTAAAAAAAAAAAAAAAAAAAAAAATTGATGTTGTTTGTATGTGCCACTTTTGCATAAATATATTTTAGAGAATTGTATTTCTGTACTATTTTTAAAAGCTTTATGATATTAACTTCTCCGTAGAAGATTTCATTCTCTTAAATAATAGTTTCAAAACTACTTTTTAGAAAAGATATAGAATAACCAAACAAAACCTAAGAGTTAAATCACTTGACATTTCAAGCATTCCGATGTCTCACGCATATATGAATTGATCTGATGTTGTAAACTTAGGTGAATAAAGCATTAGTTTAAGGGGAATCAGACTCAGTAAACTTATTATTTAGTTGGTAGTGATTGGTCGTATTGATTGGCGGGTTGTTTGGCTGGTTAAAAAATGAAAGCAGTGTAAAGGAAATACTTTGGAATTGTTTGGATATGTGTAAAGTAAATTCAGGTTAATGATTTTTTTTATTTGAAGTAAGATGAATGTAGTGTAAAATTCAAAGATGGTGGTGACTGGCGAAGGTGGCTGGAGGTAGTCAAGCAAACTTGCTTGTGGCATAAATCATTCTCGCTCAAAATTGGGCGAGTTTGATTTATCTTAGTATTAGACTAAAATGATTTACACTATATTAATAATTTACACTCTTATGAACTCCAAATCATCTTCAAACCGAAATAATTTACACATTTATAAAAAACTTAATACTCTTATGAAACCCCTGAAATGCTTTCTTAAATATTTCTACAGATTGTAATAGAGCCATTCAGAACAATTAAAGTTGTACCATATTTTAAATTAACGACCGTTGTTGTGGAGGCATTGTTTCACGATCATCATCATCATGCCACCATTGCCCAAGCAATGCTTGACCATGATCATCATGCCACCATTGCCCAAGCACTGCTTGACCATCACGGTCAGTCCACCATACATGTTCCTACAATCATCGTCAGACCAATGTCATGTAATTTTTGCCACAAGACTACCACCGCTCGACCAAAGTGTTTCGACCACCATATGTCACTATGCGACACCTTAAAATTGTTATTATTTGTTGCAAGCATCATTAACACGTGTTATTGTCTATAAGGTTGTTTAGACATGCGTGCGGGTTCGTCGGTGACGGACGTGCAGGTAGGTTTGTCGGTGACGGTGTGTGTGGGCAGGCTTGGTTCATGGGCGTGTGGAGTTCTCTGGTGTGTGGGGGGGGGGGGGGGGGGGGGGGGGGGGGGGGGGGGGGGGGGGGGGGGGGGGGGGGGGGGGGGGGGGGGGGGAGGGGGGGGGGGGGGGCTTACGGGTTTGGATCATGAGTAGTGCGGGGGGCCTACGGGCTTTGTTTACGGGAGAGCAGTGGCCGCTCGGGCTAAATCTGAACAATTTTTTTTTCTGTAATCAATTTCTATCGGGAAATATGCCGAAAATATTTTTTGGCTAACTTTTTCCGCTAGAAATATTTTTGATAGTTTTTTTTTTTGTCAGTTTTTGTTTTCCAACACGTGTAATATCCCTGGATAATTTCCCGTCAAAAATACGCCGGAAATACAAATTACCAACGGATTATTGTCATTTTTTGTAGGAAAATGCCACCTAAAAATGATGTTTTTCCTGCAGTGTAAATTCTATACCATTGTGAGTGTTCTGACATGCAATATTATTTTATTTCAAAAATATTGCATTTAAAGTCACCCCATAGTCTTATGCACTAATGAATTAATCTAAGTTAAGATGTAGGGGGTATGAGAATTAGGGTTAAGGAGGTCTGAGCATTAGTATTAAGGGGGATTAAACATACCCATGAGTATATACCTCAAGAAGTTCTTCCTCCTTTGGTTTTCAACAATACCCATGAAGTATGTGCATAAAAGTTATGAGATTTAATGCTTTAGCATATAGTTTGACATTTTGAATCAGTTAATTATAAGAATAAATTATTCTATACATTGTTAAATATGAATATGCATTTTTAATTATAAGAATAAATAATTATAAATATTTTTAAATATTTCTATGTATTGTAATAGAGTCATTTATAACAATGAAAGTTGTACCACATTTTAAATTAATGAAGACTATCATATACGCATTGCTATATAATCACCATCATCATACAACCATCGTACAACCACTGTTTGATTATCATGATCAGTCCATCGTTATTGTTCATACTATCGTCATTGAACCGATGTCATTCAACTGTCTCAATCAGATTATCACTTCTCAAAGCCTCCTGAGTCCTGACCAACATCATTGACTATGTCAACACCTTAGATTTGTTGTTGGTCGTAACACATGTGATCGTCTATAAGGTCGATTCAAGTTATTTTTTATAACAACCTTTCTTGTAATATGTTTATATCTACGTATTAGATTTTCTTATAAAATCAAGAGATTAAATTCTATCTTCTTCCATAATTTTTTTAGGACGTACGCATAGTTAAAAATATATCACATGCTAAAAATTTAAGCAAATAAGTTTTAGATATAAAAATTTAATTAAAAAAAATGTATGATTTATTCATGGAAATCAATGAAAACAAAGTATAATGAGGTTGAGGGGAGAAATTATAAACATTATATAAGCATATTTATCAATAGCATTTTCTCAACTAAAATTTCAACGGACATAAGAAGAAAATAAAGTTAAATATTAAGGCCAAAAATAAAAAAAAGGTACTAGTTTGAATCAAATGGCCCAAAGCTAATTTCACCAGAAATCCCACAACCCTTACCCAAACGATCGGGAGCGCTCTCTCTATCTCACTCTTGAGAGGTTAGCTTTCAACTATACACACAGTATATAATTGTATAACTGCAAACTTCTATTGGACCGGATAGACTTCGGGCCCGATGACCAATCAGCCATTAAACCAGATCAATCATCCAAAGTACCTTGATACCCCCACTTGGGTTACAAGCTCACGTTACCTAGCTCGGTGACTTTTTAACTCAAATCAGAAGTCTATATTGGATAATATTTCAGAGTAATTTAGCGATGTGGGATTAATACACAGGCAAATGTGAAAGCTTACCATAATAAAAAATTCTTTATCGTTTACTTTCTTTAGAAGAAGAACCGTATTAAACGTTGTTTTATTCACCTAAATTTAGAACATTATATTGCCATAAAATTAATAGAGAAATGTAAAAATTCATCCAATTAAGTATGAATATCTTTTTGAAAACAAAATTAATTATGTTTGGGATTATATAAACATTACTTTTAGCAAAAATCTAGTTAAAGTACATATGTCGATTAGACAATTTAAATATATATCTTCATGCAAGTATTTAAACTGACATCTAAATACTAAAAAATGGTCTATAATTAAGGGGAATATTGTGCCATCTAAAGAATTATATTTTTGGAATTTGAATGAAATTTATAAAAATGTCACTCTCAGAATATTAAAGATAGACTCCTAACACAAAAAGGGCATTGAGAGCTGGAACTTGGACCTGAACATCTCCGTCCTCAATTGGCTAATTTCAGGCCTCTGTAGTCAAATTATCATCCCTTGACCACCATCGTGATCAAATCTCTACCATTGAAATATTGTCGCTCAACCACATTTCTCCTTTTTATAGTTGACATCATCAACGTCAGTGCACGTCTTTATTGATACTTGGACCTTGACATCTCCTTCCTCAATTGGCTAATTTCAGGCCCTTGTAGTCACATTGTAATCACTTGACCACCATCATGATTAAATCTCTATCACCGAAATATTGTCGCTTAGCCACATTTTCTCCTTTTTATAGCTGTCATTATCAACACCAATGCACGTCATTTTTTATAAAGCCTAGCAAGAGATCTTCATCGGAGAAGGTTACTCCGGGAATCTCCTTGAGGTACTGTGCTTCTTCCAAGTCTTTTGAAGTAAGCAAGGAACACCTCTGGCTCTAGTAACGCTTTTACTAGAGTTTCCCTCAATTCGGGGCACGACCAAGACAAAAATCTTTTCCGTCATCCCATTGACTCACGGAAAGACTTCGGATAGTACCACAATCCGTTCAACGTGTCCAAGTGTGGAAGCTCAGTCTAGCGCCTAGGCATGCTATCACATGTTTCGGCCACCTCTGACCTTGGGGGGGGGGGGGGGGGGGGGAATGTATTGGTTAGGTGTTCCATCATTTTCTATTGGCTTAAGCAGGTATCTGAGGATATCCCACAACCTAAGTAATCCAGGAGAGATCAATTCTCTCCCGGAGCTGCGGAAATAACGACAATCAACAATAATATAGAAACTCGTTGTCAATGCTTGGCATCATCTATTATAAGGCCAAGACATGTTATCGACAACAAAATCGACGCCCGTTGACTTTCACCCAATATCATTGCTAATGTTGATGCATATACTTATTTGTACTTTATATCTTTTTCATATTCCAATTTTTTTTAGTCTTTTAAACACTAAACATTAAGTCATTAAAAATTTATTTTTAACTTATCTTAAAATAACTGAATTATACAAGAAGAGAGCTTAAGACTAGATATATATCATAAGATAAAGAAATTTCTAATTTTAATGCCTTCAATCTATTAAAAAAAATAGATTTCAATAATATATCTCCTACATTTGTCTTTATATCAAATTTAAAAGAATTTACTAAGAATAATACTTATTTTTATCTTTTTTAAATATACAAATTTTTCTGCTATTTAACTTAAAAAAAAAAAAACTTTTTAATATGTTCTTCATCAAACATTGCACATTGGTTGGCGCATAAAATAAATACTTATTGATCATAATACTCATGTAATTAGTGCACTAAAATTTTTTAAAATTACACCTTTGTTCAATAGTATTTTTCAAGGTTTTAAAAATCAGCGAACTGGCCGGTCTAACCAGTTCAATCGTGAACCGATCTTATTGCCGGTCCGGTTTATCCTAAAATTGTTTCTATATCAAATCGTCTAGAACTAGCCAGAACCATCGGTCCAACCAAACAACAAACTGTTGAACCGATCACCAATCTCTTAAACCGGCCTATTTAAATTTTGAATTATTTGAATGATTAAAAAATATATAAAGTAATATTTGTAAATTAATTTAAAATTTGAAATGCTTAATTTTAAATTAAAAATTTCCAAGACTTTATTACTAATGTGAGATATTACTCAATTCTAACTCATACCAAAGAGAGAGTTTTCCATTTGCGTTGAACTCTTATGTTCATAAGATAGACTATCTATTTTAAAATAATTTTTACTCATTTAAATAATATTTATTTTTAATTGATAATATTAAATAAATTATAAAAGTTCAACGCAAATGGAAAATTATTTTTATGTGGACAGCAGACATCAACTGGTATACAGCAGTATCCCGAGCAAAAAAATATGATGTGACACATTCTGATTAATCTTTGGATTGACCTGGTGCAAAATAAAAATTCTTCTTTTGTTCATCTCTTGGCCTAAGGTGTGGGTTTAAGACTAGACAATTGTTGTACTAGCAATCAGACTGCTTGCTAGTAGGATCGGGCGAGGAAGATATCCGCCCGATTTAATTCAAAACCAACCTATGGGTGGAACCAACCTATGAATGGGTTAATTTATCAAAAATAAGAAAATTATATCAATAAATAAAAGAAATTAAGAAAAAAAATTAAATGATTCAATTTCAAGTTAACGGTTAACCCGAACCCAACCAATTACTGATTTGGATCAATCGGAACACCGATCATTTAACAAACATATCAAAAAATTGAATCCAAACTTGACTCGTTAGAAATACAACCCAGCCAGCTAGCACCTTGAATATATATATATATATATATATATATATATATATATATATATATATATATATATAATAATATATATATATATATATATATAAATAAAAAATTAAAAAAAATAATGCAAATTAATAAAAAATATAAGAAAATAAAATAACTAATTTTAAACCCGAGTTGGACAATTTATTTGACACCTCTACTTGCATGAAGGCTAATATTTAGCCAGAATTATCTTGATTTCTAGCATTCGCACCCAAAATCAGAACGATCAAAGACAATAATAAATTTTATTTTATCAAATTTTTGCATCATTAGCGTGTACATTAATGAAATCATTTTGATAAAAACATATACTATGATTTTTTCCAGATTTTTTGTGATTTTTTTTCTCAACAACTTCATCATAGGGCCCACCAGCCCGTTTTCCATCCACCGATGAGAGCAAGAGGTAATCGCTGCTCTGTTTAACCAGCCTTACGCTTTCCCCTCTAATTTAGAACACAACTAATTTAAGCCAACGCCTAAACCAGGAGCAATCAACTACCCATCTTGGAACGGGCGGGCCACCCTTCGGCCCAATACAAACCAGCCAATGGTTCAGATGAATCATTCAGAGCACCCGACTGCCCCCACATGGGTAACAAGTTCGAGTTGCTGGGCTCAGCACTCTAATGCAGCAAATGAACGATTTATATCTGACAACATTCAAAAAGCTTCAGCAATGTGGGACTAAAAAAACGATAGTGAAAGCTTAACTTAATAAAAATTCCAACGTCTAAGCTTTGGGCAAAAAGAGATCGTAGTTTTTAGTGAAAATCATAATTTTAACGTGCATATTTTGCAGAGAATGCTTTTTTTTTTTTTTTTTTTTGCTTTTACATAATAAGATTTCTCCAATGATTTCTTGTGATAATTTTGTATACGATAATAGAAATTGGAGCAATTTGATCAATGAGCTTTCAAGTTCAGAATATATTTAATAGAAGATTGATATACTTTCACATTTTATTTATAAAGAATTTTATATACATATCAATTATAACAATTCACTCTTTTGATAATCGATGATTGGTGTAGCTAGGCTTGTTGCGTCCTAGAATATTCGCGACGGTAGAGAAATATATAGTTTAACGTCTTAACATTGTACGAAGATCCAGAACACAATCAGATAAGAGAGAGAGTGTAGCGTTCATAAAATACACCATAGTTTTTATGTGGAAACCCTTAAAAGGGGAAAAAATCATGGGGTCTGACCCAGTTTGAATGAATCCACTAGTATTTGTTGTCGATTACAATTGAGGCCCCTCCTTAGGAGAAGGCCTCGGTTTGATGTCACAAATATACATCATATAGAGTGCATTACATGGTGGAAGTTACATAGACATGTTTGTTTGGTCTGCAGGACCATAGTCGATAGGTTAGGGGCCGAAAAGACCGTAGTTGACAAAAGACCGGGATCAGAAAGACCGTTGTCTGTTGGTGGAGGTCGAAAGGGCCATAGTACGCGACGGAGGTCTGAAGGACCGTAATCGGCAGGAAACCAGGGTCAGAAAGATCATTAGCTGGCGATGTAGGTTGGAAGGACCATAGTAGGCGACAGAGGTCGGAAGAACTGTAGTCGGTAGGAGACCGGGTCTGAAAGATTGTTGTCTGGTGATGAAGGTCTGAAGGGCTATAGTAGGCGACAAAGATCTGAAGGACCATAGCCGGCAAGAGACTGGGGTCTGAAAGACCGTTGTCTGTTGATAGAGGTTGCAATATTTTGGGAGAACTCTAGACATCGAGTGGTGGCCTGGTGGAGCTCAAGGCCTCAAGTAGTGGTCCAACAGGTCCGGGCCTCAGGTGATATTCTTGTGCAGCACAGGGCCTCAAGCGGTGGTCCGGCAGAAATCGGGACTCAAGTGGTGTCCTGGTGGAGCACAAGGCCTCAAGTGATGGCTTGGCGGAAGTCTGAGCCTTAGGTGGTGTTCCGGCGGAGCAACGACGTCAGGCGGTGGTCCGACGGAGGTGAGGGCCTCAAGTGGTGGTCCAGCGGAGCAATAGCGTCAAGCGGTGGTTCGACGGAGGTGAGGGCCTCGAGTGGTTGAGCAACAGCGTCAGGCGGTGGCCCAGCGAAGGTGAGGGACTCAAGTGGTGGTCCGGCGAAGTCCGGGCCTCAAGTGGTGGTCCGGTAGAGGTGAGGGCCTAAAGTAATGGTCCGGCGAAGGTGAAGGACTCAAATGGTGGTCCGGCGAAGGTGAAGGACTCAAGTGGTGGTCCGGCAGAAGTCCGGCGGTGGTAGAACAGTGGTGGTTCGACGGAACTCCTGCGGTTGTCTGGCAGTGGTCCGGCGAAACTCCAACGGTGGTCGAGGAGGCAAGGAAGCAAGAGCGATCTCCAATCTCTCTCTTTTTTCCTTAGGCTCATGGGGTCCTCTTTCAAGAGTAGAGGGAGCTCTATTTATAGATTTCTGGAGTGGCATGGCCCGTAAATAGGTGAGATATCAAGGGTAAATGGGGAGTGGTCGGATGAACGGCCAATGTTGAATCCCTTGATCATGCACTGTTCTTTAGACATTTGAAGACATTAATGATGTCAGAATTCGGCGATCTTGGGCTCGTTGGGTTTGTCTTGTCGAACCACTCAATTCGAGCATAAGACTGTTATGTTTGAAAATTGTTTGGTAATCCAAATTGTGGTTTGAACCTTCCAACAGTGCTTTGGATCCTTTATTTGGACCCATTTGGGCTCGGATTGAGTCGAATTTGGTGTCGTTGGGTTCGCATTTCTGAGACGCTCAGTTCGACTGTAAGTTTGCTGAAATCGGAGTTCGGATGGTCTCCGAATTAATTTTTGAAGTTTCCAATTTGATTTTGTATCGAGATTCGCGCCCGATTAAGATAATTTTTTGATGGCGTATAAAGGCCATGAATGTTAATAATCTCTTGTTAATTTAATTAACTTGGCAGGTTAAATTCGATTCTGCATAATATTTCAAATACACCTCATTTGATCCTTGTTGGATTCAAATTTGCTTATTATGGAAATGAAGAGAGAGAGAGAGAGAGAGAGAGAGAGAGAGAGAGAGAGAGAGAGTATAGGAAAGGTTTAGAATACTCAAGAAACTATGAGTTTTCAAAATTGACAAAAAATATCCATTATATCAACCCCAAAAGTTTCTGGAATTATTCTACATCATCTCCTATTTATATGATTCTAAGGACTATATGAAATGTTACATAAAATAAGTTAAAAAGTACAACATTAGATAGATTACTAGTACAATGCTACACACTACTCTAAACACGTATTATCTCCTACTTGGCAAGGAGGCCGCAGTTGGAAGGCTTTGACGAGTTGCTAACGGGAAAATCCAGTAGTGTTGAGTGTGATTAGGCAAGTGCTTATATGAGAGGTGAGCAGTAGTTGGTATAAGTTGGTTGACGGGTTTGGTGGCTTGTATGGAAGATCTGAGTTTGCCTAGATAGAGTGAGCAAGTGAGATGTTGTCACGGGGAAAGGAGAACTCTTGCTTGGATGGTCACGGCGAGTTGAACTGAGGGCCATGAGCGGGTGCCTTCATCTAGCTTAATTTGGTGAAACTTATCTGCTTGCGAGAGAGGGAGAGGGTGATTGAGATATGGTCAAAAAATGTGGTGAGTGTCAAGTTACCAACTCTAGGGATGAATCCTAAATTTGTTCATATAAGGTGAACTCCCAAGAAAGCCTGGGTGAGTGACGCCTTTTGGTCCTTTCAGCTGAGTTCTCCTTCGACTTCCAATATAATCTTATTCTATCATAAATGTGCATTTAGATGAGGCATATCTAATGAGTCCAAAATTTTTGTTAATTTAATTCGACAATTCAGCGGACTTAGTTGTTGGCTTTCTTCTTTATTGAAATTCAAAATATGATTTAAGAAAGAGGAATTGTTGAGTATTATATCAAATTTAAAAGAATATACTAAGAATAATACTTATTTTGATCTTTTTAAAATATATAAATTTGTCTACTATTTAACTTTAAAAAACATTTTTAATATTGTTTTAATCAAATTTTGCACATTTGTTGGTGTCTAAACTAAATACTTACTAATCATAAGACTCATGTAATTAGTGCACTCACATTTTTCAAAAATACCCCTTTTTTCAACCGTGAACCGGTCTTTTGCCCGATTTCGTTTATCATAAAAGTTGTTTCTACATCAAACAGGCTAGAACCAACCAAAACCATCAGTTCAACCGGCTAACTGTTGAATTGGCCTATTGAATTTTTGAATTATTTAAGAATTTCAACTCTTTTATTAAATGTGTTGGGTTTGAGTTGACCCATCAACCCAATTTTGACACATGTCATCGCTATCAACATTGTGACATGCCATTACTATTAAATCAATTTATGGTATTGACATCAACACTATGGCCTCGTGACTTTCTTCTGTCGTTATGAGCAATACTGTCATATGAAATGATTAATTTATAAAAAATAAAACAATTTATATCAACAAGTAAAAGAAATTAAGAAAAAAAAAGAGTCAATTTCAAGTTGGCGGGTCAACCCGACGGGTCAACTCAAATCCGACCAATTGTTGATTTGGGTCAACTCGAACACTGCTCTTTTAATAAACATGTCAAAAAATTGAACACGAACTTGACCCATTCAAAACCCAACCCAACCTGCTAGCAGCTTGAATTAGGCCCAATAACTTGTTTTAATTAAATATATTTTATATATTTATTTATTAGCTTATCAATCATAAATTTTAAGTCAATTTTTCAAAAATTAGAAAATCATACAAATAAATAAAAGAAATTAAGAAAAAAAATTAAAATAATTAATTTTATGTTGATTGGTCAACTCAAACTAAACTAAATCAAATGAATCTAACATCTCTACTTACACGAAGGCCATCTGATGAATCATTCAAGGCAACAAACTGGAAGAGCTCGAGCAAATGAACGATTTATATCTGACAACATTCAGAAGCTTCAGCAATGTGGGACTAAAAAAAACGATAGTGAAAGCTTAACATAATAAAAATTCCAACGTCTCAAGCTTTCGGCAAAAAAAGATCGTATTTTTTTAGTGAAAACCATAATTTTAACGTGCATATTTTGCAGAGAATGTTTTTTTTTTTTTTTGCTTTTACATAATAAGATTTCGATTTTTTAATGACTTCTTGTGATAATTTTGTATATGATAATAGAATTTGGGGCAATTGATCAATGAGCTTTCATATTCATGATATATTTAGGGGTTGTTTGGTATGCAAAATTAGAAGGGTAAAATAATGTAATTACGCGTATTACTTAAATTAGGTCGTTTGGTTAATTTTGAGCGGAACATACGTAAATCCTCCAAAGCATCAACAGTGTATTACATGAGGTTGTTCGTGCGACATTGAAACCCGCTCAAATTGAGCGGGTTAGAAATTCTCTCGCGCGAAATAAGAAAGTGACGCTTTGTTAAATGTGGAACAGAGGAATACGACGGGGACGGGGCCATCGCGCATGTGAGAAGGACGCGACGGCTGAGGTGGAGGCGGAGATTAGCGAAGCGTGCCCGAGGCTCTATGCATTCTACGAGTTCTTCTCCCTCGCGCTGTCGCGCATCTCGCACCGCCTCTCCAATGTAATATTTATCCTTATTGCTTTCAGATAGTTGATATCTATTAAACTATGGGTGTTTGGAATTCACTTATATATTATGCCTTATTCATATTTGAACGTGACTACGATTACTTGCAGTATTTAAATTCGCTTTATTTGTTGATGCTTGCAGGCTAATGAAGATCTCATGAACACGGCGAATTATTACGTCCGGTGATCGGACCGTCCGGACACCAATCCAGACACGCCACGTCATTCGGAAAACAATGGGCCTCAGGTTATCTGGGTGACATGGCGCGGCTGGATTGGTGTCCGGACGAATCCGGACACGGGACGTAATAATTTTCCCATGAGCACATTCTCGGAGAGAAATAAGGTTAGGCAAACTGTTAAACTAGCTTATTCAATTTTTGAATTATTCGAATAATTAAATAAATTATTTTAAAATATTAAGTAATATTTTCTCCATAAAAAATCTTGGATCACCTACCAATTTTATCGTCATTCAAATATCTCACTGTCCAAATCAACTTCTCATTTCTCAATCCTTATATGCTGAAACCATTTTACAACAAGTGGGACTAACCAATTGTAACATAATTTTTAACCCCTCCTACACTAAAGCACCCACAAAGACAACCACGAACATCTTTTTATATGATCCGAGCACTTATCAGCCTAATTTGATTTGGTTCAACTCAAATTATGGTCATTTAATAAACATGTTAAAATACTGGACTTAAACTTGACCAGTTAGAAACCCAAACCTAACCCACTAGGAATCTAAATCTAGCCCAATAACTCATTTTAATTGAAAGAAAAATATTTTATTAACTTATGAATCATAGATTTCAAATTAATATATCAAAAATAAGAAATTCAGAAAAAAAATTAAACAAGTCAATTTCAAGTTGGAGGATAACCCAAATCCAACCCATTCCTAATTTGAGTCAACATAAACTCTGATAGTTTAATAAACATGTCAAATTCAAACTTGACCCATCGGAAATCAGAATCCAACATACTAGCAACTTGAAAATTAGTCCCAATAATATTTTTTTATATGAAAAAAATATTTTATTATTTATAAATTTTAAATTAGTTTATAAAAAATAAGAAAATTATACCCTTAAATAAAAGAAATTAAGAAAAATGAAATGAGTAAATTTTAAATTAGCTAGTAAAATATGTTGATTTCTAACATCCTCGCCTCAAAAAAAAAAAAAGTTGATCAAAGACAATAATAAATTTTGTTTTATCAAACTTTTAGCTTAATTCAGAAATTATCATATACTGTGATTTTAAAAATCACAGTTTTTTGTGCTTTTCTTCAACAAAACAAAAGAGGCGCCCGTTTGGTTCGCCAGGCCCAAGATCTACTTGGTTTGCCCGGACAACCGGCCCGTTATCCTTCCACCAATGAGAGCACGGAGGTAATCGCTATGTTCTGTTAAACCACAGGCCCTACGCGTTCCCCTCTAATTAGGAACAACACTAATTCAGGCCTTTCTAAAGTTGCAATTAACCTACTTAAGGTGGATCGGGCGGGCTATAATTTATAGCCCAAGCAACCCAGACGAATCATTCAGAGCACCCAAATGCCCCCACATAGGTTACAAGCTCACGTTACAAAGCTCGGCAAAGGTCCATTGCAAATGTCCTATCTATATGTGACAACATTCAAAACAATTCAACAATGTGGGACTAAAGTGAAAGCTTAACATAATGAAAATTCCAGCATAGTGAAAGCATACTTCTTTAGCAATTTGTAGCTCATTCATCGGGATTTTAAAGAAGCATAGTTTTGTATACTTTTGATAATAGAATTCGGGCAATCGATCAATGAGGTTTCAAATTCAAAATATATTTAATAGAAGATTCACAATTTATTTATATAAAATTTTAATATTACATCAATTATAATAATTCACTCTTTTGATAATCGATGACTAGTGTAACTCGGCTTATGAATGTCAGCAATCTCTAGGTAATTTATTTAACTTGTTGGGTTAAATTTGAATGAGCATAATATTTCAAATACACCTCATTTGTTTCTTATTAAAATCAATTTTGTTCGTGAAAGACACCTAAGCAAGTAGAAATGCAAAGTGTGCAAGTGACCTGAAAAATTTTGTGAAAATGGAGAGAGAGAGAGAGAGACTATAAAAAAAAGCTATAAAATACTCAATAAACTATTAGTCTCAAAATGGGCAAAGTATCCACTATATAAGTCCCAAAAGTTTCCCAAATTATTGTTCTTCATCTTCTTCTATTTATAGGGTTCTAAGGGCTACATAAAATATTACGCAATAAAAAGTTAAAAATTGTAGTGATACATAGAATACTCGTACAATGTTACACACAACAGTTTCATAATTCTTCCACTCTAACAATCAACTCATCAACACAGCTTTCACCCCTACAAATACTTTAATTTCACATTAAAAAAAAAATAAAACTTTAGTGATCAAGAGGCTGAAATAATATTATAAGTTTTATTTTTCTTTACTATAATATAAAATTAATTTTAACATATATAAATATATATATATATATATAACTATTATAAAAACCGCTTGAGTTTCCTTTCACATTAAATGTTGATTATTCATTTTATTTCCAATAGAATTATCTTGTCCATTTATTGTATTATATATAATTAATAAATTAAAAAAGTTTTATTATACAATTTAATGCCACTTACATATACCTCATTATAAAATAATATTTTAATTCTTCCCTCCGTCCAGTAATGCTTTATAAATATGAGTAATTAAAAAATAAAAAAATTAATTAAGCAATTTAATGCCCTTTACATAATACACCTCATACTAATTTTTTATTCTTCCCTCATTTGATTAATGTTTTATAAATATGATTAATTAAAAAATTAAAAAGAATTAATTAAGCAATTTAATGTCCCTTCCATATACCTCATATTAAAATAATTTATTCATCTAAAAATTCTCCCAGCCGATCATTTCATTCATTTAAATCCAATATATTTTTTCATTTATTTAGATTAATTGCATTTAAGTACAATTAACTGCATTCATTTTTATGTTTAATTAGGATTAATTTATTAATTTATTATCATTATTTATTTAATGCCCTTTATTGGGCCGCCAATAATCGCCAGACCAACAATCATCGTTAAACCTCTGCCCAGTCGTCGACCTTTATCATACCTTCGTCTGGCTGCCAATCTCCACCAATTGTTGCAAGACCACTGTCGAACCTCCGCCCGACAACCGATCTTCGCGAAATCGCTATTGGACTTTCACCCGATTTTTAACTCTTATGGACCTTCTTCTGACTGCTACCACTAGCTTCTGACCTATGTCATCCTTCCACAGTCTTTATAAACTCCCTGATATCCATATGAAGTTCGATCAACTCTCCAAATTATTGTAATTTTACTATCTCTAAGTTAAGGAACTATTGGCTCAAGAAAAATGGCACGAATGCACGAATCCCGCTTTACAGCCGTAGGATTCCATTTCCCTTAAGTCAGATTGAAATTAACCAGATTTCCCCTGAGGGTAATATCAAGGCTTATAGATCTGGGGTTCTTACTTCTTATGAGCGCAAGCACTCATAGTTAATTACACCTCTTACTACATAAGAGAGAACTCACGATTAAGGATGAAATAATTTTTAGTTAATTTTTTAGTCTCAATGGTGGGAAGATGGATGTAAACCCGATCAAGATCCCATGGTTCCGTCGTCCCGGGTATACCATAGATTTCAGTCTACCAACACTAGCAATCATTGACCATAGTGCACAGGGAATCTGATTAGCAGTCATGGGTTGCCACCTCTCAGGGATCCCAAGTAGACTGAAGTGGTTAGATGTTGATTTTGGTTTTAATTTAATTTGAGTTGGGGCTTATTACTTCCTTAGAATTTGCTCGTTAATTTGTTTAGTTTGGGACTTACGGCTCCAATTAGGAGTTGCCCAAAGATTTGTTTAGTTTGGGGCTTACGACTCCAATTAGGAGTTGCCCGAATAGTTTATTTTTAGTTTGGGGCTTACGGCTCCATTTAGGAGTTGCCCGAAGAATTTCAGTTGGATAGGTCTTATGGCTTCCTTAGAAGTTGCCTAATGGTTGGTCTTACGACCTAGCCCTGTAAGCTAAGCGGCCCGAGTTGTGGGTCTTACAACCTAGTCCTTTAGACTATGATACCCGAGAATTTTAATTGTTTGGGTAGGACTTATGGCTTCCCTTAGGAAGTAGCCTGAAAAGCTATTGTTTTAGGTTTAAATTTGATTGTTTGAGGTTTAGGATCATTGCTATTTATTTTTACAATTTTGCTAAAATGTGGGGGCTTACGACTTCAATAAGAAGTTGCCCGAAAGCGGGTTTTGCAACCTAATCCTATAGACTAGGATGCCCAAATGAGGGGTCTAAATTTGTGTTATCACTTAAACACTTCCCTCAGATGTCGGACTTACGACTTCTATTAGAAGTGACCTGGTTTTAATTGGGGGTTAAGAGTTAGGTCAATTTCTACCTAAAACTTTCCCCTTAGGTCAGGCTTATGGCTTTCCTACGAAAGTTGCCGGGTAGCGGGTCTTACAACCAAGTCCTTATAAACAAGGCTGCCCAAAGATTTAAATTAGATTTGAGATAGGTCTTATTATTTCCCTTAGGAAATTGCCTGAAAAGCGGGTCTTACAGCTTAATCTCTTAGACTAAGATGCCCAATTATTTGAGTTTTGGTCTTAGGGTAATATCCCTTTTTTTAAAAAAAAAAATCCTATTTTGATATTGTATGCAGCCAATATGCTTCTTGCTTGGATTATCTTGAGAATCTCAAACCAAATCCTCTCCTATATATTTATTTGCAGGCTCATGTTGAGCCTACTGTATATTCAAATTTGTCATAAAGCCATTTTTTATTTGTTTAGTCATAAATATTAGATTCAATCCGGAAATGAACCTAAAAGAATAAAGCTCATTCATTTGTTGTCTAAGAAGCATTCATATATATATATTTATCAAATATTTAAGGTAGTCATTTATTTAATGACGATTCTTATTATGTTTGTAGAAGCAACACACTACTAACAATATTTTACTGTTTATTGCAAACCTGAATTATATTGTCATTGCCTTAAATAATATGCTTCTCAAATATATGTATTATAAGAGTTTTGCTTCATTATGTGTGCAGGTTGATGGACTCATTCGTTCGATTTGGAGGTTCATTTTTTCAAGATTTTAAATCAATTGGAACATTAAATAGTTCATCTCAATCAATGATTTATTTCCATCACTTGGTCTTGGCAGCAAAAAGCTGATGTTATTGGCATTAAAGGAGGATTTGATCTCTCAATGAAACGTCTTTTGCTACACTTTTTTTTGTTCTAATTTTCATTGTAAAAACTTTTGAGGACTCATTTTTTTATCTATTTTTGTTGTTCATACAATTTGCCCAAGTATTAGCTTATGATGGGCCATTGTAATAATTATTTGCACATTCTCGACGGGTTTAATTCATATGCAATTATAAACTTTATTTTCTACTTTTGCATCGAGTAAATCTACTTTCACTCGTTATAGATTAAAGATAATAATTTTTAGAGATCCGTACTTTTTTTCTCAAAATTCATTAAGTCCATAATTTTCAAGAAAAATTTTGTCAGCCTCCCGGCGTCACCTCCCCACCGAGGGAGAAATCGGGATGGCTTTTGCCGGAATTCCTTCCTACCCGGACCTAAGGTCAACGGCGTAGGGCATTCAAATTTAAACCATCCCACCAGGATCTAAGATCGACTGCGTGGGGTCTTCGAATTGTAAAACCATTCGCCCAGATCTAAGACCGATGACGCGGGTCTTCAAAATTTAAAACCATCTCGGTCGGACTTAAAGTCGACGGCACGAGGTCTTCGAATTCAAACAATCCCTGTCGGACCTAAAGTACGACGGCCGGGGTCTTCAACACCTGTTTGAATTTCCATTTTTTTACCTTTCTTTTATAATATATATTATATTATATTATTTGTAATATGATTATATAATATATAATATTATACTATCATATTATATTATATAATATATAATATAATGAAGGGGAGAGAGAGAGCTAAAAAGTGAGGGTGCAGTCTCTGCATCTTTGGAGAAGCAACGGAGCCGAACAGCAAGGGAGAAGCCATTCGAGCAATGTGGAGCCTGCTCGAGAGCTTGAAGAGATGCAACTCTTCATTTTTTCTGTTTTATTCGTTTCTTCTCTTTTTTTTTTCAATAATTACCTTTACAGGTAATTAAAATAAAGAGATGGTGGGCTCATAAAGCTATGAGTGAGCAAATGTCATTTTTAGCTACGTAGATAACAATAAGAAATGAATGGGTTTTGACTCAGATTATCTATCTCCATTTGAAATCTGAATGGATCTTTTTTAAGAAATATGAGATTTTATTTGCTTGCAAACTCGGTTTCTGAGTTGTTCTATATGCCATCAATAAATGAAATTGTTACATATTTTTTTCTTTTTTAACACTAAACCATTTCATTTTTGTCTAGCTTGTGAGAACTCAATCATTGTAGATATTTATTTTGAATACAAAATATGATACAGTGGTGGAAGAGTTCTTTTACATATCATTATCATTCTTCATTTTTTTTTAATATGATATATATTCTAATTGGTTATAGCAATTACAAATTCTGCTACATGGTGTAAAATTGTTTTGGCAAATGATGCAATAAATTCACTCAACCATTTAGAATGCTCTAGGCTATAAATCGATGTTGAAATATCGCTAAATTCTCTGTATAAATCAAGGAGCATATGTTGATTATTGATCTCGCTAATCTTTAATTTGCTCTTCAATTTGTTCAAGAATATGCTTTTCTTAATGACTCAAAGCTTTAGTAATGTCAATTTCTTAATAGTGGACTAGTTGGAGGAATCATCATTGTTGTTGAATGACTTGCTTTGTTTGATTTAGATGAATTTTATGAAGAGATTCATTGTCATCATTTTGCTTCTTTTTTTTTTTTTTGTTTCTCCTCTTTTATTTTATTTTAAGTTAGTCAACAGGGATGGGTCAACATTTTTAATACATCAAATATAATGGAATTTTCTCCCATGAGCAACGCCTCAGTGCTTTTTCCTTTTTTGGAGTTTCCAAGTAAAAGCTAGATTGGAGGCTAAATCAAAGTTTGAACTCGCTTAAAGTCTGGGTTAAGTTGGAGACTGAATTGCCTAGGAATCCAGACTAGACAAGTTTGAAGCTTGAGTGAGTTTAAAGTCTAAGTCGACTTGAGGTTTTAATTGATTTGAAATCTGGATGAGTTTGAAATTTGAATTGAGAATCTGGATTGGCTTGAGGTCAGGTTTGATTTGAAGTCTAGAATGATTTAAGATTTGAATTGATCAGAGGTTTTGATTTATTTAAATCCGGATTGGTCCTATAATCTAGAGAGACTCTAAGATCTATAATCTAGAAGAGTTCTAGGGCCTAGATTGATTCTAAAGTTTTAGAATCTGGAAGGATCCTAGAGACTGGAGTCGAGAAATATCATAAGGTTTAGATAGATCTTAAGGTCTAGATTTGTCTGGAAGAATCCTAGGGTCTAGAGTAGGTCCTAGGGTCTGGGGTCTAGAAGAATACTAGGACCTAGATGGCTCCCAAGGTCTAGAGTCTAGAAGGAGCCTAAGATCTAGAATAGATCCTAAGGTCGGGGGAGGATCCTAGATTTTGGACTGGTCTGGAGGCCAAACTATCTAGGGTCAGGATTAATCTGGAGTCTGGGTGGGTCCCTAGTAACCTCATAAAAAAATGAGGTCAACACTACTGTTTTACTACTATCATCATAGGACCAATGTCATACAACTACCGCTATTAGACTACCATTGCTCAACCAAAGTCGCTTAACCAAAAAAAATTGGCCATTATAAATAATGTTAACATATTTCATCGCCTATAATGTTGATTCAAATTATTTTCTCTAACAACCTTTTTTGCAATATGCGCATATCTATGTATTAGATTTTCTTATAAAATCAAGAGATTAAGCACCATCTTTCTTCCATAATTTTTTTAGGACGCATAGAAAAATTTTATCACATGTTAAAATTTAAGCAAGTAAATTTTAGCTATAACAATTTAATAAAAAAAAAGCATGATTTTTTCATGGGAATCAATGAAAAAAAATAGAATGATGTTGAGGGGAAAAAAATATCAATACCATTTTCTGAACTAAAAACTAAAATTTCAACATAAATGGCAGAAGAAAAGAATGAAGTTTTTTTTTTTTGGGTAAACCCAGGACTTAAAGCCCATATATTAAGAAGCAGAAAATCAAATTACAACTAACTTGTGAAAAGAAAAACAAACAACCAAAGCTAAACAAAAATTACACAAAGACTATAACAAGAGGCCAAAAATTGGACAAAAGGCAATCAAAAGACTCAAAAAATAGGCACAATCTCATTCATCAAGTTATATATGTTTGAAAATCGAGTAGTCCAGGCGGTGGCATCGATTGCCCAAAAATCGAATGCAGTATGATTTCAGTAAATCTGGCCATCACAGAGCCTCCAGCCTGCAAGCAATTATCCACAAAAACGAGCCAGGTTGCCTCGCGGGCCCTCCATGGCTCGGAGAGACTAGCTGTCACGACCCAACCCGACCGGAACGAATCCCTTCGCGTCGGGTCGCGACGGATAGAAGAAAATCTAGGATCTAGTTTTGGAATTTTCTTCAAACTTTCTTCCAGATATTCAAATAAATAAAAACACAAAGCTGCTATAAACTTCAAATACCATGTATAGAAATGCATCCACTATTTTCTCTTTCTTTCATCAAAATAATCATATACAATACAGTGCATGGCTACAGATAGAAAGAACAGAACAAAAAAGTCATGATTGTACAAAAATCAGAAGTACAAATTATCTAATCACTGATCAGACACAGAATTGCTAGTCCAAGACTTTCTTATCTTTCCCAGAACCTGAAAACCACGCAGAAAATAAGAATGAGCTAACAGCTCAGCAAGACTATACACTCACCAATCAAAATCTCCAGAAATTCACATCATAAAACACATCAGAAGCAGTTGTTCAAATAGCCGTATAGAAATTCAAACAATCGTACATAAATCTTATAATAGTCAGAATAGATACTTGATCAAATAGAAATCAAATCACATATACCTGAATTCAAATCAGAGTGCAGAACAAATCTGATAAAACTTATAAGACTTTCAAATCACAAAACGGATCAGATCGTACAAATCAAAATTCAAATTAGATAAAATCACATTTCATATATCACATTTCACATATCATATATCCTTGACCCTAACAGAATCTCGACGGATTCTGACCCCTTATGCCTCCCTTCCCTGACACTGACAGAATCTTGACGGATTCTGGCCCCTTATATCTCCCTTTGTGCTTATAACACCAAAATAGAACAGATATACAAAATTTTCAGAACAGAACTTATTTTCAGATTTCTCAGATTTTCCTGACACAGACAGAATCTCAAAGGATTATGGTCCCTTATAACTCCCTTATGATAGCATGCACATATTAATTCATTCAATTCAGAAAACCAGAGTTCGTCAGAAAAATCGTCAGCGGCATAACGACAGTATACGGAATTTACACAGAATTCACTGATTCAGAAATTCACCAAATTACCACAGATAGTACACAAAATCATTCTAAGACTTTCATTATACTGAAGCAATAATTTCAAACATCCAGATAAATTATTATTCGATGAAAACCCCGTAGAATTCAAAACACCCGATAAAAATCTTCCAGAAAATACTCAAAATGTGCACAAATATCATCTCATAAACATACCAAAGGTTACACAGTAAAACTTTTATCAATACAAAATAATACCAGAATTTCACTAACGGAACCAAAATTCGAAACAGAAAAGTCATCAAAATCCTCGTTTCTGAAAATTGAGAAAGGCAGAATGTGTCTTACCTCCAGTGGGTCAGCTTTCTCAACTGCAGCTACAGACGAAAACGGACAGAAGTCACCCAAAAATTACTTTTCTTCCTTTTTCCTTTGATTTTCTCTCTCCTAGGTTTTCTCTCTCTTCAAAAAGATCTCATTTCCATATATATCCAACCAGATCGTCCCGAGATGATTTGCCCTCAGGACGAATTTCATTCAGACAAAATAGTTATCGTTCCTAGACGAGTTACTCTCTGGAAAAATTTCGTACCGACCAACACCAGTTCGTCCTGGGACGAACTTCTCTGTCCAGAAAACCTATACAAAACCAGACGATCCAACTTCGTTCGGACGAACCTGGAAGGAAAAACATCTTTCACACTGGCATTGCTCATCATCGTCTGAATGCCAATCGTCCACCACCAATGCCAGCTATAGTCTTTGTAGTATACCCGAGAATTTAGAGAGAATAATTCCACAAGCAAACTGAAGTGAGGGTTGAACACAAAAACCTCACAATCCCAAATATCTGCTTCCCAGGTCAGAAAAAAACACAAAATCTGGACCATAGCAATCCACCTGAGAGAAAAAAGAGACCCAGTAGACACAAAGTAATAGGCATCAAAAACCTGAAGGCAAACCATCATCCTCCAACAAAACAAGAGAGCTAAGCAGATCACTAGAAGCCCGAAAATCTCTGAAACAGTGTTGTTTTGTTTTTTCCATTTTGCAGTTTTCAATCTAACAGCCGATGATATGTTGCAAATAACTTTAGCCACATTATTTCTAGAATTAGAGAAACGACGGTTGTTCCTTTCCCTCCAAATATGATAAGAAATGCAGCTAATTGCTAAATAACAAAACTCTTTTTAGATCTACTTAAAAACACAGAGTTTTCAATGAAATCCAAAGCTTGAGGCAGAGTAGGCCTAAGCAAGAAGCTGGTAAAATCCAGCAAAATATTCTTGCGAATATAAAAGGTGAAATCACAATCAAAAAATAAATGTCAGTGATTCTCCAGATGACTCGAGCAAAGAGAGCAGTTAAGAGGCATCTGGATACCTCTTAGTTGCAGGTTATCCGTAGTTTTAAGTTTACCAATCCTTGTCATCCATGTAAAACAAGCATACTTAAGGGCATGATTTTTGTGCCAAATGGATCTATACCAATCTACCTGTGGTAAATCAGAGTAAAAAAACTCAATGAAATTTTTAAAAACCCATTTAGGAGATCCATCCCATAAAACCTCATTGTTTTCTTTGATTTCCACAGTCTTTAAGCTCTCATAAATACTCGCATGAATTTAATTAGGTAGCTTCCAAGTATCATTCGAAATAAAGTCTTTCACTATAGCATCATCCAGAACCGGTAAGTGAAAGACATCACCGAGAAAATGTCCATTAAGCCACGGGTCCTAGAGAAAAGAAAAATTAATGTGCTTAGACACAGAAAAATATAACACCTCTTTGATTTTTAAAACAATATCAATAATTTTGTGCCAGAATAAAGTTAATATTAAGGCAATGAAAAAAAATAGAATGAATTGAGGGGAAAAAATATCAATACCATTTTCTGAACTAAAAACCAAAATTTCAACATAAATGACAGAAGAAAAGAATAAAGTTAATATTAAGGTAAAAAAAAAAGGTACCCGTTTGAATCAAACGACCAAGGCTAATTTCACCAAACCAAAGGACCAACCTGAAGGTAAACCATCATCCTCCAATAAAACAAGAGAGCTAAGAATATCACTAAATGCCCGAAAATCTCTGAAATAGTGTTGTTTTGTTTTTCCATTTTGCATTTTTCAATCTAAAAGTCGATGATATATTGCAAATAACTTTAGCCACATTATTTCTAGAATTAGAGAAACGACAGTTGTTCCTTTCCATCCAAATATGATAAGAAATGCAGCTAATTGCTAAATAACAAAACTCTTTTTCAGATCTACTTAAAAACACATAGTTTTCAATGAAATCCAAAGCTGGAGGCAGAGTAGGCCTAAACAAGAAGCTGGTAAAATCCAACAAAATATTCTTGAGAATATAAAAGGTGAAATCACAATCAAAAAATAAATGGGAGTGATTCTCAAGATGACCCGAGCAAAGAGAGCAGTTAAGAGGCACCTGGATACCTCTTAGTTGCAGGTTATCCGCAGTTTTAAGTTTACCAATCCTTGTCATCCATGTAAAACAAGCATACTTAAGGGCAAGATTTTTATGCCAAATGGATCTATACCAATCTACGTGTGGTAAATCAGAGTAAAAAAACTCAATGAAATTTTTAAAAACCCATTTAGGAGATCCATCCCATGAAACCTCATTGTTTTCTTTGATTTCCACAGTCTCTAAGCTCTCATAAATACTCGCGTGAATTTAATTAGGAAGCTGCCAAGTATCATTCGAAATAAAGTCTTTCACTATAGCATCATCCATAACCGGTAAGTGAAAGGCATCACCGAGAAAATGTCCATTAAGCCACGGGTTCCAGAGAAAAGAAAAATTATTGTGCTTAGACACAGAAAAATATAACACCTCTTTGATTTTTAAAACAGTATTAGTAATTTTGTGCCAGAATAAAGTTAATATTAAGGTAATGAAAAAAATAGAATGACGTTGAGGGGCAAAAAAAATATCAATACCATTTTCTGAACTAAAAACTAAAATTTCAACATAAATGGCAGAAGAAAAGAATAAAGTTAATATTAAGCTAAAAAAAAGGTTTATCATATATAATCTTTTGATATTTACTATTGTAATACTATGATAATTGACGAGAGGATTCTTACCCAGACTAGATATTCATATCATCCACAACTTAGTCTTCATTCGGGATAATCTTCATACTATGTTCTATAGCAATTTTTTATTACAAAATTTTTTAAAAGCAGTGGGCAAAAGCTTTTCCAAGCGGAGCCTTGCTATCAAAATTTAAAGTGGTACGTTGCATCAATCATTTAAAATTGATGCTCACATTTGATCAGGTAAATTGTTCAATATCAGCTGTAACCATCACAATATAAAATAAATAAATAAATAACTAAATAAATAAATAGTATTATAAAATTATTTTTCTTTATTATAATATCAAATTAATTTTGTTGAAAAAAAGACTGCATTACATAGCATTGCATGTTTTGAATCAAACATGTCTTCTACTTGCTCGTATTTGGAAGTTGACAAATCAAATATACATTGATATTTGGGCCCCATCAAAATGATTTTTAACAAATCGATTATATTAAATTTGTAAATATACTCATATTCTTTACACAAAAGAAATTGGATAATAGAGATTGAATCTTATCCTGACAATGCAAAGAGCTCTACCATCAAACTATCATTGTCATCATAACTGTCCTCCTCAGACCATCACCATCCAAACCATTGCTATAGCCCTGCCACAATGCGACCATCATGGTCGGTCCACCAATATCATATTGACCATCGTCTTCAAACAACTTAAACATTATTTGTAATGCCAATGCATTGTGTCAGCATTGACACCAATTCACACTGACTTTGTTGCCCACCATAACCATCAACATTGATGAGATGCATTTTAGTTATAGTATAACTTAGGATTACTATACCTAGTTTATACTCGTTTTTCTAGAATCTTCTGAAAATTTATATTTTTTATTTATAATATGCAAGCTGTAGGAGATTTTGAAGGAGATATGATTTGATAAAATTTTTTAAAAATACAGTAGCTTTTATTGTTCCTTAGTCTCTTTCCCTTAGGAGTTATTTTCATGATTTCTCCTCACATCAGTTGGTATTAGAACCGTGAACTTCTGGGTAACCATGGTTGAAGGAAACTACATCAACCATTGACGTCAATTAGGGTTTGGAGGCTTTGGGGAGACCATGGATGAAGATAGGTTGTCAACGACATTGGAAGCCTCCGCCAACTAGCAACCATACCGGCAAAGCAAATCAACCCCACTGTTGGTAGCCATATCACTCGAAGCAATTATACCGGCAAAGGGGCATCCTCCACTCCCACAAGACATGCTCGCTCCCTTATCCAAGGCTATTTTTGCTTTGTGGCATCTGCAAGACCAAGGCCCAATCCCAATTCTACTCTCCCGCTCCGACCCACATCCACACCCGCACGTCCTGCCTCTCCTCTTGCATAAGACTCAAATTCTACTCTCCCACTCTAACACTCGATTTTGTCGCCCTTCGTCACCATCAACATTCTTGAATGCTCACACTTTTTAGGTCAATGCATATCATCGACACCAAAGCTAACGTCTATTAACTTCATTGCACTACAGGAAAATCGTCGATTTCCGGAGATCATGACCGATGGTTATTGGACCGCCGGTACGAACGGCGGTTTGGAGGGCGGTTTAGCCGCCAGGTATTACCGGGGGTTTTGTGTTGTGAAGCCGCTGCTAATAGCGACGGTCATGTATGTGAGTCACTACCAACATCATTGCATGCTATTTCACACAGAGATGATGCAAGCCCTCGATAATAATATTGACGGTCGCTAATTTTGTCATCCACTATCATAAGTAATATCAACGCAAACCATCGCAGATAAGAATGATACACACCTTCGACACAAACACCAATCTGATGTTGCCACCATGATAGTTGCATGCCAATCCCAAATTATGAGAAAAAAAAAACATCATTTTTAATCAGTAAAATCTTTTCAATTACATGATATCCAAAAGTTTTTTTTTTTTTTTTGTTCTTTTTCGAAATTTTATATGTAAAATTATTGATACTTTTATAAATGTGTTTTAAAAATTCAGGTTAATTGAATATATTAAATAGTTTATCACAGTAATCATAGTTTGATTATAATTTAAAAAATTAAGCAGGTGAGATATTAGCTGTAGCAATTTAAAAAGAAACAGTCATCAATTTATTGAAGCAGAAAATTAGATCGAATACAAATACATAAATTATAGTGAGGCTGATGAAAAGTTTTTTTTATTATTATTATTAAACAATTATCAAAATCATATGGTCCATAAGAAAGCCTAAATTTGGATCGATTAAAAAACATACAGCGCACGTTTGATTTACCAGACCCAATGGCTCCCCCTAAACTACCGACCCGTTATCCATCCACAGACGTGGAGGTTGCCTAAGGATCCACATCGTGGATTGGGCGGGCCAGTAATCGGCAACCCAGCCAATGAGCCAGGATAAACCATTCGATGCACCTGAAAGACCCCAACGTTGGTTACAAGCTTGCTAGCAGCTCGGCCGACCAACTTAGCAATTGACAAATCTATACTATACAATATTATTTAAAACGTAGTGATGTGGGACTAATAAAACAACTAAGGTGGGAGAACATAATTAAAATTCTTTTATGGCTAACTTTATATAAGAAGGACCGTATTTTTTAGAGAAAATCATATCTTTTGGCAATTCCTACTTTACTCGTTGGAATTTAATAAATGCAAATTTAATATAGAATAACTTTCTTTTTCTGCTTCCAGTACATAATTGATGCATCGTCAAAAAATTATCTTGATCGGGCACGGATTCAAAGCAAAATCAAGTTAGAAACTTTCGAAATTAAAATCAGGAGCATCTGAACTCCGATTTCAGTAAACTTACAGTCGAATTGAGCGTCTCAGAAATACGAACCCAACGACACTAAATTTGACCAAATCCGAACCATATGGGTCCAAAACAAGGACCCTAAGCGATGTTGGAAGGTTCAAATCACAATTTGGATTACCAAACGGTTTCCAAACATAACAAACTTATAATAGAATCGAGCGGCTCGACAAGACGAATCCAACGAGCCCAAGATCACTGAATTCTGACATCACTAAGATATTCAAATGTCCATCAAACGGTTCATGATCAAGGGATTTAAGATCGGACGTCCATCCAACCACTCCCAACCTACCCTTGATCCTCCACCTATTTACGGGTCATGTCATTCTCAAAATCTATAAATAGAGCTCCCTCTCTTCTTAAAAGAGGACCCCTAAGTCTAAGGAAAAAAGAGAGAGATCGGAGATCGCTCATGCTTCCTAGCCTCCTCTGACAGCATTTCAGCCGTGTTACTGGCTAGAGAACGCAGGTGAGAAGAAGGGAACCGAGAAAGGGAAAGAAAGGAAAAAAGTATTATTCAATATCTAAAAGTTACAGTACAGAGGCTTTATATAGGCGAAATAGAAACGAAAACTAATACAAGAAAGGTTTACATAAATAACGGATAGAAACATTCTAGAAGCCTTAATAGAGTGTCCTAACAGTCCCCCGCAAATTGATCATCCGGTAGACGGATGGTTAATTTGGAGCGAAGAATGTTAAAGCGCTTTTCTGATAGTGGTTTTGTGAGAATATCGGCAGTCTGGTCAGTTGAGCTGATGCGGGAGACGCCGATAGCACCTGATTAAAGATGTCCGCTGATGAAATGATAATCAATTTCAATGTGTTTCGTTCGGGCGTGAAACACTGGGTTGTGGGCGAGAGCTATAGCTGAAGTGTTGTCGCAGAAAATCGGAGTAGGGGATGTTTGCGGAAGCTGGAGTTCGGCTAACAGCCGGCGAAGCCATAGAATTTCTGAAGTTGCGACGGATAGTGCACGATATTCGGCATCTGTGGACGATTTGGCGACGATGATCTGCTTCTTAACGAACCACGAAACAAGATTGTTGCCAACAAACATACAATGTCTGGAGATGGATTTCTGATCGGTTTGATCGGAAGCCCAATCGGCGTCAACGTATGCTTTTAATTGAAGACTGCCTTTTGTAATGTGCATGCCCAGTTGAGAGGTTCCTTTGATATAACGTAGAATCCTCTTGAGACTTTGAAAATGAGCTGTCGTCGGGCTTTGCATGTGTTGGCAAGCGGCGTTTGTGGCGAAGGCTATATCTGGCCTTGTGATTGACAAGAACTGAAGTGAGCCAGCAATTTTTCAGTAGAGAGTGGGATCTTCGAACGGAGACGAAGGACTACGACATTTGGAATTCGGAGTAGCCATTGGCGTCCGGGCGGGCTTGCAATTTTCGAAGCCAGAAGTCTGGAGCAGCTTTGTGGCATAGTGCGGTTGGGAAAGAAAGTAGCCAGTGGATGTTTTGGTCACTTGGATACCCAAAAACAACGAAATATCACCGAGTTGCTTTAATTGAAATTCAGAATTTAGTTTTTGGAGAAGAGAGTTGATTATATCTGGATTGTTGCCGGTAACGAGAATATCGTCGACGTAGATGAGGACGAAAATTCTGGAGGTGCCGACGTTGTAAATGAGTAATGACGGGTCGGCTTTGCTGAAAAAGAATCCAGAAATTTGCAAAAAGTTGGTTAGTTTTTGAAACCATTGTCTAGGTGACTGTTTGAGCCCGTAAAGAGATTTATGAAGTTTGCACACATGACCTGGATATTGAGCGTCGATGAATCCTGGCGGCTGTTTCATGTATACCTTGTCCGGGAGATCTCCATGTAAGAATGCATTGGAAACGTCGAGTTGGAGAATGATGAAGAGCAAGAGTGATGAGGATGCGTATTGTAGTCATTTTCGCCACCGGACTAGATGTTTCAGTGTAATTAACACCGAATTCTTGGGAGAACCCTTGTGCTACTAGGCGAGCTTTGTAGCTCGCAACTTGACCGGTGGGTTGGAGCTTAATTTTATAGGTCCATTTACAGCCTAAAATCGGCTTGCCGGGTGGAGGTGGCACAAGCGACCATGTTGCCTGTTTTTGTAGAGCCATGTATTCGTTGGACATGGCGGTGCGCCAATGCTCAATTTTAGTCGCTTGAGAATAAGAGGTGGGAGTGGGTTCGGTGCTGCTTGTAGCCAAAAGATTGAGAATCTTTTTGGGACGAGTAATGCCAGATTTAAGTCTAGTTTGCATGGGATGGTGGGGTTGGGGAATAAGAGACACCAAGCTGGTAGTATGAGTTGTGGAGTGGGATAGACTATCGGAATGAATTGGATAAGAGTCGGAAGAAGTATTGCTGGAAGATGTAGTGTGACTAGAGATAGTGGGAACGGTGGGCTGAACGTGATTGGAGGAGGAAAGATTGGAAACGGGAACCAAGAGAAGAGGGGAATAAGGATCAAAAACCGGAGTGGGCTTGTGAGGAACGGTGCGAGTCTGAAAAGGAAAGTGATTTTCATGAAAAATTACGTGACGAGAAATGTGTAGCTGTTTGGTGGAAAGATTGAGACAACGATACCCTTTGTGGCTTGAAGAGTAGCCAAGGAAGAGACATTCTTGAGATCTTGGAGATAATTTGTGAGGAGCTTGGGGTTTGAGCCACGGGAAACAAAGGCATCCAAACGTCCGAAGATGGTCGTAGGTGGGAGTGCGATGGTGAAGCCGTTGGAAGGGAGACTGGAGGTCGATGGCTTTGGAAGGTAGACGGTTAATTATGTAATTTGCGGTGGAGACGGCCTCGGCCCAAAAGGCGGTTGGAAGATTTGCGGCGTGAAGAAGAGTACGAGTCAGATCTAGAAGGTGACGATGTTTGCGTTTGGCTAGTCCGTTCTGTTCGGGGGTATACGGGCAGCTGAATTGGTGTTGAATGCCGCGTGAAAGAAGAAAATCTCGGAACTGGGTGCTAGTGAATTCACCGCCACCGTCGGAGCGAAATGTTTGTATAGTAGTGTGAAATTGAGTTTGAATTAAGTGAATGAAATTTTGAAATTTCAAGAACGTTTCTTGTTTTGAATTCGTTAAATAAAGCCATGAAAAGCGAGTAAAATCGTCGATGAAAACGACGTAATATTTATAGCCATTAAAAGAAATTGCGGGAGCGGGACCCAATACGTCCGAATGTATTATTTGAAAAGGAGCAGTACAATTAGGTCTAATGGTAGTAAAAGGCATTTTGTGGCTTTTAGCAAGACTACAGGAAATACAAGTTTGAGAATAGAGATTTTCATTTTGTAAAGCAAGAATGTGTTTCCGAAGAGCAGCCAGAGTTCTTGCATGGGGATGCCCGAGTCTCGCGTGCCAAGAAAAAACGGGAGAAGTGTTGGTCCGAAGAGCAAAAGACTGATTAGTTGGCGGAACGTGAACATGATAGAGTCCGTCAACATTACGACCACGAAGAAGAGGCTGGTTGTCCTGAAGATCCTTAATAATGAAGCAGTTAGCATCAAAACATATGGATACATGGTTGTCGGCAGTTAGTTTAGAAATAGACAAAAGGTTATGAGAAAGAGACGGAATGTGAAGAAGATTGCGAAGATAGAGCTTACGAGTGGTGTCAGGAAGCGGAAGAATCCCATTACCGGTATGTTGTACGGGAATGGTGCTGCCATTAGCGATGGAGACGGAGTCGGAGGCGGTGTATGGGACGGGCTGGCTGAGGTTGGAGGCGTCAAACGTGAGATGCGAAGTGGCTCCTGAATCTAGAACCCAATCTTGAGTAGACGAGGTGCTGGTCGATTGGTTAGCGAGTAGAGCGCGGTTATGTCCAGAGGTGGAGGGAGCGTACTGCATATTGCAGCGATGCCAGCAGTTAATCGCAATGTGCCCTGGTTTGGCGCATATTTGGCAGATCGGTTTGGGATTGTAGGAGTTGTTGTTGGGCGGAGTGGTAGTTCTTGCGGAAGATTTGGAAGCAGAATTCTTCCCACGGTAGTAATTGGACCGGCCTCTGGAACTATTCCGAGTGGACAGTAAGGCCATAGAGTCGGAGGAATGACTCATTTCTTTGAGCTGCTCGTGAGTGAGGTTGATTTCCTCACTACATAACAGCGAATAAAGAACATCAAGATTGATAGGTTGGAGCGAAGTCCTGATGGCGGTCTTGAACGGGTTGTAGATGGCGGGTAGACCGTTCAAAATGTACAGGATAATGTCCTCGGTGTCTATCGTAGAGCCAGCCGCTGCGATGTTGTCTACGAGAATCTTTATTTGAGCTAAATAATGCTGCATCGTCTTGTCTCTCATCTGAATATGATGGATTTCATTCTTTAGCTGGATGACGCGAGACCGATTTGTCGGTTGTAAGCGTTGTTCGAGTGTGAGCCAAACTTCGTGCGCGGTGGTAAGAGTAAGAACGTAAGGAAGCACAGCCGGAGAGATGGTGGAAAGAATGGCAGAAACCAAGTTTCTGTCAATTAATTTCCATAGATGATGATCTTGAATGGAGGAGGCGGGCGGGCAAGAATTTTCTCCGGTGAGATGTCCATGAAAGGCATTAGCGGAGAAATGTTGCTGCATCTGGAGTCGCCATATGGCGTAGTTGTCGTTTGTGAGGATGTTGGGAACCAGATTCTTGAGATTTGAGATCAAGAATTTGAGAGGGGTTGGAACCGTGAATTCGGCGAGAGTGGCCGAAAGACCTGAGTTCGCCGGATGGGAGGATGCCGAAGCTTGATCGGCCATTTGAGGGAGAGGTTGCGGTTGAGCAGATTGCTCTGATACCATGACAGCGTTTCAGCCGTGTTACTGGCTAGAGAACGCAGGTGAGAAGAAGGGAACCGAGAAAGGGAAAGAAAGGAAAAAGTATTATTCAATATCTAAAAGTTATATAGGCGAAATAGAAACGAAAACTAATACAAGAAAGGTTTACATAAATAACGGATAGAAACATTCTAGAAGCCTTAATAGAGTGTCCTAACATCCTCGACCACCGTCGGAGTTTTGCCAGATTTCCGCCAGACCACCGCCGGAGTTCTATCGGAGAAGTAAAATTCGGTTTAAAAAAACTATTTTAAAAAAACTAAGAATTTATAAAAACCGGAGAAGTAAAATTCGGTTTCTGATCAAAGTAGAAAACATATTATGAAATTCCGATTTCAATCGGATAATTAAGTTCAATATTTGTTCTTTTTTAAATTTTTTTGTTAGTATGATAAAATATGATCCTTTTTATAAATTGACTTTTTTTGCAATAGTTTGAGTATAATTTGAGTTCGAGATAATCGTTGTCCAGAATCGAAGGCTGTAAAAAGAATAACAATAATAAATGATCAGTTTTTATATCATTTGGATATAATGTATTGTATATTGATAATTTGCTGGCCTTTGTTTATATTGGAGTTGGTGGAGGGACTGAAGTTTTATTTGGGATGGTTTTTTATTGTTTTTTAAAATAGTTTTTTTTTTGTATATCTATACAATCTATACTACTATATAAAAGTGGCTTGGGACTCCACCCAAATGCAATCCTAGCCTTATATTTAATTTATCAAAGATGAATCTGAATCATTCATTTTATTTATACATTTAATTAACTTATTTATTAATTTTACGTTTTTTTAAAAAAGAAAGCATTATCAATTGCATTTAAAAAACGAATTGGTAACATTTGAAGTTTATTTCGGCTAAAATAACTCTTCAATCCTTTAACCCTCTTTGTTTCTTATTCCGCATTTACCCTCTACTTTCTCTTCCATTTAACCCTCCCCGTTTCCTATTTGCATTTCATCTCCACTTCCTCTTCCGTCTGCGCATAAGTACGTGCATTTATGCTAACGATATATTACCATTCCCTAAATTAAATCATAAATATCCATCTGGCGCTATAATTTCCAACGCTTCATATTCTCAACCCATTGTATTCATGTCGCTATTAAAATAAAAGGTGAGATCACGAAGCCCTATAAATTGCGAAACTGGTTGAAGCCGAAACCAGAGAAGGATCGGAACTCCTCTTCGCTGAAGTCGAAATTGGAGAATATGGAGAAAAGCGATTGTTGGATTTCCTCTCACCTGCTAAGTTTGTATTGTTAAATTATAGCCTTTCAAATAAATATAATAAAAATAGTTTGGTATTGCATTGTTTTTCTTTTCATTTTGCTCATTTTAGCTCTCAATATTTGACTTATATTTCACATACCATTTCTCAGCTTTCAAGTTCCAGAAAACTAGGAGATCACATAAGGAAAAAAAACTATATAATATTCATATACTATAGCATATTTGGATAAATATGAATATTTCATAATTTTCTGAATAGACTATATATACATTAAAATGGTAAATTTACAGATAATGCAAATATTAAAATGGTAAATTTAGTTATGCTCTTTTTTTTTTTTTTGGTTAAAACCATCGGAGGGGCCTACTCGTTAATATCAAAAAAAAAAGATTACAAGGTCCTTAGAAGGAACCTTCAGCTCGCTAATGCTCAAAAGAGCTACAAGAGAAAGCAAAATAAAACCTAAAAGCCGGTGGTTCCTTATACTATGAATTACAAAAAAAACTAAGCACATTCTAGAGCTGCAAGTAGACAGCACCCAATAAAGAAAAAGCAAACTTTTATTCATTAACTTAATCAATGTTTTAAATTAACAGGGTTGAAAAAATGAAGGGCGGATTAATTTGGTCAGTTATGTCACTAAGGACAAATAGTAAACATCCACTACTGGTGATTTCTTTAGTTAGTGTCAGTTTGATAAATTAGTGGTAAAAAAATTTGCTTATAAGCTTGGGTATCTTAATTGCTTAATCTACACTAGCATGATGCCACCAAAAAAAAAGTTTTTTTTTTTTTTTTGTTATCTCAAGGTTTGATTTGTTACATTGATTTTTATTTATATATCTATGTGTTTTATTGTAGCCTTGTTCTTACATTCGCTTTTTATCTTTCATGAGTATATATTATGGTTAATATATATAGATATTATGTGATAATATGTGCATGGATAGCAATCATAATTGAAGTTCTTCATGTGTTGAATCAAGCTTAAACTGATTGTATCGTGAGGCTCAATTTGATTATTATTATTTTTTTGGGATAAAAGACATTTTAAAGTTGTCAAAGATCTCACATGTTATTTAACTAAAAATTGATGGATTCTTATAATCCAAGCTCTCATTATTCTCACATCCTCACTGACACTGTGACTTTTTAAAATAGAATTCAACCCTTCATTTAACTAATTAATTCAATTATTCTATATTTAATAATATTAATTAAAAAATTGACTAAAAGAAGAATTCTCAACTCTTCATATTCCTTATTATTTATAGTCTTCAAAGGGACGGTTAATGCAATTGAAACACTTCACAGCAGATCTTGTGGAATAACAATCAACAATTTAAAGCTTTTCATATTCTTAAAATATCTATTCATTTCAAATTTAAGAAATTGAAAAAATGCATCTTTATAAATTCAAAATGTTATTGTAATCTATTTTTGTAAATTTATTATTAATTTATACATATTAATTAATTGTTACATATTTATTATTAATCTATATGATTTAATATTAGCCTTACACAATTTCACAGCATCATCTGCTATGTTGATAACTATGCGCGCATGCCCAAGTCGGAAGATGAAGGCCTCTGCTCTTAAAAATACATCAATGCTTCTTAAAAATACATCTTTCATATCAATTTTTTTAGAGAACGTTTATTAATATATTTTAAAACATCAAATTATACTACTTTGCTTTTCTACATCATGGCTCAAGGTAGTGTTTTTCACATTTTGTGTCTACTTATTGTTATATTGTCGTATTTCTCATTGGTAAACGGCATGCAAATGTACATTTATGCATTAAAAAAATTGATAAACTATAGGATTATGATATCATAGTTTTGTGATTTGTTATAGTAGATGAAACACTTTTAATTACTTCAACATGTATAAAATATATTTAATTATTTTTTAAAATACTATTTAACATTAAAGATTATAAGCTGATGTTGACTAATCTAAACTTTCTATTATTTAGATTTAAATTAATATTCTTTTATATTATAAAATTTTAGCAACGTGCATTTTATAAACATGTATAAAAATTAGGGTGCTTATATTAAAATCAATGACTTAATGTGATTATGGTTTTTAATGAGTATTAAATTTTCTTTCGGGAATGGATACTTATGAGAGATTCACAATAGGAATTTGGTGAGAAAGGTTAAAAAGGTTGGTTGTTCTACAAGGCCATCATGTAATTTATATATAGTAGTTTAATATTGTTCTCATTGTGTTAGAATTGTTTAAATAGACTATTGTCCAATAAAGAATTTTATACAACTTTGTGGTAGCTTGAAGACATAGATGCTTAATTACTTGTGACTTGATTAGCTTTTAAAATTAGTAATTTGATCCAAATTCAATCATGCCATTCTGGAATTGAAATAGTAGGATTAAAATCATTCAAAACTTCTCGTACCAAATTTTTACATTTTTTTTTCATTAGCCTAAGATTTATAATTTCCTATTTTTCATTTGTGTATTTGTAGAATACTATCTAAGATATTAATTTTATCTTCCAAAGATTATTTCTTTCTCACAAATTTTAGAAATTTTTTGTTTCATACCATTGTTAATTATAATGATGTTTCATGTCGTTGTTAATTATAATTTGGATTTCATTATTTTCAAATTACACATCTTATAAATATGATTATATTATTAGACATTAATTTTAAATTCTTAGCATACCTGATTATATTGTACAATCCTAAAAAGTGGTCTTAGTGATTGTGCATTTTTTATTATTTTTTTCTAACTTTAAAAATTATTTTAATGTGCTTTTAGTGCATATACAATTTTAATATAAAATTCCTCTCTTTTATAATTTTAATTTAATATATAAATATAATGTTATAGTATCTTATTTATAATAAAATTTGTTCTTTTTTTGTCAAAATATTAAATGATTAATTTTATTGTATTATTATTTCTATAGAAAAAAATTATGCATTTTTTAATATTGAAGTGTAAAATTATATTAATATATATTTTCTACTAAGATTTTAAAAAAAAATCTAGCTCTTAATTAAAATAATTAATAATTTTTAATTATTTATAGCCATAAAATTAATATTTTTTAAGAATGATAGTGTTAATAAATATTCAAGATATGAATTTTTATTTTTAAATTTTTATTCACGTGCATTTAATGCACGTGCAATAAAACTAGTTATAAAAAAAGTGGCTTAGGATTCCACTCATAGCAAATTCTGATCGTTCCTTTATAAATTTTAAATTAATCTGTAACGTTCATTTATGACTCTTCAAATTCTTTTATTTTTCACTTCCTACAAAATATTTATTTTTTCATTTATTTACTGTGTTCTTTTTCTCTGCAGTTGTTTCTTAATTTATCTGTTTTCTTAACTAATATTGCCTCTTGGTAAACCTAAGTCCTCCGTCGATATTAGTTCACTCTGTCAAAGTCGAAGAGTCTCATGAATTGAGCCGTCAGTTGCATGCTTCTCTATTTCCTCTACCGAAGTCAAAGAGTCATGAAGTTGAACCGCAGTTGCTTCTCCATTTCCTCTACCGAAGCTGAAGAGTATCGTGAAGTTGAGCCTTTAGCTGCTTTTTCGTTTCCTCTGCCAAAGTGGAACAGTCTTGCGAAGTTGAACCATCAGTAATTACATCTTTTGTCATTCTCTTAAGAACAATTATCATCTTCCGTTATATATAGGTCTTCTATTTGCTGGCAAAACATTGCCTCCTAGCTCTTTGCCTCTTCGCCAACATGAAAGACCATTAGTGGCCTCAAAGCTCTATGTCAGAAGCCTCGCCGCCAACTTCTTGGTAATCATAAATTGCAGTTTCTTCTATGGTTTCAACGACAAAGATATGTGAATCTCTCTCTCTCTCTCTCTCTCTCTCTCTCTCTCTCTCTCTCTCTCTCTCGTCCTCTAAGAAGCGAAGCCAAAAAATTGAAATAAATACACCCTTGTTAATTAGAAGGGAAAGAATGCTCTCAAAGATTGGTTTCAACGGAAAAGATTTAAAAACAAGTGGCAGGCTCTGTATTTTTTATTATCTGAAATTGGTTTCAATGGCAAAAATTCAAGTGGTAGCTTATGTATATTTTTTTATTATGTACTTTTTTTTATTTAGACCATTTTAGTTATATTTATTTAATTAAATATTTTCTAAATTTTTTGATGCAATAGAGATACTAGATTATACACGCTCACATCAAATTAATTAGTTTCATTTTTGTTTTATGATTTTATTTCACTTTTTTTTTATCAAAAAAAAAATATTTCACTTTTTTTTTTTTTTTTTGATAAAAATAAATATTTGAGATGTTAGCCATCATATATTTTTGTTATATAGCTGAATGTTATAATTTATTTTTGTTATATTTTTCTAAATGCTTGAATTTCAATTTTTAATATGCATATTAAATGTTGGCCATCAGAACTGAAGTTTGCAAGTTGAATAAAATTGTTTGAATACAACAGTAAATTTAAACTTGCATTTCAGATATGCTTATCAGTTATACTAAAGAGCATGTTATTCAGGAACTGTAGAAACTAAGGATACGGAAGAGATGAAGAAGAAGAGCACGTCGGCATCAAGAAGAAAGAACAGAGAATAATACTTTCATGGTCATAATAACATAGTACAGGACTGTTTATATAGACTTGGCTATAGACACTTGTATACGTGTACAATTACTATTGGACCACAAGAATACAATGGTATTTATTGTTGTTCTGATAGCCCCCCACAAACTGACGAATCTTGTGTGATCGTTAGTTTGTCTCGAAGCAACTTGAATCTGGAGGTAGACAGTGGCTTTGTTAGAATGTCGGTCAGTTGATCGATTGTGCTGATCGGAAGGAGGCGAATAGTGTTGTTTTTGATATTGTCACGAATGAAGCGGTGGTCGATTTCAATGTGCTTCGTTCTGGCATGAAACACCAGGTTGTGAGCTAGTGCAATAGCATATGTATTGTCGCAATCCAAGTAAGTTGGTTTGGATTGAACTATATGGAAGTCAGCTAGGAGTCGTTGTAGCCAGAGGATGTCTGCTGTAGCTGCTGCAAGAGCTCTATATTCCGATTCGGTTGAGGATCTGGACACAGTCTTTTGTTTCTTCACTGTCCAGGAAATCAAGTTGTCGCTAAGGAATGTATAGTACCCGGAGGTTGATTTTCTTGTTATGGGCCGTCTGCCAGTCGGCATCGGAGAATGCACGCAGTTGAAGAGTAGACTTGGTTATCGGGAGCCCAAACGTGAGTGTCCCTTTGATATGTCGGAGTAGTCGTTTGAGAAGGTATGAGTGGTTGATGTCCGGATTGTGCATATGTTGGGATAAGATGTTGACGACATATGCAATGTCGGGTCGAATAATCGTGAGGTACTGGAGGGCATCTGTAATGCGGTGGTATGTATTTGGATCTGCAAGGTCTTTGTCCGGCGAAGGTTGAACTGGTAGTTTGGTACAGGAAGGATTAGCCAGCGAATTGCAATTGGTGAGATTAACTTGTTGAAGTATATACTTAGCTGGTTCATAAGATATGCTGATGCCTAAAAAATGTTTTGCGGGTACTAGATTCTTCATGTTTACTTTAGAATGGAGTTTGTTGAGTAGATCAGTGATGGCTTTGTCATTGTTGCCCGTGACTAGTATGTCGTTGACATATACAAGCAAGAAGATTTGAATAGTGTTCTGCGTAAATGTGAGGAGGGAAGGATCGGCTTTGCTGTGTTGGAAGCCGAGATGGATGAGATGATCTGTGAACGTTGTGTACCATTGCCTCGGGGCCTTTTTGAGGCCATAAATTTCTTTGCGAAGGCAACACACATGGTTGGGGCTGATGGAGTCTTAGAATCCAATTGATTGACGCATATATACAGTTTCGTTGAACGTGCCGTGGAGGAATGCATTTGAAACTTCGAGTTGCCGGATTGTCCACCCATGATATAGAGCTACCGTGAACAGAATTCGGATTGTGGGAAGTTTCGCCACTGTACTGAACATTTCCTCATAGTTCAATCCGTGCTCTTGGCGATTTCCCCGAGTGACGAGACGTGCTTTGAATCTGGCTATGGAACCATCGAAATTAAACTTCTTGCGTAACGTCCATTTACATCCCAAGATTGATGCGTTAGGCGGAGGGGGGATTAAGCACCATGTTCCTTGTTTTTGTAGAGCCAATAACTCATCATCCATGGCCTTTCTCCATTCTTGAAATTTGCTGGCTTCCGAAAAATTGGTAGGTTCCGGAGAGTCGTGAGGCGAAGCCGTTAGATGAAGTAAGTTAAGCCTGCATATTGGTTTGAGCGAGCCGGTATGGCGCCTGGTTACCATTGGATGGCAGGGAGGATGAGATGTTTGCGTGGAGGATTGATCGGGTAGCTGATTACAGTTTGTTATAGAGGTGGCCGTGGAGTGAGCAATTTGCTGAGGAGCAGGAATAGTGTTGTGCGTGGGATGATTGTTTTGAGATTGCGAGACTTGGCGAAAGGTTAGGTGTGCAACCGAAGTTGGAATAAGCAGGGACGTGGGCATGTCCAGAGTATGTTGAACCGAGTTAGAGTTGACTTGTTTGAACGAAAAAGAAGTTTATATAAATTGAACATGCCGAGAGATGGTAATTATATTTGTGTCTTTGTGAAGGCATTTGTAGCCTTTTTTTATTGGTGGCATAACCCAAGAAGATACAGGACGTAGAGTTCAGATGAAGTTTAGTACAAGAATGAGGAGGAAGGAGAGGGAAGCATTCGCAGCCGAACGTCCTGAAATAGGAGTAGTCTGGATTAATGTTGAACACAAGTTTAATGGGATACTGGTTCTTGGTGGTAGGTGTGGGAAGTCTGTTAATTAGGTAGACGGCCGTGGATACCGCATCAGGCCAGTAGGAGTGAGGTATGGATGCCATCTGAAGTAAGGTCATTGCCGTGTCTAGAATATGACGGTGCTTACGTTCGACAACGCCGTTTTGCTCCGGTGTGTATGGGCAAGAGGTTTGATGTTGGATGCCTTTGGTCTGCATAAAGGCTTGGAACGAACTGTTTATGAACTCCCCACCTCCGTTGGTACGGATAGCCTTGATTCTTCGATCGGTTTGACGTTCTATGAATGTAATGAAATTAGTAAATGTGCGAGCTACATCAGATTTGTGCATTAAAGGAAATAATCAACTGAAACGAGAATAGTCATCAACACATAAGAGGTAATATCTAAAGTTCTGGTGTGAGGTGACCGGAGACGCACATCCGAATGAATGGGATCTAGCGGGTTCATTGTTCTATGTACATAATTATAAAATGACAGCTTGTGGCTTTTACAAACTTTACAAGAAACACATGGATTGTAAATTTTTGATATATGTAGCGACGGATTGTTGGTAGCGATCGTCTGTAGTATGCGTTGATGTGGATGTCCTAGTCTGTAGTGCTAGGTGATGTTAGCCGTGTGAATAGCCGACATCATCTTGTGATCTCCCGATGTGTTATTGATGGTAACGTGATACATGCCATTTTTTACATTGACCTTGGAGTATAGTTTTGTGAGTCTGCAAGTCCTTGAAAATAAAGCCATTAGGGGAAAAAGTGATAGAAATTTGATTTGTAGTAACTAAGTTGGAAATGGATGACAGGTTGTGTGAAATTGCTGGTATATGAAGTAAGTTGGATAAGAATAACTTACAATCAAGGGTGGGAAGAATACCGGTGCCCGAGTGAGCGATCGGTACGGTTCTTCCGTCCCCGACAAGAACCTGATCGTATCCAGTGTAGGAGGAAGATTGGGCAAGATTCTCTTGATGATTAGTCATATGCGTTGATGCCCCTGAGTCTATATACCAATCAGTGGATGTAGCATCTGTGGTGGCAAGAAACGCTTTGTTGTTGTCAGATGGAGTTCTTGGCGGGGTGTAGTTGGCGTTGAGACGATGCCAACAAATGTCCGCCGTGTGTCCACATTTCGTGCAAATCTGATATTGTAGAGATGATTTTGAGGCGGGTTTGCTGGTCGTTCCGGATGTCTGGGTATTGCGGCCTCTGCAGTGACGTCCACGCCCCCGAGTGGTGTATAGAGCTGTGTGAACGTCTGGGGCTATGGCAAGACGCTGAATGTCTGCTTGAATATGGATCTCCTCGCTAATTAAGAGAGCATAGAGATTTTCCATAGTCATTTGAGATTGCATTGTGCGGATAGTAGTTTTGAACAATTGATAGGTTGATTGTAGACCGTTCATGATGTACAGCATGATGTCTTCAGTGTCGATGGTCGCCCCGGCGGAGGCTATGTTGTTGACGAGTTTATTGACTTCAGACAGATAGTTTTGCATTGATAGATTTCACATCGAGATGTTGTGTAGCTCATTCTTGAGCTAGATTACTTTTGAACGACTTGAAGATTGAAATCTTTCTTGAAGCGCATACCATATGTCGTGCGTTGTTTCCAGGTGCATAACGTATGGTAAAACTGGAGCGGAGATGGTGGAGCAAATCGCCGCCGCGAGATTCTGGTAGGTGATGATCCAGCTGTTGGTGTTGCTGTTAGTGTCGTCAGCCTCCGAATCTTGATTTCTTTGAGACTCATTGGATGAGGAGGGAGGGTCAAGAAATTTGGCAAATCCATTTGCCTTAAGAACTTTGAGGATATGATTTCTCCAGATCGGGTAAGTCTCCGACGAGAGTTGATGAGGAACCAAAGATTTGAGATTAGAAACAATGAATTTTAGTGATGGATAGATCAGGGATTTTTCTGTTGAAGAACCTGTGTTGCCGGCGATGTTTGAGGATGCAGAGGCAAATGTTGCCATGGATTGATGCCTGGATATTCAACCTGCTTCTGATACCATGTAGAAACTAAGGATACGGAAGAGATGAAGAAGAAGAGCACGTCGGCATCAAGAAGAAAGAATAGAGAATAATACTTTCATGATCATAATAACAGAGTAATGACTGTTTATATAGACTTGGCTATAGACACTTTGTATACGTGTACAATTCCTATTGGACCACAAGAATACAATGGTATTTATTGTCGTTCTGATAGGAACAATGTCATAAAAAATTGTAATTTTTTGTTGAGAGGATCAATCTCATCATTTGAATTTGAAAATTTTATGTGTTTTAATATTTTGTGATTTTCATTTACTAAAACAAAATTCATCAATCTCTATATTAATTTTTTACATAAACGATAAATTATAAAATATTTATAGTTTTTTATATTATGATGCATTTCTTTTAATATAAATTATAAAATACTATCAATTAAAACTTGTAACAAAGATTTTATAAAAAGTTTTGAATATTATTTTATTTTAGAATGATATTTATGATAATTAAAACTTGAACATAAAGTTTATAAAGTTTTTTCTCAATAGTTACAAGAATTTAAATGGATATTTGATTAATATATGCATTTAAATTAGTTTTTTTATATTATGATTCATTTCTTTTAACATAAGTTATTTTCAATCTCTTTATTATTGTTTAAATCTTCAGAAAATAATATCGCTTCGAATCTCCACCCCAATTGGCTGAAAATTAAATACAAGCACCTTCAAATCTCTGCCACATTTGACTGTAAGTTAAAGTCAAATAATTTTAAACAGCATTTTCAGTTTTTTTTATTTTGCTTATTTATTTATTATAAAAGAGTTTTTGTTTGGCTGGTTAAAAAATGAAAGCATTGTAAAGGAAATACTTTGGAATTGTTTGGATATGTGTAAAGTAAATTCAGGTTAATGATTTTTTTTATTTGAAGTAAGATGAATGTAGTATAAAATTCAAAGATGGTGGTGACTGGCGAAGGTGGCTGGAGGTAGTCAAGCAAACTTGCTTGTGGCATAAATCATTCTCGCTCAAAATTGGGCGAGTTTGATTTATCTTAGTATTAGACTAAAATGATTTACACTATATTAATAATTTAAACTCTTAAGAACTCCAAATCATCTTCAAACCAAAATAATTTACACATTTATAAAAAACTTAATACTCTTATGAAACCCCTAAAATACTTTCTTAAATATTTCTATGCATTGTAATAGAGCCATTCATAACAATGAAAGTTGTACCATATTTTAAATTAATGACCGTTGTTGTGGAGGCATTGTTTCACGATCACCATCATCACGCCACCATTGCCCAAGCATTGCTTGACCATCATGGTCAGTCCACCGCTCATGTTTCTACTATCATCGTCGGACCAATGTCATGTAATTACTGCCACAGGACTACCATTGCTCCACCAAAGTGTTCTGACCACCATATGTCACTATGTCGACACCTTAAAATTGTTATTATGTGTTGCAAACATCATTAATACATGTTATCGTCTATAAGGTTGTTTAGATAGGCGTACGGGTTCGTCGGTGACGGGCGTGCAGGTAGGTTTGTGGGTGACGGGTGTGCGGGTTCATGGGCAGGCTTGGTTCACGGGCGTGCAGAATTCTCTTGTGACTAGAGCGAGCTTGGTTTTGGGGGGGGGGGGGGGGGGGGGGGGGGGGGGGGGGGGGTGCGTGGCTTACGGGTTTGGTTCATGAGTAGTGCGAGGGCCTACGGGCTTGGTTCACGGAAGAGCAGTGGGCCTGCTCGGGCTAAATTTGAACATTTTTTTTTATTTTTTCTGTAATCAATTTCTGTCAGGAAATCTACTGAAAATATTTTTCGGCTGACTTTTTTCGCTAGAAATATTTCTGATAGCTTTTTTTCGTCAGTGTTTGTTTTCGGACACGTGTAATATCCCTGGATAATTTTCCGTCAAAAATCCGCCGGAAATACAAATTACCGAGGGATTTTTGTCATTTTTCATAGGAAAATGCCACCTAAAAATGATGTTTTTCCTGCAGTGTAAATTCTATACCATTGTGAATGTTCTGACATGCATGCAATATTATTTTATTTCAAAAATATTGCATTTAAAGTCACCCCATAGTCTTATGCACTAATGAATTAATCTATGTTAAAGATGTAGGTGGTATGAGCATTAGTGTTAAGGGGGATTAAACATACCCATGAGTATATATGTGCATAAAAGTTATGAGATTTAATGCTTTAGCATATAGTTTGACATTTTGAATCAGTTAATTATAAGAATAAATTATTCTATGCATTGTTAAATATGTCTATGCATTTTTAATTATAATAATAAATAATTAAATTTATTGTTAAATATTTCTATGCATTGCAATAGAGTAATTCATAACAATGAAAGTTGTATATAGTCTACAAGAAAGTAGGTAATTAGCGACCAACAAAATTGGTCACTAAAAATGTTAATTTGGACGCTAAAGCAAATAGCGACCAAAAATATTTGGGTCGCTGATTTGTCGCAGTAGCCTCGTCGCTGAGGCTTTTAGCGACCAAAAAATTTTTTAGGTTGCTAAATTAGCGACCACTAATTAGTATTGGTCACTAAAATTGGACATATTAGCGACCATTTTTTTGGACGCTAATGAATATTTATTTGGATGCTATTTAATAATTTTAATAATTAATTTTATTTATTACATTTTTCCCTTTAGCGACCAAAATAAAAATTGGTCGCAAAATGATCAACCTAATAAATCACATGCCCCTATAATTTCATGAATTTTTTACATATATTTTTAGATATAAAAGTTATAAAATTTAATAAAAAAAATTATTATCCAATTATTATGCCTTAGCTATAACAATTAAGATCAATCCATTACTCATTTATATTGCAACTAGTTAGATAAATTTCATAATAGAGAAATAACACATTTTATTAACTTGAGGTAACAATAATAAAAAGCATATATCACTACTAAAAAAAACTTTTGCAGAACTTTTTATGACCTACTAAAGCGGTTTAAACACCATTGTATTTGTGTTCGCTACAAATGCTTTAGCAACGGTTTCATGAATGCTCCTTCAGGAAGGCTACAACAACGCTTTCAGGAAGTGTTAAAACTGCTGCTAAAGGATAGCACAAATTAAAAAATATATATAATGCAAAAAACTACTACATCAAAAATAATTTTCTTTACATTTTTCATTCTTCCATTCAACAAAAGAACAAATTTAAAAAAAAAACAAAAAGAAACAATAAAAACTAGTAGTAGGCCCGCTGTTCAGGTAAAAATAGTTAATCCAATATATTTTTACACAAAATTGACTTGAATTCAAACTAAAAATAAAACAATATTTTTCAGATCTTCAAGACCACCTGTAGCAACTCTTCCTCTAGCTGATGAAATATCAAGACTCACGGTGCTTAGATACTTCAAAATTAAAAATTCTCCCAATCTGATCTCTCTTGGAAGACATCAAGAAGTGCAGATATCTAGTAATTGCCATCTCAAACTCAGCAATCTCAATATAAGTGAACCATCAGTGTTGATAATGGAGCCATTGAGAAGAATCGCCTCCGTCCAAAAGCTGAGTGTTGAGGAGAATGATTAGCAGGTTTCATTTCCAAATAAGGTAGAGCAGTGGTTTCAGAAAGTTGGAAAATTCTTACATCTCAGCTTGTTCTGTTCATCACTAGAGAGGCTAATAAAATAGATTTGGATTTTAAAAGCTCTAATCAAATAAAATCACATGGAAATCATTGGATTTTGGCATTATATGGTGATGGACTGATGGTGAGAAACTAACACACTACAACCATCTCGAACTACTAGAAAATGATGGGAAAAAACAAGAAAAGAAAAGACGGAACCTCACGCGAAGGCCATGTGATAATGAGTTGAAAAAAAATCAATCCACAGCGAAACCAAAATACCACGTTACTGAGCATACCCCAAATGAAAATGTGAGCAAAAATGGATACTTTAGGAATAAGCTAATCGCCATTGCTCAATTTCTTAAGAATGGCTCCATCTCCAGAAATCAAGCAATAGATGAAAGAAACGGAAGCACTCTTTCTTTCTAGTTTTTGAAAGTAGGAAGCACTCTTTCAGGCTCAAGAGAAATGCAAACATAAGATTATGGGACTTTATTAATCAATCCAAGGAACATATTGAAAAAAAAACACTTATTTGCCATCACAAATAAAAGAAACATACAATAAATCTTCAGCATAAACAATAACAAATTAACAACAATATTAACGACACCTGACACAACTAACTACAAACAGGAAACCTGTCTTACAGGGAAATGTTGCGATTGAAGCATTGAAACATTTTCATGAAGTTGTTCCTTCTGATGCAAATCCAAGGAAAAATCAGAGCTACCACCTGAAAATGAAGGTTAAAGTATATGTCAACACTTTTGTGTCTGGAATAATAGTCAGAAAATTGGGAACATTCAGTTTGCAACAACTTAAAATTAAATTAAATTTAAAACAATACAATAGCATGATCAGGCAATCATAATTTCCCAAAAAAACGAAATAAAAACATTGCTTACATAATGAAAAAGGAAGCATACCATTCAGAAAATTATGACATTATCAAGGAGGTTATGTAGATGAATACCAGGTAATTCAATTTATTGCGGCAGCATTAACATAAAAGAAAATTTTAAGTACCTTTAAATTCAGGTAATGCTGGAAAATCTTCATTTTGAATGCTAAATTCCTGGTTCTGTTGGACAATAGAGCTGATTCCTTGCTTCCTTAATGAACCTGCGCCTTAGAGAATTAGTTTGTGTTTGATTACAATAGAGCTGATTCTTTGCTCAAAAACTATTGAGAGTGAAATTATAACGAAATAACCCTTTCCAAACCTAACCAGCCCAAATCCAATCATCAACTTGATCTCAACTCCATAAAACTTTAAGAATTACACAGTAAACAAATAGGAGGTTTACTGGTAAATCCTGAAGCATATATGAACCAAGTTATTGAAAATAAACTAAAAGACAAAACAGATATAATATCCAAGGACAATGAGGAAATCGGAACAATTTCTGGCATAAAGACAATATAAGATATAAGATAAATTCTTCCCACTCTTCTTCAGGCACAATTACTTGCCCCTATAACCAATTTGTAAATTAAAAACTAAATGGAAGGGCAGAATTGATAATTTTTGAATAGCTAGCATATAAGAAATGTCATCAATAAGCTTTCGTACACAATATACATTCAGGATCCGTCCATCTCTAATAACAAAATCTTCAAAATAAACATTTAACTAATATCAGGAAAAATTTCAATCCTCCAGTGAAATGAAAATTTGTTATATGCATACCAGAAAATGGCCAAAAAGTTTCACGAAGCATGAAACTCTAATCACCTGGAGTACGATTCAATCAAATTCAGATGAGAGATCATTCTCTTGAACTTTGTAACGTCCTAACCTTCTAAATGACACGCCTAGTTCATTAGAATATAATCAATAAAGAACTATCTTCACAAAAAAAAAAATCATCAAGTGTAAATAAATGAACAGCCGAGATATTGTAATGCAATGGATCACCTAAAACCTACATTAACACTTCTGGTAAACCTGGTCAGCAAGCACACCACATTTTTTACACATTATCAATCACAAAGGTGAAGGATTCTATTTTCAACAGTTTATAAACAAAATCTAGAACCAGTAAACATGTCTGCAAATTGAAAATGCTCAAAATCACTCACACTTCATCAAATTCAATATCAAAGTGAATTACTTGAAATCGAGTCAAGAGCGCATATTACCAATAGAAACACATGGAAACCTGATTTTGGTGTGAGAATGCCTGCTTAAAAACATCGTTGGCTTGAAAATGCCTTTATATTACCCAGAAACTACAAACCGATTTACCAGCAGCATCAAAGACAATATAAGATATGCCTTTCCCACTCATGGCTCAACCACTTCTGAAGTAGTAGTAAGGTTCCTTTTCTTATTTTCTTCCAATGTTAGCTTCTTCTTGTATATAAACTTGAATAATCCAGTTTGTGCCCTGGGTTTCTTAAGATTTCCCAACAGCATAGGTCCAAAGTCATGTTAAGTTCTCAATAAGCGCTTGTATAAATTCTCAAAAAAAAAAAAAAAATCAACATGGAACCAACAGCTAATAACCATTGCCAAAGAAGAACCCATAGACCAAGCGGGTTAACTAGTGAACAAAATGATAAAACAAAACCTGAAATAGTAATAGAGGATGGATTTCAACAAAATTAGAAGAAAAACATAAATCTAGTGAACAAAAATTTTAACAAATCATAATAGATTACATGGGAAGTCATAAAAAAAGTAGTCTAAGGGCAAGGAAATTTTAGTTCAAGCAAAATTCAACACACCATAGCATATCACATAAGCAACCGTTAGAAATAGCAAAGTAAAGTGCATATGTTAAATATAAAATAAAAGAAATATTAAATAATATGAACCATTAAAGAAGATAACCATCTTTCCCATGAAACACATATAACATAGGCTGAACTAAAACAATATCCAAATCCAATGATCCAATAATTCATCAAACAAATAAGGTCCACAAACAAATAATAAAAAAAAAAAAAAAAAAAAGCTCAAATCATCTATTTATCAATGTTTCATATGTATATAAAATTGTTGCCCAAAAAAACATCTATTAAGTTTTAATTGGAAAAGCATAAACCTAAGCGTACCAAACAAAGCCTAAATTCACATTGCATGTTAGTTCTATATTTGAAACCAAAGAAAAAATAATTATCGCATGATTAATCTTATACCCCTTTTAAAAAATTATTTAAATTTAGGTAAATATTCATAAATAAAATGCTTCAAATCATTTCTCATTTGAAATATTTTTCTGAAGACAATAGAAAATTCATTGTGAATAACTATAACATAACTTATAAAAATGTTAATGAGATGTAGCAGAGGTCATCTACTTACATGACCTAAAGAAATTTATAATCATCAATTTTTTGCAACATGGATGATAAAAACACTAACAAAAAAGTCAATGAGATAGAGATCATCCAACTAACACCTCCTTTAAATACAACAAGAGGATGATCTTAACCAACCAACAAGGCCTTGTGAAATGCATCATTCATCACTTCTTCAAACATCAAGCCTTACTCCCCCTGGTTAACACTATTTTTTTTAACATATACCTTAGTGACAAGTTCTATGAGATTATTGGTAGAATTTACTATGCAAACAAGCAAATAGACCAATTTTTAAGTTTGAACTTGCGATAAATAGCCTATGCCTTCAATAAGCAAAGTTACACATCTTAGAGATTGAAAGCCTATAATTTAAAATAGGCGCTGCAGCATATTTCATAAAAATAAGACAGTTCTTTATCTTATGGACAATTTTATAATCAATGAATATAGTATCAGAACTTCTACATGTATTTGCTTGCTCTTCATTTTCCTGTCAAACTTCTAGGCAATGAACTCACACTACATGTTCTGTAGCATATACGTGTACAAATTTATGGTCAAACTGGATGAAATTAACATTTTTAATCACTTGTAAACCGCATAATTCAATAATAAAATTTAAACTTAAGTGCTCTGGAATCATAATTCAAATACTAGCAAGTATTTGATGATCTGAAAACGTTCCAAAAGTGCAGCAGCGGGTTTCTCATGAAATCTTGTTCATATTAAGCAGCACACAAATTTATTTTCTTCCTAATCATAATTGATTATACACGGACGGTTGTGACTTCTATAATCCATTACTGTGCTTTCTTTTGTGCCTAATGTTTCTGGATTTGGTGACTTTCCAAGATTTTAACAGTTATTTTACTTTATATTCTTCTCTCTTCCTATGTTCTGGTTACTATCCTACAACTTTCTGATAGGAATCGTTCTCTCTTTTTACATCGATTTATAAGTTCTAAACTTTTACTTACATGATACATTCATGTTTGTCTCGGTTGATTTCTTCCAAAGATGAGAAATGACAACATTTATGCAAATCTTGTTAGCAGGAAAAAGTTTCTCTTACAGAATAACGAAATTGAATGGAAAATCGTAATGAAGGTGTGTATCATTAGTTGCCTTCAAGGGTATCATAGTATAAAGAAGATCATAGAAATTTTGAAATTAAAACAGGAAGAATGGTATTAGGGATAACCTGAGAAGGAGAAACCGGCGAAGACGAGTTTGCGGGATTGTCCGAAGAATTGTGAGTGAAGAAACTCATACCAATGCGCGACTGAGAGATGTCGTGGCCGAGAGTCCGTCGATTTAATTTGCAGTTGGCAATTGCAGTTAGCGAATGAGTTTAAGGTCGTCCCTAAAGGTAGGGCAAAGGGTAATAGCAAAAACGAGGGAGTTCGATCGCGTGCGTGAGAATGAGATCTTGCCCTAGTTCGATCGCGTGCGTGAGAATGAGATCGCAAGAGTAGGTTTTGCTGTATAATTTTATTTAAGTAATTAATAAATTTTAGATATTATATATTGTAATTTATTTCATCAATAAATTATTAGGTTTATCAACATAAAATTATAAATATTAAATTGAATTCATCCTTTTATTTATTAATTTGAATTTCAAAAATATTATCACAATCAAAAAATTTTCCGGGGGCCTGCCCCCAAAACCCCCGCAGGGGCGCTGCCCCTTGACCCCGCGACCTGACCGGGCAGGTCGAACCCCGATAGGGGGTGCTACACTCCCTTGGACCCCTGATATATTTGTGAACAGTATGATTATGCACACAATTAGAAAGAATAATTATTCATCATTTTTGAGAAAAAGATTCTCTGAATTTTTAGCGACAAAATTAGCGGCCAAAATTTTTTTTTTTGTGGCTAATATCAAACTTCCTAATTATTTAGAGGCCTTACTAATTTTTTGTCGCTAAAAGATATCTTTGGCAACCAATTTATTTTTGTCTCTATTTTTTTGGTCGCTATTGAACCATTTTCTTGTAGTGATTTTAAATTAATGACATCTATCATAGACACTTTGCTACACAATCATCATCATCATACAACCAACGCACAGCCACTCTTTGACCATCATGATCAGTCCACCATTATTGTTTATATGATCGTCTATGCATTTGTTGTTGGTCGTAACACATGTGATCGCCTATAAGGTTGATTCAAGTAATTTTTTCTAACAATCTTTCTTGCAATATGTTTATATATACGTATTAGATTTTCTTATAAAATTAAGAGGTTAAATACTATCTTCTTTCATAAATTTTTTATGACGCATAGTTAAAAATTTAAGCAAGTAAATTTTATATATAAAAATTTAATTTAAAAAAAAAGGTATGATTTAATCATGGAAATCAATGGAAACAAAGTATAATGAGGTTGAGGGGAAAAATTATTAACATTATATAATTACAAGAAAATTCCAACAGATATAACAAGAAAATGAAGTTAAATATTAAGGACAAAAATAAAAAAAAAAGGTAATAGTTTGAATCAAACGGCCCAAAGCTAATTTCACCAGAAATCCCATAACCCTTTACCCAAACACGACCGGGAGCACTCTCTCTATATCTCACTCTCGAGAGGTTAGCTTTCAACTATAGACGCAGTATATAATTGTATAACTGCAAACTTTTATTGGACCGGATAGACTTCGGGCCCGATGACCAATCAGCCATTAAACCAGATCAATCATCCTAATTACCTTCATACCCCCACTTGGGTTACAAGCTCACGTTACCGAGCTCGGTGACTTTTCAACTCAAATCAGAAGTCTATATTGGAAAATATTGCATAGTAATTTAGCGATGTGGGATTAATACACAGGCTAATGTGGAAGTTTTGCATAATAAAAAATCATTTATCGTTTACTTTCTTTAGAAGAAGAACCGTATTCAACGTTGTTTTATTCATCTAAATTTAGAAAATTATATTGCCATAAAATTAATAGAGAAATGTAAAAATTCATCCAATTAAGTATGAATATCTTTTTGAAAACATTTGAATGAAAAAAAAATTAATTATGTTTGGGATTATATAAACATTACTTTTAGCAAAAACTAGTTAAAGTACATATGTCGATTAAACAATTTAAACATATATCTTCATGCAAGTATTTAAACCGACATCTAAATACTAAAAAATGCTCTATAATTAAAGGGAATATTGTGCCATCTAAAGAATTATTTTTGGAATTTCGATTAAATTTATAAAATGTCACTCTCAAAATATTAAAGATAGACTCCTAACACAAGAAAGGGCATTGAGAGCTGGAACTTGGACCTGAACATCTCTGTCCTCAATTGGCTAATTTCAGACCTCTGTAGTCATATTATCATCACTTGATCATCATTATGATCAAATCTCTACCATTAAAATATTATCGCTTAGCCACATTTCTCCTTTTTATAGTTGACATCATCAATGTTGATGCACGTCTTTATCGATACGTGGACCTTGACATCTCCTTCCTCAATTGGCTAATTTCAGGCCCTTGTAGTCACATTGTCATCACTTGACCATCATCATGATCAAATCTCTATCACTGAAATATTGTCGCTCAACCACATTTTCTCCTTTTTATAGTTGTCATTATCAATTATAAGTCATCTTCAATGCATGTCATCGTCTATTATAAGGCCAAGACATGTTATCGACAACAAAATCGACCCCCATTGACTCGCACCCAATATCATCGCTAATGTTGATGCATAATCTTATTTGTACTTTCTATCTTTTTCTTATTCCAATATTTTTTTAATCTCTTATACACTAAACAATGAGCTGACTAAAATTTTATTTTTAATTTATCTTAAAATGACTGAATTATGCAAGAAGATAGCTTAAGACTAGATGTATATCATAAGATAAGATATTTCTAATTTTAATGCCTTCAATCTATTAAAAAAATAGATTTCAATAAGATATCTCCTCCATTTGTCTTTATATCAAATTTAAAAGAATTCACTAAGAATAATACTTATTTTGACCTTTTTTAAATATACAAATTTGTCTGCAATTTAACTTTAAAAAAGAACTTTTTAATATTTTCTTCATCGAACTTTGCACTTTGGTTGGTGTCTAAAATAAATACTTTTAGATCATAAGACTCATGTAATTAGCGCACTCACATTTTTCTAAATTACCCTTTTGTTCAATAGTATTTTTTAAGGTTTTAAAAATCGGAGCAAACTGGCCGGTCTGACCAGTTCAATCGTGAACTGGTCTTATGGCTGATCTGGTTTATTCTAAAAACATTTCTACATCAAACCGGCTAGAACCAGCAAGAACCATCGATTCAACCAACAAACTGTTGAACCGGCCACCAATCTCTTGAACTGACCTATTCAAATTTTGAATTATTTGAACGATTAAATAATTTATTTTAAAATATTAAGTAATATTTATAAATTAATTTAAACTTTGATATGTTTTATTTTAAATTAAAAATTTCCATGACTTTATCACTATATCTTAGATGTTACTCAATTCTAGCTCAAACGATAATATAAAGTAAAATCATTACCGAACCTTAGGGAATATGTTCCGATGCTTAATCTAGGATCATCAGAAGAGCTGGGACAAACTACTCAGTCAAGCGGAATTTGCTTATAATTCAATGGCCAATCGTTCGATAGGTATGTGTCCCTTTCAAATTGTGTACACTAAAACTCCTAATCATGCAGTGGACATAGCCATTCTACCAAAGTGCAATAACGTGGCTACCCATGACATGGTCGAGAACTTCAAACGGACGGTGGAAGAGGTTCGCCACAAGCTGGAGCAATCTAATGCAAACTACAAGTCTAAAGCTGATGTACATCGTCGTGCAAAGATATTCCACCCCGAAGAAATGGTCATGAGGAGATTAAGAAAAGAAGAATTTCCCTCATGAACTTATTCCAAGCTCAACCCACGAAAGATAGGCCCAGTCGTTATCAAACATCGGATGAATGATAACACTTACACTGTAGAGCTACCACCAGACATCTTGACACCATCAAAGTGGCAGACCTAGCCTAATTAAAATGATTTCACTAGTATTTGTCATCAATTAAAAATAATGGCCTCCCTTGGAGAAAGATATTGATTTAATGTATGGAGCATATAATATGGTTAAAGTTGGAAGAGTCTAGTGACATAGAAGCTATCTTTAATTGATCATTTGCTTGCTTATTTGGTTGTATTCATTTGAAAAGAAACAGGATTAGTGGAGCAATCATCTCTAGAGCAAAACAAATAGGAACAACATGTATGCAATTCCTATGTTCTTATGCTTTTCCTGTATGCAATTCTCTTTTTGCTTAAATATACATAGGAACTTTCCTATAAAGTTTTTTTTTTTTTTTTGTTCAACCTAACCTCATTTGCGCGCAATGGTTTTTTTTTATTATTTGCTTTTACATAATAAAATATTTCAATGGCTTCTTGTAATAATTTGGGGCAATTGATCAATGAGATTTCAAATTCAAAATATATTTAATAGAAGATTGATATACTTTCACAATTTATTTATATAAAGCTAGGCTTATAATTGTTAATAATCTCTTGTAAATTCATTTAACTTGTCAGGTTAAATTCGATTATGCATAATATTTTAAATACACCTCATTTGATCTTTGTTGGATTCAAAATTTTCTTTGGAGAAAATGAAGAGAGAGAGAGAGAGAGAGAGTATAAACGAAAGTTGTATAATACTTAAGAAATTATGAGTATCAAAATTGGCAAAATATATCATTCCCAAAAGTTTCTTGAATTATTCTTCATCGTCCCCAATTTATATGATTCTAAGAGCTATATGAAATGTTACACAAAAAAAAAAAATTAAAAGTACAACATTGCAGAGAATATTTGTACAATGTTACACATTACTTTAAACATGTATTATCTCCTATTTGGTTGAAAGAGGCTAGAGTTGGGAGGCTTTGACGAGTGTGCTTATTGAGAGGTGAGCAGTAGTTGGTGAGTTGGTTGATGAGGTCGGTGAATTATATCAAAGTTTGTCAAAATAGAGAGAGGCGAGCGAGATGTTGTCATGGGGGGAGGAGAACTCTTGCTTAGATGGTCGCGGCTAGTTGAACTGAGGGCCTCATGAGTAGGTTCTTTAATCCAGTTGAGTTTGGTGAAAATTATCTTCTTGGGAGAGAGAGGGTGACTGAGATATAATCCAAAAATGTGGTGAGTGCCGAGTTACCAACTCTAGAGAGGAAACCTTGATTTACTCATGTTGGGTGAGCTCCCAAGAAATCAATTGTATTATCACTTCGGCTGGAATATCAAAAGATCTACAACAAATCATGGCAGATAAGTAGACATACACACCAAACAGAAAACATCTTTGTGCAGAAATAGCTTGAGCAACTCAGCATGGGAGAATATACACGCAAAGATCAAAAGAACAGAAATAGAAAAAACAACCTTAGGGGCTTGTTTTATGCACTCTTTAAGCATGATTTAGCTTAAATCCCACCAATAGTTCATTTGGGGATTTTAAATCCACTTGCTTTGATAATCCCATTTCAACCCCCACTATAGGTTAAATCTAGGCTTTGCTAAATTCCATCCTTTACAAGAATTAATAAAGTTAAGGATTTCTTCCTCTCGCAAACCATAAATGCTGAAACAAATAGCTAAAGAATGTATCATAATTTAGCAAGTTTTAACATTTTTCTTGTCAAAAAGTTTTCAGATAGTAATTCTCTCAAGATTTACTAAATTTCAATTAACATAATGTAGTAAATTCTACTTTTAGCTAAAGAATGTATCATAATTTAGCAAATGCAGCGTTGTGAACCATCCAAAGCATCTTATTACCCTCACTTGAGTTATAAGCTCGCGTCAATGAGCCCGGTGATTGGACATTGCAACTGAGAGGTATATATCCCATAACATTTATAAACAATTCAGCGACGCGGGACTAATAAGCATGCTAAGGTGAAAGCTTAACATAATAAAAATTCCTTCATCGCTTGCTTTCTATAGAAGAAGACCCGTATTTTTAAAAAGGGCATATTAGCACAGATTGATATTCCAATAACTTCTTCTGATCATTTTGTATATAGCCTAGAATCGGGGGAACCGATCAATGGGGTTTCTTATTCAAAATATATTTAATAGAAAATTTGTATGCTTTCATAATTTATATGGTACTATTATATATATATATATACATTTGATACGCCATCAAAAAATTATCATGATCGGCAACAAATCTCGAGGCAAAATCGAGTTGGAAACTTTTGAAATTAAAATTGGGATCATCCGAACTCTGACATCAGCAAACTTAAAGTCGAACTGAGTGTCTCGAGAATACGAACCCAACGATACCAAATCATCCCAATCCGAGCCCAAACGGGTCCAAATCGATGGTTAGAAGCGTTGTTGGAAGGTTCGAACCACAATTTGAATTACCAAACAGTTTCCAAACATAACGTACTTATAGACAAATCAAGCGGCTCGACGAGACAAATCTAACGAGACCAAGATCACTGAATTCTGACATCACTAAGACATTCAAATGTCCATCAAACAGTTCATAATCAAGGGATTCAATATCGGCGCCCATCCAACCACTCCCCATTTAACCTTGATCTCTCACCTTTTTACGGGCCATGCCACTACAGAAATATATAAATAGACCCCTCATTTTTCTTGAAATGACGGCTCCAAGCAAGAGAGAGATCGGAGATCGCCCTTGCCTCCTCGCTCCTCCCCAACCACCGCCTAAGTTTCGTCGGACCACCACCTGACATCGTTGATCCGCCGGACCACCACTTGAGGCCCTCACATGAGCTTCACCGGACAACCGCCTGACATCGATGCTCCGCCAAACCACCACTTGAGGGCATGGGTTCGGGTTGACCCAACAGGTTGCAAGGTCAACTAGGAAACCCATTTGAAATGAGCTGCACGTCCTGCCCGCGGCTGTCTGCACCTATCCCGAGTGCCCGCACACCTACCTACGGCTGTCCCCACTGTGCCCACACCCTGCCCACGTGCTCGCTGAGGTTGCCCGGCCTGCCAGTGGCAGCCCACGCATCTGAGGTTGCCCGCTCACCTGCCTGCGAACGTCTGCGCACTTTCCCACCCATGCACCTGCCCAGTGCCCACACGCCAAATCCGCACCCCGCTGGCTATACCCCGCCGTTCCGCAATCTTGCAGCCGCCAGAACCGCAACGCGTGTCAGATCGGGTCAACCCGCCGGGTCAGGTCCGCATTCACATTTCCGACCAGTTTACATACCCGAGTTAGGTTAGAGTCGACCCATTTGAACTCATGTTAGTTCCGAGTTCGACCCAAACCAGACCCGAAACCCAATTTTAACACGCCTATATACACATCAGCTTTTATATTTGTGTTGAAATTTTTAAAAGTAATTGTTGTAATCCACTAAACCCTCCATCAAAGTCTCTGTTTGCAAATTTTGCATAGTTAAAAATTTATCATATGTTAAAATTTTAAGCAAGTAAATTTTAGATATAAAAACTTAATTAAAAAAAGGTATGACTTATTCATGGAAATCAATGAAAAAAAAAGGATAATGAGGTTGAGGGGAAAAATTATTAATTTTATATAATTACAAGAATAATGTACTGTATATTTATCAATAGCATTTTCTCAACTAAAATTCCAACAGACATAAGAAGAAAATAAAGTTAAATATTAAGGGCCAAAAAAAAAATTAAAAAAGTACTCGTTTGAATCAAACGGCCCAAAGCTAATTTCACCAGAAATCCCACAACCCTTACCCAAACGACCGGGAGCACTCTCTCTATCTCACTCTCGAGAGAGAGTTAGCTTTTAACTATACACGCAGTATATAATTTTATAACTGCAAACTTCTATTGGACCGGATAGATTTCGGGCCCGATGACCAATCAGCCATTGAACCAGATCAATCATCCAAAGTACCTTAATACCCCCACTTGGGTTACAAGCTCACGTTACCGAGCTCGGTGACTTTTCAACGCAAATCAGAAGTCTATATTAAATAATATTCCATAGTAATTTAGCGATGTGGGATTAATACACAGGCAAATGTGGAAGCTTAGCATAATAAAAAATCCTTTATCGTTTACTTTCTTTAGAAGAAGAACCGTATTAAGCGTTGTTTTATTCACCTAAATTTAGAACATTATATTGCCATAAAATTAATAGAGAAAAGAGTATATTTCAATTCATTTTGTACTTGTGATTGTAAAAATTCATCCAATTAAATATGAATATCCTTTTGTAAACATTTGAATGAAAAAAATTTGTAATTATATTTAGAATTATATAAACATTATTTTTAGAAAAAATCTAGTTAAAGTACATATGTCGATGAGACAAATTAAATATATATCTTTATGCAAGTATTTAATTTGACATCTAAATACTAAAAAATGGTCTATAATTTAGGGGAATATTGTGCCATCTAAAGAATTATCTTTGGATTTTAGATTAAATTTATAAAAATGTCACTCTCAAAATATTCAAGATAGACTCATAACACAAGAAAGGGCATTGAGAGTGGAACTTGAACCTGAACATCTCCGTCCTCAATTGGCTAATTTCAGGCCTCTATAGTCAAATTATCATCACTTGATCACCATCATGATCAAATCTCTACCATTAAAATATTATCGCTTAGTCACATTTCTCCTTTTTATAGTTGACATAATCAATGTTAATGCATGTCTTCATCGCTGACTTTACTCGTTTTTCGTGGCTTTACCTTATGCATTCCAAACAAGAAGCTCTCGCAAAATTTAAATCATTTTGTAATCTTGATAAAAACCAACACCACTGCACCCCCAAAATTTTACGCTTAGATGGCGGTGGCGAATTTATTAGCAACGCCTTTAAATTTTATCTGCAAGAATCGGGTATCACTCAACAACTAAGTTGCCCTCGCATCCTGAGAAAAACGGCTTATCCGAACGGAATCCTTGGTTGATGTTCTCTTAATAATGATTATAATGGAGGTATTCCTGCACAATAACTATCATCATACAACCATCGCTCAACTACTGTTTGACCATCATGATCAGATCGTCGTTATTGTTCCTAGTATCTTCGTTGGACCAATGTCATACAACTACCGCTATTAGACTACAATTGCTCGACCAAAGTCGCTCTACCAACATAATTGGCTATTATGTCGACACATTAGATTTTTTGTTGACCATTATAAATAACGTTAACAAATTTCGTCGCCTATAATGTTGATTCAAATTATTTTCTCTAACAACATTTTTTTGCAATATGTGCATATATGTGTTAGTGTGTATTAGATTTTCTTATAAAATCAAGATATTAAGCACTATGTTTCTTCCATAATTTTTTTAGGACGCATAGCAAAAATTTGTCACATGTTAAAAATTTAAACAAGTAAATTTTAGCTATAACAATTTAATAAAAAGAAGGTATGACTTTTTCATGGAAATCAATGGAAAAAAATAGAATTTCGGGTGAAAAAATAATAACAATAGCATTTTCTGAATTAAAATTTCAACGGAAATGACAGAAGAAAAGAATAAAGTTAATATTAAGGGAAATGACAGTAGAAAAGAATAAAGTTAATATTAAGGTAAAACATAAAAGGTACCCGTCTGAATTAAACGACCAAGGCTAATTTCACTAAACCAAAGGCCCAACTACCCATACCAATACCATTAACCCAACGACGGGGAGCACTCTTCTCTCTCTCACGTCCGCCGTTAAACCCAGGCTTTTTGCCTGCCTATAAACGCAGTTACTTATCTGCAAACCCACAGCATTTTCCTGCAAACTTGTATCGGGTCGGGCACCTCAGCGCAATGAAAATTAGCCGGTGGGCCCACCGGATCAACCATCCGGAGTACCTTAATACCCCCACTTGGGTTACAAGCTCACGTTACCGAGCTCGGTGACTTTTCAACGCAAATCAGAAGTCTATATTAAATAATATTCCATAGTAATTTAACGATGTGGGATTAATACACAGGCAAATGTGGAAGCTTAGCATAATAAAAAATCCTTTATCATTTACTTTCTTTAGAAGAAGAACCGTATTAAACGTTGTTTTATTCAACCTAAATTTAGAACATTATATCGCCATAAAATTAATAGAGAAATGAGTATATTTCAATTCATTTTGTACTTTGTGATTATAAAAATTCATCCAATTAAATATGAATATCTTTTTGTAAACATTTGAATGAAAAAAAAAAATGTAATTATATTTGGGATTATATAAACATTGTTTTAAGCAACTAGTTAAAGTACATATTTCGATTAGACAAATTAAATATATATCTTCATGCAAGTTTTTAATCTGACATCTAAATACTAAAAAATTATATTTTTGGAATTTGAATGAAATTTATAAAAATGTCACTCTGAGAATATTAAAGATAAACTCCTAACACAAGAAAGGGCATTGAGAGCTGGAACTTGGACCTGAACATCTCCGTCCTCAAATGGCTAATTTCAGGCCTCTGTAGTCAAATTATCATCCCTTGACCACCATCATGATCAAATCTCTACCATTGAAATATTGTCGCTCAGCCACATTTCTCCTTTTTATAGTTGACATCATCAACGTCAGTGCACGTCTTTATTGATACTTGGACCTTAACATCTCCTTCCTCAATTGGCTAATTTCAGGCCCTTGTAGTCACATTGTAATCACTTGACCACCATCATGATCAAATCTCTATCACTGAAATATTGTCGCTCAACCACATTTTCTCCTTTTTATAGTTGTCATAATCAATGCCAATGAACGTTATTTTTTATAAAGCTGATATACTCAATCAACAAGAATATATAAAGTCGTTTTCAATGCATGTCATCATCTATTATAAGGCCAAGACATGTTATCGACAACAAAATCGACGCCCATTGACTCGCACCCAATATCATCGCTAATGTTGATGCATAATCTTATTTGTACTTTCTATCTTTTTCTTATTCCAAAATTTTTTTAATCTCTTATACACTAAACAATGAGCTCATTAAAAATTTATTTTTAATTTATCTTAAAATGACTGAATTATGCAAGAAGAGAGCTTAAGACTAGATGTATATTATAAGATAAGATATTTCTAATTTTAATGCCTTCAATCTATTAAAAAAAATATATTTCAATAAGATATCTCCTCCATTTGTCTTTATATCAAATTTAAAAGAATTCACTAAGAATAATACTTATTTTGATCTTTTTAAAATATACAAATTTGTCTGCAATTTAACTTTAAAAAAGAACTTTTTAATATTTTCTTCATCGAACTTTGCACTTTGGTTGGTGTCTAAAATAAATACTTTTAGATCATAAGACTCATGTAATTAGCGCACTCACATTTTTCAAAATTACCCTTTTGTTCAATAGTATTTTTTAAGATTTTAAAAATCGGACCGAACTGGCCGGTCTGACCAGTTCAATCATGAACTGGTCTTATGGCTGATCTGATTTATCCTAAAAACATTTCTACATCAAACCTGCTAGAACCAGCAAGAACCATCGGTTCAACCAACAAACTGTTGAACCGGCCACCAATCTCTTGAACCGGCATATTCAAATTTTGAATTATTTGAACGATTAAATAATTTATTTTAAAATATTAAGTAATATTTATAAATTAATTTAAAATTTGAAATGTTTTACTTTAAATTAAAATTTTCCAAGACTTTATCACTATATCTTAGATGTTACTCAATTCTAGCTCAAACGATAATATAAAGTAAAATCATTACCGAACCTTAGGGAATATGTTGCGATGTTTAATCTAGGATCATCAGAAGAGCTGGGATGAACTACTCAGTCAAGCGGAATTTGCTTATAATTAAATGGCCAATCTTTTGATAGGTATGTGTCCCTTCCAAATTGTGTACGCTAAAACTCCTAATCATGTGGTGGACATAGCCATTCAACCAAAGTGCAATAATGTGGCTGCCCATGACATGGTCGAGAACTTCAAACGGACGGTGGAAGAGGTTCGCCACAAGCTGGAGCAATCTAATGCAAACTACAAGTCTAAAGCTGATGTACATCGTCGTGCGAAGATATTCCACCCCGAAGAAATGGTCATGATGAGATTAAGAAAAGAAGAATTTCCCGCATGAACTTATTCCAAGCTCAACCCACGAAAGATAGGCCCAGTCGTTATCAAACATAGGATGAATGATAACACTTACACTGTAGAGCTACCACCGGACATCTTGACACCATCAATGTGGCAGACCTAGCCTAATTAAAATGATTTCACTAGTATTTGTCATCAATTAAAAATAATGGCCTCCCTTGGAGAAAGATATTGATTTAATGTATGGAGCATATAATATGGTTAAAGTTGGAAGAGTCTAGTGACATAGAAGCTATCTTTAATTGATCATTTGCTTGCTTATTTGGTTGTATTCATTTGAAAAGAAACAGGATTAGTGGATCAATCATCTCTAGAGCAAAACAAATAGGAACAACATGATTACAACAAACCAAAATAATCCCTTCTCTGCTCCTATGCTTTTCCTGTATGCAATTCTCTTTTTGCTTACATATACATAGGAACTTTCCTATAAAGTTTTTTTTTTTTTTTTTTTTTTTGTTCAACCTAACCTCATTTGCACGCAATGGTTTTTTTTTATTATTTGCTTTTGCATAATAAAATATTTCAATGGCTTCTTGTAATAATTTGGGGCAATTGATCAATGAGATTTCAAATTCAAAATATATTTAATAGAAGATTGATATACTTTCACAATTTATTTATATAAAGCTAGGCTTATAATTGTTAATAATCTCTTGTTAATTCATTTAACTTGTCAGGTTAAATTCGATTATGCATAATATTTTAAATACACCTCATTTGATCTTTGTTGGATTCAAAATTTTCTTTGGAGAAAATGAAGAGAGAGAGAGAGAGAGAGTATAAACGAAAGTTGTATAATACTTAAGAAATTATGAGTATCAAAATTGGCAAAATATATCATTCCCAAAAGTTTCTTGAATTATTCTTCATCGTCCCCAATTTATATGATTCTAAGAGCTATATGAAATGTTACACAAAAAAAAAATTAAAAGTACAACATTGCAGAGAATATTTGTACAATGTTACACATTACTTTAAAGAGGCTAGAGTTGGGAGGCTTTGACGAGTGTGCTTGTATGAGAGGTGAGCAATAGTTGGTGAGTTGGTTGATGAGGTCGGTGAATTATATCAAAGTTTGCCAAAATAGAGAGAGGCCCTCTCTCTATTTTTTGAGGGGGGGCAATTGCCCCCCCTAGGAACCAAGTGGTTCCGCCTCTGAGAGAGGGTGACTGAGATATAATCCAAAAATGTGGTGAGTGCCGAGTTACCAACTCTAGAGAGGAAACCTTGATTTACTCATGTTGGGTGAGCTCCCAAGAAATCCTGGGTGAGCTCCCAAGAAATCAATTGTATTATCACTTCGGCTGGAATATCAATTGATCTACAACAAATCATGGCAGATAAGTAGACATACACACCAAACAGAAAATATCTTTGTGCAGAAATAGCTTGAGCACCTCAGCATGGGAGAATATACACGCAAAGATCAAAAAAATAGAAAAAACAACCTTAGGGGCTTGTTTTATGCACTCTTTAAGCATGATTTAGCTTAAATCCCACCAATAGTTCATTTGGGGATTTTGAATCCACTTGCTTTGATAATCCCATTTCGACCGCCCACTATAGGTTAAATCTAGGCTTTGCTAAATTCCATCCTTTACAAGAATTAATAAAGTTAAGGATTTCTTCCTCTCGCAAACCATAAATGCTGAAACAAATAGCTAAATAATGTATCATAATTTAGCAAGTTTTAACATTTTTCTTGCCAAAAAGTTTTCAGATAGTAATTCTCTAAGGATTTACTAAATCTGAATTAACATAATGTAGTAAATTCTACTTTTAGCTAAAGAATGTAGTAAATTTCTAAAATTTAAGAATTTCCGAAATAATTTATTAAAAAAATAATATTTTATTGTAGCAAGGCGCTCGATAAATGGGCGACTTGCTACATTAATTTCTTTTTAAAAAAAAAAATTAAAACTTTTTTGAATGCTCACTAGACTATTAAGTCACCCGTTAAACGGGCGACTTTGCCTATTTTTAATTTTTTTTTTAAACATGCTTAAACTCTTAATACAATTTATAATCATGCTTAGTCTTAAAATTTATATCATAAATGTGCATCTAGATGAGGCGACTCTAACGAACCCTAAATTTTAGTTAATTTAATTCGACAATTTAAGCTGACTTAGTGGTTGGCTTCATTCTTTATTGAAATTCGAAATATTATTTAAGAAAGAAGAAGTGTTGACTGCTATGTAAACTACTGTATAACAAATCACTTGAAGAAAAAAAAATATATATTATTATTAAATATTGTAAGATAATGAGTCACAAAAAAAAAAAGATGCTTGTTTGATTCACGAGGGCCTATAGTTATCCATAGCCTTCCATTAGCTGACCATTGCCCGTAACATTGGTCTATCTTTGTGACGTCCAAGGGCCAGCAAATGCAGCGTTGTGAACCATCCAAAGCATCTTATTACCCTCACTTGAGTTATAAGCTCGCGTCAATGAGCCCGGTGATTGGACATTGCAACTGAGAGGTATATATCCCATAACATTTATAAACAATTCAGCGACGCGGGACTAATAAGCATGCGAAGGTGAAAGCTTAACATAATAAAAATTCCTTCATCGCTTGCTTTCTATAGAAGAAGACCCGTATTTTTAAAAAGGGCATATTAGCACAGATTGCATATTAGCACAGATTGATATTCCAATGACTTCTTCTGATCATTTTGTATATAGCATAGAATTGGGGGAACCGATCAATGGGGTTTCTTATTCAAAATATATTTAATAGAAAATTGGTATGATTTCATAATTTATATGGATATATATATATATATATATATATATATATATATATATATATATATATATATATATATATATATATATATATATAATCACATTTGATTCGCCATCAAAAAATTATCTTGATCGGCAACGAATCTCGAGGCAAAATCGAGTTGGAAACTTTCAGCAAACTTAAAGTCGAACTGAGTGTCTCAAGAATACGAACCCAACGAGTCCAAATCATCCCAATCCGAGCCCAAACGGGTCCAAATCGATGGTTAGAAGAGTTGTTGGAAGGTTCGAACCACAATTTGGATTACCAAACGGTTTCCAAACATAACGTACTTATAGACAAATCAAGCAGCTCGACGAGACAAATCTAACGAGCTCAAGATCACCGAATTCCGACATCACTAAGACATACATTCAAATGTCCATCAAACAGTCCATGATCAAGGGATTCAATATCGGTGCCCATCCAACCACACCCCATTTAACCTTGATCTCTCACCTATTTACGGATCATGTCACTCCAGAAATATATAAATAGACCCCTCATTTCTCTTGATAAGCAAGAGAGCAAGAGAGAGATCGGAGATCGCCCTTGCCTCCTCGCTTCTCCTCAACCACCGCCTGAGTTTTGTCGGGCCACCACCTGACATCATTGCTCCGCCGGACCACCACTTGAGGCCCTCACCTCTGCTGGACCACCACTTTAGGGCCCGAGCTCCGCTGAACCACAATTTGACGTCGGAGTTTCATCCAATTAAATATGAATATCTTTTTTGTAAACATTTGAAGGAAAAAAAATTGTAATTATATTTGGGATTATATAAACATTGTTTTAAGCAAAAATCTAGTTAAAGTACATATGTCGATTAGACAAATTAAATATATATATTCATGCAAGTATTTAATTTGACATCTTAATACTAAAAAATGGTCTATAATTAAGGGGAATATTGTGCCATCTAAAGAATTATATTTTTGGAATTTGAATAAAATTTTTAAAAATGTCACTCTCAAAATATTAAAGATAGACTCCTAACACAAAAAAGGGTATTGAGAGCTGGAACTTGGACCTGAACATCTCCTTCCTCAATTGGCTAATTTCAGGCCTCTGTAGTCAAATTATCATCCCTTGACCACCATCATAATCAAATCTCTACCATTGAAATATTATCGCTCAGCCACATTTCTCATTTTTATAGTTGACATCATCAACGTCAATGCACATCTTTATTGATACTTGGACCTTGACATCTCCTTCCTCAATTGGCTAATTTCAAGCCCTTGTAGTCACATTGCAATCACTTGACCACCATCTTGATTAAATCTCTATCACCGAAAAATTGTCGCTTAGCCATATTTTCTCCTTTTTATAGCTGTCATTATCAACGCCAATGCAAGTCAATTGGCTAATTAGTGCACTAACATTTTTTAAAATTACACCTCTGTTCAATAGTTTTTTTCAAGGTTTTAAAAATCAGAACTGGCCGGTCTGACCAGTTCAACCGTGAACCGATCTTATTGCCGATCTGGTTTATCCTAAAATTGTTTCTATATCTAGAGGTAATCGCTGCTCTGTTAAACCAGCCTCACGCTTTCCCCTCTAATTTAGAACACAACTAATTTTGGCCTACGCCTAAACCAGTTGAAATCAACTACCCATCTTGGATCGGGCGGGCCAACTTTCAGCCCAATACAAACCAACCAATGGTTCAGATGAATCATTCAGGGCACCCGAATGCCCCCACATGGGTTACAAGCTCGCGTTGCTGAGCTCAGCAATCTACTACAGCAAATGAACGATTTATATCTGACAAGATTGAAAAAGCTTCAGCAATGTGGGACTAAAAAAACGATAGTGAAAGCTTAACTTAATAAAAATTCCAACGTCTCAAGCTTTCGGCAAAAAAAGATAGTATTTTTTTAGTGAAAACCATAATTTTAACGTGCATATTTTGCAGAGATTGCTTTTTTTTTTCTTTTGCATAATAAGATTTCGATTTTTCAATGACTTCTTGTGATAATTAATTTTGTATATGATAATTGATACATCATCAGAAATTACATTGATTGAGCACGAATCTTGAGGCAAAATCAAGATGGAAGCTTCAAAAATTAGATCGGAGATCATCTGAATTCCGATTTCAGCAAACTTACAGTCGAACTGAGCGTCTCGAAAACACGAACCCAACGACACCAAATTCAACCCAATCCGAGCCCAAATGGATCCAAATCAAGGACCCGAAGCGTTGTTGGAAGATTCAAATCACAATTTGAGTTACCAAACGGTCTCCGATTTTAACGAGCTTGTACTTGAATCGAACGGCTCGACGAGACGAATCCAACGAGCTCAAGATCACTGAATTCTGACATCACTAAGGCCTTCAAATGTCCAACGAACTGTGTACGATCATGGGATTCAATATCGGCCATCCATTCAGTCACTCCCTATTTGCCCCTGACTTCACACCTATTTACAAGTTATGACACTCCAGAAAATCTATAAATAGACCCCTCATTCCTCATGAAAGGGGGGAGAAGCCAAGAGAGAAGAAGGAAGAGAAGGAAGAAAGCTCCTGCCGCATAGCTCTTCCTCGACCACCGCCGGAGTGCTGCCGCACCACCGCCGTAGTCTTGCCGCACCACCACCGGACCACCAAGGGACACCGAAGTGCCATACGAAGCTGAAGTATCCCCTGACATTAAAGTGCCACTACCGATCCACCGCCTGACACCGGAGTGCCGTCGGATCACCACCTGGCAGTGGAGTTACGTTGGACTTTTGTAAAACTCTCAGTTGATATCTATAATCTGGTCGTCTTCAAGGACGAGTCAAACCATTGTATTTTCCTCAAATTTTAGTGGAATCATCTTCAACTGGGCTAGGCCCCGTGGTTTTTTCCCTTTCCGGGTTTTCCACGTAAAAAATATTGTGTTCTTTGTGTGCGAGCTGGATATTCGTGCAACGCTAAGACGTAGAATTATAACTCTATCGCCGCGTATATTCTAGCCCGCAACAATAATAGAATTTGGGGCAATTGATCAATAAGCTTTCAAATTCATGATATATTTAGGGGTTGTTTGGTATGCAAAATTAGGAGGGTAAAATAATGTAATTACGCGTATTACTTAAATTAGACCGTTTGGTTAATTTTGAGCGGAACATACGTAAATCCTCCAAAGCATCAACAGTGTATTACATGAGGTCGTTCGTGCGACATTGAAGCGCACTCAAATTAAGCGGGTTAGAAATTCTCTGGTGCAAAATAAGAAAGTGGCGTTTTTTTAAATGTGGAACAGAGGAATGCGATGGGGATCGGGCCATCGCGCATGTGAGAAGGACGTGACAGTTGAGGTGGAGGCTGAGAATAGAGGAGCGTGCCCGAGGCTCTATGCATTCTACGAGTTCTTCTCCCTCGCGCATCTCGCACCGCCTCTCCAATGTAAGCGTGGCTTTTCATTTTTCTGCTTTCCCGATTTCATCTTATAAACTGCAAGAGTGGTTGTTTAGCTCTTGATTGTTTTATTTCTCTAGTCGTTGTAAGGAGGACAACTAGAATACGACAGGATGATCAGCAGCTTGAATCATTTTAAATGGAAAAAAATATTTTATTAGCTTATGAATCATAGATTTTAGACTAATATATCAAAAATAAGAAAATTAAAAATAGATAAATAAATAAGTCAATTTCAAGTTGGAGGATAACCCAAATCCAACACATTCCCAATTTGGGTCAGCATAAACTCTAATAGTTTAATAAACATGTCAAATTCAAACTTGACCCATCAGAAATCATAACCCATCCTACTATCAACTAGAAAATTAGTCCCAATAATATGTTTATTTATAAAATTTAAATTAGTTTATAAAAAATAAGAAAATTATACCATTAAATAAAAGAAATTAAGAAAAATGAAATGAATTAATTTTAAATTAGCTAGTAAATTATGTTGACCTCTAACATCCTCTCTTCAAAGAAGAATGATCAAAGATAATAATAAATTTTGTTTAGCCTTTTAGCTTAATTTCGAAATAATCTGATTTTATCACAGTTTTTTTGTGATTTTCTTCAACAAAACCTTTTTTTTTTTTTTGCGATAAAAAAGGTGCCCGTTTGGTTCACCAGGCCCAAAGCTACTTGGCTTGCCCGGACAACCGGCCGGTTATCCATCCACCGACGAGAGATCCAGAAGTAATCGCTGTGCTCTGTTATACCACAGGCCCATCTATATCTAATCCAGGTCCTGTAAGTCGTAAGTAACCTCCGTAGCCTTGGATCGGGCGGGCTATTATTTATAGCCCAACCAACCCAGATGAATCATTCAAAGCACCCAAATGCCCCCACACAGGTTACAAGCTCACGTTACAAAGCTCGGCAGCAATTCATGGCAAATGTCCGGTCTATATGTGACAACATTCAAAACAATTCAGCAATGTGGGACTAAAGTGAAAGCTTAGCATAATGAAAATTCCAGCTTCTCGTGCTTTCGGATACTTCTTTAGCAATTTGTAGTATATTTAATAGAAGATTGATATACTTTCAAAATTTATTTATATAAAAATTTAATATTACATCAATTATAATAATTCACTCTTTTGATAATCAATGACTTATAATAATTCACTCTTTTGCGAATGCGCAATGCGCTGCTACCGCTCCGCGCTGCAGCGATTTCGGATCACGGTTCCGGGTCGGGTCAACCCGACAACCCGCCGGGTTGGGTTCGGGTTCAGATTTTCGACCCGTTTGCCTAACCGGGTCGAGTTAGGGTCGACCCGTTTGAACCCGGGTCTGTTCCGGGTCCGACCCGAACCCGACCCATGACCCGAAATTGACACCCCTATCTATAAAATACTCAATAAACTATGAGTCTCAAAATTAGCAAAGTATCCACTATATAAGTCCCAAAAGTTTTCCAAATTATTGTTCTTCATCTTCTTCTATTTATAGGATTCTAAATGCTAGCTACATAAAATGTTACGCAATAAAAAGTTAAAAATTGTAGTGATACATAGAATACTCGTACAATGCTACACACAACAATTTCATAATTCTTCAACTCTAACAATCAACTCATCAACACAGCTTTCACCCCTACAAATATTTTAATTTCACATTCAAAAAAAAAAAAAAAACTTTAGTAATTAAGAGGCTGAAATAATATTATAAGTTTTATTTTTCTTTACTATAATATAAAATTAATTTTAACATATATAAATATATATATATAACTATTATAAAAACCGCTTGAGTTTTCTTTCACATTAAATCTTGATTATTCATTTTATTTCCAATAGAATTATCTTGTCCATTTATTGTATTATATATAATTAATAAATTAAAAAAGTTTTATTATACAATTTAATGCCACTTACATATACCTCATTATAAAATAATATTTTAATTCTTCCCTCCGTCCAGTAATGCTTTATAAATATGAGTAATTAAAAAATAAAAAAATTTAATTAAGCAATTTAATGCCCTTTACAGACACCTCATACTAATTTTTTATTCTTCCCTCATTCGATTAATGTTTTATAAATATGATTAATTAAAAAATTAAAAATAATTAATTAAGCAATTTAATGTCCCTTCCATATACCTCATATTAAAATAATTTATTCATCTAAAAATTCTCCCAGCCCATCATTTCATTCATTTAAATCCAATATATTTTTTCATTTATTTAGATTAATTGCATTTAAGTACAATTAACTGCATTCATTTTTATGTTTAATTAGGATTTATTTATTTATTTATTATCATTATTGATTAATTAATACCTCATATATATATATATATATATATATATATATATATATGAGGTATATGTTAAATGTTTATTATCATTATTTATTAAATAATAATAAAATGTTAAAATTTCATATTTTAAGTAATTCATAATTAAAAAAATTAAACTATAAATCTTAATTAATTATTTCATTAATCACCATCAACCACCAACGGACTTCCACCGGCCTCCGACCGTCGCAAAGCCTTCACTCGATTGTCGTCGGTCCGCCGATTAACGTCAAAGATCTGCTTGGCCATCAACACCGGCCAGACTACCGTTGGACCGTCGACCACCGTTAAACCTCCGTCAAGTCGTTGATTGTTGCCAGACCATCACCAAACCACAGATCACTATAGGACCTTTATCGGGCCACTAATAGTTGCCAGACCAACGATCATCGTTAAACCTCTGCCCAACCATCGACCTTTATCATACCTTCGTCCGGCTGCCGATCTCCACCAATTGTTGCAAGACCACTGTCGAACCTCCGCCCGACCACTGATCTTCGCCAAATCGCTATTGGACTTTCGCCCGATTTTTAAACTATTTTGGACCTTCTCCCGACCGCTACCAACAGCTTCTGACCTATGTCATCATTCCACAGTCTTTACAAACTCCCTGGTATCCATACGAAGTTCGATCAACTCTCCAAATTATTGTAATTTCACTATCTCTAAGTTAAGGGACGGGTCAACATTTTTAATACATTCAAATATAATGGAATCTTCTCACACGAGCAAGGCCTCGTGCTTTTTACTTTTTTGGAGTTTCCAAGTTAAAAAATTGTATTTCTTTGTTGTCTCTCTTCAATTGTCTATTTGTGTGTAAGATATTCGTGCATTATTAAGATGAAAAAATATATTATTTTACCACTGTAAATATACTAGCTCTTAATATTTATAATTTTTTTAGAGCGACATTATTTATTTAATCTCAGCAAATCAAACTCAAATTATCCCAATGTGGATAGAAATATGTAAATTGTGATAGCTATTTTTTTGATAATGATTGAGTAAATATATCACATATACTGTGCGTTAGTATCCAGTCCAAAGAGAAAACAACAGATCAACTATTGGTGATTGGAAGAGCCGCTCAATGTTCTTTAGTAACTATCACTCTTTTTCATCATTACATCGAAATTTGTCCTCTTATTATCATATAAATAATATTATGATATTTATTATTATAATATATCTTTATTATTAAACCTATTTATTATACTTCTATTATTATTTTCATGTAAATAAGCTTGTATTAATTTCATAATGAATCCAGTAAAAATATAATAACTTATTTCATTTCATCAATAAGGTCCGTTACATGTTCCATCAAATTTTTATACCTTTATTCATTTAATTCTAATCTTGAAAGAATGCGAGCTAACGAGTTTAGTTAGGGCTGGCTCAAGCTAGCTAGGCTCATCGAACTCAACTCATTAGTCATTTATTGAGCCGAGGTGAAACCGACTTACGAGTCGGCTTAACTTACTGACACCCCTACTACCAAACCATCTAAGACAACTGATCTCTCCAATCTTATCTGTTATTGGAGTTATCTTTTTTCTGTAATATTAATCCTCAATTTTTCTATACTTTTGTCATTAGTAAAAGCTCTATTCGTACTTGATTCAAAACTCTTGAATAAGCTTGATAAAAACTCAATTAATATTTGATTATAAAATCGATAAATATATATCATATAAATATTTTATATTTATTATAATATAATGATATAATTATTATTAAATAACAAAATTTAAAGTAAAAAAAAAATATATTATAATATATGCTAAATAAAAAAATTTGCTAAATATATTCACGAACATGTTCAATGTAATTATTTACTATAAGTAGGAGTGTCAAAATCGGGTTTAGGGTCGGGTTCGGGTCGAACCCGGAACTGATCTGGGTTCAAATGTGTCGACCCTAACCCGACCCGGGTATGCAAACAGGTCGGAAACTTGGACTCGGACCCGACCCGTCGGGTTGCCGGGTTGACCCGACACGGTTTGGCATATGGTGGCGACGGGACAGCGAGCATCGAGCTCGGGGGACGGCAGGCGGTGGGCTACGGGTGGGCACAGACACGGACGCGTGTGAGCGATCGGCGGGCCACCATAGGGCACAGGAGCGGACCGCATTCTTTGCGAGAACGCACGCGAGTAGGCAGTAGCGGGCAGGTGGGGTAGAATGGCATTTGCGGGTAGCTTAATTTAAATGGGTTATCGGGTTGACCCGGCAAACCGTCGGGCTAACCCAAACCCGACCCATTTTTCAAACGGTTCGAATCCGGGAACCCGAACCCGACCCTTTTTGAAATCGGGTCAGATTCGAGTCGGGTTTTCGTGATGTGTCAAATATTGATACCCCTAATTATAAGGCTCGATAAAGCTCGTTTGTTAAATTAATGAACATTTATAAGTATAGCTCGTTTATAGCTCATTAAGGCTTGGTTATTTAAAGCTCGATAAGCACTAAACGAATTGAACATGAACATAATATGCTAACTCATTAATTTAAACGAAACAAAATATGAACACAAATAATGAAGCACGAATCAAACATGAGCCAAACTTGAACAAGCTGATAATAAATAAACTTAAACATGAACACTCAGTACTTGGCTCGGCTTAGCTTGTTTGCAGCCCTAGTCATTATGTCCCTCTAACAATCAACTAATCACCAAAAAATTTCCACACTATAAATACTTTAATTTAATTTCAAATTCAAAAAGAACATTTGTAATTGAAAGGCTAAAATAATACCATATTTATATTTCATTTTGATTATATTATAAAATTAATTTATTTGCCAAAAGCAAGTACATTATAATACTATATAGTCTATGTTAACCATTGTTGCGGACTAGAATGTACGCGGCGATAAAAGTTATAAAATTTTTGTCTCAGCGTTGTACATATATCTAGCGCACAAATATGAGAGAAATAAATACACTCGGATTTTTAAGTGGAAAACCCTTAAAAGGGAAAAAACCTCGAGATCACGCTCAGATGAAAAGTTCCACTAGTATTTGCTTGAGATACAAGAGGTTGACTTGTCCTTAGAATTTAAGATGATTAGATTATAATGATTTACTTTCGGATTGAAGTATAGTTACACACAAGTTGTTGTATTTGAGTTAAATTCATAGTCATTTAGAATTGCAGCATCACTTGGAAATCATGCAGAGTTTTAATGTCACTTGAATATCAGACAGAATTCCGGCGTCGCTTGGGCGGAATTCCGGCATCGCTTCGGCGAAATTCCGGCGTCGCTTCGGCAGAATTCTGGCGTCAGGTAGAATTCCAGCGTCACTGGGGCGTCGGACAACTCAGGCAGAATTCCGGCGGCGGTCGTCGAGGAGTTTCTTCTCTTCTTCTTCTTGCTTCCGAGGTCCCTTCTCAAAGAAAATGAGGGGTTTATTTATAGATTTTTGGAATGGCATTGCCCATAAATTGATGCTCCATCAAGATAATTTTTTGATGATATATCAACCTTTATTGTAATTGAAATGCTTAAGATATTCTCGTATATTTTGAGTTGTTTTTATCTTCTAATTTTTTGCAATTATATATTATAGTTAATGGAATTTGGCTCTGCACCTAATTCTTCAAACAAAAAAATATAGCATTGCCGATTGCGTGATTGAATCGCGCACGTCTGCTGCTTGCCCGTATCTTCGCGGATTGAACAAATCTGGAAGATATTGACTTATGTGCCCCTCGTGTGCTCATTAATTGTCTACTTCTCTTTTTGAAAAGTGCCGAAATTTTTCTGTAAAAACTAAAGTTTAAAGATTTTTTCAAAAGACAATTTTTTTGAAAGATATGTGCTCCTATAAATATTACGAGAAAAAATAGGATCTAATCAAAAAAAAAAATTATTAAAAACAGGTTAATAAAATTAAAAATAATCATTGAACAAATTATTACGTACGGTCATCGGACCGTTCAGAGATAAATCAAGACACGTCACATCATTCCTGTACACGACAAAGGTGACGTCGTGCATCATGATTCGCATCTGGACGGCATTCGATGATCGCATGTAATAATTTCAGCCTAACTTGACATATAAGAAGCTTCTTTATTTTACTATAAACATGCAATATTTGAATATTATTTGAACCCAGGAGTTGAGCAATGGCGGGACTAGCCCCCATTACCCCATAACATAATAATTATTAATTACATAAAAATTTATTTTAAAAGCTAAAAATTACAAAATAACCCATTACACTCATCACACGGCACCTTAAACCTACCTAATAGTTTTTTTTTTTTTTTTTTAACAGAAAATGTCATTAATAAAAGGATGGTTACAAAGTCACACAAAACAGAAGCTCACTAAACTAACAACAATTAAGAAGTAAACCTATGAGCTTAAAAACCAAAACAAAAAAAAGGATAAAACCAATCCAAAAAGGGCTCAGCAATCAGCCAGAACAGCCATCATCCTCGAGACCTCGCAAGGACCATCCAGAAGATAACGAAGCACCAACGGTTGCCACAAGGAAATCAACGAGGAGGGGAGCCCCAGCCACATCATCGCCCTGCAACAACCCACCGGCAAATCCGCAAAAATAATGAAAATCAAACCAAATCATCTTCTTTTACCTCCACGTTTCCAAAATTTCCCACGAAAATCTCCCCTCAAAGATCTATTCGGCACCATATTCAACTCATAATCAGAATCTGAAACATATTCAGAACCCGAATTCTCCTCCGAAGAATTCATTAACCAGTCAGACTTACTACCCAAAACACTTTGGGATTCCATTAACTTCACAGGCACAGTAACCAAATTCTGAGAATTAACCAAAATTCCCTGCACTTCCATATTAGCATTTATTTCCAAATTACTCTGATTTCGAATAGCAAAATCATCGTCAACCCTCAGTACCAGCCCATCTCCCTCGGTAGGAACCGAATCCTGCAAAACAACCTTAGAAACCAAACTCCCATTGCAATCTGACTCCAGAATGTCAACCGAAATATCCTCATTCACCGGCAAATGATCAGTTATGACAGACGAATGAAAAAAAGGCACAGCATTAGGAGACAATAAAATTTCCCCCTCAACCGTAACCTCATTTTCCACCAGTACAGTATCCTCCCTAGATTTATCTAACAAAACACCAACCGATGGCTTAAAAACCTGATCTCTATCAGAATCAATAACAGGCACAACCGACTCCAAAACATTCGACTCAAGCATAACAGTTTCATTTTGAGCAACAACAACAACAGGTTCCTCCAACACCGGAGCATCACAGCTTTTCGGAGTTTTAGAAACAATACGATTAGGGTGCAAAATTGGACAAGCATCCTTAGAATGACCTAGAGAACTACAATGATTACAAAAACTGGGAATTTCATCAAAAATAACATTCTGAATATACCCAGATTCCACAGATCCAACCCAAATCTTCTCCTCATGTTTTTTGGTAACATCCAACTCAACCAATATACGAGCAACCGACGGCCGCGACCCAGATGCTGTCGCCAAGTCGGATTTGAGGGGACGACCGAAAAGAGAGCCTAAACCAAAGAGAATTCTAGGAGTAAATAAATGGGGCCTAAGAAGAGGGAACGAGATCCAAATCGGCGCAATAGGAGAATCCAACTCAACATCCAAATGGTGAGTCCATTTCACCACTTTCATATAATTAACAATTTTGAACAAAATAGGATCTATGGGAAAAAATTCTGCAATAATCAAAATCATTCTCAAGTTTTATCAAAACATTCCGATTATTGAGCACAGTAACTGAAAATTCTCCAATCAACTTTAAACTAAAACAAAATTTTCGAATGGCTTCAACAGAGGGTCTCCGTCCCGGAAAACGCCCAACCAAAGAAAACTCAAAAGGCTTAGCAAGCGACCTAATTTCATCCTCCGAAATAAACAACGCCGGCAAGCCTCGATGGGAAGAAAAATTCAGAGCAGGAAAAGAGGATGACGAAATACCAGAAACCACATCTTTGAACGAAATAGGAGCCGCTATTCCGCTCAGGAAACCAGGATCGCGAATACGAGAAGCCGCCATACACGAAAGCAAGAGCAAAGATGAGAAAAAAAACTCTCACCAGACGAAAAAGGAGCAGAGGCGGCGGCTGGGAAGAAAGATCGGAATAGTTGATTTTAAATTTAAAAACAAAGCAAATTAACTTTTGGAAATCGAACATAACACTTTTGGCTCCGTCAAACAACCTTATCCAATAGATCACAAAGTAATTTACTCATAAGCTTTTTTACTTTTTAAATTTCAATTATTAATAAATTTATAAACTTTTTTTATAATTTCTATATATATAAAAGAGAAAAAATCACGTAAAAAAAATAAAAGTATTTTAGAAATTATCAATTTGTGCTTTCACTTATAAATATTTATGACTCTGCCCCTTAATTGGGAGAAATTATTCTGTGTGGATACCAGACCATCTGGAGGCAAATCAGAGCGGGCAATGTCACTCGGTACACATCGGGTACATATCAAATGGGCGACGTGGCGTGCTCTAATTTACCTCCCGAAAACATCCGATATCCGCACATAATAAATTTTCCTTAATTGGGCTTTCAATTTAAGTATAAAAAATTACAAATATACTTCAAGTGCTTGATTTATGCTCAGATCGTATCATTTTGTAGTGTTAATATATTCATCTTATCGATATGTTCAATTCAAATATGCATTTGCTAAAATAGAAATCAATATGATATTATCTCCTGAATTTTTCTGAGGCATAAGAGTAATATTTTCTTCAAAAAAAAAAAACTTCTTATTTCTTAAATTTAAACGTGCAAAATTTTAAATTATGAAAATTCAATAAAAATAAGAAAAAAATAAGCCTTAACAATTTTATTCTGAATTTACATATTTGAATGTTAATTTGATGAATATGTTGAAATATTTTGAGGTTTCCACAAATAAACAAGAACTGATTGTTAAATAAGAAATGGTCCCCTTTCAATGTTATTATATTCTCTATCTATTGAAAATAAAATTATTAAATTGAATTTTTTTTACATTTATTAATGAGAAAAAGAGAAGCCTGATAAATAAATTATTAATGCAACCTAATATAAGTAATGTCAATTTAACCAACCACACTTGCCCGACAGTGGCAGGCTTTTTAACGTCTCCGTAGAAGATTCCTCCGTGGATGGACACGTGGCCACCAGAAGCCTACCAGGTTGATCTCTAGTACTGTGATTTTTCTTCTTAATATTATTCTGATATAATTTATTTGCCCTATCCGGCTCATCTTCGCCTATTGATTTTGAGTTTTGACTATAAATCAATAAAATTTGGGTTAAAGTCATATGTGCAGGGTCGAGTCACTAGCCTGCTCTATTAGAAGACAAAGAATAAATATACATTAGGCTGCACACAAATGGCACACTTGTAATAAACACATCACTAGTACCTAGCTAATAAGTCTATATATAGGACGTCTGTATATCTGATAAAGAGGTTGAAATAAAGTTTCTCATTACTTTACCTTATATCCTTCATCTTCTTCCCGGGTCTTTCCAAGAACATCGGTTCAGCTCAAGAACTGTAATCTCTTCATGGTATCAGAGCGGGAGTGAAGGATACACACGCAAGAAATATGGAGAGATCGGAGACATCACACATCGACGAACAGCCAGACACGACGATGCACAAGGAAGCTCTCATCCCTTCGTCGCTAAAATTCGTCGTGGCAAATATGAAGAACATCGTTCCAACGCAACTTTCTACCGAGAACTATCCCCTGTGGCGATCTCAGATCATCAAGCTTCTTCGCGCAAATAGATTTGAAAAATTTCTTGATCCTCTGACGCCGATTCCTGAAGAAAAATGCAAGAAACCAGACAACACCATTGCTCCAAATCCCAAATACACCCACTGGCTTCTCACAGATCAAAATCTGGTGGCAACATTGTGCTCGATGATCTCACATAATGTTCTACCATACATTATTCATCTTGATTCCACCTCCAAGATTTGGACGACTCTTGAAACAAGATTTCAAGCCACAAACAGATCAAAGGTAATACAACTTAAAAATGAACTTCATAACATCTCGATGAAAACGTCGACGATGACTCAATACCTCAATGAAATCAAATCGCCGCCGCCGGATCGGTCGTAGACACAGAAGATGGTGTTCTATACATACTAAATGGGTTACCTCCATCCTACCAAGCCTTCAAGACAGCAATCCGAACAATGATCACTCCAATCAGTCTGGACAATCTCTACCCGTTGTTGCTAAGCGAGGAGGTAAATATCGCTCACGACTCGGCTCGACTGAATGCAACGGCAGACCCAAACCTTGCTCTCTACTCGTCTCGAGGACGAGGCAAGAAACCACGAGGTAGATTTGTCAACAACGCTTCGCCCTCCACCCGCTCATCCTTGGACACGGGGACGACCTTTCAAATATGCCATAAGAAGGGGCACAATGCCGCAAACTGCTGGCACAGACTAAATATGCAGTATACTCCGAGCTCTGGAAACCGAGCATTAGCTGCTACACAAGATCCGCCCTCTACAAATTGGTTTCTTGATTCAGGGGCTTCGTCGCACCTCACCAATTCATTGGAAAACTTATCTCTTGCAAATCCATACAACGGATATGAGAACGTAACGATTGGCGATGGCAGATCTATCCCCGTCGCACACTCTGATTCAGGTTTGCTAAAAACAAAAGGCTGTAAGCTCAATCTTGATCAAATCCTACATATACCTGAACTAAAGTATAATCTAATGTCTATTTCTAAGCTAACAAAAGACAATAATATATCAATTCTATTTGATTCTAATGGATTTGTTTTTAAGTATATTCCGACACAGCGAATTCTTCTTCAAGGACCATGCCATGACGGACTATACTCCATCTAGACACCACCGGCGGCCTTCAAGAACTCCGCTCTAACGGCTTCTTGTCAAGGCTTCCCATCTTGGCATGCCAGTTTGGGGCATCCACACAATAAAGTGCTTAGTATCATTTCTCAATGTAACAGACATTTACACATAGCTTCCACTATTAATTTTTGTGATGCTTGTACGTTAGCAAAATGCCATAAGTTGCCATTTGAGAAATATGGTAACAGATCACTTAGTCCGCTTCAAATTGTGCATTCTGATGTTTGGGGTCCATCTCCGGTGGACTCTATTCAAGGTTACAAATACTATATTCTGTTTGTTGACGATTTTAGTCGTTTCACCTAGATTTCTCCCATGCGACACAAGTCTGAGGTGCCATCCATATTTATTAATTTTAAAGTTTTTGTTGAAAAACTTACATCGCATCCACTGAAATGCCTTCGCACAGATGGGGATCCGAATACATGAATCACACGCTCAAGAACTTCCTCACTGCACACGGCATTCAACATCACATCTCCTGTCCGTACACGCCAGAACAAAACGGTTTAGTAGAAAGGAAACATAGACATATTATTGAGACCACTAGATCTCTGCTGTTCCAAGCCTCAGTGCCTCCCAAATTCTGGCCGAACGCTACCTTAACCGCAGTATATCTGATAAACCGTCTGCCCTCAGCTACTATTGACAACAAATCGCCTTTTGAACTACTCTTTAATAGACAGCCCCAATACAATCATCTTCGCATTTTCGGTTGTGCATGCTTTCCACTTACTCCAATTCCTCTCCTCAATAAACTTCAACCCAAGGCTAATTACTGTGTTTTTCTTGGTTATTCTGAATATTACAAAGGATACAAATGTTTACATATTCCTTCTAATAAAATCTTTATGTCTAGACATACAATTTTTGACGAACACACATTTCCGTTTTCCGATCAACACATGCCGCCATCTACGCCTGTTCCCACGGCTCAACCATCTACGTTCACCCTTCTACCCACATCTCTGGCATCACTAAGATCATATCTCACAGCAACATTCCTTCAACTAGGAATGACTCCATCCAGCCTCCAGCTGCACAGAATGTGCCAGCATCACTATACAACGTCCAGGAACCTATCATCAATTCGTCTCAGACTCCTTCTCAATCAACTACAAAAGCCAAATCGTCGTGCCATCCTATGACTACACGCAGACATACAGACTCTCTAAAGCAAAGAGATCGTTTAAATCTTCTCCATCTCATTTCGAATGCTCAACAAAAAGCAGATCCTACATCGTATACAGAGGCCATTAAATACAGTCATTGGAGGCATGCTATGGCATCCGAATTTTTCGCATTACAGACACAGGGAACCTGGACGCTAATTGAAAAACCAAATAACGCTTCTATTCTAGGATGCAAATGGACTTATCGTACCAAATATCATTCTGACGGATCCATAGCAAGATACAAAGCACGTCTGGTTGCTTTAGGCAATCATCAGGAGCATGGCATAGACTACAACGAGACGATTAGCCCTGTCGCTAAACTACCCACGATATGTATCTTGCTTACAGTCGCTCTACACAATAACTGGCCAGTGCAACAATTAGATGTTGCAAATGCTTTCTTACACGGAAACTTGCAGGAAACGGTGTACATGGTGCAACCGAAAGGTTTCAAAGAATCCACACACCCACACTATGTTTGTAAACTAAACAAAGCCATCTACGGACTGAAGCAAGCACTGCGAAATTGGTATAATACTTTCACTTCTTATCTTATTTCGTTAGGTTTCAAGCACAACAAATCAGACCCGTCGTTGCTTCTTCGTCAACAAAAGCAAGCCACTATCTACCTATTGGTTTACGTAGAAGACATCCTTCTTACCGGAGACAACCACGCTGCCATAACTGAACTCCTGGACAAACTAAATCTCAAATTTGCAATGAAAAATCTCGGTGTGGCTAATGTTTTCCTCGGCATACAGATCAGCAAACAGAAATCTCAATATTTCTTGTCCCAAGAAACCTACGTCGTGTCTATACTTCAACAAGCAAATATGCTAAGCTGCAATGGTTTAGCAAATCCGACATGTACCAAATTACCGTCTGATTTCAGAGACAGCTCGACTCTTTCCAATCCAAGTACCTACAGAAGCATAACTGGCGCACTCCGATACCTCACTTTAACTCGACCGGACATAGCTTTCAGCACCAACCTTCTATCACAACATATGCATGATCCAGCTCCTCAGCATGCTCACCTGTTAAAAAGACTGTTGAGATACATCAAAGGTACGTTTAACTACAGACTACCAATTACAAAGAGTAACTTGGTTCTTCGTTCTTTTTCAGATGTCGACTGGGCCGGAGATCCAATCTCACGAAAATCTACGTCTGGATTCTGTTCTTTTCTCGGCGACAATCTCATTTCGTGGACGGTGAAGAAGAAACATACGGTGGCTCGATCATCTACTGAGTCCGAATATAGATCCCTAGAAGCCCTCACGACATATATTATCTGGCTTAAAAGAATTCTCATAGATTTCGACATTTCATCCGATCAACCAACCGACCTATTCTGTGATAATACATCAGCTATTGCTCTTGCAAATAACCCAGTTTTTCACGCAAGAACAAAGCATATTGAGATTGACCAACGATTTGTTCGAGATCAGATTACCAATCACAACATCCGTCTTCTTCCTATTAGCACGGTTGATCAAGTTGCCGACATTCTCACCAAATCTTTGTCTACACCAAGGTTTCAAGAGCTTCGAACCAAACTAACTGTAACTTCGAACCCCTTAGTTTGCGGGGGGGTATTAGAAGACAAAGAATAAATATACATTAGGCTGCACATAAATGGCACACTTGTAATAAACACATCACTAGTACCTAGCTAATAAGTCTATATATAGGACGTCTGTATATCTGACAAAGAGGTTGAAATAAAGTTTCTCATTACTTTACCTTATATCCTTCATCTTCTTCCCGGGTCTTTCCAAGAACATCAGTTCAGCTCAAGAACCGTAATCTCTTCATGCTCGAGCTGGACTCGGTAACGAGCTTACGAGTCGAGTTTATAGAGTTTCGAGCTTAAGCTTAAGCAAATTTATGAGCTCGTTGCTTGACTCATTAACTTATCGAGTGGATCAAGAGCCAAAGGCGAAACCTCAAATGCAGAATGCGAGAGGCAAAATTGTGGGCGCAAAAGCAGAAGCGGAAGGAGAAATCTCAAAAGAAGGAAGCATGGACGCGAAATCATTGAAGGTGGAACTTACGCCTCATGAGATGTCTTGTGAGCACGCATCCTTTCCACGATTCGAGCTTAAGTAGGCGAGCTTGAGTTAAGTATAACTCGAACTCGACTTGACATTTATAATATTAGATGTGTGTATAAACTTTTCTTACTTGGTAATGTACCTAAAATATATATATATTTTCCCTCCGCGCAACAAAAATTTATTATAAGAGGATGTCGAACGCGTCCAAAAAATGAATGAGTAGGTGCCATATCACCTAATGCATAACACATTATATGACTTAATACCTCATTCATCTTCAGTCGCATTCAGCATGCGCACATAGTAATCTCTCCCACTCAACGGTCAAATTTCTCTCCATAGAATAATAACTGCAGCTTGGTGTTAGGTCGACGTCTCCATTCGCGATTTTTGACTTTATCAGGTTTATTTCACCGACTCCCTAAAATCTAGGTGGCGAGAGATTTAACTAGGGATTTTCCTGTTATTGACAAGCAAATCCCACTTTACGGGATTACGGAGAAATTTCTAGGGTTCGTGAGTGCTCAGCATAGGCATTATTCTGGAAACGAATATTTGTAGATTGTCAGGTGCCATTCGTGCTTCTTCACTCTGAGTACGGGGTATTTCTTCGCTCGCCATTTCTGCTCGGTTCTCTTTCTCGAAGCTTGATTGGTTTCCAGATTTAGGATAGATTTTTTTCTCGGATTGCTGAAAATAAGATTCTCAAAGCAGCGCCCGTGCAACTAGATTATTTGTTTTTATAAATTGATCTCTTGTGAGTTATAAGATCCTTTGGGCCGTGGTTTCAATTTTTTTTTTTTTTTTTTTGTGACTGCAAATTGTATGTTACTACGTTGCTCGTGAACGGTAGATGTAAGGTTTTGTTTACATGGATACGGAAACTGGAAGCTTTGCTAGGTGCGTGAAGCACCCATCTCAAATTTTCACAGGTTTCTGCTCAACCTGCTTGGTTGAGAGGTTGACCAATGTTGCTGCTGTTGAAAGCACCAGGAACCCCTCTTGCGGTGTTAGAAATGAAATTTTTGAGATATCTGAGTCGGTTCCTGATTCAGAGAGGAAGAGTCGTGGTGTGAGGGTGCGGAAGACCTTGTTGTCTCTCTTTGAATTGGATGATCTTAAGGAATTGGAGAAGATGGGGCATGCTTCAGCTAGTCACAAAGTGGGATATGGTGATTCTTCGGAGATTGCTCAGCTTGAGGCCCTTTTTGAGCAAGAGAGAGAAAGGGTTTGGATGACAGAGCTCGAGCTTCTGGATTTGCTTGTTCGTCAAGCTCCACTAGTGTTGATGGTGAGAAATCTGAGCCCTTAGGAGGTGAAAGTTTTAAGAATCGTAGAACATCTTTTTGGTTACACTCAAAGCTTCCAATGAAAGGATTGAAATGGCGGAGTATAAGCACTTCCAAGAAAGGCCAGATTCAGGAGAGTTGCTTGAGCACTGGAATTGAAAGCAATTATTTGGAGGACAACCCTAACCTTCAGACTTCTCGCAATCGGATGGATTCTCGTGATCCAAGCAAGGTTAATTTGGAAAAGCCTAGACATTCATGGGATGGTTCAATGATGAGCAAGGCATTGGCGTGCTCATTTTCTTGTCTTGAAGAACAACGAGACAGTTCAAGCAAGACTAAGGGAACTTTACCTGATGAAGCTGCAACTTCTGATCTTCAAAGATCTTCTGTAGCAACTGATCTTGGTAATGCTAATAGTGGGATTTTGGCTGATCATAACTCTTTCCATACCGATGGCAATTTTGGAGATCTTCATGAAGGGTTGCAAGGTGAGCAATCCTGTCAAGATATTGCTGTTTCAGATGTTTGCAGAAAAAAGTCAAATCAGTGGAGCAGAGTGTGGGATTGGAGCATAACCAGCCCTTTTAGGGATTTTGCAAAGAGAAATGGTCATGTTTTGGAGAGATCCCTGTCAGAGTCCTGGCGGGAAAACCATAGGGATAACAATTCAAAAAATTTTCACCCAGGTATTGAAGTTCACCGTAATGGGACTCCTATGAGCGACGGTCGTGTACATCGCAGTTTGAATGGCGATATTTCTACAGCAAATGTTAATAGAAAGGGTCAGAAGCCTGACTTGCAGAAGATGAGAGAATTCAAGCTCAGTCGAAGCAATAGTGTTCGGTACTCCTCTCCTCGTAATCTTGACAATGGTCTTCTACGCTTTTATTTGACTCCTTTGAGAACCAGCAGAAGAAACACGGCCAAGTGCAGGAGGAGAACTTCACATTCTCTCGCCAGAGATTTCCTGGGGCCATGACTTGTGGATAAAGCTGAACGGCAGTGACCATAGGTACAATCAATGCATGCTGCTTTACAAGGTCATTGACTTTTATTCATAAATTTGGTTTAGTGATCTGCTTCATTTTCTTTCTTTTATTGATTAGTGGAGAAATTTTCAGGTCAAGTTTATAGCCGCATTGACTGTTCCATCTCTTTTGGTCTGCTGGATGTGCAGAAACAGTTGTCTTCCGGGTGATTTCTTATACGAAGGCACTACATCTACATTAACTTTGATAAGTTCATAAGTAAGTCTGACATTTTTTTTCTTCCATTTTTAGTCCCATTTTATTGGACTTGGTCTATTATGTATTTCTCTTTGATAGTTTATCAGGAAAAAGTAATTGCATGTAACGTTTTCCTTCCTATAAGGTTTTCACATCAGTAACTAGAATTTAGTTATCCTGGCTTTTATCATGCCAAATATTACAAAATGAAATTCAAGATGGTTGCTTAGTCAATCTACCTTTTGCATTTGTTTTATAAATTGGCTTTTTTTTACTTGGGGTCATTGTGGCTCCTGACTTTTACATTAGATTATTTGGAAAAGCTTCCAAGTAACATACGTGAAAGACTATTTGAATAGTTTAAAAATTTGCATGCACTCGCACTTTTTAATTTGTAGTTAATAACATTATTTGCTATCTAACTAGTAATAAAGTACCATATTCTATGGGCGATTGAGATATCCTCTACACTTTTGCAAGTCATGAATACTCAAGTTCATAGAAGCACCGCTTCGGTGTATGCATTTAAGCAAAAAGGACGCTTATACATCTCATTGTGCTTAGCACTTCAAAAGCATCATCATTATTGACAATCTATGTAGCTTCGTACTTTTAAATTAGATTATTTGGAGAAACTTCCCAATAACATTCGTGAAAGACTTGGTTAGAAAATAAGATAAGATTAGAGAGAGTCGCCTTAGATGGTTTGGTCACATAAAAGGGTGGCCTTCCGATGACCCGATTTAGAAAGTAGATGCATTAGATTTGACTTATATTAAGAAAGGTAGAGGTAGACCTAAAAAGACTTGGTTAGAAAATATTAGAAATATCCTTTCTTTATTAGATTTAGATGAGAATTTGACCCTTAACATGTCACAATAGAGAAAAAAGATTCATGTAGTTGACTCTACATAGTGGGATGAAGGCTTGTTGTTGTCGTTGTTGTTGTTGTTGTTGTTGTTCTCAAGTGGAGCTGTCAAGTGAACATGATCCTATGTTGGAGGAGGTTGGGCAACATATATGCACTGTTATTGATACGATATTGATTTTAAGATTTAGATGTATTTAAGATTAAGATATTCATATGATTCAAACTACTGATATGATATTACTGATGAAATCCAATTGCATAGGTAGATTTTATATGATATGTTGTTTTACTTATTTATACGATTCTCTTACTAATTTGATAATATAGAATGCAGTGTTGTTTCATGAATGATTTTATGATTTTTCAGCTTTACCATTTTAGTATCTGTGCACTATTTATATGCTTTATGATTTTCATATTTAAAATTTTGCATTGATTTATCATCATACTGAATGTTGTTGTTATGATTTGGATTATTACATGCATGTTGTTTTCTTTTCGTGCTTTGAGTGCAGTTGTAGGTTTTAGTTACCAACTGAGTGCTATAGCTCATTATGTGGATTTAATGATTTTCCAAGCCCGGGAAATGATTTAGTGCTATGAGGTTGATCAGAGTCTAAATTTTTTAGGTTTTATTATTTTATGTATTTTCTTTCATTCTAGTGAGGAGTTGAAAGAAAGATAAATGTATTGAAGGATATCTTTACTCTTGTAAATTGAATTTCGAACGAATGAATATAGAAATATGTTCTGACGAAATTGATTTGTAATGACTTTAGCTGAAATTATAAAAATTAATTGATAATTAGTAGCTCCGATAATAACTAAGAAGATATAAAAGATACAATCATTTTCATTTAGATCTTGGGGCGTCATATGATCTATGTCTGGCTTTTTAAGATAAGAATTATTCCTACTCCGTGGTTGCCTAATGCTCCATCCACATATAGAGTCCACACTTTATTCTCATCACTTGTCACCTCTTTCTCCACATCATAGCAATTAAAGTCTGCAAGGAAGTCGACGAGTGTTTGAACTTTGATGATCATTCACCGAGTGTGGTATGTTTGGAACTTGTTTAGCTCGACCACCCACTTGAACTACCTGCCAGAGTAGTTCGGTTTTGTGAGTATGTTCTTGATGCGATGATCATTGATGACTTATATCGAAGGGGTCTAAAAGTAGGGTCGGAGTTGCTTAGTAGAGATTATAAATGACCACTCTATCTTTTCCCCAATTGGATATCTCAATTAAATGCCCCTCAACATTATACTCACATAGTGGATAAGCTATTGTCTTCTCCCACCCTTTTTGTACTGCGCCGACAATTTTCTCTTTTCAATATGTTATGTACAAATATATCGACATTCCCATTTGATACTTGAAGACTCGATCCATTATTTGTTGGCATGTCGTCCCTTTATCCTTCAAGTTGAACGACATTATTTTGTAACAGTATAAGCCTTCCCTAGTGATAAATAATGCCTTCTTGCAGTCTTTGGGGTGTATCTTTATTTGGTGGTAGAAGAATAACGCAACAAGAAAGCTTATGACCCGAAATTTAATTACCGAGTAACCAGTGAGTTGATTGTTGGGAGGTGTTATCCATTATTTGGGCAATGCAGAGTTTAAGTCGGTGAAATCTACACACATTCTCTACTTCCAATTCGCACACTGCATCATTACTACATTAGAGATCCAGTTTAATTATTGTATCTCCCAAATGAATTCATTGCCTCGGAATTCTAGACTTCTTGCTTTATGGGCTTGGCCAAAATGGTTGTAATCTTTCTTATTTTCTATTTAATGGTCCTGACATCATTTTTTGACATTCAGCTTGTGACAGATGATGTCAAGGCCCAGCCTGGGCATCTCGGTCGTAGTCCAAGCAAAAATGTAGGCATACTCCTCCAGAGCTTGGACGGGATCATCACGATGATCCTCACTGAAAGATGAACTTACCTAAAGGGTCTGTTCCAGGGTTGCCTTCTACCATGAGAGCTTCTTTAACCATCTCAATGGTCTCCAACCTGCTGTGGAAGCAAGCAAAACAGGGAAAACACAGGAACAAGAGCAATAGAACAGTAAGTAAACCTTTTGGTAGTATAATTTGTGTATGTAAAAAACTGAACTGCCAAGTCCATCTCCAGTCCCTATATGGGACTGTAAACTAGCTAAAAGAAGCCAATCAAATGGCTAACTGCCTAATGTACTATAGTACTATATTCGGTTATATAAGAAGTGGAGATAAAAGCATAAAGTGATGGATAGCAGGTCTTGGATATATTATTCCTGCATCATAAACAGAGAGTGTAAAGATGTTCCCACATCACAACCTTGATCCTCTTTCTACTTTAAGCTGCAATACCTTCTCTAGCAAACTCATCACTTTCCCTAAATCCTTCAAATAACAAGCTCGTGGCAAGATAAGTCGCCTTTAATTGTAATTTCTTGAGCTTTAACTGGGAATTTGACTACTACATGAAGTTGGCAATCACCGTATATTATCGCTCATGCTCATACCATGTTACGGGCAAGGCGATTATCCTCTTGATTTGTAGCTGTACTCCTGAGAAAACATAGAGTCGGCCTACATTAGAGGTGAGCTGAAAAATTAGTAGATTCATTTTTTTAAAATAGATTTAAAGATAATGTTAACAAAGCTAATTGTATCAATTAGAATGCTTCCGATCTAATAATTGGCAATCAGCACAGTGACCACCACAACATCTTTGTAGGGGACTCATCGTGTCCACTTAGTGAAGGTAACTAGAGCAAACTTAACTACAGTAGCTCTGGGCACAATTGCTGAGTTAACTTCTCTCAATCGGAGTTACTTAAGACTTGTTCATCGAGAGGGCTCAACTCCATCTCCTGTCAATGTGGATAGCGTGAGTGAGAATTGGCTTGAACCCTTAGTTTTCTATAGGCGCTTTCTTTACTCACTTTCCTTTGCTAGACTTCTAAGAAGTCAACACTCCTTTGCATCTTGCCCATGGTTATTGTGGAACATGCAAAACTTGGTAGTGCCCCTGTCGTGGGTGCCCACATTCATTAATGTTGGGCGCTTAAAGTATTCCTTATTTTAAATGGCCTCCATCAACTCAATCATGGATACACACAGGGGAGTGACGGTTGGGTATTGAGAAATAAGATGCTCCCCTCATCTCTATACTAATGAGTTGTGCATGGCACTTCAATTCTCAGGGCAAGTCCATCTTCCTACAGTTTCGCCCAATGGGGGTGCTCTTTGTTGATTATGGTGATGTCGGTCTTACTGCATGTGATGCATTTTCTCCTTTCGGCGGGCACTCAAATGGCTTCTATCATGCCCGCAATGTTGGGGATAATATCGTCTTGTTGGCAACTAACGACAAACTCGAAAATCATCAAAGGGCATATTCTTTGAAGCTGGTAAATAATAATTGGTATACAACATGGTTGACAGGATCATATATTCTACGGTATGACTTCAACTGCAGTATTTTGAACTTGGCTGGTGTTTCACTTTTGATATCTTCTTGAAACATGCATTAATTAGCTCTGGCGCTCCTCTTCACTCACCTAGGTGTAGTGTATTCTTCATCTCTATTGTGAGTGTAGCTCCGATCAATAGCAAGTGTTAAAGTTAGCGCCCTGGTGTCAAGTCGTCTTCTACGAACTGCCAAGTCAGAGGATCCCTAAAGAGTGAACTCGACCCAACTCTTGAATCATTCTTGTATGTCTCTCTTTCATATCCATTAAAATCCAGTTGGTTGTGAAACATTGATTCTCCATATCCACAGAAAACCCCTAGTTCTGTTGTTATTCATGCAGTGTTTATCTTCTGATCACTAATATCAATCCACACTCTCCACACCCTTCTGGATGTTGGTTCTAAAATTGCTTGTGGAGACACTTGACCCTACTTGCAAAGTCTTGCTAGGTAAAGCAAGAAGTGGGTATAGAGAGCAGCTTAGAAGTCAAATAATCTTCCTGAATAGTAATAAATGACATTAAGTCTAAAATATGCCTCTTAATTTCTTATTCCTTGCAAGTAAGAAACAATATTTGATTTGATAAAGTAAGACATAACATTAGGCTATAGGAAATGCTACATTTAAAAAAATAGAGAAATAATATAAGATTTGACAAATATAGACTTGTACATACATATAGACTAATATGAAATGTACACACGTTGCTCTGGATGTTTATGGCGAGTACCATGGGAGGGTTGGGAGTTCTCGAAGGCGAGTGCTTTGGCTAGTTCTCGTAAGCTAGTGGTTTAGACGAGTTTTTTAGGATAACTATCCTGGGTGAGTCCACAAAGGTGAACACCCTGGACAAGTGGCAAGTCTCTCAATGTGGGCAATAAGTCTTTTACGTCAGGATTCCATGTAAGTGGTTGTGACCAGGGGATAACCATAGTTGATCGAGCCATGATTGTGGGCTCTGCAGGTATATGTCTTCTATAGCTTGGATGGGGATATTTGTGAAAGTGGGATGACTTGACTGGAGAAAACCAATGAAAAAGTTGAGTCTTCATGAAACGAGTGCTTTTTTTAGTGAAGGCTTATTGAGTGGTTTCTTTAGTTGAACTCGATTGGAATAAATGCCTCCTTGATCTAGTTCCTCGGAGACAAGCTCTTATAACATGAGCTTCATTGGGGCGAGTATATGCCTATATCTAATCTTACTCCAACTAGTGCTCCGTAAGGAGAGGCTCATTTTGGGCAGTGCACCTTTTGATCAAGCTCTTCATGGTGCACCTGCTTGGTACCCACAAGCTACCTATACTGGCACGTATTGGCATACAATAGGTGTCATTAATCTTTCTAAGTGTGATAGGTTTAAGTATCTCAGATCTATGATATAGAAGAATGAAAATATAAATGGTGATATAATTTCTAGAGTTAATGTTGGGTGATTAAAATAAAATGTCTTTGAGTATATATTAAGGTAGCATGTAATGAGAGGGGATCAAAGTTGGGCTAGACACACCAGCATTCAAACCTATTTTCACCCAAAAGTTCAAACGTATGGATACAAATATTTTTCACGTACCCAATGTGGGACTAAAGCTAGAATATTATTGTGTCTTAGTAGTTCAAACTTATGGGTACCAATGTTTTTCACCTATAACGTGAGCTTTATTGGGGCGAGTACCTTCCTATATTTAATCTTGCTCCAGCTAGTGCTCCTTGGGGCGAGACTCATTTTAGGCAGGTGCATCTTTTGATCGAGCTCCTCAAGTTTGCACCTGCTTAATGCCTAGAAGTTACCTATACTAGCATATGTGGGCATACCGGCATACAATAGTCGTTGTCGACTTGAGAGAGAGAGAGAGAGAGAGAGAGAGAGAAGGGGGGTGGGGACAAATTTCTTAAAGTCAATAGTGTGTCCTACACACAAGTTGTTTAAACAGTAGGTTAGTAGGCCATCCTGTAATTTTATTCTTGGAAAATCCTTCAGGCTTCAACTCTCAAGTAGTTTTGAGCAGGAGGGAGAGGGACGATTTTCTTAAAGTCAATAGTGTGTCCTACGCACAAGTTGTATAAACAATATGTTAGTAGGCCATCCTGTAATTTTATTCTTGGAAAATCCTTCGACTCTAAAGAAAGTTTGAGCAGAAGTTCTGTATGCCACCCTGAAATACAATTCCTAGACAATCCTTCAATGATCAAGTCGGTAACCAAGTTTGAAAACCAAGGGGGTGATTCCTGCCCCTTTTAATTTGGATAAACGTGTTACTAGTTATGCATAGTGTAAAAATTTTATTCATAAATCTTCTAGCTATGTATAATTTGAAAGCCTTTGCCCCTATAATTTTAAGATAAACCTTTTTGCCTCTCTCATTCTCAAATATTTATTCTGCCATAGATATCAGCACAAGTATCCTCAAATATTCACTAAATATAAACAAATAATTACATCAGGGACTTCTATTGCACATAATTCTCTACCTCCAAAGATCGTCATATAAAATTTCTATTATGAATTAACAACATCTGGATAGTATATCCTTAGTCACGCTTTGGCGTAAGACGTTATACTGAAGGCTTACTAGGTTTGATCAATTGTTCTACATTAACTAAATTTGACTGCAAATTTGGCAGAGATCCATTGTAATGATATTTCAAATTAGTTGTTTTGCTCAATGCTGGACTTGGGTCATATGAATGTGATTAACGTGTATGTTAGTCTAGAACTTAGCCTTTTGGTGAGTTCAAGCTCAACTTCAACTATGTTATTTTTTATCCTTCTGAGCAAGAGGGCAATTGATTCAGGGGTTGTTTGGCTGCTTGTATTTTGGGTGTGTTGCATTCCTTCTGTAAGATTTTTCAAAATTTTCCCTTTTGATTAGATGGGAAATTAATGCAAAGTAAAAATTTTAATGTATTTGAACTCATATCTTTACTCCAATATTGGTGAATTTCAAACTTGACTGATTTGACCTATTTCCAAATGCAACAAATAAGCTGACGTCTATCACTATTTGTTGCCAGCTAATGCCAATCAACCTCCAATCGCCGCTGCCACCACCCGCCCACCGTCGCTAACCACCACCATCACCGTTAGATGCCGCCTGCCATCACTTCCAGTGGGCGGCCACTGCCATCGCTGACCGTTGCCACTAGTCGTCGTCACTGATTGGCTACCACTGCCATAGAGCTTTACATTAAGTTCATTTTACTGTAAATTAAACCTAAAAAAATAATCTCTTGTATTTCTTTTTCACCCAACTAAACAATTTAAATATTTCAAAATACACTGCAGTTATTTTAATATGTATTCATTCCTTTTTAGCAATCTAAACGGCCTCTCAGTATATTTTGAGCCACTTTTTTGTAAAGGAAATGCATCTTTTTTCTTGCAACAATTAAAACAATATTTGTAAGGAAAAATATTTTGTTTTTCAATTGTTGAGAAGGCATAGAATCGGTACTGTAGATTGATGATACGATCTCCAAGGATTGAGGGGGATAAACAACTATTGTAGTTCACAAACAACTCAAGAAAATGTGGGATTGATAGAAGTGGAATGAGGAAGAACTCAGGAAGAGGGATTTCTCATTTCATTTTTTTATACCCTAATGCTCCTAAATATGAGTATTAATATCTTACAAATACTCTTAAGACACAAACTATTTAGTAGTCATTTCAATACCCATCTAAACCTATGACTACTGAGATCCATTAGAACATATTAACTCAATCTAATGCTCACTATATTTGTTGACCATAAAAATTGACTCCAAATATTCGAGACAGAAAACGCTATAAGTTGTTGGAACTTTGCTCCAAGGACTGCAATGAAAATGCCTTTCTTTCTGGCCTTATTGTTTTCAGTGGAGATGATTTTGTAGGCATTTTTAGTCCTCTTTGGATGGTTAATTTGTGCTTGCGTCTCCTTACTGCTTTCTCATTTATGTATTTCTCGGAAGCACGACTTCTATGTTTTTTCACATGGATACTTCTCATCTTGTTTGGATTTCTGGGCAGTAGAGGATTTAGGCTTCCTTTGGGATTACTTTTTTGTTGCTTCTTAAAGCAATTTTTTAATATAAAAATAAAAAATTTTATACTAAAAAGTTGTTTTAAGAAGCAATAAGACACAAACAAAACCTTATTCACTGCACCTGTTCTGGGATACCTGATGACTGTTTGTCCTATCGAGCTGCTTCTCTTCCCAAATTATTCTGAGTCCCATAGTTTTTTTGTCCTCCTGGTGTACTAAATATCCACTGGTTATTGATGGAAATGAAGCTTTTGAATTCCAAAAAGAATGCTGACGGGTGAAAATAATGACTTGCTGCAGGTCCTACAAAAACCAGGAGGCCTCCATCAACTTCAATAGCAACAAACATGAGTAACCACACTGCAGTAGAGGTGTAGAAGCTAATAAGAACGCATCAGCATTAGCATTATGGCAACAGTAGATAATAAGCAGCAGCTGTAAACTTGTTGGCAGGTAAATGTGTAGTAGAAATTTTATGTTTGATAAGCTATCATTATACACAATAATCTCACAATTTATCATTGAAATAAAAAGGCAGAGGAGAAAGATCTTCCAAGTTTTTCTCATTCTTTTTTTTTTATTTTCAAGTTTTTGCTATTAGGCAATGTAATATGAACATAAATTAAAGACTATCATAGAATATATTTATAATGTTTGAATACTATGAAATGCCTATGTAATTTAATTTATCTGTTGGTTGGGAGCTTTGGCTGTTAACTAAGAGATTTTGGCTATGTTTGGGACGGCTTTCTTTCTGCTTCTTAAAGCAGCTTTCTAGTACAAAATTTTTAAATTTTGTACTAAAAAGTTGCTTTATGAATCAGAAAAAAGCTGTCCCAAACAAAGCCTTTGGGTTTTAGTTATTGCTGATAATGGACAATGAAAGGCAACGATAGTATCTGCATGAGTCAATGTAGGGGTGACAGACAGACAATAATGATTGTTAGCATCAAAAGACGACGGGTTATGAAGGATGAACAATGATCAGCGTTCGTAATGTTTGTATCAATCAACCACAAAATTAATATATATTAACAATCAATCAATTTTTAAATAAAAAATAAACTTTATTTTCTTCCTTTTATTTAAAAAACTCAAAATTATGCATCCTTCTTTGCATACCATTAAAATTATGATTTATATATATTTCAGCAAGTTTTATGACAATCGATTATTACTTAGAAGTTAGAAGACTTGAAATTTTCTGAATATGTAACTCTAAATACATTAAAAATTAATTATACTTTTAAAAAATAAAAACTTTCAAATAAGTGAAGTAAAATACATTTCCATGTTAATTTTGTCAGGTATGATTTATGAAACACCTACATAAAATTGCATCCTTAAGAGAATTTTAATTTTCTGCGTGTCATGTTCTGCATGTGCAGATAGACATAATAAAAATAAAAATTTCTTGCAAAAAAAAAAAACAAAAATATATTTTTTAAATATTACTAAAATGTTCTCTATAAGTTATTAAATACTTAATATATTTAATTAAATACTAATAGAAGTTAATATGATAAAATAATATATCAATTTATTTATGTATACAAAGAAATATCAATTGATAATTCAACATGTACATATAAAAGTAGTTAGATTAAAAAAAAACAAATTATGAGGAAAACTAATAAAGGGAAAAAATTATGGGGCTTGACCTAATTGAAAAATTCATTATGTAATAAGTGATGTAAGAATTCTCTTTTTTTAATTGTTAGGTCCATATCGATTTCATTGATCATGAAGTATTATTTTCAACATTTAAGTATCTTAATGATGTCAGAATTGAGTGATCTTGGGCTCGTTGGATTTGTCTCGTTGAGCCGCGTGATTTGCGTATAAGCATGTCTGATTTGGAGATTATTTGACCATTTAATTAATGCTTGAAGTTTTTAATCATACTTCAAATGTTTAATTTGAGCTCAGATTAGATTACCTTTGGTATCATTGAGTTCGTCTCATTTAGGCTTTCAGTTTGACTATGAATTTGTTGAAATTAGAATTTGCGTGATTTTAATTTAATTCTAGAAATTTTTAATTTCAATTTTTCCTTGATATTCATGCCAAATTGTACATATTTTTTTGTAATATATATATATATATATATATATATATATATCACCAATAAAATTTCTTTAAAATAAATTAAATTCGCCCTCTAATGATGCATAATAATTTTATAAAATTGATATAAACATTATTTTCTGAATAAATATTAACATTAAAATAAAAAACTTAAATAATGAAAAGCTCTATATTTTAAATTTCTTCAATTTTAAATAATCTAATTACTAGTAATTTTATTCCCTAATAATATTAATGGTTGAGCAAAAGTTTATATATATATATATATATATATATATAATTAATATTATTATTATTTATTTCCTTTCTAATAAATTTCCTTGTGGAATAGAGTGGGTAAGGTTACGAAGATGACCTAACTTTGCACTTGACCAACATGCCGGATACCTTTACACGATGAGGGGCATTGTCGGTATAAGAAAACCAAAAAGGGGTATTAAGGTAAATACGTTACCCTGATTCAATTCTGCTGACGTTCCCCTTTTACCATACGCAACCCCATCTTATCGTCGCGCCCTCGACCCCCTTCTTCCTTACCCGTCGCTTCGCTTCCCTTCCCGAGCTTCCTCCGGCGCTTCCTCTCTCTATCTCCTCCTCCACCTCTCTCTCTCTCTCTCTCTCTCTCTCTCTCTCTATCTCTCGCTCGCCTTTCTTCTTTATAGTTGCTCGTTTATTGCGTTACTTTGAGCAAATCATGTTTCTCTCAAGTAACCCTAATCCTCCGACGCCTCTTCCGATGGATCATGTGGATACTGACGGCGGCGCAGCCACCGAAGGCTTTTACTGCCCTGAAAAAGAGAACATCTCAATGCCTTCCACCGTCCGTGTAGGATTGAAGCGCGAGCTTGCCTTCGCGCTAAAGTCTCAGGCCGAGCTCTCAGAAACCCTCGGTCGCAGTCGACACCGCAAACCACCTTCCTCTTCCGTCCCCGCCGAAACACAGCCCGCATCCACTCCGGCTATAAATAAGAGGGACAGGAAAAAGTCGGGCGAGTTCTTCTCACCCGATGTCAGAATCTTGAAAACGAATCCTATGGCGACACTGGAGAAATCCACAGAAAAGGTTCCGGTTCTTCCTCATCAATCCTCTGCTCGTCCAGGCTTTTCGGCTGAGATTCCCATTGTGCTTGATGATGTTGATACTGGTGGACGGGCCACGGACAATGTGGCCTTGGGAAGAGGAGGGGAGTCTAGTTCCATGCCTGTGCATGTCAGCGATGTGACTGTTCCTGGTTGGCTGGAGCAACAAGTGAGCAGGATTACACGGGCTGGTAGCAAGTATGTGCTGCAGGGAATGGAGGAGGCTGTTTTTTATGGTTCTGAAGATGGCACCGCCAATTTTGATTCCGGCATTGCGAACACAAGCGCCAGGTTTGCTATTTTAGAACTTAATTTGTTGTTTGTTGCGATTTCATCTCATATAAAAAATGCATTAGTTTTCTAACTCTATTTACGAATTATATGCGAGCGGTCTGAACTCCCTTCGGTGCAGTTGTAGTTCTGTGTTTCTGTTAATGTAACTGTTTCACTAATTCGAAGGTTTACCCATATTTATATTTTGGGTTATGTTTTCCGTAAATAAAAGAGTGGCATACGAAAAAATGGTGGCCATATCAAATATTATCTTCATGATGCGCTCACGCTTGCAAGATATAGTTTATTGATGTTATATTTGGAAATTTTTTATTATTTAATATTTACCATTTACTTGATATTACTTCGATCGAATGTTAACGTGGTAATGAAGGCAGTTTTATTATGAACTGTACGAGGGGCTTGTATATGTGAAAATTGTATTGCTTGATAATGTTTATGCTGAAACTTGCGAAGCTGCTACTAATTTACTATTCTTCTAAGTTTGGTATATCAGGTGGTGATGATAAGGAAGAAGGAAAAGAGTTCCCTCTCTCTGGCTCTCCCTCTCTCCCTCTCTCTGTATGTATAATTTTTCAAATCCTCTTTTGAAATAGAGAATTTTCGCATGAAAATACAAAATTTGCAATTAATCTACCTCTTAAGTCTCCTCTCTCTCTAGATGATCAATTCTTTTCTTCTCTCGCTCTCTCTTTCTCTCTCTCTCTCTCTCTCTCTCTCTCTCTCTATATGTATATATATATATATATATATATATATATATATATATATATATATATATATATATATATATATATATATATATATATCTTTTTCAGCCTCTCTCTCCTCTCGGCCAATTCTTTTTCTTCCTTTGGAGAGCATTTAATACAGGCCTTCCTTTCCTTATATTAATGAAGTTGTTCTAGTGCAAGCATTATCCATACCCATTTTTATGAAAGCTCTCATCTCATCCTTCCAAGGTCAGCTAAGTTTTCTTGGTTTGCTGCTTTTGACCCAATTCTATATTTCTAATTCCTCTCTCATTACTCATATTTTTTTTATTCTATGTTATCATCGCTAAATTCTATAAAACTTTTATGATCAACGCTTATGCTTTTTTAGATGACATATGCTTAAAAAAGTTTTTGTTGAATTTATGGGATCCAACTTATTTTCTATACTAGCTGAGCCATTTAACATTCCCCCCCCCCCCCCACACACACACACTTTAATTCCCCATAAAACTTTTATGTTCAACACTTTGCTCTTTCAGAGGACATATACTTTAAAGCTTCATAGAATTTTAATGGTTACAACATATTTTTATCTTGGCTAATTCATTTATAATGTCTCCGCCCGCTTGCAGTCCGCCGCCCTCCTAACTCTAGTTTCTCATTGTCATCGCCCTCCCTCCCCCTCCAACCACCACCTCCACCATGGTGAAACACCACCTTCATATGAATTGAATTTGCCACTCGAATAATGGCATAATTATTTTGTAAAATGGATATAAGCATAATTTTTGGGTAAATATTAACATGAAAATGAAAAACTAAAATCATGAAAAGCTATATATTTTGAATTTATTTAATTTTAAATAATCTGCTTATTAGTATTTTTATTCCCTAATAATTTTAATTGCGAGACACAAAGATATAGGGGAAAAGAAGAATCCTAACTAAAAGAGAAAAAAGAAAAAGGAGGGCATTGATGGTTTTTCAATTGTAAGAATCAAGGAGGGAAATGGGATTGCCTTTGGCCTACAATTTTGGGAGAACATAGAAGGGATTGTTGTCCAATGATGAAACAAAGAAAGACTATGGAGTAAAGGCACATCGTTGAGGAGGGGGGACAAGTGAAATTTTAGGGATGAAAGGGGAACTTAGGAAAGTGGAAATGATAGTAATTTGAAATCGGGGGTTTCAAAATTTTTATCAAATTTAGGTATTTAAATTATTATGTTTTAAGATTAATTTTATGCTATCTAATAAAAACTGAATGGCTTTATCGAACATAATTTTGATTAAGAAATAAATTAGGTGGTTCAACCATATGATGAATGGTTTACTAGTTCTATGATCCACTCTTCAGTTCTTAATTCTTAACTAAGATGGTTCTAGCATATGATTGAATTGCCTAGGGAACTAGTTCGCATTCAAACTGGTTGATTTAGCTCAATTTTAAAAACTTTTGATATAGGAAAATGATTTCCCTCGAAAATTAGTAATTATTTGCTTGTACATCACTTACATGAATTGATGCCCAACCAAGTACACAAGATTGATCAAGTGGATTTTTATTGAGCCAAAAGTTCTTTTTTCATGGCTAACGTATATTCATTAGCATCATAACCTAAAGTCTGCCACCCAAATGTCCAATCACAATTAAAATCCATAGTTTAGTTTAGGTGACTTAGAAACATAACAATTATGCACAAATTCTAGTCTTATCCAAATAATAGCAACAATGATCTTATGTCATGCGCAAAACATTGCAAATCTAAAATTGACTCAAATGTTGCAAGACACTATAGGAGAAAAAAATTGGAAGATATTGTTGTGCGCTACAATAACTAAATTTCTTCAAGAATCAATGATACAAGATTGTGCTATAGTTCCTCGTCAACTTTTTTTATTTTGTGATATATTTATGTGTGATGACTTATGAATGAATTTTGTAGGTAAGCCAAAATTTATATTATGATTAGCTTGATGATTATCAAATATTAAATACTTTTGAGCCTAATCTATTCAAGTTCGGTAGTCTATTTAAATTTGATGAAAATATCAATAAAAATGGATATGAACCAATTTATTTTAGTTATATTTTATTTCATTTTGTAGTTTTTAACTTTAGGCATTTTGGATATAGTAGGATGAGTGCTATAAGAATGAAATGCGATCTTTTATTTTAATTATCAAGTTTTCTGATTTACCTCCTAGTTTGCATGGCCTTATTGTTCACTAATTTTTAATGATTTGATTTTCTCCTTGATTTCTTTAAACTTGTTGCATCATCATTTTGGTTTAATTTATCATATTTTGAGGATCACACTTAAAGATGCCAAAATTTTGTGTCATAGTGGCATGGGTTTTCAATTGTGCAATTAGAAGTGTACCGTAGTGCAAGTAAAAAAAAACAATTGAGACATATTCCTCAGTGGGGGTGAGGCATGCCTAAATGCAATTTTGAAGAAACATATGCCTAAAAAATTAGCGTTTAATTCATTTTCAAATTCTAATTTATAAATTTTACATAATTAATGAAACATTTATTATACCTAGACCAAATCGATTTGGCTAGAACTGCAACACCTCAAACTCTTAATTGTACACTTCAAGACCCTCATGCTTGCACTCAATCTTGTTGCGCCATTGCTTCTCCTTCAGCACCTCTCCTCTTGTTGTTGGTAACCAAGCTCCTTTTTTTAGTATGAGGAGGGAGATAAAATAATTAACTACAATGATTATTCTAATGAAGATTCTCTAAGCGATGAAATGGGGTAGACTTTTTGAATTCATAAACTTTTTTTTTTCTGAATTCATAAACTATGATTGTAGATTATTTGTTTATGTTGAATTGGAAGTGTTACAGACTTTTTATTTAATAATGCTTATAGCCTTATATGTCTTTTAATGATTTATTTTAACGTTTTATGATTTTCCTTTGACATCATTGTAATGTTAGTATATTAATTATTATTGTTACTTTTTAATTAATTTTATGGTTTAATTTTAAGTCTTATACCTTCCTATGCATTAAGGCATACATCTTGTCTCTTGGAAAAAAAATGCTACTTCAATACTCATTCGTATGTTTCCAAATCTTGGTTAGTGGTGTTTAATTCTACTAACTCCTATTTCTTTTGAGCGATCTATATTATTACATGAAACCATAGACTTCTTAGCATCCTGTAGTAGCATCTTTCATAAGATTATTTTTACCGCTGACAAACTGCTGCTGCTATCTATGATAATTTACATTCGCAGTTTTGAAATGTCTTTTATTTGATTTATTTTTGCAGCTATTTTTTGTACTTGTGATATTTGTTACATCAAAAAATATTTTTTTTATATTATTTTTAGTTCTTTACATTAATAGGTTAAGTAGCCCAGAATCAGTATTGGATTCAATTGAGAGCACTTCTAGGGACATATCACGCGGGAAAAAAGTTGGAAAGATAACCCGAAAGTATGTGAACTGAAATACTCCTTTTAATATTTTATTGGAGTTTGGTTTAGTTATGGTCAACTAATTTTGTCTGGTATTTTTCTTCCAAGGGACGTGAGACTCCATAAATTGGTTTTCATGGAAGACATATTACCTGAGGGAACCATGTTGCGATACATGGTGAATGGAAATGTAAGAAATCGTTTTTTTTTTTTCAATTCCTTCGAATTTTGTTGACATTTTTACTTTCATTCTCTTGTATGGCTAAACTTTTTCTTAACAGCCTCAACTTGTTGGTTATGCCAAAGACTCTGGTATATACTGTACCTGCTGCAATGAGGTGGTATGTTTCAAACCCCTTCTGTTGATTATATTTAGAAATTATATTGGTATTTGCATAAATTTTGACATTTAATGAACAGGTTAGTCCTTCACAATTTGAAGCTCATGCTGGCCACGCACAGCGTCGCAAACCGTATGCTATTTAGTGAATGTTTTGAATATTTCTTTTGTCTTATGGCCATTATTAATTTCTATTCCTTTTTTAATTAACCTTTTTAGATATAATTACATTTATACTTCCAATGGAGTGTCACTTCATGAGCTCTCTGTTACACTATCCAAGCGCCGCAAGTTGTTGGACAATGAAAATGATGATCTGTGTAGTATTTGCAAAGATGCTGGGGAACTGGTACTATGTGACCTTTGTCCTAGGGCTTTCCATCAAGGTATCCATCTTGTTTTTGTCAAAGAAATTCTTTAGATGCTAAAATTAATGTGCTAGCATAAGAAAATTTTGGAGAATGGACCCGTCAACTCTCTTTTGTGAATTAGTCCAAACAGTCTAGGGCACTTTTTTGGGAGGAGGAGCAACCTCATGTTAAAAATTGGCCAATTATTCATGTCTTGCGGTAACTGTTTTATTATGTTATTCATTATTTAAATTTTAAAATAATTGCATTCACATAATTTAGTTGAGCAATTGATTGGATTCTCCTAATTTGAATGAGATTGAATGATGTTGGCTGCAATAACAGACAGTTCTTCCTTGGATCCAAAGATTATGCCCTTAAGGGAAGCCATAAGTAGTTTGTAGCATGTATATGCCTGAGCGTTACCATTCGAGCAATATGGTATTGCATTTTTTGTCATATCTTGTATTCATCATAAGTTCTTGTCATTATTGTTGGGAAGTGATCCATGGCATTGCATTTTCTTTGGTTATATTTGGTTTTCATCATAAGTTCTTGTCATTATTGTTGGGAAGTGATCCAAACAAAAATTGAAATTAGGCTAGATGCATAAATGGTTAATTCTATTTTCAACCTAAAAATATAAGCTTATGGATGAGGTATTTTTACTTTAACATATTTTTAGTTATCTATGTGGGTGTTGGTTCACTAGGTCGGTTCTTTAATTTGAAAAGTGATTATCTTAGAAAGAGATTATTTGATATTCTCATAATTGGGCATATTTTAGAAAGTGATTATTTGATTAGTTGATATTTTTAATTATTTATGTTTCATGCATATGCTTTGAAGCAAAATGACTCAAGGTCAATGCAACTAATTTGATTTTTATTGCTTTAATCCAAAAAATAGGGATTTATAAAGCACAATTAATACTAGATATTTTCTTTAAATGTAAACACGTAATACTATAATTAAAACCCAGCGAAAATGAATATCAAAATAATATGAGAAATCCAATGTGAGAAATTAAAAACACATAAAATTATGTTTCATTAGATTTTTGGCATGTCAAATTTTTATCAAGATAAAGAGCAAGAAAAAAATCAATATCAAGTTATATAGGTGAAATAAAATAAGGAATGGAAATATCAAAGTAAGAGAAACCATGTCACAGGCCCGTGAGAGAGATGATGCCTCTCAAAATTAATTAGGTGACCACATTTGTATTGCACTCGTAGAAATTTTGCATCCAACTTGTACTCAAAAGATTAAAACTAAAAAAAAATGAAATTTAATTCAAGTTAAAATTAGAAATTTCATTGCTCAGAACAATTATTTATAGACTTCTCTCCCTTAGGTCACTTGATGCAATTGGCATAAGATCATTTTAATTCATATTCAATTTAATGCCTCAAGAATAAGTTTTATAAAAGCAGTTTACAAAGGATTGGATGTAGACTTACAAAAGAGAGGTGAAAAGTATCTATGCAATAGTAGGTTCATGAAAAAAGTCAAATTAAACACACTAACAATTGAATTTAATTGGAAATTTTAAGAAACTTTCAATTTATAGGCACATTAATTTCAATGTCTTTTAAAATTTTCAATGATCCTATCTTCTTTGCATTTTAAATTTTAAAGGTTCCAGGTGAAAGCTTTTCCTTAGTTAGATGTATCATAACTTTATCATCTAGCTTAAATTTCTCGCATCTTCTGTTCACATCATCATATAACTTGTAATTGTCATAATAAGTAGCCATTTTTTTGTGAATATCCTCATGAAAATCATGCATGTATTGTGGAAATGACTATGCAAATACTCTAAGCTTGTATTCTTTGTGAAGGTTTACAAGATACTTTCGAGATTGATATCCTATGATAATCTCAAATGGAGTCTTTCCATTACTATTAACATTTGAATTATATGCAAACTGTCATAGGTATATCAATTTCCACCCAAATACATAGTCTTTTATCAGAGCATAATAGATCTCCCAAGGTTTTATTAATAATTTCTGTTTGGCCATGATAAGCAGCTGAAAGTTTAAGTTATGCTACTATTTTCTTTTAATATTATTTTTAGATGTAATTCAGGAATTTTTAATCTCAATGAAAAACAATTTTTTAGATAAATTATGTAATTTAATAGTGTCATTTTAAATACATCTTTTCAGTATGAGATACATCTATAGTTTTATGGCAGTTTGAAAATGCTCACTATGAAAATAGTCATTCTTAGTCATTCTGCTTCAGTACTTGCATATATCTCTTTACGATATTAATATGGAATTGGTAGAGGTGCATACAACCCTGTTTAATATTTTCTACGCTTAGTAGATTGATGAGTTGTACATTGTGAAACATTACATATATCTCTTTTTAACTCAACCCGTAAAATTCATCCTAATTCATTGCAATAGTTTTATTTTTTTTCCATAGTAGTTAACAACACCCACAATGTCTAAGTATGAAGTAAAAAATAATAATAATAAATCTCTTAGTGATGAATGGGTAATACAAAACCAAGTACTTTTGAATCAATATCCTTCCTTAATCATGTAGTATTTGCTAAGCAATGAAAAATCATTATTTAAGTTTTGGTAAATCTTATCAAAATACTTGTTAAGTGACGTATTCCTCCTTTAAATGTTCAAAATCAATCAATCTTCTTTCCCTGTGTTGTGTAGAAGGATGAAATCCTTTTTAAAATATTAATAGATTTATTACTCGATTCAGCGCAATGCTTAGGTATAAAAGAAAATTCTTATAGAAACTCAACTCACTTGGCATGTTTATGTCTTAATTAATTTCAAGAATTAAATCACCTTAACCTCTCCCACAACTACCACTCCTTCAAGATTTGTCATGCTATCTATGAAGGATTATGATCGAGTGATTTCCTCTGGTGCTATCGCAACAATCTCAGTCATATGCTCTCAATTTTAGTTTTAGGTGCTCTTCCCATAAACCATATGATAGAATATCTCAATATTTTCTTTTTTCTCTTTATGAACTCCCTTACGTGATTGTGGCTACTGGGTTTTCTTCTCACATCTTTGGCATAGCTGTCTATAAATTTATTATCTTTTAATTCATCTTACTAAGTATCATAATTGTTCTGCAGTCTTCTATCTCTCTCAACTTATTTTTCATGATCTTAACATGAGTAAGATAATTGGTGGAAATGTAGAAGCTTGTGGAGTCTACTATCTGACAATAAATATTTCTTCAGCCCTTTCCTCCGTTGTTACTTCATTTTTACAATCATTGTTGACTAGGTCATCCTCTTCCCAACAAACTTTAAATTTTTTTAATACTTCTTCATTTGTACTCAAATTTGATTGTCATGTCTGTGAGCTAGGTAAACACTATCATGTCCTTTTTATCTCTCACCACTCGTTATCATTCTCAACCTTTTAAGTTAATTCACTTGAACATTTGGTGTTGTAGCCTTGCATTTACTCATTTGGGCTTCTGCAATTTTATCATATTCATTGATGATTTATGATAGGTTCTTTGGATTTATTTTAGGCAAATATCGTTTAGAGCTCTTTCATATATTTTTTTCAAGAAATAAAGTTAAATTTTTATTTCTAATCAAAATCTTATCCATTGATAAGGCCCTAAAATTCATCTAATCTCAGTTTCATATACTATGTCAATGATACTATTTAATAAAACTTTTGCCCCTATACTTCCTAAGAGAATTGTATTACTAGATGCAAAAATAGCCATATCCTTGTTTTGTCTGTACTTTTGATGTTTTGCATGATTGTACCTTGTTAATTCTTGGTGGATGATATTTTGATTGCATGCTATCTCATTATTCGTATCCCTTCCCTTCTTATCTACTTCTCACCCACTCCACTAATAATCTTGGTCAAGTTGTTTTTCTCCTTACATTGCTGATTTTTTGTGTTCCTTCAACGTGCATGTGTTTGGCTTGCAAGGCACCATCTCCTCGTGATATTTATGACAACTATATTCTTTCATTGATGCAACATTTTATGAGATTACATCATTTTTCTCTCCCTCATCCCTTAAACCATCTTCACCATTGGTTCCTTTTCATCTAATTGCCTCTGTACATATCTCTACACCAATACAAGGAAACCCTCGATATACTCCTCCTTCCATGACAGCACATTTAACTACATTGTGAAATTCAATTGAGAGCCCGCAAGATAATAAGCCCTCTAACTGTATTCCCTAAACCTTAAACCTAAATTTGATTAACTTAAACCGCATATCACCCATCTCTAGCTCATAATGATATTATCAAGTTCACCAAATGACAAATATTTGATTATGCCATGGTTTAAAATTGCGCAATATGAGGCTCGCATTGAGGCCCGCCATTGCGCAATTCCAGTAAAAAATGCCTCAATGCTTACGCCTCGAGTTTTTTTTATGAGGCTTGCGCCTCAACTTGGTTGAGGCCCGCCTCGCCTCATTGGCATGAGGCTTACGCCTCACGGTATATATATTAAAACTTACATAAATCTTGAAGTAAATGCCAGACATTGGACTCTATAGGAGAGGAGGAAGGGAAGAGAGCAGTTCATCATAATGATGATTCAAATGAAGAACCCCTTAGTGATGACAGTGCTGATGACTTATGAGTTTTTATGTGATATGTCATTGCTATTTTTTTTTGGAAATTTGAATTATATGTTAATGAAAAGAATACTGGGATTTTGGAAAGATAGAATTTTGAGTTGAACTATATTTCATGTTGTCTTATTATTGGGATATTTTGATTTCACTTCATATCTTATGTTTTTTTATGTTTTATATTATTCACTCATTGGTATATAAAAAATTTATCATTTTATGTTTACGCAATCTTTTGATTTTGAGGCTTACGCCTTGAGGCTTACGCCTTGCCTAACGAATGAAAAACGCCTCAATACCCGAATACGCAATTTTAAACATTGGATTATGCTATTCTCTTTTGGTTGTTTAATAGTCTCAAACCTCCTATTACCTCCACAATTATGCTTTATGAGACTGCCAAGGCAATGTAGGATTATCTCTGCCAACTTATTTGAGTAAAGTAATATCTTTAGGATATATACTCTATGCTATGGCCTATTTTCTCTTCAGTATAGTGATTTCTTCTTCAAAGCTTACTATAGTAACATGTGGGGTAACTGGGATGTGTTAGTTATGTAAAATGAAGAGTACTATAGTAACATGTGGGAATGATAACTTTATCATTGATCTAAACATTTGGCATCAACAAAATGAAGAGTTCCTAACAACAACATCAAGCCTTTATCCCACTACGTGGGGTCGGCTACATGAATCCTTTTTCTCCATTGTGTCCTATTAAAGGTCAAATTCTCGTTTAAATCTAATAAAGAAAGATCATTCTTAATATTTTCTAACCAAGTCTTTTTAGGTCTGCCTCTACCTTTCTTAACATAAGTCAAATCTAATACCTCTAGTCTCCTAACCGGGTCATTGGAAGGCCGCCGTTTTAAGTGACCAAACCATCTAAGGCGACTCTCTCTAATCTTATCTTCTACTGGAGCTACTCCAACCTTTTCACGTATATGCTCATTTCGTATCCTATCTCTAAGGGTAAAGCCACTCATCCACCTGAGCATCCTCATCTTTGCCACACTTAACTTAGTATTATGCTTCTCTTTTAATGGCCAACATTCAACACCATAAAGCATTGCAAGCCTCACTACCATCTTATAGAATTTTCCCTTAAGTTTGAGGGATACTTTTCTATCACACAACAAGCCCGATGCATTCCTCCACGTCAACCATCCAACTTGAATTCTATTGATAATATCCCCATCTATTTCACCATCACTCTGAACAATAGATTCAAGATATCTAAAACGTGTACTCTTATTAATGAAGAGTTCCTAATCACTAAATTTTTCTCTGACCACCATCCATCTCTTCAGCATTTGCAATCTCTCCTATGTTCTTCAGCTCATCAAGCTATTGTCTCCTCAATCAACTATTGATAAGATTGTTCTTGTGATGGGGCATAGCAATGGTCACGGAGGCTGCATTTATGGAGTTCTGAAGAGGAGTAAACCAAAAAAAAAATAGTAAAGTTGGGCTAGATATATCAATTATCAAATTCATTTTCAATCTAAAACTTAAGCTTATACTGGAGGACTAACCATTTCTATATCATTATAATTTTCAACTGTTTGATATAGCATTAAACCCAAAACTTTGTTGGACTGCATAATACTTATAATACTTCCCTATTTTGTGTACAACAACCTGTTGAACATTTATGCTGAGTATGTTAGTCAGGAATCTGAATATCAGCCGACTTAATAGCGTCCCATGCTAAATGGTTCTGATTGAAACACTCATCTAGATCATATTCAGCAAAACACGCTTCATAACCACTACTGTAGCACAGGTCAAGATTCAGTAAATCGTCTGTAGTTATCTTGCGCTTACATTTGAATAAGATTTTCATTTATTTATCTTTTTTGGGGGAAATTATGCTTAATCTTTTGATATTTAATTACTTTTTATTATAGCATGTGCGGGGTTGTCAAGTGTTCCAGAGGGGGATTGGCATTGCCGGTATTGTCAAACCATGCATCAAAGAGAAAATTATGTGGCATATAACGATAATGCTCGTGCTGCTGGGAGGGTTCCTGGAGTTGATGCCATCGATCAGATTCTGAAGAGGTGTATTCTTATTGTTAAACTTCCAGATTCTAGGGTCGGTGGATGTGCATTGTGCAGGTAACAACTGTATGAGCGTTAAGGATTGTCTTTACTTTTCCATAAATGTTGTTGATTTGGCTTTCCTATTGTTTTTTTTTTCCTCTTTGTTTTTTATTTGAATCTGATATTTCATTCCATTTCCACTTCTACTGCAACATTTTGCTTCCTTTTAATCATAGCATCTACAAAAGTTTCCTTCGGTTGTTCTTACTGTAATTCAGATCTAAGGATTATGCCAAGTCAGGATTCAGCCCACGTACAGTTCTAATCTGTGACCAGGTATGTGTTTGCTCAAGTCCCTTGAACTTAATTAACTTAATTGTGTAATCTCTTACTTTAAGTGTTATCCTGAGACATTATGTTACTGTTCTTTTAGTGTGAGAAGGAATATCATGTTGGCTGCTTGAAGAATCATGGATGGGATGAATTAAAGGTAGTGGATCATTGTTTATATCATGATTTGTCTGGTAGTTGTAATAAAGTAATCTTGTCCTAACAGGAAAAACCACTAGGAGATTGGTTTTGTTGTGCCGATTGCATTTCAATCCATTCTTCTTTGCAAGATGTGCTCAGTCGTGGAGCTCAAGATCTACCGGATATGGTTTTAGATGTTATTAAGCGGAACGATGGCAAGGAAAGATCAATCAGGGATGCTATTGTCAATCTCAAATGGAGGCTATTTAGGGGCAAAACAGCTTCTGCGACTGATAAGTTGTTTCTTTCCAGAGCGGTCTCTGTTTTGCACGTAAGTGTTCAGTTATTCATGTAATTATGAACTAAGATTTTTTCTACTATATCTCCTATTAGATAGTTCAAGTTAAATATTTGGAGAATCTAGAATAATATTCTTATTGAATTTTCCAGCATGCTTTGTTTTAAATATTTATGCTAAACCAGCTTATTTGTCATCAGGAAGCATGCGTTGGCATTGGATTGAAGTATGACATTCACAAATATGAAAAATTCATCATATTATTTTTTTTACTATGAAGGTGCAATGAGGATATAGCAGCATAGTTGTGAATATTATAGTTTCTTAGATCATTGATTACTTTCAACATAGATTTCAATCATCATGCACGTTTAGTAGTTGAGGTGAGATCATTTCTGAGCAATTGCTTAATCATAGTGCATTTTTCAAGTCATAGGTATGGTGAAATTATATAATCAGTTATACTTTGATATGATCATCAACAGTAGCATTTGTGGATGAATGAAAATTAAGTGGATATTATTTGAGAAGGGCGTAGGTTTCTGAGATATAAAAGATGCATTCATTTTGGTTCAGTTTTTTCTAATCTCTTCAGTACTCACTTTGAACTGTTCTCTAAACTGAAATTTCAATCTTCATATGGATCATTTTTGGCTAATGATGTTAACTTTTTCGGTAGATTGACTCGTGCTACACCTCATGGCTAAAATTTGAATGTCTTCGGTTTTGTTTTTTTAAATTTACTGAACTACTATTTAGAACGTGTTTTTACAAGATCTATTGTGCAATTGCCAGCTCTTTTTTCATTTCCCTGGCATGAGCTTGCCAAATTGAACTAACGCGATGCTAGATCTCTCCCTTCTTCCTCTTCTACACGTGAGATGCGCACAAGCACAAGAATTACTGCCCGTCTACTTGTATTTTTCCTTCTAAAGGAGACCATTGGTCACCAACAGGGACTCAAATTATTGAGAAATTATTTTGTTCGGACGTCGAACGCAGCTCTACATCCGGAAACCAACCAGAATGAGTCACGTCAGCAATACCGAGCGCGGTACTGAGTGGCGGTACCGAGCAATAATGAGTAGTACCGAGTATTAGTATCGACGTGACTCATTCTGATTGGTCTCCGAACAACTTTCGGCGTCCGCACAGAATAATCTCTCCAAATTATTGCTAAATCTTCCATTTTTTCTTCCTCTTCTACTGGTGAGATGTCAAACTTCATTTCTTCCGGCAGCTAAAAAGCAACTGAATAAATAGAGAATACATAAATAGATGAAGGATTGAGGAAGCTGAAAGCATTAGCGGAGGAATGAAATTCCAGACCTTTTATTTAAGAAATGTAGATGAACCTAAAGCTCCACTTGTACCTCAGGGATTTACCTTGTAATTTACTCTATTTGAGAACTAATTATTCACGTAACTTTTGTCATTTTATGAGAGTCGTATTTTTTTATGCTTCTCTGACTCAGGCTGAAGGGACAATGTAGAAAAATAATTGATTTATAGGGGAAATATGTGGTGTCCTTAAGCAGTGCAAGGTTCCAATATTTTTGACCATCTGACAAGCATACAAAAGCTTTCCATCTTATAGTAGTATGAATTATGTTTCATAGGTCTGCTCTTTAATGAAGAGCAGTTTGCTGGATAATGATTGGTTTTCTTTGATTTGTATTTGACCGCTATGTTTTTTTTTTTTTTTTTTTTTGACCTTTTTGTTTTTTATTTTTCTTTGAAATTGTTATTATCTATTACTTATTTTGGTCGTATCCACTTCTCTTTCAATTTTATTTAACTGTTATAACCATTCATTGGATTATTTTTTCAAATCCAATCATCTTACCTCTTAATGTATTTTTATGATTTATTTTCTGAATATTCTCATTCTCTTCATTAACAGGAGTCATTTGATCCTATAATTGGTGGAAAAAAGGGTGTAGAGCTTGTCACTCAGATGGTTTTTGGGTAAGTGAGACTTGACCAAACTATTGAGCCTTCCCTCCTGCCCTTCATGCACGCAAACAATTACATGGCAACACGTCACCCAACGGCCCATTTAGAAACTCCTTTGATGTCCTAAATTCTCCGAGAGAGTAGTTGCTATATGTGAAGCGATCCTGTTGTCAAATCATTTCTTATTTCTCATTCTTCGTTTTTGTGCTTTGCAGAAGATGGTGGGACCAAATGGATTTCGAAGGAATGTACTGTGCAATTCTCACTGTGGAGTAAGATCTATTTTCATTTGAATTTTTGCGCTTGGACTCTAGTCTCTAGTGCAACTTTGTTTGACCTGATATGGATTGATCATTGCAGTTCATCTGTTGTGTCGGTTAGCAACTTAAGAATTTTGGGTTCTGAAGCTGCTGAACTTCCATTGGTTGCCACGAAGAAGGAATTCCAAGGACAGGTGAATTTTTTTGCTTGTATTCCCTTAAATTGTTATCATAGTACTTTGTATTTCCACTTCAGGGCAATGTTAGATGCTTTAAGTTTGATTTGTATGCGGGATATATGATCAAAACTCTCAATTAGCTTGGATCGCAAATGTTCTAGACTTGAATGCATACTTATTTTGCGGGCTGCTAACAATTTCATTTCCTGAGTATTGGAGAGGTTTAGCTCTATCTAAAAGCTTACCTGATGTTGCTTGTGTTAAGCGAATTTTTCTCATTATTTAGATGTTTAAGTCATTCTCCACTCTCTATCCTGGGCTTCTGTTGTTGATTAATTGCCTCTTCATTTTGCGTGCACATTTAAAATTAGAGTAGAATTCTATTATTTGCCTTTACTTTGTATGGAAAACAGTTTCATCTCTTCTATGATCGTGGTTTGTGCAACTACATGAGTGTGATAGTGATTTTTTGGGTGGATGTTAAATTTGTAAATACATATGGAATGAGCATATAAGTGAAAAGGTTGGAGTAGCTCCAATGGAAGATAAGATTAGAGAGAGTTGCCTTAGATGATTTGGTCACATAAAATGGCGGCCTTCCAATTGCCCGGTTAGGAAAGTAGATGTATTAGATTTGACTTATATTAAGAAAGATAGAGGTAGACCTAAAAAGACTTTGTTAGAAAATAGTAGAAATGATCTTTGTTTATTAGATTTAAACGAGAATTTGACTTTTAACATGACACAATGGAGAAAAATAATTTATGTAGCCGACCCCACATAATGGGACAGGCTTGATGTTGCTGTTGTTGTATATGATTTTAATGGCAATGCAGGTGATTTTCCCTTGTTTTTTTATTGTGAAAAAGAAAATTTTCGCTAGCGAATATTATGCTATGCCATGGTCTCACTCATAGACGGCGATTATTGGAGGCAACTATGACTATGACTAGTAGTAAACAGCCTATAATGCTTCATTTCATAATTCTTTCCATTGTCTTCTTTGAGCTATGTCTATACCACCAATTTGATTGCCGTAAATAGCCCTGCAAGGCCTAACTACTTAATCTCTACAGGGCTATTTTGGGGCACTGTTTGCCTGCATAGGGCATCTCTTAGCTTCTTTGAATGTGAAGCATTTGGTGCTCCCCGCTACAGATGAAGCTCAACCAATGTGGACGCAGAGATATGGTTTCACAAAGATAACAATGGATCAGGTAAGTTTCAAATCACCATTATTGCTAAGCTCTTATTTCAAACTTTTGAAATATTATGAGATTATGAGTTGAAACTTTTGTGTGTTTATTGCAGTTGCATGAGTTGGCCCAGGGCATTAAGATTGTGGACTTCGAAGGGACAACATTGCTACATAGGACTGTTTCTGACCTACTACTTACTGCTGTTGGAAACCAAGCAAGCTGAGAGCCTGAGAGAATAATAAGGCTTCGTTTGGGACGGTTTTCTTTCTGCTTCTAATAGCCGCTTTCTAGTGCAAAAATTTTAATTTTTGTACTAAAAAACTGCTTTTAAGCAGTAGTAAGAAAGTCGTCCCAAACAGAGCCTAAATCAGTTTTGCTGTTTTTGCTGCAGGCACCTGTAAAGTCATTTTTGGAAGAGGATTTTGCGTTGGGAAGATCTTTTTGGGTGAAACTTTTGGAGCAGATTTGGAAGGCATTTTTGGGCACCTTAAAGTCTTTTTTTACTACTGTTGATTGAGAAATGTATATGTCATAGAAACTTCATAGGGAATTTATGATAGAAAATCCAATTGCATCTTCAGCATATGACGAACTTTGTGAAGCAGCAACAGCAGCAGCAGCATAGGGGTTGTTATTGTTTCAAAATATTTATCATGCTTTAAAACTTTTACGAGTTGATGTTGGCCAATAAATGTGCACTTGTCTCTATGTCAAAATTAAGGATGAATTTTCTATCATAAATTTGTTTGAGATGAATGCAAATATGATTAATCAATTAACTTATATATTGCATCACCTCAAAATAAATTTAATAGATATGAAATCATTATGAATAAATTAGATAAGGTAAGGATGTTTTTGACTATTTTTCATTTTTTCTACTCGAATATTTATTTGTTTTTGTATATTATAAATTGGCTGTTTATTTAAGATAGAGAAAATGCTAAGCGGGCAAAATATGGCCCAAAAGAGAATTTAGTTGTTTTTTTTAATAGCTGCAGTAAAGTTTTGCCTTATAAAAAAAATTGGGAGATTTACATACATATCACCTTATACTATTCTATTTACATATTTAACACCTAAAATTTTAATATTACATATATACCACTCATAGTTCATTTTTATATCAAATATGAGTGGTAGAAATAAAATATACAAGTGATATGAAAGAAATATAAGTGATATATTTGATATTAAAATAATATAAGATGGTATACATGTAATATTAAAATTTTAGGTGTTAGATATATAAATAGGATGTTATAAAATGGTATGTATGTAAATTTCCCAGCTCCGAACTGATCGGTAATTGTAAAAACTAAGAACTGTTTGGAATGTCTTGAATATATTTAGCATATAATGTTTTTTAGCTCTTTGATTTACAATTTCATTGTATAATCAATCAAATAGAAAATTAATATTTTCACATGTGAAATCTCAATAAAATTAATGATCTATTACCAGATTTAATATAAAATTTTTAATCAATAAATATGTTTTTCCAATATTTTTAATCTTCAAATCATAATGCTACACTTCAAACAAATCTCAGGTCTGTGCTCTCTGCACAATATTTGTGTATCATACCTCTCTGTACATATTAATATCGGAATTGTGAAATCCTTCACAGCTAAATGCAATTTAGCCTCTGGTTTTAACCCTACAACGCTCTACTAACGACAACATATGGTGTCTTATATATCTAAAAAGCTATGAACCATTGTTTTTTCAATCAATCTCTGCGTGCACATAATCAACAAATACAAAGTTCTTTTGAAGCTCGTGCAATAAATAAGCCAAAGCAGCACTGAGTAGAGTAGAACCTGCAAGCAGAAGCCGCAGTTGCATCTCGGACGGAATTCCAACAGAGGCGCAAAGAACAACTGTTGCAGCAACAAGAAATTTCTGCCATTTGCGGAAGCCCTCGTAAGCACCTTTGCATGATGAACACTTCAATGTATGTTGTTCGTAACGGTTCAGCATCTGTAAAATCATAAGCACACGAAATTTGATGGCTCAAATAGTTTTGAAATTTGAATAACTAAGATACTAAACTATGAATATGCCATGAAGAAGATAGAGATGATTGAAAAACCTCTCTTAGTGATCCAATTATATTTACAAATATTAGAGTTGCAAATTGATAAGGAGCAAATCTAAGTGGTGTTTTTTTTAATGATTGTTGGAGACAAATGCAAAACTACTGGATTTTATATTGTTAGTTTACCAGCTATATGGTAGTGGATATCTTATATGGGAAATAATGCAATGCATCAAGCAAAACAATTAGTTTTGATAATGTAATGAGAAATCTTGTATCATCTTGTGCTATTAGGGAAACACAGTGCAAGTTTTTAGGATATGTTTAAGTCCTTGAGGTTTTCATCAATTTTTTGGTTGTTGAGAACTCCATATGTTGTAGGATGCAATTTTGAGAGGAGCTACTTCAATGTTATCATTCATGTTGAAGCATCCTTATTTGGGAAAACAAAATAAAGTTAGCTTCAAAGATGCAAGGATCTAAAACAGAGAAAGATAAAAGTTCATAGGAATACTGTTTATAACAACAAGTGGATCAATTTCAAGTTGCACATATTGTCTTAGGCTTTGTTTGTTTGAGCGTTTTTTTGCCTTTTCCGTTTTTAGAAACGGAGAATTTTTGTGTGTGTTGTTTGGTTCATCAAATCACGTTCCCGATATCAGCGGATCCACTTTAGCGTGCAGCATATGTGCTCCAAAAATTTCTTGCAGGTATTAAGTTAAATGTCATCTGAGCTTGTTGAGGCAGCATGGTGCTCAACTCATTGGAGCTGTGGGAGATTCGAGGGCTCATTTAGAGAGAAGCATAGATATCTAAAATTGTGACCAAATTAGAAAGTCAAGAGGGAGTTTTGTAAAAAAAAAGAGAAAAAAAAAAAGGACTTTTGTTAGAATTTTGACTTAATAATTTTATCAAGTTAAGCTAAATTTTTAAATATTTATTACAAATTGATTGATTTAAAGTGCTTGAGTTGATCATTACACATCATGTTCCTAGCTTTAAAACAGCTAGGAGATAAATTTACCAAATTTTTGGGTCCACATAAGTTTTCTAAATTATGTAAAAAACTAGAACTGATGTATTTACTCTAACTTGGGGAAAATTGAAAGCATTAATCTTTTTTAAGAGAAGTTTCTTTTTTTATACTAAGTGAAACGTTTAATTGGGTCTCTTTTAGAATATTGCAATCAATTTTTATTATAAATCAGAATCCCTTCAACTAAATAAAATATAGATACCCTTTTCCTCAACAAGGTGTCTAAGGGTCTGCTTGATTGAGGCTTATGTTAAGAAAAGCTAAGCAAAGCCAAATAAAGGTAGGTTGTCACATGTGGTGTTTTTTGGTTGATGAAAAAACATAATATGGTATAAGCTAAGATAAGCTGAGATTCTTTTAGAAGAATTCGTATGTGGAGAATTCCTAATATTAGCTAAATTTTCTTTGTTTGCTCCCTCTCAATTGCACTATTCACTCTTTTATTAAGTTCAATAGATTTGGTGATTGCCTTTCTTGAGATTATGTGCACCTGGATTTAAGAAATAATATTTACATATGCCTCTTTTATTTGTACACTTATATGGCTTCTCTATAATAAATCAGATTCTCTTCTGTCCCATGAACATTATATATTATTTCTGCTGAACCACACAAAAATTTATGTAGACTTATGGTGTGTCATCACTATCATATTATTTAGCTAGTTCGTCAAATTCACTCTTAATCGTTAATTCAAAAAACTTAGGTGATATTCCTAGTAATGAAACTAAAATTGTAATGAATTAATGCGGGAAGAGTATTTATCATAGTTAATAATGTCTCAACACAACTTCCAAATGCACAATGCAATCAACTTCAACAATACATTATAAATGCCAGCACAATAACAAGATGTTGATAGAGATGGCCAAACTGACATAATCAAAACATTAATTTTTATACATTAAACTTAAAGCATAAAACTGTACGAGAGTACCCAAGCATAAGAGTGACTGAATGCCTCGTATGCATCATAAATAAATTCTACATCAGTTGAAGGATTACGGTTGGCAATTTAACAAACTTCAGAAAAAAAATCATACCTCATGTTTAGATAGAACAGTGGATGGTAGAGATTGTTGGTTCACAAAGCCAAACCATTCAGGCTGGCCATTACCATAGCGCCTCAACCAATTCCGAAATGCTAAAACCAGACGATCTGCCTGTGTTGGGGTGAATGTAATTTTTGAATATTGCTGATTAACATCAACAGAAGCCTCCATGGACTTTGAAAGAAAAATTTTCTCCTGTCCTTGTAGCACAATCATATCACCATCATAAACTTTGTTTGAAGTCCAATGCTCATGCCAGCGTGGTACTAACTGCATGATAAAGCAGAGAGTGCAAATTTTCAGCAAGAGTAGCCTCAAGCTAAAGTGAAGGGACGAGATTCCAGTTTCCCATAATTAGAAGTAAAGCCAAAAAACCAATTATAAGGCTTATAAGAGAAAAGGAGTCAGAACAGATGCTCAACAAAGAACAACACTGCAAAAATATCAGATGATGCCAGATTGATGAATGGACAATAGAGGATTGGGAATGTGCACTTTCTGAATAAGGTATGGGCTCGCAGCATATGCTGGGGGTGAAGACATCAATAAGTTCATTTCTAGTGAAGTTCTTGATGTCAAGGCTCATTTCTAAGAGAGAAATACTATAATCAACATTATCATCATCAACCTAATCCCAATTATTTGGGGTTGACATCATGAATAATCATTTTTACTTTGTTCAAGTTTATTGTTTTTGAAGTGTTTAACATATTTTTTGTAAGTCATTCTGAACAAAATTTATCCATGTAACTTTAGATCTACCACTTTTATTTCATGATCTTCTAGGACTAATATTATCAACTTGTATAATGAAAAATTCTTTTATCAATCATTCTACATAAACCAACCAAGTTTATTTTCAGTCATTTTATCTTCAACAAATGTCATTGCTTTCCTCTGTAAAATTATTACTTAATTTATCCTTCGAAGTTTTGTCACAGATTCATCTTCTATTCTCATTTTTACCACATTCATTGTCCAATATTTTTATTGCCCAATATTTGGAACGGTACAACATCATCAAATTAATTGAAATTTTATTACATTCACCTTTAAGTCTCCATGATATTCATTTATTAGACAAAGTGACAAAACTCCCAAAGTATAATTCCATATTACCCATCCAACTTTAACTCAAGATGTTATATCCTAATATGCATTTCATTCTTCTATATAATAAATCCAAGATACTTAAGCCTATCAAGCCAAAATATTATAATATTTTTGTAATATTGAATGCTAATTATTAACTAAAATGATTATAAATCATATACTTGACTTTATTACACTAATTCTAAGGTCTTTTATCTTTTAAATATTTATTCAATTGTTCTTAATTTCACTTATTTTAGTGAATATCTTAGCAATTAAAATTATATCATCTATAAAAAACATGTACCAAAGAATCAGGCATTATGCTTTGAATATTATTTGCAAGCATCTATATAACCAATGCAAAAAAGATATAGACTCAAATCTTGATCTTTAATGTAGACACATACTAAATTTATACTATTAGGTCATTCCACAACTATAAATACTAGTCAACACTCCATTATATATAATAACATCAACATACATTTGATACATTTATATCTTAAAGCACTCCAAATCAATGATGTACTCGAATATATGCCATTAGAAGATCAATAAACATCACATGAAGATCCTTTTTTTCTTCTATAGACTTCTCCATCAATTATCTTCACATAAAGATAGCTTTCTAGTTGATCTTATAGCATAAAACCAAATGGACTTTTCAAAATTGATGTAATTTTCCTAAGCCTATTCCATTACTCCATCACATAACTTCATTATAAGACTCTTAAGTTTGATTCTTTTATAATAAGCATAATCTTGAACTTCATCTTTATTACTAATTATTAGTACCAAAATACTTTTTCTCCAAAATTTGGCATTTTTATAGTATATAAAATTCTATTGAAATAATTTATTGATTAAATCACTACAATATTCCTTCACAACTCTCCAAATCTTAAAAGGCATCTCATTTGGACCTAAAGTCTTACATTCATGAATTATGCATTTTTCTCATAGCTAATTTCAATTTCCTTTATTGGATCAATCTATAATATATCTCAAAATATTGTTCGTCAGCTCTTCCAAGCCTATTATATAAATAATCAAAAGCTACAATTTTTGGTTTACTCATTACTCTCTTTGCAAGTTTTTTAACATTCTTATAATCATTATAAATGTCAATAGTATTCAATTTTTATCACATTTTAAAAGTGTGCTTCTTTTCTTTGATAACCCTTGCACCTCACGGCATCGTCAAATCTCCTAATCAATGAATGATTTATTTCTAACCCCTTGAAACTTCTACAATAATTTTGTAAAAACTTCTACAATAATTTTGTAAAAACTTCTACAATAATTTTGTAAATGAAACTAGCCATCTCATCCCACATCAGGTTTGACTCAACTAAAAATTTTTAACTTGCCTCCCTTAAAAACATATCTTAAAAGTTTAATAATTTCTCATCTTTCAAATTCCAACATTTTATCCTAGGACCATAATTTCTTTTGATTGTTTTCATTAAATTCTTAAGATATACATTTATAATTACTATACAAGATGTTGTGTGGTTAAGTTTTCAATAGAAAAAAATTTATTTCTTTTGAAGTAAGAAGAAATTTATCTGTGATTTAGTGATACTTGTATAAGTAATCAAATATATTTTTCATTCTTAAACTTGTTCACTATTGCAAGTTCATAAACTACTCTAAAATGAAGTATAACTTTTTGTATTGCAGTTCTATCTCCAATTTATAACCATCATGAATCCTCTCATAGCTCATCCCACTTAAACCTATATGCCTATTCAAATCATCTCTAATAACTATAATTTCTTTAACAAGTATTGTTGCGTCCTGGAGTATTCGCAGCGGTAGAGAAATATTTAGTTTAACGTCTTAGCATTGTACGAAGATCCAGCACACAAGCAGATAAGTGAGAGGGTGTAGCATTCATAAGAGACACCAGAGTTTTTTACGTGGAAAACCCCTGAAAGGGGGAAAAACCACGAGGCCTGGCCCAGTTTGAATGAATCCACTAGTATTTGTAGTCGATTACAAATGAGGCCCTTCCTTGGGAGAAGGCCTTGGATTGATGTAGCAAATATACATCATATAGATTGCACTACATGGTAGGAGTGACATATACAAGTTCATTTTGGTCGGACGGACCGTAGTCGGCGACGGAGGTCGGGAAGACCGTAGTCGGCAGGAGACTGGGGTCTGAAAGACCGTTGTATGTTGATGGAGGTCGAAAGGACCATAGTAGGAGACGGACGGTCGGGAAGACCGTAGTAGGCAGGAGACCGGGGTCTGAATGTCGGGCTTTAAGCAGGACGTCGGGTCTTCAGCAGGACGTAGGGACTGAACGTCGGGCCTTAAGCAGGACGTCGGGTCTTCAACAGGACGTAGGGATTGAACGTCGGGCCTTAAGCAGGACGTCGGGTCTTCAACAGGACGTAGGGACTGGACGTCGGGCCTTAAGCAGGACGTCGGGTCTTCAGCAGGACGTAGGGACTGGACGTCGGGCCTTAAGCAGGACGTCGGGTCTTTAGCAGAACGTCGGGCCTGAATGTCGGACCTTTAGTAGAACGTCGGGCCTGAACATCGGGCCTTGAGATGGCTGTGCGGCGAAACTACGGCGGTGGTCCGGCGAGGCTCCGGCGGTGGTCCGACGAGGCTCCGGCGGTGGTCCGGCGAGGTTCCGGCGGTGGTCGAGGAGGAGCTTCTTCCTCCTCTTCCCCCTCTTCTCCTCTTCTCTTCTTGCTTGGGCCTCCCCCTCATGAGAAATGAGGGCTCTATTTATAGATTTTCTGGAGTGGCATGACCCGTAAATAGGTGTGAGATCAGGGGCGAATAGGGAGTGGTCGAATGGATGGCCGATATTGAATCCTACGATCGTGCACCATTCGTTGGACATTTGAAGGCCTTAGTAATGTCGGAATTCAGTGATCTTGGGCTCGTTGGATTCGTCTCGTCGAGCCGTTCGATTCGAGTATAAGCTCATCAAAATCGGAGACCGTTTGGTAACTCAAATTGCCGTTTGAACCTTCCAACAGCACTTTGAGCCCTTGATTCGGACTCATTTGGGCTCGGATTGGATTGATCTTGGTGTCGTTGGATTCGTATTTCCGAGACGCTCAGTTTGACTGTAAGTTTGCTGAAATCGGAGTTCAGGTGCTCCCAAAATTAATTTTTGAAGTTTCCAACTAACTTTTGCCTTGAGATTCGTGCCCGATCAAGCTAATTTTTTGACTACGTATCAGTTGCCCCCCTATTTTCGGACGTCGAAACTTCAGAAGTCCGAAAATATACACCACAATCTTTGAGAAATTTTTATGCGATTTTGAAATAGTACTAAGATACTTGATAATTGAGAATTGTCCCAATCTGATCTTAACATAAGTAATCCATTGGTGTTGCTAATGAAACCATTGAGAAGTAACGCCTCCTTAAACAAGCTGAGTAGTTCAGATAATGATAAGCTAGTTTCATTTTAAAATGAGCCGGAGCAGTGGTTTTGAAAGTGGCGGTCTCTTTATAAGCTGTAATTTAATTAACTCAAATCATTACAATCTCTCCCGTCCTCGTTGGAAAGCTTATCTTCACTTCAAGAATTGTCGAACCGTCCACCTCTTTGAAAGTCTTATCACGCGGCCAGCAAAGGCCGCGCCGTTGCTGATTTTTTTTTTTATATATATATATTTTTTAAACCGCCATTGAGGTGGTTATTAAAACTGCATAATTATTTTTTTTTTGTATGTGGGGCCACCATCACATTTTTTTTTTTTGTGTGTGATCCCTGTGAGGAGCCCGCGGATTGGCACATAAACGGTTCGCTGCCACCGACTTAAGCGGGGCCCACATGCGAGAAAAATATTTTTTCTTGCTATATTTGGGTCCAAAAAATTCCCAAAAAATCCCAAAAAATTCTAAAAAATTCGGAAATTTTTTAGAAAAATAGAAAAATTCTGAAATGGCAATAACTCCCCTCCTTTCTCTCCAAAACCTATAAATAGCCCCCTTAGGCCTTTAGAAAACTTGCACCTCTTCTTCTTCTCCTCTTTTCTTCTCTTTTTCTCCCTCTGTCCTTCTGATTGAGGTGTTTCCTTGGTCTTCCAAGGCCCCTCTCTCTGCAAGGAAGTCCGGAGATTCTTTCTTCTCCCTCTTCTCCCTCTGTCCTTCTGATTGAGGTGTTTCCTTGGTCTTCCAAGGCCCCTCTTTCTGCAAGGAAGTCAGGAGATTCTTTCTTCTCCCTCTGTCCTTCTAATTGAGGTGTTTCCTTGGTCTTCCAATGCCCCTCTCTCTGCAAGGAAGTCCGGAGATTCTTTCTTCTCCCTCTTCTCCCTCTGTCCTTCTGATTGAGGTGTTTCCTTGGTCTTCCAAGGCCCCTCTTTCTGCAAGGAAGTCCGGAGATTCTTTCTTCTCCCTCTGTCCTTCTGATTGAGGTGTTTTCTTGGTCCTCCAAGGCCCCTCTCTCTGCAAAGAAGTCCGGAGATTCTTTCTTCTCCCTCTTCTCCCTCTGTCCTTCTAATTGAGGTGTTTCCTTGGTCTTCCAAGGCCCCTCACTTTGCAAGGAAGTCCGGAGATTCTTTCTTCTCCCTCTGTCCTTACTATTGAGGCATTCCCTCGATTTTTCGAGGCCCCTCTCTTGGCAAGGAAGTCCGGAGATTTCCCCTCCTCTTCTCCCTCTGTCCTTTCTATTGAGGCGCCGCCTTCCCTCGACTTTTCGAGACCCCTCTCTTGGCAAGGAAGTCCGGAGATTTTCCCTTATCCCTCTTTTCTTCGAGAGATCTTGTGGAGTTCCGATATTTGGTGGTTGGCAATGGAGGTCGGATAGACCGTTGTAAGGAGAGAGGTTGGAATGACGGGCAAACTTCCAGCATCGGGGAGAAGTATGATGACAGGCAAGAATTCAACATCGGGTAGTCATACAGCGTCGGGTAGAAGACCAACGAAAGTCTATTAACTGGTAGAAGTCCGACGACAGGGAGAAGTCCGACGTAATGTAGAAGTTCGGCCTCAGGCAGAAGACCGATGAAAGTTTGTCGACGGGCAGAAGTCCGACGACGAGTAGAAGTCCGCTGATGAGCAGAAGTTCGACGACAAGGAGAATTCCGACGTCGTGTAGAAGTATGGCCTCGGGTAGAAGTCCGATGAAAGTTCATCGACGGGCAGAAGTCTGACGACGAGTAGAAGTCCGCTGACGAGCAGAAGTTCGACGACAAGGTGAAGTCCGACGTCGTGTAGAAGTACGGCCTCGGGCAGAAGTCTGATGAAAGTTCGTCGACGAGTAGAAGTCCGCTAACGAGCAGAAGTCCGACGTCGAGTAGAAGTCCGCTGACGAGCAGAAGTCCGACGTCGGGTAGAAGTATTGTCGAGTAGAAGACCGACAAAAGTTTGTCGACGAGCAGAAGTCCGACGACGGGTATTAGTCCGATTACAGGAAGAATTTCGGCGTCGTGTATTAGTCCGTCGAAAGTCCTACAAGGCAAAAGTTTAGCGCGTGAGGAAATTCAAAATCGGGAAGAATTTTAACATTATAAAGAAGTCAGATAGAAGTCTATTGATGACATTCTAGCGACGTTAACCAAGGACTTGAGACTTTTCCGAGGTAGTAAGTCGGAGCTCTGCTCAACGACGTTAACCTGTGTGGAAGAGGTCGGGAGAATCCACTAAGGATGTGAGACCTTTTCGAGGTTGTATGCCTGAGCCCTGCTCGACGACGTTAATCTGTGTGGAAGAGGTCGGGAGAATCCATTAAGGATGTGAGACATTTCCGAGGTTGTATGCCGGAGCCCTGCTCGACGACGTTAACCTGTATGGAAGAGGTCGGGAGAATCCATTAAGGATGTGAGACCTTTCCGAGGTTGTATGCCGGAGCCCTGCTCGACGACGTTAACCTGTGTGGAAGAGGCCGGGAGAATCCACTAAGGATGTGAGACCTTTCCGAGGTTGTATGCCGGAGCCCTGCTCGACGACGTTAACCTGCGTGGAAGAGGCCGGGAGAATCCACCAAGAATGTAAGACCTTTCCGAGGTTGTATGTCGGAGCCTTTGCTCGACGACGTTAACCTGTGTGGAAGAGGTCGGGAGAATCCACCAAGGATGTAGGACCTTTCCGAGGTTGTATGTCGGAGCCTTTGCTCGACGACGTTAACCTGTGTGGAAGAGGTCGGGAGAATCCACCAAGGATGTAGGACCTTTCCGAGGTTGTATGTCGGAGCCTTTGTTCGACGACGTTAACCTGTGTGGAAGAGGTCGGGAGAATCCACCAAGGATGTAAGACCTATCCGAGGTTGTATGTCGGAGCCTTTGCTCGACGACGTTAACCTGTGTGGAAGAGGTCGGGAGAATCCACTAAGGATTTGAGACCTTTCCGAGGTTGTATGCCGGAACCCTTGCTCGACGACGTTAACCTGTGTGGAAGAGGTCGGGAGAATCCACCAAGGATGTAAGACCTATCCGAGGTTGTATATCGGAGCCTTTGCTCGACGACGTTAACCTGTGTGGAAGAGGTCGGGAGAATCCACTAAGGATTTGAGACCTTTCCGAGGTTGTATGCCGGAGCCCTTGCTCGACGACGTTAACCTGTGTGGAAGAGGTCGAGAGAATCCACCAAAGATGTAAGACCTATCCGAGGTTGTATGTCGGAGCCTTTGCTTGACGACGTTAACCTGTGTGGAAGAGGTCGAATCGGATCCCCCTGGGATCGATTTTGTCTTGATTGGGAGAGGGCGTATGCCACGTGTATCCCGAATCAAAGGTTAAGAAGGGTCTATCTTTAGACCATTACTGCCTTTTTGAGGTTAAGATCAAGACCTTGCCCAAGGAGTAGAAGTCCAGTAAGGGACTGTACATGGTTTGAATTTTATCGGAAGCTTCCATGTATTTGCCGAGAGTTTCCTTAAATATTGTCTTTGCTTTAGAAGTCTTGGAGGGATCTTCATGACTAAAATTGAAGTTAAGGTTGCCCCCCAGTCTGGATCTGATTCCATGAAATTAACGCATCAATAGCAGTCGAATAACCTTTTGAGGTTGGAGCCAAAATTGCCCCCCAGTTGGGAACCAGGTTCCCACAGACGGCGCCAAACTGTTGCGTCCTGGAGTATTTGCGGCGGTAGAGAAATATTTAGTTTAACGTCTTAGCATTGTACGAAGATCCAGCACACAAGCAGATAAGTGAGAGGGTGTAGCATTCATAAGAGACACCAGAGTTTTTTACGTGGAAAACCCCTGAAAGGGGGAAAAACCACGAGGCCTGGCCCAGTTTGAATGAATCCACTAGTATTTGTAGTCGATTACAAATGAGGCCCTTCCTTGGGGAGAAGGCCTTGGATTGATGTAGCAAATATATACATCATATAGATTGCACTACATGGTAGGAGTGACATATACAAGTTCATTTGGTCGGACGGACCGTAGTCGGCGACGGAGGTCGGGAAGACCGTAGTCGGCAGGAGACTGGGGTCTGAAAGACCGTTGTATGTTGATGGAGGTCGAAAGGACCATAGTAGGAGACGGAGGTCGGGAAGACCGTAGTAGGCAGGAGACCGGGGTCTGAATGTCGGGCTTTAAGCAGGACGTCGGGTCTTCAGCAGGACGTAGGGACTGAACGTCGGGCCTTAAGCAGGACGTCGGGTCTTCAACAGGACGTAGGGATTGAACGTCGGGCCTTAAGCAGGACGTCGGGTCTTCAACAGGACGTAGGGACTGGACGTCGGGCCTTAAGCAGGACGTCGGGTCTTCAGCAGGACGTAGGGACTGGACGTCGGGCCTTAAGCAGGACGTCGGGTCTTTAGCAGAACGTCGGGCCTGAATGTCGGACCTTTAGTAGAACGTCGGGCCTGAACATCGGGCCTAAACGTCGGGCCTTGAGATGGCGGTGCGGCGAAACTACGGCGGTGGTCCGGCGAGGCTCCGGCGGTGGTCCGACGAGGCTCCGGCGGTGGTCGAGGAGGAGCTTCTTCCTCCTCTTCCCCCTCTTCTCCTCTTCTCTTCTTGCTTGGGCCTCCCCCTCATGAGAAATGAGGGCTCTATTTATAGATTTTCTGGAGTGGCATGACCCGTAAATAGGCGTGAGATCAGGGGCGAATAGGGAGTGGTCGAATGGATGGCCGATATTGAATCCTACGATCGTGCACCATTCGTTGGACATTTGAAGGCCTTAGTAATGTCGGAATTCAGTGATCTTGGGCTCGTTGGATTCGTCTCGTCGAGCCGTTCGATTCGAGTATAAGCTCATCAAAATCGGAGACCGTTTGGTAACTCAAATTGCGGTTTGAACCTTCCAACAGCGCTTTGAGCCCTTGATTCGGACTCATTTGGGCTCGGATTGGATTGATCTTGGTGTCGTTGGATTCGTATTTCCGAGACGCTCAGTTTGACTGTAAGTTTGCTGAAATCGGAGTTCAGGTGCTCCCAAAATTAATTTTTGAAGTTTCCAACTAACTTTTGCCTTGAGATTCGTGCCCGATCAAGCTAATTTTTTGACGACGTATCAAGTATAAGTATATGCTTTGCAGTTCATACATTTATTTCAAAAATTAATATTTTAAACTATCATCAAATCCAACGTTAAAAAAAAATGTTAGGCCATGTAAAATCAGGAACAGTTAAATGCATCGGTCAATAGAAGAATGTTCAATGGAAATAAGAGGATTCTATTGTGTATCTTCAATTTCTCTTTATGCTGTTAAAACAAGAGCAGATTTTGAAAGAGCAAAAGCTTTTGTCATACAAAGTCTAAATCGGACAAGTGATAATAAGCAAAAATACTTGGGCTCTAGAAGAAACAAGAAAATTCTGAGAACCCAACAGCCCTAATATTCATAAACTTTTTGCAATATTTGGACAATCGGCTACATTTGCAATGAAAATTCTAAATTAAAAATGTCTAATAAAACAATAATTAATAATGCTGGAAAAGTAAAAGGCTAAACGTAATATGGTAAAAGTTTCATTAAAAGATTTATAGGAACTAGAGATAACAATACATGTAGCACATTTGGAATAAAAATTCAATCAGCTACATTTGAAATGAAAATTCAAAATTAATAGTTGGTCAGTCAGCAACATTTTCAATGAAAATTCAAAATTAGTGAAGTCTAATTAAAGCAAAATTAATAATGACAAACAAGGAAAAGGCTTAAGGGAACATGCTACAGGTTCCAATAAAAGATTTGCATGAACTTAAGATAACAATCCTTGCAGCAATCATCAAGGCCAAATAAAAAAGAAACAATCATAATATAGGCTGGATATGATATCCATGAATCAAGTAATAAATAAGAAAAAATTTCTCAAATTAAAAAAGGTGCCATTTACCAAAAACAAAGGCTTCTTTCATAAGGGCACACCCATACAGTTACAAAATCTTGGACAACAATACAAGATTGTCTCAGATTGAATAGTAAATAAAAAAATATCAGCTAACCCCGAAGTAGTTGGCATAAGACTAATGATGATAATGATCTCAGACAGAAGAGTTAAAATGAGTGCCAAACGCATGTAAAAGGAATTGGTATTGAAACTAATCTAGCCATTGAAATATACCTGCCACCATGCTGGACCTGGCATTGTAAACCGGAAAAAGTTTCTGGCACTACACACAATGGAACGTGTCTTCCCCGGTGCCATGGGTATGTTGAAGGAACAAATCCAAATGACCCACTTTTGATCTCCAAATATAGGTACTTTGGTGTCAATCTCTATCCTAAAAAAATAGGAATGAAAGGTTAAAAATGGCACCTTTTATTGTGTTTGTGCAGAAATTGGGGATAATTGACCAATCGGGATTCAAATAATATTGCATATGAATAAACAATTATTATAAATACAAACTCACTTATTTATGTAATAGCAAGGGGCTACAAATTTAGCACTTATACGAGGATTTCCAGAATCAGCTCCAGAAAATCCCAAGGCGCCACTATATTCCAATTTAAATGGTAGAGGCTTAGCTCTATCCCTTCTTCCAGTAACCTGACAAAATAAAGATATTAAGTTAAAAATTATATGCATGAAATATAAAAGCCTCACTAGAATGCCATCATAAACTGTTGAAGCACCAAAGAAAAAAAAAACCTACTGACATCATAAACTGCTAGAATGACTTGTTCCAAAACCATTCTTAATATTATTCACACAAAATAAAAATTCAAAAATTGGTAACTTTTAAAATGCAATCATACTTAATATCAATTCAAGATGATTATAATGTTCGGTTACCAGTTGCTTCTATCTCCCTCACATTGTTAATGGTTGTGACAAAGTTGTGGCAAGCATCTTATCCCATGAATGTAAGTGGTCATAGCTGGACTGTTGCTGATGTGGGTGGTCAACGATGGCTGGTGGTAACAGAGTAGGGGAAAATTAGGGGGCCAGGGGCCACCTACAAGGTAATGATGATTGGAGTTAGCAGGGTGGTGAAAATCAGGTACGGCAATTTGGTGATAATGACAACAAGCCAGGGGCAAAAAAGCTGCACCAGGTTACTAGCAAGGAGGCAAGTTGATGTGATGGTGGTGGACAACCAATGGAGGCAATAATGGTGGGAGTCCAGCTGCATTTAATGGATAATATTGGAGGTGGGCAATGGAGAGCAGGCAAGAACTGGCAACAGAGGATGTGGATGTGGTGGCTGGTGGCAAAATTGCAGTCATTGCAAGGAGCGGTCTCCAATGGCTGTGTGATATCAAAGGCCAGTAGCATTTTGAGGGAAACGAAGGAAATTAGTTTTGGTCTGATGTATAAATTTATGCCATAAAATCATTGTTATGACTTAATTAACACTGCTAAGCTAAGAGGCTCATCAGGCTTATAGAATGGCACATTCATAAGAGATCCAACTCCCTTAAAATCCATAACGCAATCTTGCTTCCTAAATAACAATAAGAATTACATCAATGCTATCTCTAGGAGCTTTGTAGCTCCAATTGCAACATACTCCTACAATGTTTACATACACGCATTAGGACCTACATACGAAGGTGGACCACTATTGTACTTTTTTTTATATAAATAGTGGAGGTGCTTGATTTAGCAAGACCCTATGATTTATCCCTTCAAGGGGTTTTCAATGAAAAAAGACTTATATCACGTTCCTTGATTGTTTCTGCATGCAAGATCAAAAATTGCTAGGGGTGGTTTTATCCTCCATCTACACATGTGTATGAATTTTATTTAAAAAAAAATTTCTAAGGCTATCAAGATTGTTCCTAAATCCTAAAGTCTATCAACTCGATTTCCCTCATGCAGCAGTCCTAAAGTTTTCAAGGACAAACAAAAACATTGAGCTCAACATAAGTGAGAACACAAAATTTAAGCGTTAGTTCCCAGGAATAAAATGCTCAATGTAAACTGTAAAGTATTGATGTAAACGATGTAACAAATAAAAAGTACAAATCAAAATGGTTTTATTGAAACTGTAGAAGGGGCTACAAACCTAAGTGAAGCTATAAAAACAATATTTTTGTATAAGATAATAAGAATCTAGATAAATGAAAGATTGAATGGTTTTACGTCATAACCTTAGAATCACACTACTTTAATTTTCTCCACACCTCTATAATCTATATCTGACAACGTTTGACAGACAATCCAGTAAGAATAGAAAAATTCTCTCAACCTCAATAACTAGGCACTTATTTGTTGTGATTGACTGAAGAGTTGGACTTGGAAAACAAGCTCTAAAGATTAAACAATTAGCAAAAGCAGAAATAAACTAATTTGACTTTGAGATGTATCCATCAAAAGTTTCCTTAAAAATATACCTTGTGGTGAGCAAAATCAATATGTGAAGGATCAGAAACATTTTCCATCAGCGTATCATAACCATAAAACAAGTCCCTTTGGATTGTCACCGTAGAAAAATCCGGACTCTCGAATTCAGCCGGCAACCTTAACAAAAAAGACAAAAAGCCGATTCATCAGATACATTTTCAAGAACTAGAAAATAAATCCCCCAAAATAAAAATAATTTCCATCTCTTCCGAACAAACCCTGGAGTCTCGGAAGCCATGGCCTTCTCCCAACCGTGCTCATCTGGCCACACGAAGAGCAATCCCTGAGAAACCCTCGTTGGAAGTCTAGTCACGCATGCCTTCGGCGACTGCACGGCCCGAGCCTCCGGCCCCTCGGGCATCGCCTGCGGAATTCGCACACACGAGCCCTTCCTATCAAACGACCATCCATGGTACGAGCACTGCAAGCAACCATCCTCATCGATCCTCCCTTCCTACAATAATCCCCAATCAAATCAGGCAACGAAACCCACCGGTTAGTTAGTAATCCTACAAAGCACCGAGTAAACTTATCGTTGATTACCGAAAGGGGTGCGAGACGGTGGGGGCAAACATCGTCAAAGGCGATCCAATCGCCAGATTTCGGATCCTTCCAGAGGACTATGTCGCGGTTAAGGAGCTGAAAGGGAGTAGGCTTGCGGGGATCAAGATCCTCGATGAGGGAGACAGGGTACCAGTGATCTCTCCACGAGAAGGTATCGGAAGAAGATGACGATAAAGAAGAGGAGGAAGTTGCTTCGAGTTCTGGGAATTCGAGACTACTCTCTTCGGTGGGAGCCGGAGGGGATGAGGGTGTGGCGACGCTAAGAATTGTCCGCGAGCAGCGACGGACCTTAAGAGATCGGCCACGAGAAAGAGGCGGCGAGAAGTTGTTACGAGATTTGGAGGAGTAGGTGTTAAGGAGATTGAACGTCTGAGCGGACGGAGTGAGAGAATGGAAGCAGAGAACCGCCATTTGCGCAAGCAAGCAAAGCGAGCTCTTGGAAGCAGAATTTATCGCGGTGGAATTCTCCCTCACATAAAAAAGGCGGCAGTCTTAATCTAAGTAATAAGAGCTTAATTACATCAGTAATACTAATCAAAGACCCATTTGGTTTCTTGCACAAAATATTTTAGATAATTATAATTTTATTTTTAATCATTTTTCTTAAACATTTAAAAATGTTTATGTAATTAAAAATATATATTAATTTTTAATTAAATTTTCAAATAATAAACATAAAAAAATATTATTTGACCTAAACAATTAAATGAGGATATTACAATTCAATTGGGGTGATAAAAGTCTATAATTTTACAGTGTTTTTTTAATAATTTAAATAATAAATTAGGAGGTGGCTACAATAGCTGGCACGTGTCCAAGACGAAACGTAGACGGAATTATAACTTTTTACAAAAGAGGACAATATTGAAAGCAAAATCAAAGCAAATGAACAACTATGAGCGTTCACAAGCAAAACCTTGGGCTTTCTCAAAATGTAGTAGAAAGTTGGCAGAACAATCTGGCCCACTCCATAGCAATCAATCAAATTTTAATGATTGTATTAAAATTCATGATAAAATTTTAAAATACATTTTTAATGATTTTATTAGTAAATAAATTCAATATTAATTTTTAATGAATTGATTTTTAGCAAAGTCGACATTTTTTTAGAAATAGAAATCAAATATAGCGAAGTCGTTATTCGTCGGTGAACGTCACTTTTGTTGATAGGTGTAGCTGGCGGAAGATTACGATGAGAAAGGATCAAGGCTTGCTTAAGGAGATGGGACTTGCAGCATATGAAGGTGAGAGGCATTCAAAACGAGAGCTTGCTTGGGGATGGTGTTGATAAGGCCAACGTAGGGGTAAAAGGTGTTTACGACGGGAGCTCATTATAGAAGTTGTAGACTATATAGCACCATATAAAGAAGAAGAAAATATTCAATGCTCTGTTGAACTCATTTTGAATCTTGTTTGAATAATGTTCGAACCAGTTTGAGCCTATTTTGGTTTGATGCATGTTCAAATTTGAGTTCAAAATAAGTTTGAATATATATTCAAACAGACGTAGCCATAGAAATACTGAGTGTAATTGATACATTATTGAAAATAACCTTAAACGGGCATGAATTTCGATACATATTTTAATTTTAAACTTCAAAATAAAATTCTGAATCATTCAATCTCTAATTTTAGTAAACTTATAGTTGAAATGAAAGTTTACTGAAAGTCTCAATGAAAAAAAAAAACTTAATGATAATAAAAATTGTTCAATTTAAGTCGGATGAGTCCAGATCAAGCACTTGAAGTGTAATTAAAAACTTTTGAATACCAATTGAATGATCAAATGATCTTCATATCTTATATGCTTATAATAAAATCAAACATCTTAACAAGAAAAATTCAATTAGCGAGAGATTGCTTAATTTTAACATTATTAGGCCCTTCAATTAACCTCCCATGCATGGCATGGGTCTCTTCCAACTTCAATCACGTAATATGTTCAATACATTATATATTTAATGCATTTTTGCGAGGAAGTTAATCATTTATAGTCAATAACAAATAACATTATAATCATTTTAACTGGGCCCAATCTCATGATTTTTTTTCTTTTCATAGATTTTTCACATAAAAAACTACGACGCTTATAATTTCTACATTAATATCTTATCTTTTTGTGTGTTGAGCATTGGTAAAAATCTAACAAATGATAAGATAACAAACTCTCTATCTCTATCCCCGTCTCAAATATTCTAACACTCAATAATTATATTAAATCTCTCTCTCTCTCTCTCTCTATGATATTTTGTGAGAATTGCTAGAATTATGGATAAAATTTTTTTATATATTTTTTCTTAGAAGAGGAAAATAAATTTAATGAGTGCGAACAAATTTCATACAACTCAATCAAAGGCTCAAAGTCAATAATTAAACCCTAGCCTAGTTAGCATCAGTCGACATTGATTGACCAAATCAAGTTGTTTAAGGTGTTTTCTTAGGCTTCGTTTGGGATGGCTTTCTTTATGCTTTTTAAAGTAGCTTTCTAGTACAAAATTAAAAAATTTTGTACTAAAAAAATGCTTTAAGAAACAGAAAGAAAGCAATCCCAAACAAAGCCTTAATCACCAAAACTCGAAGGCCCAACTTATCATATCTAAAAAAAAATAGGCTTCATTTCGCATAGCTTTTTTAATATTTTTTAAAATAACTTTTTTATTAGAAAAATTATAGGCTTCGTTTGAAACGACTTTCTTAATGCTTGTTAAAACAATCTTTTAAATTTTTTACTAAAAAAAACTGTTCTAAAAAGCAGAAAAAAGCTGTCCCAAACAAAGTATTAATTAGCCCAAATAGCTTTCTAACGATTCAATCAACGGATATGTACCCTACAGACTCATTAAGGCAATCACCCGAGCACCGGCATCAACGGGCTTCAAACTATGATCATAAATGACTTATAAGCTCGTTCGAATGATTCAGTAAACGAGTTAATTTTTTTTTTATATGCTTAACTTATTTATTTGCCCTGCGGAACCCAACCAAGCTCTTAACTAACATCAAATAATATAAATAACTTGCAAAATTATTATATATTTATCACTACTAATAAATCAGATATTCAAAACATTTTCTAGGGACATGCCGCACTGGTTTAAACATCTAATAATTTATTAGCAACGGCTTAAAAAAAGCTACAAATCTAATGTATCTGTGTTCGCTGGAAAGACTTTAGCAGTGATTTTATGAGTATTGTTGTCAGGGGCGGAACCAACTATAATTTTTCGCGCAGGGGGGGCAAATTTATAAGTAACTGTTGGAAGATATATCGAGGGTCCAAGGGGGCAGCGCCCCCTAGCGGGGTTCGACCTGACGGAACAATTTTTTATTTACTATTTCTCTTTGTATATGGTTCATCATTCCCTGATAATAACATCTCTATATAATGTGTTTAATTATACAGGGGGCAATTGCCTAAAGATCATAATATTTAAAAAAATTTTAGGGGGGGGGGGGGGGGGGGGGGGGGGGGGGGGCAATTGCCTTAAAATCTTTATAATAAAGACTAAAACATAGATTTATGAACAAATCATCTAAAGAGTTATATAATAAATAAATAAATAAAATTTGTGAGGGGGGCAATTGCCCCTCGACACAATGGGGTTCTGCCCCTAATTGTTGTAGGAAGTTATTAGCAGAGCTGTTAACGGGTGTTAAAACTGCTACTAAATGATATAATAGATTAAAAACATATATAATGCATTAACACAGTATACCACTAAATTTTTAGATATTACAAATTTAATATATTTTTGTATTTATTCAAATAATCATTTTAATGTCTAAATCATTCATAAATTTCTGAATGACTTTATAGAATTTAAGTTATTTTTAAACTACATTCAATAAAAATAAAATAAAGTAAATTCATTGTCCAGTTTCAAGCAACCAAATGAGCCCTTTAACGAGCGAAATTATTATGTGCGGTCACCGGATGATGTCCGGAGGCCAATTAGGACACGTTATGTCATCAATATATTACGTAACATAGTAACAATATACAACATGTTTGTCACGACCCAACCCGACCGGGACGGATCCCGCTCGCATCGGGTCGTGGCCAAACTCAAACTGATTGAACTGATTCCATGATCTGGTTTCGGAATTTGTTTCAGAACTTTCTTCCAAACATTTACACACAGAAACAGACACACAGAGCTACTATAAACATCAAAATACAGCGGAACCGATCATCTATCTTTTTCTTCCTCAAAAGAATCATATACAAATACAGCTCATGACTTTCAGATAGAAAGAAAAACAGAACAGAAAAGCCATGACTGTACAAAAGATCAAAAATACAAAATACATATAATAGATCAGACTCTGAACTCCTACTCCAAGATTTCCTTCCCTTTCCCAGAACCTGAAAACCACACAGAAAACAAAGATGAGCTACAACAGCTCAGCAAGACATCAAACCTCCAATCAGAATCCACATCAAACACATCAGACAAAATCAGTACAGAAATCAGATCAACAGAATCGTCTATCGAATCAGAACAAAAATCACAGAAATCATAATTCCAGAAATTGAATCAGAACAAAATCATACAGATCAGATCAAATCAGAACAGAACAGAATCATAACTCATATCAAAATTATACAAAAATCAGAAATCATATCACTTCAGAACATATCAAAAGTCAGAACAGATTCCCTGACCCTGACAGAATCTCAACGGATTCTGGCCCCTTATACCTCCCTTCCCAGACACTAACAGAATCTCTCGGATTCTGGCTCCTTATGCCTCCCTTTGTGCTCATGGCACCAGAACAGATGTGCTTATAGCACCAGAACAGAATTTATCATTGGATCCGGAACAGAACTTGTTTTCAGATTTTCCTGACACAGACAGGATCTCACAGGATCCTGACCCCTTATAACTCCCTTTTCATAGCACACAATCATATCATGTCATTTCAGAACAAATACGGACAATTTCAGACATCGTATGAAAATCCAGCGGCATAACGGCAATATACGAAATTTACACAAAATTCACAGATTCAAAAATTTATAAAATTACCACAGAACATTCACAACAACATTATAAGACTTTTATTCTACTGCCCAGAAAATTTTAGACTTCATCAGAAATTACAGTCAAAATAAAACACCGCCGAATCAAAACTATCCGGTCAAAATTCTCCAGAAAATAATCAAAATGTGCGCACTCGGCACCTCAGAACCATACCAAAAAGTTACTCGGTAAAAACTGAACCAATCGGAAAATACGGACGAAATTCGCTAACGAAAACGAAATCCGGACAGAAAAATCGTTCAAACTTCACCGTTCTGAAAATTGAGAAAGGCAGAATGTGTCTTACCTTGCGTACACCAATTTCTTGAACTACTGCAACGGACGGAAAACGGACGGGAGTCGCCCAAAAATCACTTTTCCTTCTTTTTCCTTCGTTTTTCTCTCTCCTGGGCTTTTTCTCTCTTCAAAATATCTCATTTCTATATATATCCAGACTGATCGTCCCGTACGATCGTAACTTCGTCCCGGGACGAAGTGGCTCTGGATGAATTTCGTCCAGACGAAATTAATTATCGTCCCTGGACGACTGGGCTATGTAAAATTTTCGTCCAGACGATCCGACTTTCGTCCAGACGAACCATGCAACCAAACATGTTTTCCTGCACAACCTATACCGATCGTCCCGGAAGATCCGACTTCGTTCGGACGAACCTGGGAGCAAAATGGCCTTTACAGTGTTGGTGACGTGACTCATCCTGATTGACCTTTGGACCGTCCGATGACCGCATATAATAATCTCTCCTTTAGCAAATATTGATCATCAACCCTATATTGTGGAAGAAAAAGGTGGTTGTTTTTTCCTTCTGTCATTTTCTTTTTTACTTCGATTTCCCTTTAATTATATGTACAGAAAGCTGAAAATAATCATGTCTGATATAGCTAAATTACAACTAAGAGTAAAATATTCACATTTTGCTGGCAGAGATTGATCATCATCGAAAGAAAGAAGAACTATTCAACAGCTCATTCACCATTATTAACGAGCTGAATTAATTAGCAAAGGCTCCATGCATAAGAAGGATAGAAGAAAAGTAATTGTATTTGATACCTCATGAACATATTCTCGTTCCGATATGAATCTTAATTTATATTTGAATTAGATATTTTCAAAATTAAATTTAATTAAGATCATTCGAAATCTGAAATAGAACCACAGATGCTATTCAACGCTTAAAGTTGTCAGCCAATATCAAATTAATCCGAAAGCAACTTAACCAAGAACAAATTAAGGTTTCGTTTGGGACAACTTTCTTATTACTTATTAAATTTTGTAAAAAAAAATTGCTTTAATAAGCAGTAAAAAATCTGTCACAAACGAAATCTAAGCCTTCTGGTATAGTACAGAACTAGAGCTAGCAGATGACCTATCTAAAGAAAACTTTCTGTTTTTTTTTTTTTCTGGAAGTAGTCATTCCTAGATGCTACTAAAGGGCTACTTTGGTTGGTCGTAAAAATAATACTTTGATATTATTTGCATTAGTATATAATAAATAGAAGTGAATATTTATTTTTATTTGATTTGAAGTAAAATGAATGTAATTAAAGTCAAAAAATGATGGCAGCGGTCGGCGACCATGGCAGTAGTGCTTGGAGGCAATTGGCGGAGAGTGTTGGCAGCAGCTGACGACAACAGTGGTTGGTCATGGTGGTGGTAGCCAACGAATTGTGGCGGTAAGCAGCGGCGGTGATATTTAGCATCCAATGATGGGTGGGGTTGTGACCAGAGGCGGGAGGTGGCAAGAGATTGCTTGCCATGAAAATAGTTTTTACTCAAAATTGTCTTATTTGATTTGCCTAAAAAATGAATTAAAACACTTTATACTACATTCATTTTTTACTTTACTTTGTTTCTTCTTTAATCCAATCAAACATCAATAAATTTAAAACTCATATAAATGATTTTCTTTACATTCACATGACTTTAAACCACACAGGCACTTAAGATTCTAAGTTTCTCTGCATCCAAATGTTATAGATGTTAATATAAGCAGTTAATGGCCGCCGCTTCTTTTCAATAGTATGTATTGTATTAGAAGAATGTGACTGAAACCTAAACGAATAGAAAAACTAAGCAGAAAGCGATCTTTAATTTAAGGCAATTTTTTTGATTAATTCATGCAAGAATGGTGTTGCACCCAAATGTTGGGACTAGAAATTTGGCTAAATCCTTTGGATTTAACAAGTCGAGCAGAGGCAAAGAGGTCTTCTAGAATCATTCCTAAATAGGGTCATATGACATTAGAAGGTTCTGGAAGATTCTACAATGTTCTAGAATATCCTAAAAGATTTTAGATTATTTTAGAAGGATCTAGAAGATTCCATAAGATTCAAAAAAAAAAATGGAAGGCCTATAAGGTCATTGAGTACTCTAGAATGTTCTAGAATAGTGTGGATGCTTTAAGAGTATTCTAAGATGCTCTAAAACTCTTTAGAATGTTATAGAGCTATGTAAGTGTAAGCAATACTATGAAGTGTTCTAGAAAAATTCACACTTATGAAGAATAGAGTGAGCTCTAGATTTTTCCTAGGCCAGGGGAGACTTGGAAGATCTCTCCATGACAATAGACAGTTAGACACTTAAAGAAAAGATTTGTATGATTTACTTTTGCTGCTTTGTAAATTGTGCTGGGTGGGTTCATTGTGAAATCCAACAATCATGATTTGGGTGAGCTCATAAAGTGTTTGGCGGGTTCAATATATCGACTAAATTATGACTTTTGTATACTTCAACGCAGCTCGGATGACTCCAATAAATTTATTGTGAATCACAAAAGATTATGATTTTTGTTCATCTTATTCTTCGAGTTCACTAGACCTCAAAATTGAGGTTATTAGAGGTTTTATTTAGGATAGCTTTTTTACTTTTTATTAAAGTTGCTTTATATTTCAAAAATTAAAATTTATGTAATAAAAAGCTGCTTTAAGAGGCAGTGAAAAAGTCGTCCAAATGAAGCCTGAATCAGGTCTATAAAATATTGAGTATACAAGATCCAGAAAGAAAATTATTATTATATGATATTTGTGTTCTAAGTGTAAGTGGTTTTAAGTTGCACCTACTTTTATGAGGAGAACCATTTTGACATTATTAGTTAATGCCATAACAATGAATTGCTTTAGGATAGGGGTGTTAAAATGTGACACGACCTAAAATCCGATCAAGAAATTTACGGGTTCGGGTCAACCCATTTATCATATAGGTCGGGTTCAGGTTGACCCGAATACTCGAAATCAACTGATTTGACTCGGTAAAATGACTGTCGAGTGCCTCATTTTGTGTGTGAGTGTGACCTCATTTGGACTTCTGGTCACGCCCACCATTCAGTCCATTGGCACTCGCTTGTCACGTAACTGCGTTTAGTCTAGTCGCAGCCATCGGCCATTGCTGCCGTCGGCTCGACGTACCATGTCTCACGACTCTTGCTCGGCCCAGCAGGTCCTCCGCACTTCGCCACTTTTGTAGGTCATCTCGTACCGCGTCTAGTCTGTCCGACCCATTCCGGCTCGATGTAGATCCCACACCCGCAAGCCGCACTTGCACCACCTGGCCTGACAAGCACTTGCCTGGTTTTTTAACTCAAATGGGTCTACGGGTTGTGACAAGTCAACCCGATAACCCACGCAGGTCAGTGTCGGGTTGAAATACCTAACCAGTTTGTAAAAATATATCGGGTTCTGTTTGACATGTTTATACTCGGGTCTAATCGGGTTCGACCCGAACCCAACATCGACCCGTTTTGACAACCCTACTTTAAGAGATATGTTTAAAGCTTTGTTAACGATAACTTTTGGCCATTATTTTTTATGTTTTTCCAATAAATTTCTATGCTAAAAAATGGTGTAAAAACGTTAAAAATGGACAGCCTGAAAGAAGCCTAATTTTATAAAAAATTAGAGGAAAGAGCTTTTTTTTTTTTTTCTTAGGAAAAGATTAGAGAAAAGGACAGTGAGAATACATTGCATCCGGGTCACAAATTGGGGCCATTTTGTTGAAGTGTTCAATAAAAATATGGACAAATGATTTACTATGATTTTTTTTTTATTATTTTACAATTAAAGCTTTGCTCTTAGTCCATTTTCAATATACAAACACACCAACAAGGCTTTCTTTTGGGTTGGCAAAGGACGCAACTTTGTTGAATGGAAGCTAAGAATTCTTTTACGCCATTATTTGTTGACAACCCATCGCTTTAAAGGCTTTGGATTTTACAACTGGAAAGCAATTCTTTAATAAATAAAAACAATTTATCATCTGTTGTTTAATTTCATTTTCTTTCACCTCAACTTTTTGCATTGAAAATTTTTTATCCTTTATTATTAGCAAACAAACCTACAAAATTATATTGTATGCCATATTGATTATATTATAATTTAAAATAGGTTAAGCATAACAATATCATTAATGGAGCTCATTTTGATCTATTTGTTGAGAGCTTAGGCCACCAATAAAGAAGTATTTGGTTCGTAACTTGTAGGGGTGCCAATATTTGACATGACCCGAAAATTCGATTCAAAACTTTTGGATTCTGGTCAGGTTTAGGTTTGGAATTTCAGCCTATTTGTAAAAATGGGTTGGATTGAGTTTATCCTAAAATTTGAAATCAACTAGATTTGACATATTTTTAATTAATTTATGAGAATTTTAAAAGATTTTTATGAAATAAGTAAATATTATTTTTAAAAATATTAAATAATATTGTCCAAACTGAATTAAGCTTGATTTATCTTAAATTGATTAAATTAAATCTTAGTTTAATTTGATATAGGTTTAAATAAATCAAATTAAATAATAAAATGTTAGTAAAAGATAACTGAGGCGAGTCGGATTCGGGTTGACCCTGACCTTAAGCAGGTCGAGTTCAAGTTCAAAAAACCAACCAGTTTGCAAAAATGGGTCATGTTCGGTCGGGTTCAACAGTTACGGGTTGGACCTGAACCCAACCCGTAACACGATTTTGATAGCCCTAGTAACTTAAGTATATATATGAATTTGTCTTAATTGACCTAAATAAAAATATCGTTATCAACAAACTCATTAAAACTTTAATATCTTTCTAATGTTTTCTTGTAACAACTTTTCAATTGCTTTCCTAATATGAACAATATTTAGTAAAAAATAATGTGTTTAAAATATAGTTTTCTAATTCCTATTTTAAATTTATATTTTTTAAAATAAAATTTTAAAAAAATATTTTAGAAATTATGGTTAAAAGTCTGCTTGAGATAGCTACAGTTTTTTAAAGTTGATTGTAAATTTATTGTAGAAAAAAAACTAAAATTTTGTATGTTGTCGTACAATTTTTTTTTAAAATAATTAAAAAGTCGATATAAAATAGCAGATAAATAGAATTATGATTACTGCCAATAAAAAAAATTTCCAAACAGACTCTAATTCTATAATGGACCTAAAATCAGATCTAAAAAGCTAACCTCATATGAACTTGAATCAAATCCGATTTGACCCGACCCTATTTGAACTTTAACCCGATCCAAAAATCATTTGGATCGGATCTGAGTTTAGAGAGACCGGATCTGAACCCGACCCGTGAGCTGTATAAAGAAATAAAAAGAAACATCCAAACGGCGACGGAGAACGGACGTGGAGGCGGAGAAATGGCGTGGGGGCGGAGAGAGAGAGGGAAGCGCCACGGAGAAAAGGAAAAGCGTCCATATGTCACCTTCTTCGTCTTCTCCCTCTCCACTGGAAAGAATAGATTCCGATGCTTTGCTTTTGTCTCCTCTCTCCTTCTTAATTGCTCAAGTCCTCTCATAGATTTTTTGTGCAATTCGCCCTGTGAAATTCTTTTCATGCTTTCGCTTTCCCCTAGCAACTTATCTGCCCCATCACCAGCGGCATCCAGGAGGAAGACGATAAGTTGAGGGTGATAAGGAGGAGGTTTTTGCTTTTTGAACCCGGAGATTGATGGGTTCGCCTACCGGACAGGGAAGCAGCTACGACTACTCTTTCAAGATCCTTCTCATCGGCGATTCAGGGGTGGGAAAGAGCAGTCTGCTTGTCACCTTCATCTCCCACTATGTCGAGGATCTAACGCCCACCATCGGTGCGTACTTCTGTGACGAAGTGAATTCAATTTTGTTTTTGTTAGGACAATTTTTCTATATATCTATCCGCTATGATATTTATGGGTATTAGCTTGGTTGATGTATGTCTTGTTCGTTAGGAATGGTGTAAGTTGATGGTGGGTGCCTTTTACCAGAGGTGAAGGGGATTTGCCCGGGAAAAAAACCTACTGTAGCTCGGGCATGAGCAGTCTCTGAGTATGTGGATGACCTCTTGAACAAGTCGTTTGACATTTGTCATCGAACAGTTATTTAGGTTCTATCCGCTTTAAGGAATTACTAGAAAAAATATGAAAAAGGAAATCATAATGAAAAGATTGTAGGAATTTAATTGAAAACTGTTTTTCTTAAATAATTTGGTTGAGGATAAATTTAGTGAAAATTTATTTTTTGTCCATTTCTTGTTTGGTTAAGCAGAATTTGAATATCTGTTTCTCGTGTATACGTGTATGTGAGTTAGAGCAATGGCCCAATGATTTCTCTTCTCATTTGCTCTAGGGTTTGATAAGGAATTGTGAATGTAAATGTACATTTGTTCAAATCCTTAGGTAAATCAAGTCACATGTTGATTACATTGGAACCAAAAACCAAATATTAAATTTTAAATGTCTATTTTTCTTTCATTTTCAACGATCCTCCTAACCAAATAAAGCCTGATTGACTTTGTACATACGGTTGATGAAATATTGGAGATAAAAAATACTTGCAGTTGATGAAATAGTGTAGAGAATTCCCGAGAATAAGATGTTATGGTGATGTTTTTGTTGTTGGGCGTTAATTAGGGGAAATTATGGGAGTGTTTTAGACAAGGATGCTTGATTGGGATTTGGGCATCTCCAACCGAACGCCAAACATGCGTATGGCGTCGTTCGGTCGCTCCAGCTGAACGCTAAATCTTTCGCTATTTGCTTTCGGGCGAATAGTGTGGCGCCAATATTGGCGTCGAACTGTTCACCCGTTATATATATATATTTTTTAATTCAAAAAATTGGTTATTAATTTTTAAATGTTAAGTATGAGAAAGAATATACTTGGAATATTCTCTTTTGGTTAGGGTTGCAAGCGAACCAAACGTTTGACGAGCTACTCATTGCTCGGTTTTATTAAAGCTTGTTTGTGATCGTTTAACTAACTAAAAAAACAAACTTGAACAACATTTTAGATATTCGAACATTAAATAAACAAGCTTGAACACTAATGTGTTCGGTTCATTTATGTTCACGAACAACATCATTTGAAGCTCGTGAACAAGCTCAACATTAAGCTCGATAAGAAGCTCTATAAAAGCTCGATTCATGTTCGATTCAGAGCTTGTGAATAAACTCGATAAAAATTTGATTAATATTTAATTATAAAATTGATAAATATATAATAGAAAGTAGGCATAGGTGGTTTGTTAATATAGAATGAAAAGGGTAGGAGTGTGGGCTTAAAAAATTCATGCCCTGCCTTTGCTAAGAGAGTTTAGCTATTTTTCGGGTTAAATATTTTTAAATTTTTTTTGTTTCTTATGTTTTCTTTTCTCTATTTTTTTCCTGCTTTCTCTCGTCCTAGAAATAGGAGTACGAGTATATACGGACATTGTGGTGTCTCCAGCTTGCATTCCTGTTACACTGCTATGTATTGTAGTTTTATTTTATATTTTAGATATAAAATAAAATTCTTGTCACTAACTATCCTAGTGTTTGGTTATGGCTGATAGTAGATGTTTTCTGGAATTAATCATTTTAGAATTTTTTATTTTGTGCACTTAGATCTCACAATCCAAAATTCTTCCTTATTTCAGGTGTGGATTTCAAAATTAAGCATCTTATGGTTGGTGGGAAGAAACTGAAGCTTACTATATGGGACACTGGTTAGTTCACAGATGAAATCTCAGTATAATTTTAAGAAGTTAAAGTTTTTGAGTATTTGAGCTTAGAACATGCGCCACTGCTATTCCAATTAAACCTTTAACCTTCAACCTTGTGGCAGCTGGGCAGGAGAGATTTAGGACGATAACAAGTTCCTACTATAGAAATGCTCAAGGAATCTTTCTAGGTATGCAATATGCTTAACAAGCTGTGTTTAATGCTCAATTAAATAAAAATAATTCAGTGTTATATTTTATCTGTTGTTTCTAGATATTCTATAGTTGATCATTCATCACTTTTAGATTATTTACCTCGTCATTTAGGTTATTTACATCATTTACATCACATTTTTTATTCTAGCAAAATTTATCATAAACATTACAAAGGGAGAGAGAAACACAGTGCAACTGATTGTTGCAAACATAGAGAGGAGTTTGCAAATACCATGGATGAACAGGTTGCTGACTCTCGGTGGAGTTACACCTGTCTTGGGTTGTGAGATAGAGCATAACAAGGGAATGTTAATGGCCAAGTTGATACTCGACTTCTATTCAAAATGTTAATCATTTTTTTGAAAAAAAAAAAAAACCTTAAGTGAAAAGGGTGGTGGAGTCCAATGAGATCCATATAGGCTGAATGAAAGGTGCAAGCCTGCAAGGCTCTTTGGCAAGCAAGTGTTCCTTTGAGGAGCCGGACACAGGTTATGCTGTTTATTAAGTCACAAGCAACGCAGTAGCATTTGAGTGCTATCTCATGAACTTGATACCACTTGATGAGATGTTGGCTGCTTTAAATTGTCAGGCCAATTAACTTAAGCTAATTCAAATGGTAATTCCTCCAAAGATACTATGACACAAAATTTTGTTGGTTCTCCATTGTTATTTACTGAATCATAAAACTTACTTAATGAGCTCAATCCTTGTAAATGGAAGGATAAGTTTGAAAGGCAATATGATATTGACAAGATGAGTAGTTGAGAAAAAGTAATAACTAATAAGTGCTATCAATTGCTTATTAAAAAAGTCACACTCAACATGCAATAAGAGAATGCCTTGAGAACAAAAGAATCTCCATGCTACATGAGTCAGATAGTTGTGGGCAATAAAAATTTTATTAAGAACCAAGTTTATTATGGAAAATAGCCAAATATATGTTTTTTTTTTTTTTTTTTGTATATATATATATATATGATGAAGTTAGGAATGATGGTGTATTTAAGAGATTGTGAGAGAAATATTATTGACGAAAAAAATACTGAGAATAGATTTATGTGTTTTGAGAATGTCCAACCAAGGCAGACAGCACCAATTAGATGGATTAATAGAATTAATGCAAAAGAGAATTGGAAGGAAGATGTATGGAAGAAAGGAAACAAAGCAAGAGGTGTGAAAAATTATTACAAATTGTAATTAAAACCTCTTGTAGCACCTCGTGAATGGATAGAGTAAGATTTGTAAAGCAGTCCCCAAATTGTTTGGATAAGGATAACGATGAAATTAATACAAATGAAATTGGAAGGAAAAGATGTAATTGAAACGAAGCATGATAAGAAGTGTGAAAAAGCTTTCATAAACTAAGAAATGTGGGAGGATTCATAAATTAGAGATTTGGGGCATACTGATTCATCAATTTTTAGAGGTTTCATTACTGAAAAATGGTTGACACATTATGCTAAACCCTTCCCACAAGTGTTATATGGTTGTCTCATTGACCTTCTTTTGCTTCTCTAAATTCTTTTATATGGAAATTGAACTGCTTTACATTTTCTTGTTTGTTCTATGATGAGAAGAGATATTAGAATGGTAGAATCCCCAAAAATACATATAGTCCACCAAATCTTTCTCTTCCATTTCATCTATGTTCCATTTTCATCAAATTCTTCTCACATTCTAGATATTTACCAGCAAAGAATGATAATCTCTCTCATTCTAGGCCATTGCACTTGAGTCTCTCTCTCTCTTTCAACCTCCCTTCGATTCTCTCATCCCCACGGCACACACAGACCACATTCACAAACGCCCCCCTTCATCTTCTATATGTTACACTATAAAATTCTAACTCTTGGCTGATGACCATGCTGCATTTGATACGATCCTTTGTCTTTACTTGCCGCATGCATTTCCCTACATTCCTCAGTTTTTGAGAGTTGGCAAGTTGAGTTTCAATGATCATGCACTTGAAATAACCATGGGATATGAACTAATCTAGGGATGCAAATATGTAGGGTGGGTGGATAATGCCCCAAAGTGAGAAACATCTTTCTTTTAAGGGTCTATAATGCTAGATGTCGAGGCATGGCATGAGCCAAGTCATCATTTGGTTTTGAGCACCTTGACTAAACCAAGAAAATTAGGTCACGATCAGATCTAATGAGAACAAGCGGTCCGTTTATCTTATTATTTGTATCATATGGGTCAAATTATATCGATGTAAATAAGGGATCCTGTGAACAGGTTTATGTAGAATTATTGTGTTTTTTTATTGTTTACTCTTCAATGTGTATGCATTCTCTTTCAATAAAATGCTTGATCGGCAAATTACCTTATTATTTATTTGTTTATTTTACAATCACATTGATCCTCAAGGTTATTGTTCCGACTGACTTATTCAATCCACAAAAGATCAAATTGATTACTTGACTTTTTCTTTTTTTCTTTTTAATATTGGATAAAGCAAGGTACTTCGTTTCCTTTATGAGAAACAGCTTGCTTGCATCGCCTTTTCTATTGCCCCATGCTGCTTTGATATCTTCCTGCAATTTTCTTCTATGTTTTGATGTAATTCTAAATGCATAGTGTGATAACTATTTATACTTCTTTCAGTCTATGATGTTACCCGAAGAGAAACTTTTACAAACCTATCAGAAATATGGGCCAAAGAAATAGAACTGTATTCTACGAATCAGGATTGCATCAAAATGCTTGTTGGAAATAAAGTTGATAAGGTATGTATTTTCTCGCTCTAGTGATGCTAAGATTTCCATAGATTATATTCTCGGCTTATTAAGTGGTACTAAGATTTGCTTAAATTACTTGTAGGTCCTAAGAGTTTAACTTGTAATCCCTTGAGACTTTAGTAGTATAACATATAAGTTTGTCCATTAAGAGGGGACCATTAGGGACACTGCGTCAATATTATGCTTTGTCGCAGTTTTGTAATTAATTAAAGGGTGAAACAAAAAGATAATCTCTTCTCCCATACATAGTATTAGACCGCCGGTCCATTATGGATTGGTTCAGCCAGCCCTCGGCCATGGTTTACTCAAGGCAGAGCAAGGGTCTGCCCAAGCTATAGCCGGTCCCCCTTTCAGGGAGCCTACTATTTGAAAATTGAGGGAAAGGACGGTGTGGCTAGGGAGGAATTAATGTTTCATGGGCTGTTTTGTCCTCTCGTTTTATTATTTAATTTGCTTTAGGGGGGGGGGGGGATATTTACTGTTATGATTATCTTGCCTTTGCTGATTTTGGTTTTTACTTGGTGTTCTTGGACTCTAGCAAGGTCTAGAGAGTTGGGAGACATAGATCCTCCTCTTGAATTGAGGATCAACTGTATCTTGATGTTTTCCTTTTGGTTTCTCATCAATTCTCATCTAGTTTTGTTATTTTTTTTTTTGGATTTGTTAGGGTTTAATGATGAAATATAATTGAAATACTAAAATTGATAAATTTCACTGGAGTTTCACAAGTGTTTCCTATCACATAAACATCCACCCACAGCAAATTATCTGTGAACGTCATGTTTTCAAGCAACAACATCCCACATCATTTAGAAATCCACATCCTTTAACCTTTTACTGTACTTTTCACTGTTTACCCTGATGTTATATGGCGTGTGGTTGAGAAATGAATTAAGAGAAAAATAAGATTTCCTTTAGAAAAATAGCACATCAAATTGGGATCTTCTAGCGAGTTGAGAATGCAATGACGAATTTATATGGGCATTCCTTCGAAGGGAGAAAATAGTTATCAATATCTCATCAGTAATTTGTATCCCTGCTATTTTAAGAGTTGTTGTTTTTTCTTTGGATTTGTTAGAGTTTTATGATGAAATATAGCTGAAATACTAAAATTGATAAATTTCACTGGAGTTTCACAAGTGTTTCCTATCACATAAACATCCACCCATAGCAAATTATCTGCGGACGTCATGTTTTCAGGCAACAACATCCCACATCATTTACAAATCCACATCCTTTAACATTTTACTGTACTTTTCACTGTTTATCCTGATGTTATATAGCGGGTGGTTGAGAAATGAAATAAGAGAAAAAGAAGATTTCCTTTAGAAAAATAGCACATCAAGTTGGGATCTTCTAGCGAGTTGAGAATGCAATGATGAATTTATATGTGCATTCCTCCGAAGGGAGAAAATAGTTATCAATATCCCATCAGTAATCTGTATCCCTGCTATTTTAAGAGCCCCCTTTTTGCCATTTATGTGAACTTCTTGGGTGTCCTTATTTTCTTTCGATAGTTCGTTGTTGGCTTACTATTTGTTGTAACTTCCTTAACATATCAATTGCCAACCTTTTCCATTGTTTAATTAAACAGTGTTTAGGAAGGAAAATTTGAATTATGGGTTGTTTAGGGATTTTGTAAGCTTCATTTGGCTTTAATTAGTCTTTTGGAGGCTAGGGTTTGAGCATCTTGAGATTTGCTAAATTTTGAGATCTAGGATTTTTTTTGTTTGTGCTCTAGGCTTTGTTAGAGATTTGGAGAGTACTCTTCTTCCTCTCAAATTGAAGAAATTTATATCGTTTGATGTTTTCTTGCATCTATTAGTGGATTTCTTCGTGGTTTCTCTCAGTTTTATCTATTTTCCTAAGAAAAACTGTTGTAACTCACTGTTTGACTGCTGTAAACAGCCGTTATCTCCACTGTTTTCCACCAATTCTTGTTAGGCTTGCTTGCGAACTCAAGTATTACTCTTGGGGTTACTTGCGAACTCAAGTACTTCCTATCATAATTCTCCTCTGGTTTCTCAATTTCCATAATCTAAGTGGGATGAGCCTTATGATATGCAAATATGTGATATTTAACACTCATAATATTGTGAACCTAACTGTTTTGATCAAATTTATCAGGAGAGTGACAGAGTGGTAACGAAAGAAGAAGGAATTGCTTTTGCGCAGGAATACGGATGTTTGTTTCTTGAATGCAGTGCAAAAACGAGGGCAAATGTGGAGAAATGTTTTGAAGAGCTTGCGCAAAAGGTACGCATGAAGAGAGGACTTAGTAAATAGGTCCTGTTTGAATTATTTTGAAATTATGATTGATATTTTGACTTTTCATTCCTGAAAATTGACTTAAAAACTGGTCTGCTAGCTTTACTTTCTTGTTAAAAACTGGTCTGCTAGTAAATAGGTCCTATTTTGCTCACACTAAAAAGAGAAGTTGGTTTCGCCCATGGGGCCCATGAGTTTGTCTTATTTTATTATGTTATTGAAGACTTATTAGTTTGATATTTTAGAGCATCTTATTATTAGGAGAGTTTGTTTCACTAATTTAATATTATGATTGGTTGTAATAAAATAGATTTTGGAGGTGCCCAGTCTGCTTGAAGAAGGCTCTGCAATTGGAAAGAAGAACATTTTGAAACAACGGCAGGAAAGCCAAAAAAATATGGGCAGCAGTGGCAGTAATTGTTGCTTTTAACTACCCGAGGATCGCTGAATTGAAAGAACTCACTTGAAGATTGACTGATAGTCTTTGGCCCATCGACTATACATTCTTGTTCCATAATTTATATAGATGAATTTACATTTGTTTCATCATTGATGTGAATATCAATTTGTGTGTGAGAGGCTGAGGAGAGGGAATTTCTCTTAGTGACTGTATATTAATCTTTCTAATTGTTTAATGTGTTTGAGGTTTGATTTTCATCTTATTTTCTGCCTTTTTTTTAAATGAGATAGAGAGTGGATGTTTCTCTTGCTTTGATTTATTTTATGTATTTATTGTATTGAGGACGAAGAGATTTCAACTGAACTTCCTCCTCTCTTGCAATAGATTTTAGAGAAACTAAATAGAACTTCTTAGTATTAATTATTTCATTAAATCTCACCCTGCTAGTAACAGGTGTTCTTTTGCAGCTGGGAGAAATTATTTTGTGCGGATGCCGAACAAAGCTCTATGTCTGGGGGCCAATCAGATGCAGCCACATCAGCAGTACCGAGTCAAGTACTGACGTGATGCATTCTGGTTGATCTCCGGACGGCGTTTGGCGCCCACACATAATAATTTCTCGTTACTTTAATGACATTTGGTTGCATGAAAGTCCATGAATTTTTTTGATTCCATCATATCATATGCAGCTCAACCCGATTTGCTGGTTAGAAATTTTGGCTAGTAATCAAGAGGTATTAGTATGTGATATGAGTGTGTCTTAATTGTTTTAAATATCAAAAAAAAAAAATGTCATTAAAAATTAATTGTAATTTAAAGTGCAATCAATTTCAAAATCATTGATATGATGATGATTCAATCGATTGCTTTATTGGTGGATTTCATGATAAATTTTCTAGATTCAGTCATTCAGTGCGATATTATATTTAAACAAAATTGTATTAATATATTTAATATAATTTATATCAACTATCAAAATGAGACTTTTTTTATATTTATTTTTAATTTTATGCATTATATATTATTTTTCATAAAATTAAATTATTAAATAGGAAGATTTACATGCATGCATATTATTTTATTTCATTTTATTTATATATCTAACATTCAAAATTTTAATATTATATTATTATATTTCTATCACTCATGTAAAATTTTAATATCAAATATATCACTCTTATATTTCATTCTTATCACTCATACCACCGTATAAATTTTAATATTTTATTTTATGCGCCCATATTTGTTCTAAGGATAGTAGGAATATAATATTGAAGTTTTAGGTATTAGATGAGTAAATAGCATAAAATAAAGTGATATGTATGTAAATCTCCTTATTAAATAATGTAAGTAAATGTTTAATAATTTATTTGTATTATTTACAAATTTAGATATTCTGTTTAATAATTTAACTATTTTATTCAGTAATTTAATATTTTAATTCTACTAATAGCAAGTATTCAAAGGGCTGTCAACCGCATTGGATAAACTCCCATTTTCATAGCCGAACACGCAATCATATATCAATAAAATGGATAGATCCTTAAGCAAAAATAGGAAAGCAATATGCCATATAAAGTAAATATATTATTAAATATTTAGTGTAGAACATTATTTTGTTATTTTTTTCCTCCCATACATTGGAGAAATTATTCTGTGCATACACCGGATGGTCCGGAGACCAACTAGAACGCGTAAAAAAGTGACGTGACTCGTTCTGATTGGCCTCCGGATAAGTTCGGAGTCCACAAAAAATAAATCTTCTATGCATTGAAAACCTTCCAATCCATTAACCTAAATTTACTTTAAAAGCCACCGCTCTTGCTATGTAATACCTTGTCCTCTTTTCTTCTTCTCGCCACTCCTATTCTTCAATGAAAAGGAAGCCATAGCTACTCCTTCAATCAAGTTCTAATCTCAATTCTCCTCCATGGCAACAACAACACAAGCTCTTCTCCATGTTCTTGTTTCCTCTCAAATTCTTCTTCGTCTTCTTCAAGGTGGGTATATTTACTTCTCTTGTCGTCCTAATTTGATTAAATTATGTTAAAAGCTTAATTCATGTAATAAAGACTAATAAAAATGACATAAAATGCTATGCTAATGTTGTACATTATTGTTATTTGTTGTTTCTTATATATGTTAAGTGAAATTAAACAATAATTAAAAATTAATTGGCAAACAAATCAAGAGTTCTTGGATATGAAAATAAGTTGAATTGAGAATAATAAATCAAAATAAAATAGTAAATTATATAAAAATATTTGGAATAAGAGTTATATTTTTATTTTTTTTATCATAAAATATTGATCATGCTTCTGATGTTTATTCTTTTATTCTTTTTAAAACCTATTAAAAAGCTTAAATTTAATAATTTTATTTTGAGATGAATGTAATATATATTTTTGATTAATAATTTATATTTTAATCTCTTCTCAAAATAAAATTTATAAATTAAAAACTTATTTTAATCAACTATTTGCCATAATATAATATAATTTTTGCCTGATTGTATCCTCTTTTGATTGCTTCATTAAAATTTCTGTCCTTGAACGCTAACATTATTTTTTATTTTCACAAAAAAAAAATAAAAAAAAAATCCTAGAATAATGATTCCGTCATTCTTGCTAAAAAAAAAAAATACTTTTTTATTTTTTTATTTTTATTTTTTTAAAGTAAATTTAATTACTTGAGTGTAACTATATGCAGGTGTCAATGCCATCACCTTCACAATAACAAACAACTGCGAGTTCACCGTCTGGCCGGCCACCCTCTCCGGCGGCGGCCACCCGCCACTCGATACCACCGGCTTTACCCTCGACCCCGGCTCCACCGTCTACCTCCCAGCCCCACCTACGTGGTCCGGCCGCATCTGGGCCCGCACCCACTGCTCCACCGACCCCACAGGCAGATTCTCGTGCCTCTCCGGCGACTGCGCCTCCGGCTCCATCTCCTGCTCCGGCGCCGGCGGCATCCCTCCCGCCACCTTAGCCGAGTTCACTCTAGACGGCGCCGACGGCAACGACTTCTACGACACCAGCCTCGTCGACGGCTTCAACTTACCACTATCGATCGTTCCGGACGTCGCCGGCTGCAGTGCCACCGGCTGCGCCAGTGACGTTAACCAGCTGTGTCCGGTGGAGCTGCAACAGACGGCTGATGACGGCGAAGTGATAGGCTGCAAAAGTCCCTGCTTGGTCTTCCAGACGGACCAGTACTGTTGTACGGGGGCGTACAGTGATCCGCACACGTGTACTGCTACGGACTACTCGAGGGTGTTTAAGGATGCTTGCCCGCGCGCTTATAGCTACCCTTATGATGATCCGACGAGCACTTTTACGTGCGTTGGGGCAAATTATCTGATTACTTTCTGTCCTGTTGATGGAATATAGTATCATAGTAGCGAGAAATGTTAAGGAAAAAGATTTGTATCAGAGTTTTGTGTTCTTCTATATATGCAATACTCTCTTGATTCTGAGTCATAAATGATCATGGGAAATTTTTCTGTTAGAATATATGACAAAAGAAGATTTCAATTGAGATGGGCCTCTAATTGTTTCTGAGTCATAAACGATTGTAGTAGCTATTTATATTGGCAATACTAAAAAAATAACATTTTTTGCATCAGTTGTGCGGCAGCGGTTTTGAAACCGGTGCTAAAACATACCTTTTGCACCGGTCTTAACCAGTGGAAGATTTTAACTCAATTTATAACGTAGCGAATCGGACGAATCCCTAATTCGGCTCTCCTCCTTTCGCAAAAACCCTCCGTGCTCCATAGCGGTGTGTCCGTGCTCGATAGCGAACTGTGTCAAGCCCGTCGCAGCTCCTAAGGCGAATCCCGGCAAGCAGCCCATAGGCTTCTTTATCTTTTTTTTTTTCCTCTACTCAAAGAAAAATGATCGAACCGTCCGAAATGATCATTTGAAAACAACTCAAATGCCTCAAGAGACCTTAACTTCCTCCATTAAACTCATATCAGATAATTCATATATATTGTATTGTATCAATATCTTACTCAATTATATATGGAAAACCGTTATTTATAATCTAAAATAAACACTTAACGGGATTGTTTTAGTTGGGCTAGACCAAGTGATGTTTCATTTTTTTGGTTTTTTTCAAGTAAACATGGAATTATCTCTTACAATATTTATTTATGTGCGTGCTGGACTTTTGTATAGAATTAATACTACATTAAATGTAATTATTTTTTGTGCACATATCCGCGGGAAAACCTTGAAAAAAATAAAATATTTCCGACGGAATATAATCTGACGGAATATAATCTGACGAAAAATAGAGACGGAACTAATTTAGAGACAGAATATTTCCGACGAAAATTATTCCAACAGATTTTAGATAGATTTTGGAATAGAAAAAAAAAACACGTTTTTTTGGAGAATGTCGGTGTAATTTTTTGCCAGTTATTCACTCATTCTGGGCGAAAAATCCCACCGAAAATAATAGATGAAAAATATAATTGATACGTCGTCAAAAATTATCTTAAACGGGCGCGAATCTCAATGCAAAATCAAGTTGGAAACTTCAAAAATTAATTCGGAGACCATTTGAACTCTGGTTTGCCCAGCAAACTTACAGTCGAATTGAGCGTCTCGGAAATACGAACCCAACGACACCAAATTCGACTCAATCCGAGCCCAAATGTGTCCAAATCGAAGACTCGAAGTGCTGTTGGAAGATTTGAATCACAATTTGAGTTACCAAACGGTCTCCGATTTTAACGAGATTATACTCGAATCGAACGGATCGACGAGACGAATCCAACGAGGCTAAGATCACGGAATTCCAAAATCACAAAGGCCTCCAAATGCCTGTGAACGGTCCATGATCAAGGGGTTCAATTTCAGCCGTCCATCCAACCATTCCCCATTTACCCTTGATCTCTCACCTATTTATGAGGCATGCCACTCCAAAAAATCTATAAATAGACCCCTCATTTCTCCTGAAAGATGACCGAAAGCAAGAAGAGAAGAAGAGAAGAAGAGAAGAGAAGGAAGAGAAGGAAGGTGGACCTCCTCGACCACCGCCGGAGCCTCGCCGGACCACTGTCGGAGCTTCGTCGGACCACCACCTGAGGTCCTCACCTCGCCAGGCCACCGTTGGAGCTTCGCTGGACCACCACCTGAGGCTCTCACCTCGCCGGACCACCGTCGGCACCTCGCCGAACCATCGCCGGAACCTCGCCGGACCACCACCAGAGTCTCGCCAGGCAACCGTAGGAGCCTCGCCGGACCACCGCCGGAGCTTCGACGGATCAACACCACCTGAGGCCCTCACCTTGCTCAGACCTGAAATCCCAAACAAAGACAAAAAACACAATTTCAGAAAAATCATCAAATTACCAGAAATCGAATAAAACAACGTTTCAAAGATTTACTTGTACTAAAGCAATACTTTCTAACATCCAGATAATTTTCTATTCGATAAAAATCGTACAAAACTCAAAATATTAGGTGAAAACTTTTCAGAAAATATTTAAATCGTGTAAAAACATCATCTCAGAAACATACCAAAAGTTATACGGTAAAAGTTTCGTCAATACAAAGATATGCACGTTTTTCGATAACAGAAACACAAAACTGAGCAGAGAAATATCAAAACTCGAAATCTTTGAAATTAGAAATAGGATTCAGAGTTCTTACTACGAGGCGAACAAATCTTCCAACTGCGTCGTCGGAAGAAAATTGCTCTGCGACCTCCGAAACCAAGCTTTCCTCTTCTCTTCCTTCTCTTTCTCTCTCCAGCTTTTTCTCTCTCTTCAAAATGATTCCAAAATATCTCAAGTCCAATACTTATCAAATAGGATCGTCCCGGACGATTCCCATTCGTCCCGGGATGATCTGCCCTATGGACAAATCTCGTTTAGACGAAATGTATTCGTCCATATGGACGACTTGCTCTCTGAAAAAAATTTTGTCCCGACGGTTCGTCCGGGCTCGTACAGGTTCGTCCAGACGAACCAGACAGATTCTTCACAATTTTCTTCAATTCGTCCAGTACTAAGGCCAGTTCGTACGAAGTAACTGCACTAAAAAAAATGCATTTCGGAGGGGTTTTACAGGTCCTTCCGACCTCCATCAACAAATAACGGTCTTTCTGACCCCGATCTCCTGCCGACTACAGTCCTTTCGACCTTTGTCGCCTACTATGGTCCTTCCGACCTCCATCAGCAGACAACAGTCTTTCTGACCTCGGTTCATCCTATCGACTATGGTCGTGCTGACCAAACAAACATGTATATGTAACTTCTACCATGTAATGCAATCTATATGATGTATATTTGCTACATCAATCCAAGGCCTTCTCCCAAGGAAGGACCTCATTTGTAATCGACTGCAAATACTAGTGTATTCATTTAAACTGGGCCAGGTCCCGTGGTTTTTTCCCTTTTCGATCAGGGGTTTTCCACGTAAAAACTCTGGTGTCTCTTATGAATGCTACACCCTCTCACTTATCCGATTATGTGATGGATCTTCATACAATGCTAAGACATTAAACTATATATTTCTCTACCGCCGCGAATACTCGAGGACGCAACAATAATTAAGCCTGTTTTTAGCAAAAAAAAAAAAATTATGAAGGAATTTTCTGTCAACATCTCAATACAAAATTTGCCGTATCTATCTTCCAACGAAAAATTCATGAAAAACTTATAGACAAAGAAAAAAGTCACCCATCTTTCCCGTCAATTATTCTACAATATACCATAAAACTTGTAGTAAATAATTAAAACAGTTTAGTTGGGCCAATATTTCAACATCAATACAAAAAATAATATTAATCAAATAGTAAATGCCCACCAAAACAAAAAATCGGCAGAAACTTAACGAGAAGATTGAGTGGAGGAATGCAATGCCAATAGACAAAGCAATTGATCTTGACATAGCTACGTCGAACGACAAAGATCTCAACCAAGGCCGAGGAATCACAACAAGAGCGAATGGGAATGATGGAGGGATGGAGGAGCTTGGTGCAGGAACTTTTATTTGGTCCGGTCACAGGACGTAGCTCTACGTTCGGCCGTCAGTAGATTCGCGTCACGTGTTCTCACTATTTACCGCGCGCCCCGATAACCCGACCTGGAATAGACCCAGGATGGCTCGGTATTTCTCGATTTTGCTCGGTATTGCTAAGTATTAGTCGATTTTGCTCGGCAATAATCAATATTGAGCAAATACCGAGTAATACTAGAAAAACTCGGTACAACTCGGTATTGGTCTTCATAGAGCGGCATTTCTCGTTATTGTCAAGCAATACCGAGCAATATCCAGCAAATACCGAGTAAACCTCGCAATACGCGAACATAACATTCTCGGGTTCCGGTCCGAGTCAAGACATCTGGCCGCGCGATAAAGAGTAAGAGCACGTTGCGACATGTTATTGGCGGCCAAACGTAGCTCTACGTCCGATCAAAGGACGTAATAAGTCGGATCTGTTTTGCATGACAATATCTTCAAGACCAAATTTGTGCCAAGTGATGGAAGAATGGATAAAATAGTGGAGATGGAGCATTTATTGGCAAAATTTCAGTCGGAAGCTCCTTCAAAATAAAACCAGCAACTAAATCGTCGGTTTTTCCGTTAGTATTTGCGATGAGCAATATTTCGTTAGAAAATATTTTGAAAATAGCAATATTTCTTGTAGTGTAAGATTTAATTTTTTTAAATACTATAATAAATATTCCAACAAGTAATAATATTATATATAATTAATATATAGTATTGATTCAAATTAGCTAGAAGTTTAAATAAAAAATAATCAATTTAACTTAACTTGAACTTGGCTTGACTGAAAAAGAAAATCAATTTAAAGTAAAGGCTGACATATCACCCATTATTATAGTAATTATTTATTTGTTAATGAAATATTTAAATTTTAATTCAATTATAATATTTTGATAATTAGACAATAGTAAATTCTTAAAGATGAGCAGGTAGGATGTAGAGGAAACTTTTGACCACCCCTTTAAAGGTTTTTTTTTGGGTTAAAATACAAAATTATTAAATCCTGAGGTGTTTAATTCAATAAATTATTGAGTAGAATGGATGCTAAATCTTGTAAAATACAAAACAAAAGTTAAGTTTTGACTAGGGCTGCAAGCGAACCAAACGTTCGACGAGATACTCGTTGTTTGGTTTGATTAAAGCTCGTTTGCGATCGTTTAATTAACTAAACAAACAAATTTGAACAATATTTTAAATACTCGATTCTTAAATAAACAAACTTGAACACTAATGTGTTCGACTCACTTATGTTCGCGAACAACATCATTTGAAGTTCGCGAACAAGCTCGACATTAAGCTCGATAAGAAGCCCGATAAAAGCTCGATTCGTGTTCGATTTTTGAACTCGTGAATAAGCTCAATAAATATAATTAATATTTGACTATATAATTAATAAATATAAACAATCATTACCTTTTGTTACATAGACAATTGCTTTTATTAGAAATGTGTTTGTTCGTAGATATGTTCATGAACGTGTTTGTTTAATAGTTAAAAAAATTCGTTAAATATGTTCGCGAACAAGCTCGATAAACACTAAACGAACTAAACATGAACCAAACATGAACACTCCTTAATTTAAATGAACCAAATATGAACACAAATGCTAAAGCTCGAACAAACATGAACCAAACATGAACAAGCTGATATTAAATGAACACTCACATACTCAGCTCGGCTCGGTTTGTTTGCAGACTTAGTTTTGACTATATATTTCAGAATTTAAGAATTTAAATAATGACAATATTCTATTATATTAACTTATCATATATCAATTTCATTAAATTAATTAAATTATAATAATATGAAATAAATAAATTAATAAATATTATTCAGTCATTTATTAAGATAATTAAACAATAATTTATATTTATCTAAATTGAAAAGATAATTTATTTTAGTTAATATTTTTAATTTATTAATATTAATAATGCTTACTTAATTTTATCAATTAATGTCTTTATATCTGATTTATTTGATTACATACTAACAATCTAATTAATAAAAATTTTCTCAATTATGATTGCACTAATTAAATCATAATTTGAATGATGTAATATTTTTAATTTATTAATAACTTCAAATTAAATCATAAATATAATTACATAAGTTAATATATTTTGCTTAATTAATATTAATTATTACAACTAAAACCATCGATGAAGAGGAAGCGAGCTCATCTTTTGCATCCCCTTCCTAGAAATTATTTTGTTCGGACATCTGATGCAACTCTATGTTCGGATGCTGTGGTACCGGTTCGTTTCAAAGCGTCGGTACCGTTGCCAAGCAGTACCATGGTACATTAAAAAGATGATGTGATATATTTTTATTGGTCTTTGAACGTCATTCAATGTCCGAAAAGAATAAATTTTGCTTCCCCCAACATTGCCTACCTGAAACCCTCGTCGAAAAGGAGGAAGTCAATTTGCCAAACCACTGTTTGGCAACAAATGAGATTTAACTTTTATATGATTTATTAAAAAATTTAAATTCAAATTTAATAAATCCTATTAATATTAAATCCTGGAAAACAGTATAACAACATATTAATAAAATTTTTTATTTAACTAATAACTATCGAATATTTATAAAAAAAATTTCAACCTCATTAGTTTACCAAACGAACATGAATTAGTTCCTACCTAGCCTAGACTCTTGGAAAGCTTGGGCTGTTGGACTGCATGCTTCACGCGAGGTAGGGTTTTAAACGAATCGCTTAAGGAGCTGTTTGGCAACAAGTGTAATTTAACTTTAGTAGTATTTAGTAAATCCTGTAAATCTGAATTTAATAAATCCGAAATGTCTTAAATCCTGAAAATTATTTGGTATGTCAAATGTTAAATCCTGTTAAATTCTGAGAAACAATTTGGTACATATTTCAAGATTTATGATAGTTATGAATTTAAATGTGAATAAAATAATTATAAATTTAAAAATAAATGTATAGTTAAAAATAAAATTAACGTGTTATGAATTTAATAATATATTATGTACAAAGTACTTATTAATTATTAATTACACTATTAATTATATACTTAATAATATATATTTTAAGTTATATCTAATTGTACAATTAAGTAAAATTAGATAATTATTTTATGCACTAACTATACAATTAGTTATTTAATTAATTTACTTAGTCATTAATAATTTAAATTATATTAATTAAGTTAATCAATAATAACATAAGGCGTCTAGGTTTGCCTTTCATCTTCTCTTTTCGTCGTTGCTGCTCGGCTTCGTTGTTTTGCAGGAGGTGTACAACGCAGTAGGTGTATAGATTGCGCGCGTCGCTTCTTCGGCTCCTTCCTGGCTATTCGACTTCGCTCCTTCTACGACTTTCCCTCCTGTCCAAACGTAAGTTACGACATTTTGATCGGAAGCAAGAACAGGAGCTCTCTAGCTGTGAAGGTAACTTTCTCCCTTTCGCGCGCTTCATCGGCTAAATCCCGTTAATCCACCGAACCGAGGGATTTAGTAAATCCGGGATTTAAGCCGTAAATCCCTAAATTCGGGATTTATGAAATCCCGGGATTTAACGCGCGCACAAAAACCGTTTGGCTGGATTTAGCGTAAATCCGACTTAAATCCCAACATAAATCCGATACCAAACAGCCCCTAATTATGTCTGAGATATACCGGCTGCTTAATTCCTGTTCAAATCCTGCATAAATCTTGTTGCCAAACAGCTCCTCAGGAAATCGGTTTGCCAGTCCGTTTACCCTCCAGCCGAGGAGGAGAGATGAAGGTGAAGATCATATCTCGTTCCACGGACGATTTCACCCGCGAACGGAGCCAGGACCTCCAGGTGATCTTCCATTTTCACAAATGCCTTCGCGTTTACTTTTGCGAGGAAGGGAGAAATGATTGTTCTTTTCCTTCCACGCCGCTAGCTTTTTTTTTTTTTTCATGTTTCGTTCGCAACGATGTACTTGGGTAGAGAATTCGGTGATGCTCGTCTTCCCTCATCTATGGCATTCAAAATATAGCCGTGATCCAGCATGTAAAAATTCATTTCAAATAAGAGTTTTTTTTGTGTGTGTGTCTTGTTTCCAAGCTGTGGGCTTACCATGCTAACTACTGACTAAATATATAAGACTTTGAAAAACTCACTCTTTTACTTGTTAGAGTGTTAGATTTGTGTTCTTTTTAGCTTGCGTATTAGACTCATTCGTTCTACTTTTAACCTGTGAGTTATTATGCTAGAAGTTCCAAGAAGATTTCTATTAGTTGGAGAGCCATACAGTTTTGTTCTCTTTATTTCACTCTAGTTGTTATTGCGATTACAAAAGCCACCTTTTTTTTGTTTTTTGTTTTTTGGCATGGGTTGAGTTCAAAGGTTTTAAGACAAAAATTTGTCTCGAGCCAAATCAGTGTGAGAGAATGTATGTTCAAGAGGGAGAAACTGATGAGAGAACTACTAGTAGAGTGATTTGATAGATTATTTTTATTATGTTTTATTTATTAATATGACTTCCTTTTGGGCAACTTTTTATTGATTTTATTGTAGGAAATCATCCAATAAAAAAACATTTGTTCATTTGGATGACAGCTGTTTTTTTTTTTTTTTCAAAAAAAATACTTTAGGAAAGCTGCCTTTGGGAAGGCATAATATAATTTATGGTAAGGAAAATAGCTGTTAACTACAAAAGCATAAAAGCATAAGTTACCTCAAACTAAAGCCTAATATCATTATTGAGTTGCGCAACATAGTTGTTGCTTATGTACCTGAAAAGCCTAATATCATTATTGAGTTGCACAACATAGTTGTTGCTTATGTACCTGAAAGCCTAATATCATTATTGTGTTGCACAACATAGTTGTTGCTCATGTACCTGTAGGGATCAAACTCAATGTGATTGTCTTAGTATGTGTATCAGTCTTGTTTTTAATATTTAGATCCTAATTTTTGGTTTGCAAGATGCATAATGAATGTCCTTGATTATAGATCTTTCCTCTCTAGGTTTGACATGTAATTATATTGAGCTTATTTATTTATATTTTTTGAGAGTTTAATCAACCTTTTGATCAACTATAAGACTAGCAGTCTTGTGTTCAGATTAGTTATCATATTATAAATATGGTAGTCATCATATATGTGTATACACAGGCAGATGTTAGCTATTATATATATAAAATATAGAATTGCCCACTAATTTTTAGATTTAATTCACATATTTGTAAGTCAAGAGGGATGTTTCCTTAGGCATCATGCATGGGCTTTCACGGGGCCAAACTCTGGCTTTTGTTGAGCAAGATCACCTAGCTAGGCTCAACATTGTGCATGAACAAATGTTAGTTTTATTCTTTATTAGTAGAGTGAAAGCATGGGTTTTAAGTGAACTAGATCTTCCATCGATCTATTGCCAAGTATGAGCTATATTGTTACAAGTCATGTAGTGGTTGTGTTATGAATTGCGAAGTATTTATGATTAAAAAGTTTTTTTTAGAGTGTAGATTGTTGGAGTTGTAGAAGGTACTGTGAATGCTTTAGGTCCCACTTCTCTGATATTGTCTCCCGTATGTCATTCAGTAGTTGTATTTGTGATGATGGAGGAGGTCCCAGGAGATCAGAGCGACTTTGCTGGCTAGGAGATAAATGTCTTTCGTAAGGAAATCACATTTTGGCTTGGTTGTTTTATTCGGTGAGATCAATGAACATCATTGTAGATGGACAAATAAGATCTATTCAATTACATTTTGGCCATGTTGTTTTATTCTCCCCATCCTCCTTGTCCCTACTTTTTATGTTTCAGGTTTTCATAAGAAATTGTAAAAGAAAAAAACACATTAAGATCAACTGATGGTTATTTGTATAGATGGACTGTAATTAAATTGTGTGAAGAGAGCCTTATGAAGTCCGTTTCCTCCAGTTTTTATTATAATATGCTGGTTCTGTTTATCTTCTTCTCCGGTTGATTAATATCGAGGCTAATGGGTCTCCACTTTAGTCAAGAATTGTTTTGCTCATTTTTAGTAAGTTCAATGGTGATTAAATGGTTTTCTATTCCCAGTAGAGGGTTTAATTAGTTCAGTCAATAGAAACATTAGTTTAGGAACTGAAGAGTCAATATTAGATTAAATTGCTAGTCGTACTCGTTAAGCCAAGCCGAGCTTGCTGACTTTGAGCCCAACCATATTAAATTAGATGTCAGATGCTTGCTCATCGTCTACAGATGTGGAGAATTACAGGGGTTAACCTAAGAGTTATTTGCATGGTTTGTTTTACTGTTTAAACTGAAGCTTTTATAGCGTGCTTATTACGGCTGTTGCAGATAGTGAACTTTGTTTTGCTGATTTTAATAGAAAGTTTTTAGAAATTATGATCCCAATCTACGGTCTCAAGAAAGAGGCGTTGAATATACCAGGGCTTTAAATGCTGCTAAATTGGAGAAGGTAATTCACTATAAGTTGATTTTTCTTTAAGAAATGGTTTCTTAAATCAATTTTCTTTCTGATGGATTTAATTTATTGTTTCCCAGATCTTTGCTAGGCCTTTTGTTGGAGCAATGGATGGGCACATAGATGCTGTATCTTGCATGGCAAAAAATCCAAATCATTTAAAAGGAATATTTTCTGGCTCTATGGATGGAGGTGTTCTCTCTTGGCATTTCCAGCCACTTATCTTTTTTTAATATTATGAAATCTATATTTCTTAGTCCATGTTCTCTCCAGTATTTGAAATTTACCTTTATATTGTCTCATATGGTCTGACTTACATTTGGATCAAGGTGTTGTTTCATCAATGTGCTTTGATATCTTATGACCTGTTGATTATCATTTCACACATAAATTATTTTCTAATGACTTCTCACCAAATTTATTTTATTTTGCTTATTGTAATGAAACCTAAACTTTTCTTTTAATTTTAATTCGTTCAAGCTCATGCTACTCTTCATTTTGCTTGCCACTTACTTTCAAACTAATGATGCCTATTTCCTTAAAAGTTTCAAGCCTTCCTCTCTTGCTTCCCCAGGAAAGATTTTGGGTTTCTTTCTTTGTTTTTGTTTCTCTTGAGCCTGACCAAGCTTTCTAATTTGGATTTCTCATGAGAGAAATATATGCTGATTTCACCTGGACATGTTAATTTATAATAATTAATATTGTTCATGACTGCTTTTGTTCTCAAATTTTTCAACTAAACGTGCTAGCATCTTCAGATAGAACCATTAGTTTATAAGTAGTTTCAGTGTGGCATATTAAATATCTAGAGTAGAAGGGAGAATGTCTTATTACTTGAATTCCATGCTTGTAAACATAAGTAAGGTACAAAATTGGCATGCTACTGACTTATTGCTTTGTTCTGAAGGAATTTATGGTCAACTTGATGATCCCTCTCCTCACAGAATCTATTTTACCAGTTTGCAAATTTAGCTATTGATGAAGTTGGCAAATAACTTTTAAAATAGTCCATGAAGAACTAATTTCATTGCATATTTTTATTTTTTAAGTTATTTTTAAATTTTGTTAGTGCGATCAAATGATATTAAAGTTACTTAGAATTTTACAAGAAAAAAAGACCACAATGTGGGGGGGGGGGGGGGGGGGGGGGGGGCGCTAATAAGTTATATATTAGAGCTTGATACAGGCACGTTATAAAATAAAAGTTTAAACGGGCATTGAAGTCATTCTTATTGTTGATTTTGGGATGCATCCATAACCCATATTGCAAAGTCATGAAACTACTAATTTCAGTTTTATTTTTTTTTTTCATTTGTTTGTCTCTTTTTCTTTATAAAAAATCATGAAATAATTTTGTCAAATATTTACATATAAATAAATTTATAGGAAAAATTACAAGTATATAATCTTAAATTTGAAAATTGGAATCTGTGTTACACTTTTGATATCAAAAGTTAAATATGTCAGCAAATGGAAAAATGATTTAAAAAGATTGTAAGATTGGTATTTCCAAGAATTTCAAAAATTTAAAATCTTAATGTTACTCTCTTAACAATGAATTGAAAAGGCTGTTTATTCGACTTTTTGAAAAGAGAGGGAAAGCATTTCATGTTAGAGTTTTAAATTTTGAAATTCTTGGATGAGATATTTTCCTTTTTTTCTAAAATTTTAAATCTAAAAGATATGAGAGAACACAATTTTAAAATGTAGTTTTTTATGACCCATCCATTTTTTCATATTCTCTTGTTTCTACTTTTCTTTACTATATAGTATATTGATAAATAAATTTGAAAAGATTTTATCAGATTCAATATTGTGTGAAAAAGAGGGAAAACATTTTATCAAGAATTTTTTATTTTAAAATTCTTGAATGAGATGTTCTTTGTCTTTCTAAAGTTTAAAATCTAAAATAATACAAAAAAAAAAAATCATTTCAAAATGAAACTTTTTCATGGTCCATTCACTTTTCATTTTCTCTCTCCTATGTTTTCCTTTACTATCTAGCATATGATATATAGAAGTCTATATGATTCTTAATTTCTGTACAGTTGCTTTGAAATTTTTGGGATCAGATGATTTTAGATCCACTAGTATTTATATGTATTTTTAGTAGTAATAGACCTAGTGAGGGGATTTTGACTTTGGGCGATCAAGTCATTAATAAGAGTACACGTTTTAGATATCTTGAATCTATTGTTCAGAGTGATGGTGAAATAGATGGGGATATTATCAGCAGAATTCAAGTTGGATGGTTGAAGTGGAGGAATGCATCGGGCTTGTTATGTGATAGAAATGTACCCCTCAAACTTAAGGGAAAATTCTATAAGATGGTAGTGAGGCCTGCAATGCTTTATGGTGCCGAATGTTGGCCTTTAAAAGAGAAGCATAATACTAAGTTAAGTGTGGCAGAGATGAGGATGCTCAGGTGGATGAGTGGCTTTACCCTTAGAGATAGGATACGAAATGAGCATATACGTGAAAAGGTTGGAGTAGCTCCAGTAGAAGATAAGATTAGAGAAAGTCGCCTTAGATGGTTTGGTCACATAAAACGGCGGCCTTGTGATGACCCGGTTAGGAGAGTAGAGGTATTAGATTTGACTTATGTTAAGAAAGGTAGGGGTAGACCTAAAAAAACTTGGTTAGAAAATATTAGGAACGACCTTTCTTTATTAGATTTAAACGAGAATTTGACTTTTAATAGGACACAATGGAGAAAAAGGATTCATGTAGCCGACCCCACGTAGTGGGATAAAGGCTTGATGTTGTTGTTGTTGTTGTTGTTGTAGTATTTATATGTATTAGCCGACTATTCCTATATAAAAGAATTAATTATTAGATCATCTCTATTCTTTAACTAAACAAATGATATAAGTATCTTGATGGCATATTTATATACGCTCTATGCATTTATTTTTCATACAATGCCGAAATTATTTAGTGTTTTTACCAAAGTGTGACGAGATGGAACTTTCAGATGGCTTGCCTAATGACCTTGTAATGTGATTAGGTAGTTCATTAATATGCTGTAGCTATGTGACCGCATCTGCATATTGTTGCTATTTTACTAAAATGACCCTTTTTCTGATTTAAAGCAAAAATATATTAAGCCTTCCTATACGTTTATGTATGCTGGTTTGCCTATAATTATTTCTAGTTATTACTATTTTTCATTTTTTGATTGATTTATTTTAGTTTAGGTATACTCTTGCTCCTTTTGTGGAAGAACAGCATTCGATTTTTTTTCTTATTTTGTTCTTTTTCTGCAGATATTCGTCTCTGGGACTTGGCTAACAGGTACTGTTGCACATACCTGCTCTTTATCTTCTCCCTTTCAACAAGTACATCAGTTCAGATAATTAAATAGTCTTTAGTTGAATGCATATATTTTTATTTTTTATTTTTTGTATGGATGATAGTTGATGGCTAGCTTGTCTCACTTTTACATGATTTATCTACGATTCTGTTTGCTTCACCATTTTTAATATTTTTTGTTTCGTGTGGTTTTCCTATTTATCTTTCCCTAAGATCTAACTAATTCTTTTTTCCAATTCTGTCAAACAGGAGAACAGTTTGTCAATTTCCTGGTCACCAAGGTGCTGTACGAGGCCTAACTGTATCTACTGATGGACAAACTCTTGTATCATGTGGCACAGATTGCACGTGGGTCTTGTGCTACTTTAACACCTTTTCTCCATCTTGAAGTAGAACAACACAATATTCTCCATTTTTTTATGAAAGAAAACATTGCTGAACACTTTGCTTGATTACATAAACCATTTGGTCTTATTGATATTTACCTATTAATTTTTTTTTTTATGATGTTTGCATATTATTTTGATGAGGTTTAGTTTCCATTTTTCTGTTTATACTTCTTTATTTATACGCTTTTTTGTTTGCTTTGGTATCACCACTATTGAGATTATGCATTTGAGATGTCATTGAGTTTGTAAGTTCCTTTTTCTTTGTTCTGGCTCATCTTGTTTTCTTGATTATTTTACATATGCATTTCTCATGAACTAGTGCTGCATGCTTGTTCAAATGAAATTTAATTTGAATGAATCATGTTTAGTTATTACGGATCGAAGCATTTGAAGTACTTATTATGACTAGTTCTACTTGTATATTGTGATGACACCTGTGTAGTCAGTCCTGAATGCTAATAGTATCCATTTGTCACCTAATCTAAAAAAATATACTACTCTTAGGTGTTTAACTGTGTAATGCTGTAAGACACCATCTTGCTTTTTAAGATGCTTATTTTATTATCATTTCTGCCATCTAAAGCCACATGTGATTTCTCTATCTTTTTTACCATAAATAGCATCACCTCAGTGGTAGTCTTTTGTTGATTTTTTACTTGTTGCTCTTACATTACTTTATTCTAGTATCACATACCACTAAGCCACTTTGTTAGTTTCTATTAACCATCTCATTATTGGCAGTGTAAGGCTTTGGAATGTCCCTGACTACAGGAACAAGAGTTCAAGCGACTCCGCTGGGAATGCTGCAGTGGTCTGTATCTTTGTTTTTTTAAGCAACGAATTTACGTTTCTAGTTTACGTATTATTCTTGTAGTGTGATGGCATTTTCTTTTTCTGTATTTCTGTGTTTCAGCCAATAGCAGTCTATGTATGGAAACATGCCTTCTGGTAAAGGTTCCTGTTGTGCTTTCTTAATATTTATTTTGGCTACAGGAAATTTCCCCTTGTAAATAGTCTATGCATGGAAATTTATTCGATTATAAGCTTTTTAATTCCCATGTGAATATAGAAAAGTGTCATCTATGTTTTTTTCCCCCTTTTTTAAATCAGGGGTGTTGATCACCAGTGGGGTGGGAATCTCTTTGCAACAGTTGGTGCACAAGTGGATATATGGGATCATGACAGGTTTGTTTCTCTTCTAGTATTAAATCCATAGATATTCTTTTGTCCAATAAGTCTAACTTTTTTCCAAAAGATCAGAGCCAGTGAATACCTTCAAGTGGGGAAATGATACGGTAATGGCAGTGCGATTTAATCCTGGTGAACCAGATCTATTTGCAACCTCTTCTAGGTATGCAGAATGCTTTTCTCAGCAGCCTTCTATTTAGATGTACAACAATAACAACAACATCAAGCCTTCTATTTAGATGGTTTGCCAATATTTATGTTCTGTTTTAGATTTTTGCATATTTGTGCTTCAAAATACTTGCATTTTGTGGGCACTTTAGACAATTTCATCATCACCATTAGGGTTTTTAGTTCAGGCTTTAGCTCATCACATGTACCCTTAGAGGCGACGGGCTGAAGATTCAGAGCTAGGGGAAGGATTCTACCTGCCATTATAAAATTTGATTAGTGAACCAACAACTATGCTTTTAATACTCACGGATCATGTTATAAGGTAACTTAGACATGAATGATCTCTAAATAATTTGTACTTTTAAAGGCCATAGTGATTCAAATTTAGAAACTGCATTCCCAATACTGTATCACTTCTATGCATTGTGTTTTTTCGTGGGATTGGAACAATCAATGGCTTCCTTTGCGGTTCCAAGATTTTACCAATCAATGGCTACAATTTTCCAAGTTGTATCTCCTTCAATGGTTCTTGATTCATAGGATTGTATCTACATTGTTCTAAGATTGTAGCTCCTTCAACGATTCTTGATTCACAGGATTGCAGCATCGAGCTACACCTTCATACTGTGGCTCTTTTCTATTTTGGTTCCTTCAGCCCAACATATCTGATTTATTGTATATTTTGGATAATTGAGATCTAGTTAATTTAAAAATGTGCAATTTTTAATTGGGTTTTTATAGTTTCTGAAAAATTATTGTATTTGGATTTTTTTAAGTTAGAAATAAGATACTTACGGCATGTAATGTGCATTTATTCAATAAAATAGGATTTCAGATTTACTTTAAATACTTCTGCGTGCTGTTGGATGTGGATTTTTTTAGTTCTTTGTAGGCCTTGACGGCTATGTCCTTGGGTGTGCTTTTGTAGTGGCAGATGTTTTGATCTTCTATTTAATGATTTCCATTTTTTCTTCGACCATTAATTTGTTTAGTGATTTGTGTGTGTGATTGAAGTTTTGGTAATCTTGATACGTTTAGTTTCCTTTTTGTTTTATAAATTTTAATTGTTTCTGAAATTTATATTTGCTCACCATTTTTTTGTGGGATATCATATTTTGGTGGCTCTTGAATTATGTTTGGTATGAAGTAAGCTTGTTTGTTGTTTTCACATTAATGGTGGATAACTTTTGCTAATGTTGGGAGTTGGTAACTTGAAGGTGGTGTTTTTTGTTGTTGTGCTTTTAGTGTGCACCTCATCCTAAGTTGTATTAATGAACCCTAAATCTTAAGCATCCTACACCAAATTAGTATTTGAGCTTATAATTGCAATATCATGTCACTGTAATAATGATGTAATACTTGTGTCATTAAAAAGAGTTAATGAATGAAAGCTGCAACTTAAACAAAATTGATTCAGTCATTTTCTCTAAATAAACATGATGTACTGTCATGAGCATTTAAATAACATTCTTATATTTTGTGTGAGATATAATTTTGAATATTTTTTTGGTTGGATCAATACAACAACAACAACAACATCTAGCCTTAATCCTACTACGTGGGGTTGGCTACATGAATCCTTTTTCTCCATTGTGTCCTATTAAAAGTCAAATTCTCGTTTAAATCTAATAAAGAAAGGTCATTCCTAATATTTTCTAACCAAGTCTTTTTAGGTCTACCCCTATCTTTCTTAACATAAGTCAAATCTAATACCTCTACTCTCCTAACCAGGTCATCGGAAGGCCACCGTTTTATGTGACCAAACCATCTAAGGCGACTCTCGCTAATCTTATCTTCTACTGGAGCTACACCAACCTTTTCACGTATATGCTCATTTCGTATCCTATCTCTAAGGGTAAAGCCAATCATCCACCTGAGCATCCTCATCTCTGCCACACTTAACTTAGTATTATGCTTCTCTTTTAATGGCCAACATTCAGCACCATAAAGCATTGCAGGCCTCAGTACCATCTTATAGAATTTTCTCTTAAGTTTGTGGGGTACATTTCTATCACATATCAAGCCCGATGCATTCCTCCACTTTAACCATCCAACTTGAATTCTGCTAATAATATCCCCATCTATTTCACCATCACTCTGAACAATAGATTACGGTTTGTTTGGTTATGCACGACTTGAATGTTTTGAATCAAAAAGGATTGGTCCATCCTCAATCATTGTGGACAAAATAATGCAAGTAAAACCAGACCCACATGATTGAATTAAACCATAGAAACTTTAAAGTAATATCTGTAATTCATTGAATATATATAGATAAACAGCATGAATAATTTAAACATTACAAATAAGATGAAAATGATGTTTATGAATACTATAATAGGTTTATAAATCATATTCAAGCATTATTTGCTTAGATACTATTTTTTTTCTATTTTGTGTTTCATTAAAGGTGTTAGGTTTAGAGATAAAGAGTGAATTAAGTTATAATTTGCAAAAAAATCCTAATTGAGATTTTATCTATATCTTTGGATGTTGATGTATATTATGAATGTTCTATTAGACTATTAAGACTACTTAAGCTGTAATTAAAGTCCTTAAAGATAAATTATTACTTTTTTCTTACAAGCATGATGCCAAAATGATTAGAAGTGGGGTTCAACATTAGGGTTAACTATTGAATTACCGAAGGGGTGAGATTTTGATCAATTGCATAACCAAATGAAACAATTTTAGACAAAAAAAATGTACCAAATGATTAACAAGTTAAAGCAAGTTAAACTCATCATAGATAAATAATTGTCTTCTTTTCTCAAGCATGCCAAACATACAATGACAAAAGAATATTGTGTAGTTAATTTTGATTTTTTTAAAGAAATCATTGTTTATGTATATATTTTTAAAGATGAACTACTTGACGGAGGAGGAGAGACTGATGACGGCCGGGATGTGCTTGGAGGGGAAAGCATTGACATGTTACAAATGGAGGGATACGAGGTGACCCATATGAACCTAGAGGGAGTTTAAGGATTGCTTGTTTGAACATTTTTGAGCAGTAGGGGAGGGGATTTCTATGAACAGTTGTTCGCTTTGATGCATGAGGGGACAGTGGTGGAGTAACATGACTAGTTTGAGCACCTGACCAGCTGACTAGACTGGCTTTCAAAGACTGTAATGAAGGAGAATTTTATGAAAGGGCTCAAACCAGAGATTTGGGCGGCAATTAAAGTGATGAAGCCTCATGATTTGGGAGAGGCTATGGAGCTAGTACAATTAGTGGAGATCAGAGGCACCTGGAGAGAAGGGCAAGAGGCAGCAGCTCATGAGCTTCATACATGATGACTACAACCTTTTTGACATCTAAGAAGCCGACACCGGGTACTCTTAGGGAAACTCCGAAGGAGAAGACTGTAGGAGAAAGACCTGAGAAATACTTCAAGAAACTCTTAGGAACGGAGCTACATGAGAAGTTTATCCACCTTGCGAACAATGTGAGTCTTTGACCCAATCCCTCCTGGACTGGTTCTACTAGTCTTTTCCTAGACCGGCTCTTGGGAGCTGATTTAAAGGGAATTAATTAAAAAAATATTTTCTAATTGAAGAAGATAGATTTAGGGGCTGATTTGGAGATGTCTTGTTTGCTGAATTTAGTTTATTCTTAGGTTATTTGTGCTATAGTCGGTGGCTAGGGATTTGGGAGAGCAGGATCTTCCTCTCCAATTGAAGATCCAATTGTATCTTGCATTTCTCTTTGTAGTGCTTTCAATAAAAAATATTTTTGGGCGTTCTTTTCAATTTTTCGTGTTTCATCTGTTGATTTGGTAAAAAGAGGATCTAATTTCTATCAACTTACTACAAGTGATGTGGCTTCTTCTCTTTTCCAATCTCCTTGTGAATTGACATCTAAGCACTTTGTCAAATATATTTGCTTTTCTTATTGCATAAGCTATTTTGTATGTAGGATTTATATCCACTGTTATTGGTGGATATAAGAGGTTTCTTATTTATTGTGGTGACAAATTTATTTGGGATAATTCTTAGGTTACCTTGCAATAAGCATAACAAATTGTCCAATTTTGCATGACAAATATCTAATACTTAATTTGTTGACGTTGAATTTTTTTAAGTCTGGTGAAATGAGGCAAACTGGAATCTGCAGTATGAAAATTGTGGTACTTTCTTTCTACATTCTCCATTTTTCTTGTGATAGTAGCTTCTTCAACGGATCTTGATTTGTGGGATTGTGGCATCGAGTGAAACCTTTCTTTTGCGACACTTTCCCTCTTTTGGTTTCTTTGGTCCAACATTGACACTCATGATTTGTTGCATCTTTTGGGAAATTAAGAACTATTTTTACCTCTAAAAAAAAAAAGAACTATTTTTACTTGAGAAAATTATGAAACCGGTATTTTTGGACTAGGTCTTGATGGATTCTAAATAAAATTACTGTGATTGGTTTGTTTTGGATTATAAATAGGATCTTTGATACATGCAGTATTTGTTTAAAGTTTTAATAACATTTTATATTTCCTCTTAATACTTTCATACTATTGGACGGTGGATTTTCTGAGCATTTTGCAGGTCTTGATTACTACATTTGGAGGTGAGTCTCCTTGTATTGGCATGAAGCATGAATCTTATATTGTCTGATTTCTATCTTTGATTTTTTTATAAACTTGTTTTGTAATTGGTGTGTGTGCATGATTGAAGTTTTTCAAACTTGATTTTTGTCGGATTCCTTTTTATATTTTGAATCTTGATTGTTGCTGAAATTTATATCTGTTCACTGTTTTTCTTGGGGGATTTTAGATTTTTTGCGTTATTAAATTATTATTAGGTCTTGATTGTTAAATCATTGTATATAGATCATGATTCTTTAATTTTGCTGAAGTTGCGAGTTGTTAACTTTCTGATTGTGATTTTTTTACGTATTTTTTGTGCATCTTATTCTAAATTGCATTAGTGAACTGGAGTAGAGAAGTTTTCTTGTAACGGGCACCCACAGATTTTCCTCAAACTGATAAGTTCTTGATTCAATTTCTCCCGGTCTGTTTGTTTTATCTTGTTCTGTTAGTTTCTTATATTTTGATGTTCAACAAATTTTTTATTATTTGTGGACGTCTTTACATGAAAGTAGTTTTCATCTCAACTTCTAGTTATTCAGTCATGTGCTTAATATGCTCGAATATGCATATTCATCTTATTGAGAGTAATGCAATGATCTGAACTATTTCCTCTTGAATTCTATTTACTGTAGTTTTAACTGGTTAATTATATATATATATTCTGTTTTGCAGTGATCGTAGCATAATTTTGTTTGATTTACGTATGTCTTCACCTGCCAGGAAATTAATTATGAAGGTATTACTAAGTTATAATCGTTTGAATTCAGTATTTGCATGATTTCCTTAAGCCAAAGCCTTTCTATAAATATTTAATTTATGAAACCTATCTGGCTATCTGTCTCTTGTAAAAACTAACTTTTTGTTTTCCATTCATTTTGTTACTTTTAGATGCATTTCTTTTCTAGAAAGATGTAAACTGTGGCAACTTGATTGAAATCCTTTGCTAGATTCTGCAAATTTTCCTTCTTTACTGGCCGATTAATGTTAGACGTAACTTTGAACTGGGAATAAGTAAGACTTATTGCAAATTTATTGAAAATTTCAAGTAATGGTTATGGTTACTTTTGTGACTTTTCATCACGTCCAATACTTCCGAGTCCCTTATCAATGGTAATCTAAACTGTACTGTTTTCTACCATCCTATGATTTACTGTTTTCTACCATCCTATGATTTCCTTTAGTTTTTAATCATCACGACTTACTTGTTTTAGTTTTAATCACTCTAGTCTGAGATTTCTGTTGTATATCTGAACTTTTAGTCCAATCGGGGTTGGGAGGCGGCAAATTTTCCTCTAATTTTCATCCAATGTCTATCATTTAGGACAAATTTTCCTCTATTTTTGGTCCTTCGCTTCTTACCTTTGAGTTGATTTTGTAATGTTTAGAAGTGTTGTTCTACTTGCCTTTTGGAGAATTGTGATCAACAAACTTTTATCATTTTGGTTGCACGTGTTGGCTTCTGGTTATGGGTTAGTGTGGCTGAAAGGATAACCATTGGATAGTAGTGAATAAGCCAATACAACTAATGGCCATCGTTATTTCTAAAAATGTCAACCATCTTGCCTTTCAATATCGAGAGAAAAATAACATGCTTAGGGCTGCAAATGAATTGAACTGAATCGAGTCGAGTAGGCGATTGTTCATGTTTAAGCTCGATTATTATCAGCATACTCAAGCTTGGCTCGAGCTATAAAAATTAAAAAAAAGAAAAAAAAAGCTCGGCTCGAGCTCAATTCGATTTATGTTTTTATTCAAACTTGGTTCGTTTAAAATGGTCGATTCTTAAGTTTGATTAGTTTTCAGCTCATATTCAATTTGTATAGTGCTTATCGAGCATTAAACGAGTGGCTCATATAGAATCATAAACGAGTCTTATCAAACTATTAATGAACTTTACTTTTGATATGTTCATTAGCTTAACAAACGAGCCTTATCGAGCTTTAATGCATAAAGCCATAACGAGCCTGTTAACAAACATATCTATTGAGCTTTATTGAGCCCATAAGCGAGCCAGTCTATTGAGCATTTTTAAGCTTAGAAACAAGTATCTTGTCAAGATAAAAAAAATGACACTTTTACTGAATGAGCTTCTTAATGAACGCTCAAAATAAAAAATCCAACAAATATAAACAAGTGCTTATTTATAGTCAAATTAAATCTAATGCATGAATTTAACGTAAAAAACATTATTAGAGTTGAATCAAGAAAAATTTTCCATGAAAATCTATGATCAATAAAATTATTAGACTTGCAAATCATATAAGCTGTTGAACAATGGAATCTATAAAAGCTAAATATCACCCATGGATGAAGGTGACCACCATGCTAACCATAATCAATGAGAAAGGTTGATACTTGATATATTGATTTAATGTATAGAAAACATGAACGAGCTACTCAATGCTGGAGGTTTTTTTTTTTCTTTTGGAATGTAGCGCATAATTAACGTAGTGGGATAAAGGCTTGATGTTGTTATAATGTAGTGTAGGAGTATTTTAAGGTTGATCTTCATTATCAAATTCAGCACAAGAGCTGAAAAGCTATACAATTTTTATACGCAAACTAATGCATATGTTCTTATAACAATAATGAAATAGGAAGTTTGTTCCAGTAGAATTATTTCAATGTTTTACAAACATTTTTATGACATTAGTGAAAGAAACCTACTCATTTGAAAGAAAACTCAGTGTTTTATGACATCAATAATGAGATAAAAAAAAGTTGCGCATCATTCAAAGGCAAATTTAAGATTAAGAATTAATTCCCTAAACAGCATGTTATTTTGAGATCTTGATAATAATACAGTTCAAGCCAACAACTGTTTATTATATTAAAGCACTCAATAATAGAAAGGCTAGCTTGCTTGGTTGTTAAAATCTTAATTTTAATCTCATAAATAAGGGCATCATCCTTCTATTTTGAGAAGTTTTTTTATTATATCCCAAACTTCTTTTTGTCGTAGAGAGAACATCAATAACCCATTGATTTCAAGTATCATAACATTTTATAGCTATTTCATGATCATGGAATCTCCTTCACCCCAAAGTATAAATTTTGAATCTTTCAGCCCCGAGAAAGATGTATAAGATGGCAAATCATTCCTTTTACTTTTAGAAAGGTCTTCACAATTTCAGATCATTTCAGTAATTTCTCCCATTCATGCGAATATGAGGCTTATAACCCTTACAGTTCGCCTTTAGGCTGATTTTTAACATTCATAATAATCAACTCTTTGGAAGGGAAGTCAAAGAACCAATGATAAAGAAAATAACTAAGAATTTTGTTAGACCGGTCCTCCCTGGACCGGTCCAGCCGGCCCAAACCAGTGGGCCGGTTCAATTTTACCGAAGACGAAGGGCGGGCGGACAGCAGGCGGAAGCCGCAGGAAGGCTTGAGGTGGGGTCCACTTGAAATTCAAGTTGTTTCTTGGAGCCAAAATGAAGGGAAGTGAGGGCAATTAGGTCCTTTTGTATCTATTTTGAATTGTATGCATTAAGTAGGGAGTAATGAGGAGGTTTAGGGTTATGTGTTGTTGTCTTGTATTTTCTATTGTTCTTCTTGTTGGTTTGGGCTCTAGATCGTATTCTAGAGATTGGGAGAGTGCGATCCTCCTCTCGAATAGAGGATCCTTGTATCTTTGCTATTTTCCTTGCATCTATTAGTAAAATACAAGTCTTTTATCCGTTTTTCCTGCAGTTTTTCTCCGTTTTCTCTCAGTTTTTGGCTGTTTTCCTGCTGTGGACAGCAGTTGTTCTTGAGATTTGTTGCCCAAGTGATTAGGAAATACTTGAAATCAAGTATTTCCTATCAAATTTCAACAAAAATGGAGAAAAAAGAACAAAGGTTAGAAGACGGAAACAATAACCGTGTTTTGATATCATGTAGATAAGCGAAAAAGTAGAAAAAAACAACTTTGAATTTTATTGTTAGATTATATACAGTGTGAAAGTATTTATAAACTTCTCCATGACTTACAATAGAAATAAATCAAAGTTATTTAAAAAAAGAAAAACATTAATAAAAGGTGATGGCGGCTAGAATAGGAAGGGGATGCACACAAATTGCAATCTAAGGGTCATAAGAGGATCAATTCAATTCAATGGTTAGAACCCTTAATATGTGTGATCAGTGATCCCTGCCAAGATTGATTGACTTATGACTCCACGATTCTTCAACAAAAAAACTTAATAAACAAGTTTAAATATGATTTTAAAATTCGAATTATTTTCAAGCTTGACTTGCACTTGATAAGAAAATAAATGAACAAGATTGAACAAAATAGCACTCTACTTTACTCAGCTAAATTCATTTACAATTCTAATTGAAGCACTCAAGACAAATAACCCTCAACTTCAATTTCCAACTCTAGACGACCACAAGCCCCAAGCCAATGCTGATGCAGTCGAATCTTCTATTATTTGTTATTTATAAGAGTAAACTTAGGGATTTCAAATCTAAATCAAGTCTAAATTTTGATTTGGAGCTATGCAAGAAAACAACTTATGCAACAAATATTTAGATTTCATTTAAAATAAAAAAGTTCATTTTTTAATCCTTAAACCTCCTATTTTAAATTTTATGCTTATCTTAACAAATATATTGAGTAAAAATCCTAGCAAATCTTTTCCTTGGCTTAATAACATTATAATATGACTTTTGATTTCCTTCGTAACTTCTATTATATAAATCATACTCCCTATTGTCTGCAAGCCCTGAAGAGCTGGTCATCTTACTAAGCTCCAACGATTCTTATGCTTAACATTCGTTGAATGTCTTTGAAGAAATATGTTGCATATAAAAGTGGATCCATCGCACCAGCTACTAATCTATATACCCCTAAAGCAATTTCCCACTCCCACCAAATGTTATAATGGTACAAACTAGCATTAAGGTAGGCTAGCTCATCAAATTAGACTTGAGTATCATCCTAGCATCCTTCGGTGCTAAATACTTAATTTTCGAAGAATTTATATGACAAGCAACCAATGCCCTAAGGTGAAATCAGCAACCCCAGAGAATTCATAAAATTCCTCTTTATGGTGCTGCTTGTGATTGTATGAAGAAAAGACAAAATAATGAAAGGCCGAGATGGCATGCAGGTAGGGTTGTATGATGGTAAAGTTACATCTACATGTCGTCCCAAGCCTAAGGATGGAAACAAGCAAGTGATTGGATTCCATGGATAATAGGTAATAGGTTCAAGGCCTTTATGAAGCACTTGCGCCTCCAATGTGAGTTCAAACTCCAAGTTTATTAAGAGAATCCTAACTATGATATTAGGAAGAGAAGTAGAATGTTGATTTCTGTCTTATCTCTTGTTCATATTAAATCATGAATTCGTTGACTTGGGGAGGAAACTATTATTCTATACCATTGGTTTCTCTAGTTCAACACCTTACACCTGCCATAGCAAATTTGTCTCCCTTTTACAAAGCTCTTTCAATTTATAATGTGTGAACTATATCAAAATAGGAAAAATAATTCTACTATAAAGTAATAATCTTATTTCTTTTCTGAATGATATTAACTCTTTTTTTTTTGCTTAATCAGGGACACCAGCAGGAGCAGATATAGATTATATTTTTTTTTTTCATTTATCATATTAAAATGAATATATAAATTATAATGAAAATTAACCAACTAAATAACGAGAGTTAATAATAATTAATAATATGATTAATGATAGGAAACACTTGGATTTCCAAGTGTTTCACACCAAAACCAAATGGATCCAAGGGAAAACTGCTGTCCACAGCAGAAAAACAGCCAAAATACAAGAAAATCTGAGAGGAAAACGTAGAAGAGCACGTAGGAAATGATGCAAACACTTTTATTTCGTTAACGGATGAAAAGCACTTGCAAGATACAACTTTCCTTCAATTCGAGAGGAAGGAAAAACTCTCCGACAATCTCCGGCAAAGCCAAGAGCCCAAACACACCAAACCCTAGATCTCAAGATAATTCAAATTCAAGATGACAAGCTAATTCCCCCCAAACTCCTAATTATACAAAATTAATCATAAAGGACAATCATAAACTTCCTAAAACAGCCTTTCACGTTCAAAATTTCCCTCCTAAACTCCCCCTCTCAAGCCTACGTGGATTCACGGCTCACGGCAGAGCCGTTTCCGCCCAGGCGGGCTCCCTCGCGTCCGTCTCGCGTAGACGCGGACCGGTCCCTGCTGGACCGGTCCAACCGGCCCATCCTGGGCCGGTCTAACAATTAACTTCCATTATGATTTTTTGTACTTAATTTAATATAATAAATGAAAAAGTATATGAAAATAATAATATAGTCTCACATACATCCTAATACCTAAAATGCTCTCACATTTAATTGTTGGGGTTAACTTTAACTATTATTTTTAGCAGTAGGACCAAATTGAGAAATTTTCTAATTGTTAAGGGACTATATTGGGGCATTGTAGGGTTTGATAGCAATATTAAATTGAGTATTTACTAATAGTTGGAGTACTTTTTTAGATTTTTATTCTTTTTTACTTGTTATCCTTGAAATTAGCCAATTGCTTATTGCTGCTCCAGTCATATAGATATTGAATCTTGTTAATGCAGCATTTTAGTTTGAATGTTCAGCATCTATTGCGGATGGAATATTTGACAGAGGCTTATTTGTGATTGTTTTTATACAGACAAGATGTAATTCTTATCCTGGAATCCCATGGAGCCGATGAATTTCACTGCTGTAAGTACGTCATGTTTTCCACATGATGTTTTTTTTCCTTTTTAAAAGATTTTGTTTCCTTGCTAGGCAATTTAGAGCTCTTAGGGAAATGAGTTTCTTTCTTCACGCTTTTAAGATTGTTGTCGTAGTCAGGTTAATTTTTTTTATTGCGTGACATTATTGAACATTTGAACTTCTTGTTTCTGCAAACTTATGTGGATGACACTCAAAATACCTCTTTAATGTTGAAGGCGAATGAAGATACGAACTGCTATAGTTATGATGCTAGAAAATTGGATGAAGCTAAATGTGTTCATAGTGATCATGTTTCTGCAGTGTGAGTGCTTGAAACAGTTTTTATTTTTTCTCGACTTCTTTGGGTGTCCTAAAATATCTTTATGTTGAAATTGTTGCTTTTAGGATGGATGTTGATTACTCTCCCACTGGTAGGGAGTTTGTAACTGGATCTTATGATAGAACAGTGAGTCATTTTTTTATTTGAAGCATTCATTCCTTTATCAGAAAACAGTATAAAAATTGTGTTGATGCAACTAGACATATTGTACAGTCTTTCACCTTGCTAAATTTACAATTCAAATGTTGTAGGTAAGAATATTCAATTACAATGGGGATCATAGCAAGGAAATCTACCATACAAAGAGGATGCAAAGGTTTTCTCTTAGATTTTGATACAACACTATGCTCGACTTCTGATCTCTTTGCCTAATTAAAATCCTTGCTTAATTTTCATCTTTCAAGTTCTACTATTTTGTTGTTTTCTGACGAATACAATCAAAATGAAATGTTGCATGATATTTTCACTGTTTTTCCAGGCAGAGTTTATTTTGGAGTTTTCCAGACTTTCCAATTCACTAATTTCTTACGTTTTCATGCTTGTTTCACTATATTTTGCTGTGCCATATAGGGTTTTCTGCGTAAAGTACAGTTGTGATGGAACTTACGTTATTTCTGGGAGCGATGATACCAATCTTCGGCTTTGGAAAGCTAAAGCTTCAGAGCAATTGGGAGTTGTAAGTAACACTTAACCTAATGCAGTGCGGTAATGATAACAGTTGCTTATTTGTATCCCTTCCTGCACTTGTAATTAGTTCTATCAATCGGATATGGCTAGCTCATTAACTTGCACACCACGCTCATGAAAGGCTTTATTGGACTCAATGAAATGGTCTAGTCGGCTTAAACAGGCCATTTATAATTGCCTATTTTTTTAAAACGGCTTTAATAACCAGCCTATCAAACCTATCAGGGACCATTTATACTGACAATTCAAAGTAAACTTTAGATAAATTCATATTATCAACTAAATAAATGTTAAATAGAATAGCCAATATTTTCAAGCACATGTCAATACTTATGAGGTCGTTGATGCAGTATATCATATCTATCATGAAGTTGAGCTATTGGATATGATTTGGTAAAGTCAATTGGAACCACCATGTATGGTCAATCAATTTTTTATATTTGGCCACTTTTGCATCCGGCCAAAAGGGTAAAGATTGGGTTGTGATATGGTGTTTAGCCTTAGTTTTTGCATCAAATTGGTGTTGATGATTACCTTAATCTTCTCTTTCTTGATTTGCATCCTCTGGGTGAGCAACTCCTTTCATGTGTCCATATTGGAGGATGACCCTACCATTATGTGCTTCAGCATTTCCATCAGAGAAAAAGACAGTTTGCCGTCTCTATTGGACTCATCACTATTGTCCAACACAATTGCAATAGTTTTTTCTTTCCTAGCTTTCTTCAATTTTTTAGAAAAGAGTTCACGGTGTAGTTGCTATTTTTTTTTTTTTTGCATGGTCAGGTATCTGAGAATACATATAACTTATCACTTTTATTAGTTTTATAAGAGAAAGGATCATCATTGGTCATCTTTTACTTTTTTCCTCTAGATAAAGAAGACCTATCTTTAGATGGTTCTTTGGTTGTCTTCCTTTTGCTTTTGGGTTTGTGCTCTATGGCTATTTCTATCATATTAGTCTTACCGAAGTTATTTTCACATAACTTATCAGTTGTATTAGTTTTGTAAGAGAAAGGATCATCATTCTTCTTTTTCTTCTTTCCTCTAGAGAAAGAAGACCTTATCTTTGGATGGTTCCTTGGTCATCTTCCTTTTTGCTTTTGAGTTTGCGCTCTATGGATGTTTCCATCGTATTAATCTGATCGAGATTGGTGATCGAGAACAAAGGATTTTCATTTATAATTTGAAAATAAAGTCCTAAGGTGTATTTTACCAATGCTTACACCTTCGCAAGATTTGTTGTGGGAACTTTGTTGTGTCCTCCTACATAGATTGACCTTGGTATTATTGCCTCAAGCCGTGCCAACTTTTTCATTGATCTTCTATATACTCTATGAGGTAGAATTCTTAGTGTATCTATTGCTTGAACATCTCTCATGTCACAACTTGATGTCCATTCATCATTCAACGTGCAGTCCACTATTCTAGGGCATTGATGGCTTTCTTTGGTAAGATGAGGCAACTATATAACAATTGCTATGCCCATACATGGTAAGGTAAGTCTCTAATTGGTTTATCTTTGTTTCCAACTTCTTAGCATCAATTGCCCCATTGTAAGTAGAAATCTCCACTTTGATTTTTTTACTTCAAATTGTTGCATTCTTCATGCGTGATAGCCATATCCTCGTTTTCATTCTCTCCAACCATGTTTGCATTTGGCATGGAAGGAAGAGGAAATTGATTTGCCCCACCAGTCATAGTTGCTGTGAGTAAAAGTTCAAAATAGTCCCTCGACTATCAATAAATATCCAATTTAGTCCTAGAGTTTCGCATTGCCCCATTTTCATCTATCGACTATTGAAAATTGAGCCAATTTGGTCCCAGAGCCTGAAGGAGTTAAAGTCAACTCCAAAAGTTAAATAAGAGGGGTATTTTAGATATTTTAGATATTGCAAGTGTTTGTTGAGATAAAATTACTTGCTTGGCTCAATTTTATCATTACTAGAAGAGTGTATTGAGTTAATGGGACTAGCCCCAAAATTATAAGTAATAAAATATGCTTTATATATCTTTCATGAACAATATTCTTTCTTGTGTTCTCTCTCCTCTCTCTTTTTCTCCCCTTTTTGTTTTTCTATTTAGCTCATACATATATAAACATATTTAACAATTCAATTATATTTAAACTTAACTTTAAATTAATCTTCATGCTTATCAATGGAGAAAACCAATGGAAGAACTCACTCTCCAAAAATATTCGCATTTGTTGTCGATGACACTTGTCGTTGATCACCCTCAAAAATTTTAATTGTATTACACTAAATAGAGTTAATTGAAAATAAATGACCTCCATTGGCAAAAAAAAAAAGAATAATTACAAGAGGATTCCACAGCATTATAGGAGGAAATTAGTGGTTTAATTATTATTTCTCAATTCTCTCTAAAGTCAGATGGACCTACTAAAAAAACTTCAATGAGGTCCATTATTGGAGATCAACTATGTAATAACTATGAACATTTTTAAATTCTTTCCTCTTAAATTTTTCAACAACAACATCAAGCTTTAAATATTTTAACACTTAAATAAAATGTTTAAGAACACAATTCACAAAATTATTAAAAAATTCTATTATATTGCTCAAACAAAGATAATTTGTCTATAGGACAACTCTCCAATATTTTCTTAGTTGCCCTAAAATAAATAGGATATATCATTTAGTTCTAAAACACTAATATAAAATTAAAAAAAAATTTACGTGGAACTTAGTGAACAACTCAGCTAGATAATCTTCTAAACAAAATTTTAAAACTATAATATCATTTCATTACACAATGCATGACTTAGGTTGTATGAGTTTCTGATGGGGACATCAGATCATCATGGAGAGTTTATCAGAGACGTGGCGGCCGATCTACGGCCACAATCGAGTCTTTGTATTTCTGAGTTATTTATGTTATTTTATTATTCATGTATTTTCCTATTTGCTTAGTGTCATTTTGTTATTTCCGTTTGTACCCCTTTAGTGGGAGTTGTCGAGTGTGAGCCCAAGGGGCAAGTTGGTCTTTTATTTTCTTGAGTTTTTGTACTTGGCAATTTATAGCCTCATGTCTTTTGTTTTTGAGTTAATGAATAATTAAGAAAATTTTTCCTGCAATTGTCTTCTTGCATGAGCTCTTGTGAGAGTTTGAGTGTTTGATGGAGAGAGGTCCCTAGGAGAGGGAAGCTTGCGTATTACCCACCAACCTTGGATACGGCCGGGTTCGTGGTTTTCTCTTTGTATTTTCGTCTTCCCTCGCTACCTTCCCTCATTCGTCTTTGCCACTTCCAATTCCTCCAAATTTCCCAATTTCCTCCATACATCAAGCTCCACTAAAATCCTCCCCATAGCCGCCGGTCACCCACCCGACTCCACTTGGCCGCCGGCCCCACCCCCTTCGCTCCTCTTATTTTGTTTCGTAATTTAGGTTGGGATCAATTAGAATTAATTTGAAATTCAAATTCATTCAAATTTGAATTCAAAATAGTTCCTAAATTAACTCTTCTATTTTAGGAAAGTATTTGAAGTGATTATCAAACTAGTTTTTATGATGACCCTCGAAGTTGATATAGCAATAAATTTATGAGATTTAATTGTGACTCTTTTATTGAAGTGCTTATTTTGAATGCAATTTCATATTTTGTGAGGCTTTCTAATTGTTTTCTAATGTGAAAAAGCTTGCATTTATTATTCCTCTGGGACACAAACCATATGCTGCTAAAAATTACTACGCAATATTATGCTAGAATTCCCATATTCATTTGTGTAAATCAATTAAAATTTCTCTTAATTTTTCTCAATATTACTTTAAGTGTAGTTTTTAGCTCTAAATTCATTTTTCACCAAGTGATTAATGAAGTAAATTATATGAATTGTTCTGAGAGTATAATGATGGATATGTATTAAAATGAATGCTAGTATTTCTCTAATCCTGGTAGATTTTATCAACTTGAATGATCTATTATGATACTAGTCGCTAATTTGTAAAAAGAATAATTTCTAATCACTCATATTGAGATGATAACGTCTAGAGACTATGAATTAAGCAGATTATAGAGCAAAAAGAGTCAGTTATAGATGGTATGCATGAACATAAAGTGTTCCTAATAGGTCATTCATTACATGGACCTATATATGAAATATTAAAATTTGAGTGATTTGATGATAGAACTTAAACTTGAGGTTTTGGTTGTTAGAGTAAATAGTAAAAATAGTTTCTAGGCTTTTTAAGGTGTGTTTATTTTACTCTCAATCTATTATAGGTGTTTGAGTTAGTCTCTTATATCACCTTTTGAACTAATTTGGTTATTCCATCAACTTTATCATTATTGGAAAATAATAAAAAAGAAGCTTTTCATGAGGGCATTTTTTAAAATTTAATGTCAATTTTATTAGTTTAAGCTAGTATTAAGAAGTGAGTTTTTTATTAAAAAGTTCAAAATAAGACCAATTGATCCAAAGAGACGAGAAAGTTGACAATAAGATCAATTGATTCTTATTTGAATAGTTGATTAAATTGAACAAATGGATATATCTAAAAAAATTATAGGCCATTTTGATAATTTACTCTTATTTATAATTTGGTTAATGATTGCTACAAAATCGTTATTGATTTGGGTACTTTGCTACTCCCCTGCTCATCTAGTCCTTGTGGTTATGAAATTATTTAGTAATCTTATTGTCCCTTTTTTTCCCTGGAATTCAAGATGTGGTTGCTAGGTGTTTTCCTATTAACTTTTTCATCTTTATAGCTTCTTCCGAGGGAGCGCAGGAAGCAAGAGTATCTAGATGCTGTTAAAGATAGGTACAAGCACCTTCCTGAGGTGAAGCGCATCGTAAGGTATGTTTTTTGCCCGTTGGAAGTTCGCAAATATTCAAGATGGATGAAAGCGTTAAATTAGGTTACTCCAAAGTTTAAATCTTCTTTAGACAAACATAAACTATAGTCTATATTTAGATATTTTTTAGGGAAAAAAAAGCCTCTCACTTCTACTGTTGAAAGAATGCCATGGTGCTCTTGAACTAGAAGTTATTGATGATAATTTCTTCCCAAGAATGCTACTGGTGTATAGCGTGTAAACAAGCTAAATTTGAATGTCAGTTGACATTTAGCTTGTCTTCTTAGCAAATAAGTCAAAAAAATTTATTTGGCCCGACTCTTTTACTTAGTCTTTGTTTAGGACAGCTTCTTTGCTGCTTTATAAAACTGCTTTTTATTTAAAAAAATTTTAAATCAAGAAATTTTTTGTACTAAAAAGCTGTAAATAAGCTGTCCTAAATGAAACCTTAATATTGATCTGAACATGAGCTATTTGCGAACCTAAAATCTTTTTGAAAGTCTTATGTAACTTATAAAAGTTATATGGCATCACACATACATGTATTTATGCAAAGAAACATACATATATGAATATATATACACTCAATCTATATATTTATCCACCTATATAATATGTATTTAGGCTTTGTTTGAGATGGCTTTATTTCTACTTCTTAAAGCAACTTTCTAGTATAAAATTAAAAATTTTTATACTAAAAAACTGTTTTAAGAAGCATAAAGAAAATCGTCCCAAACGAACCCTTACGTGCTCATAAAACTCACTGAATCCATTCAAACATGATTGAATGTGACAATACTTCATTGACAGTCCTAAATGCTATAGTGGCAAACTTAACGGAAATATTTTATGCTGCAGGCACAGACATTTGCCCAAGCCAATATACAAGGCAGCTACGTTGAGAAGGACCATGATAGAAGCTGAAAGGAGGAAAGACCAAAGAAGGAGAGCTCATAGCGCACCTGGAAGTATGCCTGTAAAACCCTTCAGGAAGAGGAGGATCATCAAAGAAGAAGAATGATCATCTTGATGTCTTTTTTCTCAGTTTTGCAAAACAAGGTGTTTTTGTTCATCATTTTGTCCAGGAAATGGCTCCTAACTACGAGAACAGGTCATTTTGTTTTGTTCTGATCACAAATGTATTAAAATTTCCTTTTTTTTATGAGATTTCAGATTCATATCAAGCCCACTTTTTCTATTTGTATATTAAGAGAAATTATTATATGCAGAGTCCGGCGGTAAGAACTGTTCAGACTATGATTATACACACCGTGTGTATAAAAACTTGATACATATTATATACAAATTTGTATATAATATGTACGCTCACATGTTCGAATGATTCTTTCTGTCTGTCTGGGCTTTGCACAGAATAATTTCTCATATATTAGTGCTTCAAACCGTATACCACAAACTTTTGTGTTTTTTGTTGTCAATGCATCCTAAGCATTGACAGAAGCTAAATTTTTTATGAAAGAGTAACAAGGAATATAAAAACTGTGCTTATTTTTAAAAAAATTAAAAATGGTGCTTATAATGATTGATATAACAGACCTTGTACTAAGTATAAAATAAGTTAAATAGATTAGCCAAGCCAAAAGATGAAATTATAAAATATTTGTGTAAATTGAATTTTTAAAAATAGAATATATAATTAAATTTTAGTTGATGAAGGTGTTATAAATAAATATTTGAATTTTATTTTGAAATTTATTAAATAAAATAATAAAAATAAATACTTTAACCAAATATAATGAAAAGGATAGTAAGATATTATATATAAAAAGTGAAATACGTTTAAGAAATAATAAAATGGAGAGTTATAAATGATATATGGTTATTTGGCTAATCTTTTTGACGATATAAAAGATAATTAAGACCTCATTTTTTTAATTATTTTTGTGATAGAAAAGTAATAAATAAAGGCTATGCCTGTTTGGAAGTTGAATAATAAAATTTTCACAGCATCTTAAAATTTTATTATAAAAATTATTATTTTTTAAAGATATTTGAAATTATGATTAAGAAAATAACATGTCAACAAAGAAGGCTAAGTTTTGTTAAAAAATAATTGTACGATAATATTCTAATTAAGATTTAATCCATTTTTTAAAAATTGAATTAATTATGTTAAGTGCAGTATAAAATTAATTAATCACTACATATTACTAATTTTAAAAGGGACTTGCATGTATGCTTTAAAATTCGTGAAATTATTAGGTGAGGTCACCAGACGTCCTCTGTAGGTCAATCAGGACGTGCCACATCACCAATATGTTGTGTATCATCACTGTATATGATGTGGCGCATCCTAATTGACATCCGGATTGTCCAAAACCGCACGCAATAAATTTTCTTAAAATTCATAGACATATTTTTATATCTACCATTAAAATTTTTATTTTGACATATATTATAGTCAAATATTTAAATTATATAAAAAAAATTTAGTGTTAATTTATTTACAATTAAATATATATTTTCAGACTTATATGTTAATTAAATTTAGACACTAAATTATTTTTTAAAATAATAATAATAATAATAACACACACACATATATATATATATCCCTATTTTACAATTTTAAAATTCTTCCTTGCAAATAATTTTGGGAGGATATACTGAGCAATTTTATTATTTTTGATGATCTGTCAGTACAACGTAGTTAGGTGGCGCGCGAATTCTCTTGCTCGCTGACCTAGAGTGGCAAGTCTTTTCTCTTAAGCCTTTGGTGGGGGAGAGGGAGACACAAAGATAATGGCCGTTCCAGCCAGGCCCAACGGGATGGATCAGAACGAGGAGCAAGAAGGCCTTTTCGACGAAGATGGTGAAGCCTGGGATCCTGATATCGATATCGCACCGCACCTCCTCCCTCTCGCTGTCGCAGCCAAGAGCGGTGACGTTGACGCGCTCCGCGTTGCCCTAGGTATCGATATGTTCCCGCCACTTTATCTTCTTCAGTTCTTCTGCACCTTTTCCTCGCATTTGCAATCCTACTGTGCCGATAAATAGGCCATCGCATCTTTCCATTCTTTATATACGATTTGTTAACTTCTTCATAAAAATTTTCTTCCAATTTTAAAGATCTCTTCCTCTTGTTTGCTAGAGCTTTAAAAGATGTTAAGGTTCTGACCAGAGAAAGCAAGATTATTATATTAAAGCACAAGACCATCTGGGGTTGGGTTTGTGAATAGTCATTTATTCTCAGTGAGTGTTGCATGAAGTGTTCAGATTATTCTGCAGATCTTTTTGAAATACTTGTATCTGTGTATATTATCCGTAATAGTACTTGGCACTAATCATATCTATCCATTAATGGGTGGATTTTTCTACATGTTGTTTGTTGGGATTATGCTTGTAGTGATGATGTCTTTATGAGAGATGCATGTATGCGATATTTGATGAGTTAAAAATATGTATAAGTATACGAAGTGTTGCACTATGATTTTGAATATGACTCTTAAAGAAAATATGTATGTTAATTTTATAGAGAAGTTTGTTTTGAATGCTCCATTGGTACCCATATATATCCATAGGGTCATTTTAAAATATTAATACAATCAATATGAAAAATAGAGCCATCAGCAATCTTATGTAGCTCTCTTTTTCTCATTTAATCAATACCAATTAGTAGAATTGATGGATCTAACATATTTGTGAATTAATTATAGGGGGAACATAAGAAATTTGTAGAAGGAGACATCTTCATTAAGTAGTTAATAAATACTCTTAAAAAATCTGAATAAAAGGACAAAGGATTTGTATGCCATATATTCATGGATAGATGAATTAGTATTTAAGAGCACAATTATAGCCACTTCTTTGAGCTAAAGTTGAAATGGCTGTACTCCAAAATCTTCAATCAAATTTGAAGCCAGCTAAAGGAATTTGTGTCTGTTAGGCTATTTTATAAGTTTCTCAGCGATCATCAATTAACTAAGGAGGAACGATATAGCTTTGGATGATACCCAAGTATCATGATGTTAAGCAATAAGACACCATGACCATTGTTGACCTTTTTGTTTCTTATAATTCTATGAATAAAGTCTACTGATAAAGAAAGAGCCCTCAAAACAAGTTCTTCAATTGAAGGTCTATTTAATGATGAGCATAGGGAGGTTGAGGTTGAATGAGGAAGTGATGCATGGCAATATGTTTCTTTAGGATAATTTTGATGCTATTTTATTTATAACAATTAGGTTATTTGATTTATTTATAATTTTATATAGGATTAGATTTATCATGATTATCCTTTATTAAGTATTGTTAATGGTTATTCCTCATTAGTTTGTTGGATTGTTATTTTAAGTAGTAATGTCTTTAGTTTGCATTGTATTATTGAACGATGAATTGAATTTGAAAGTCTCTCTGATGTGAAACATATAGGAGTTACGTGCAAAATCAAAAAGAACAATCGATTAAAATTTAGCCAAAGCAAAATTATTACTAGCACATAAAAGAATACTATGAATTTAAAGTACTCAAATTGCTTAGGCCAAAGACATGCAATTGAGATTAACCAAATAATTCAATCCAATATTCAAGATAAGAGTAGATGCTAGGTACTCATAACATAACCCATCGCTTAACAACGAGAGGTTCACCTTGATGACCTTCACTCATGCACTCTATGGGGTTAGCGGCGGAAGGCGAGTCCAATGAAGAAGGATATTACCACTAGGAAGATGGCGTCGAAGGTCTTTGTTGATGGAAAAGTAGCCACGGGCAAAGAAGTAGTGGTTCTCCCAACGAGAAGCCAAGGCGTCTTGGGTTTTTGGAGGTCGATCGTCTCCGCTAAGCAGTAGAGGATGCGCTTGATGTATCTTTCCACAGTCTCGTTGTATTCCCAATCGTAGAAAGGAGAGAGAAGAATGTCGATCTCCCCACGATTGTTGTAGGCGAAACCGTGATCAACCTCGGGATCTGTCATTCATCATAAGCACGAGGAGGGGACACAAGGAGGAAGAAAGAGAGAGATGGCGGTGGGGAGGGAAACCGGCGGCGTGAGTGGGAGGGAGAGGGGCCGATGGCTTGAAGAGGGGAGAGGGGCTAGGGTTTGAAAGAAGATTTCAATAAATCTGAAATAAATTTCAGATTTAATTAGATTTGGAGGGAATCAAATTGAAAATTGAATTCAAATTCAATTAGGATTGAAACCTCAATAGGAAAAACAATGGGAGAGCCCATTAATGAGGCCGGCGGGTTCAAGAGAAGAGAGAGGGAGTGTGGGAGCAATTTGTGAGTTTCCAAATCAGCACATAGGAATTAGGAAAGTTATTATGAAATCCACTTCTATTTGAATTTCAAATCAATTTGGATTTAAGTACTTTCCTAATTAGGATTTGCAAATAAGGACAGTTTTGAAATTTGAATTTCAAATTTCAAATTTCAAATTGTGGTAATTACTTTCCTTTCTATTGAAACTAAATTAAGAGGGGAGTTATGATGATTGAAATCATCATAATGAGGGAATTCCTTGGGTGGGTCGGCGGTGGGTTTAGGCTTGGGTGGGGACGGGTGATGCGGACATCGGTACGAAGATTTGTCGCATCTATCACAGGAGGCATCGCAAATCGACGGCTATAATTTAAATCTCTAATTATGAGTTATTTTGCTAAATTTTAGCTCTTATTTTATGTATTTCCTATTTTACCCCTAGGTTGGTTTGTGTGAGTGTTGTGGCCCAAGGGACGATTTTCTAATTTTAAGTTTTCTCATGTTGTGGCCTATATATAGGGCCTTAAGCTATTGTAATGGGGATGGTGATGGAAAATGAAATTCTTCTCTTTGTGTTCTCTTTGTGAGTTCATAGTTTCTTGATCTCTTGGTGAGTTCAATTCTCCTAGATCTCTGTGTGAGTTCTATGGAAGGCTCAAGGTGAGCGTCTGCATTACCCACTAGTCGTTGGAAGCGTCCTCGACTTGTGGTTTATTTTATCTTATTGTTTTCTTCTCCAACTCTTGCTTTCCTCCTCCCCACGCCAAGCCCTACCCGAGATTCAATCCTCCGCCGCTTTATCCACTAGCTTCCTCCACTACAACCCAAGCTCCATCAAGAACCCCCCAAACCCGACGACAAGCCCCCTCTTCCTCCTTTAGCCGCTGGCCACCACCTTGCTCAAGCCATGATGAAGATGTCAATCATCATAATGGCTCCTTAATTGTGGCCTAGCAATAAATAAAGGAGTTACCGATTTTTTATTTTCAAATTAACTTTCCATATTTGCAAAATTCCTAAAAAGGAAAGTTTTGAGTTTGATCCAATCCAAATCTCATGACATATGGAGTTATTATTTTTTCATCCTAGGTGGCATCGACCCAATTGGAAAGTGCTCAATTGAAATCAATTTGAATTTAAATTCAAATCTGATTTATTGTCTCACTTTCCTAACTCCTAAATTCAAATCAATGAGTCTTAAACCTCCACATTAATTGCTCCTTGGTTCTTGCTTGGCCGAAACCCCCCTCATGCCCCACCTCTTAAATTCTTTCCTAAAGCCTGACCTGGAATTAAGAAACAAACCCACCTCCAATTCCATACACAGCCGGCCCCCTCTCATTCCTTAAATCCAGCTCTTTGGGAAAGAATACCCAAATCTGAGAATTCCCAAAATCTCAGGGAATTAAAGCACCATTTAATTCCTTATCCCTCCACGTGAAATCCCTTCTAAAAGCTGTCGGCCCCCTCTAAAGAAAAGAATTTGAATTTATTTCCCTAACTCATTTCACGGAATTAAGGAGTTGAATTCCCTCAGCCTCCCTTGGATCCCGCCGCCCCTTCTCCTCTCTCTCTCTCTCTCTCCCCATTCTCCTTTCCACCTCCACTTTCCTATTGGGCTTGATTTTCCAGCAACCAGAAATTTCAAGCCTTTAATTACTTCCCAAATCTGGGAGGGGAATATGGAAAAATAATTCCCCTAGTTCTCCTCTCTCCCGTTAATCTGTCCAGAGATTCCCGCAGCAGTACAGGGTTGCTGTACAGATTTCTGGAAGTTGTTAAACTGCTGTCCAGCAGTTTTTCTGCAGCTTCACACTAACTGGCCAGCCCCAAAATTCAATCCGTTGCTGTCCAAACTTCTCCTAGTTGCTATTCCACCTCTTGCTAAGAAGGTTTGGAACGTGAAATTGTTGATCTGGGAGAGGAACTGTTGTCCACCATTCTTCTTCAGCCCTTGGAAGACCTCTAGCTGCTGTCTTGGAATCAGAGTTGCTGTCTAAATAACCTTAGATCCTCTCCTTAGCAGAGCCGTCCTACCCGTTCTACATCAACGGGTGGTGGAGCCAGTGGGGGAAAAGGGGCGGGTTGGTGGGGGTTAAGTTGACGGTGGGCTTGGGGAGGTGGAATTATGTGAGCTTGGTGGTGGGCTTGGACGGTGGTGGGGTTATTGGAGGCCGACGGGTGGGAATGAGGAAAGAGGTGGAGAAGACGAAGATAAATGAGAAAATCATGAGCCGAGGACTCTTCCAATGACTGGTGGGCTTTGCACTTGCTCACTCTGAGCTCTCTCCCTTCTCTCTAGCTCTCATGCAAGAAGAAGAAGAAGCAGATAAAATTTAATTAAGCATTCATCAAAAGATTACAACATATGAGACCACTCTATATAGGTCTCCACTCATCAAAAGAAAAGTACCAAGCTGCCCTCTAGGCTACAATAACATGACAGTTCCCCAAAGGGGTAAAAATAGAAAACGAAAAATACTAAACAACATGAAAAGTACTAAATTGCCCTCCGGGCTATAATGACATGACATCTCCCCAAAGGGGTAAAAATTGGAAACGGTCAACTAAACAACATATCATGAAATATGAGTCAAAAGTAGAGGCGCTGAATCGTGGCCGTAGATCTGCGATTCCTTCGTCGATAAACATGCCTGTAGTGTTTGTCGATGTCCTCATCACTCTCTCTTCTCTTTTTTGATAAGGAATACTATATTAGGAAGGAAAACTACTTTCTTAATTTTGAATGAACCAATTTGAGTAATTATTAAACAATATGTTTGAGTAATTATTAAACAATATGATCTATCTGCCTTAGGTGTCAACAATATTTTTGGACCTACACTTTCTGAAGGAAGCCTTTAGCATAAAGCTCATAAATATGTAGTTTTATTCAACCCACATATGTTTCTTGCTTTTATTTGATATATTTGATTAGATAGGACAAAAAATTGTTAGGACAAAAAAATTGTTAACTATTTTGTAGATGTGCACTCTAATTATATAATTCCTTGAGAGTTGGAGAATGTGGAGGGATTGGTAAACTGGTAGCTTTAACTTGTATGAGCTGCCTAAGCTTAAGGTTAGATCTCAAGAAAATTCAAGTGTGAGCTTATATGTCAGCACAAGTGCACCTTTAAAGGAAACTTTTTTTTTTTTTAATTTTAATTTATTTTTAAATTTTTTTAGGCAACCTTTGATTTAATTGAAATTCAAGTTTAGGTTAAACTAAATAATCAACTTCTAGGAGATTTTATCTTATATTATCATTGGAAAGAGCTTATGGTCTTTTATATCTTTAATATGATTAAAAAATCATCTTGTAAGGGAATTTATGAGATCAAGCACATGTAACATCTCTTGGGGCTTATATATTTATGGAGAGAAAACCTTAGGTGATATTAGGGCAATTGTTGATTTGACAAGACTAAGGCAATCAATATTTTCCTTAACAATAATATGATAAAATGGATTATGGCATGCTTGAGGCTTAAACTTTGCTAAGGATGTATGAGTGACTTATTAACAAATGTTTTAGATCTACCCCAATGAGTTTTTAATGTTAGAGTTGATCCTATTTAGAGAATCAATTTGATTACTATGGTTCATCAAACCTAGCCATAATTTTATTAAATATCACATTTAAAGTTTCTAATCTTTGGTCTAAATACACTTTCCTTTTTTGAGTTCCATGGTCATGTTGATATGATGAAATTATCTGCATGCAATGAGAAAAAAATAAATATGCTAGGAATGTAAAGAGGTAACTAGCAAGATGCAAAACCTAAATGGGATGATACTTTTATGTTGATAATAATACATAAATACATGAAATAATCAAATTTTCATTGATATGAACTCAGTGCATGTGATTTTGAAGATAATACTAAACTTTTGTTTATGCTGTTTGCAAAAAATAGATTTTATTCTCATGATGCATCTTTCTCTCTCAGCATGAAGAGGAGATAATTCACTCAAGCTTATTAAGGAATGGGTTTGCAATGGATGCTTAACTCATAGATATATGGAGTTTCCTTGGTAGACTTTTTTAAGCATGGCATGAGATTTGCTAGTCATTATTAATTTAATCCAAAATTTAAAGCTAAGAATTATATCTATTAGACGCGTCAATCAAAAGTTCTTTTGCTATAAATTTTTCTTGGATGAAGTATCGTTCTCCTTGATGATGTGATTGGAAAATCTCCTTAGCTAGAAGTGCTCCAGTGTCCCGACAAACAAATCAATGTCATTTTTTGTTTATTGTACGGATAAAATAGCTATTGTCCGGGATAAAATTTTCATCCAAAGATAGTTTGATAATGTTATGAATATATCCAAGGGAGTTTTTTGGTAGCACGTTTTTTGCTTGAAGAGGTTATCGATGAGAGATTTTTTATTTCTAATGGTTATATTACAATGTCATCATATGCCTTCATAAGTGAGATCAATTGGACACAGAGAAACACCATTCAAAATATTACATATGAAAGGATAAAGGCTTATAAGGCTATGATGCATCGACACGGCACTTAAAGAGGGTATGCAGTGTCGGACATTTGTCGGACACAGACACGCGTCGGACACGGCATGGACACGTGTCCGACACGGCATTGGAGTGTCGCAATTTAAAAAATTAAAATTAAAATCGGACACGCGTGTCCGGTTATTAAATGAGGTATCACTAGGTACATGCTCGGTACCGCTAGGTACATGCTCGGTACCGCTCAGTACATGCTCGGTACCGCTCAGTACATGCTCGGTACCACTTGGTACATGCTCGGTACTGCTAGGTACATGCTCGGTACTGTTAGGTACATGCTCGATACTGCTAGGTATATGCTCGGTACTGCTAGGTACATGCTCAGTACCGCTAGGTACATGCTCGGTACTGCTAGGTACATGCTCGGTATTGCTAGGTATATGCTCGGTACTGCTAGATACATGCTCGGTACTGCTAGGTACATGCTCGGTATTGCTAGGTATATGCTCGGTACTGTTAGGTACATGCTCGGTATCTTCCCATACAAACAACTTACGAACTTTAAAAACAAGCAGAACTTCAAAATTACTCTTACAATAAACTTTTGTTCCGGGGGCGCTGCCCCTTGACCCCACGACCTGACCGGGCAGGTCGAACTCCGCCAGGGGGCAGCGCCCCTTGGACCCCCGGCAGACTGGTATATTGTTGTATTCATGCTGTCTTATTATTGTGATATTTTGATTTCACTTCATATCAATTTAATTTAGTTTATTCATACGTATGATTGATTTATTAGCAAAATGAGCTCTGCTACTGGCGGGGGTGGATTAGGTGAAAGTTCAAAAGAGCCATATGTCCCACGCCGTGTCCGTGTCCTATATTTTTAAAAATTATTATATATTATATTAAAAAAATACTATGCCGTGTCCACGCCGCACTCGTGTCCTATATTTTTAAAAATTACCGTTTCCTTTGTCTGTGTCGTGTCGTGTCCGTGTCGCCGTTTCCGTGTCCGTGCATCATAGCTTATAGGAGTACTAATTGTAAGTTTAGGCTTCCCTTTGACACCATAATTGATGTAGTGGGAGCATAGGTTGTTACTACAACAAATGTAGTGTAGGGGGCTCATTGTTTTCTAATTTTAGTCATGCAAATATTTTTCTAGATCTTTCTAGTGAGTGTTTAGGTAGTTTGGCGTGAATTGAAGCTAAATTTATGGTCTTAATATTGGATATTTTGTAGATTTTTAAAGGGAATAGAAATGTGGCTATGATTGGGGTTTAGGAGAGAAAATGATCATGAATAAAGAGAAGGTAATTTGGCGAGATAGTAATAAAAATAAATAAAAATGAAGGGAAGAATGCAAAGATATTAAGAAGAAACAACTGAGAGGAGGGTGATGGGGAGGAGGAGACAACCTATGAAGTGGAGGATCGGCGGAGGAGGAAAAATAGGGGACAAATTTGACAATGTGATTGAGGAAAGGGGGGAGGGAGGGAATCTTAGAAAATATCCTAAAACTACCACAAAATAGCCCCATTTATAGGGAAGAAAAAAGATAAAAAATATTTCATGCAAGTTAATTAAAGCACCACCCAAACAACCACTAGAAACTCCTTAAAAGCTGCAGCAAACAGGGACCGAAGGGACAACAACCTAGGGGAAAACGAAGCATCAAAACACCAGCCAATGGGCACAAAAATCGAAGGGACAACTGCCTAAACCAAAGGGGCAGTTGCCAATGGGAAAAATTGAGGAAAACAAGTCCCACAAAGAGACAACCTAGCAGAAAATAAAAAAAAACTGAAGGGACAGAGCACCTTGATTGTATCATCTAGTCATGAAAGTGTTGAGGAAATATGCATACATGGAGTGCTAAAAGAATTAAATACATGTATACCCATATAAAGTGTTGAATTATTAATGTGAATTTTAAGGAAGAGTACACTAAATGAACATTTAGTGTTTTGTTTAGTCTAGATAGTTTCAAATGTATACATAGAAGTGAGATTATTTTGAAATGTCATTAGTCATATTAAAAGTCATCATTTTTTGCCCGTCGGCATATCATATCATATCAATATGTCTTATTATGCCTTTTTTATATCATTTAGGATTACATCACAAACATTATTTTAAAAGAAAGTTTGTTGGCCACCCTTCTGTACATGATAACATGTCTCCAACCAGCCTAAATCAGTCAATCATTTATATTCAATCTTTCTTATACAAACACATTTCATATCACATTTAACATAGTAAACAAGTGATATTATGCGTAATGTTCAGCTCGTTATATCATTCTAGTGCATATAAAATATACATATGAATCATAACTAGTGACATTCATAAGAAAAATCAATATACTCATTTTCACATGTAATGACCACAATTGATGAATTATAGCAAGTATGCATGTTATATACTGATATTATGAGATTTTGACAATTATTTATCTAATTTTCATATTTATCTAAATTCCCCAAATTAGGTATTCCCCCAAAATACAAAAATACCATGTGAAAATTCAATATATTTCTTTCAATATTTGTAGAATGTATAAAATTATAATGTATTAAAAAGTATACGGTGGAAGTTTGCTAAAATCGAGATGTAGCAATTTTTGATCAATTTTGATCAAAGTAAGAAAATATATAAAATAAGCAAAATCATTGAAATTAGAGGTCGGGTAACGATAACCAACCTCGAGACTAGCAAATTTTCCAACTAGACCGACTGGCAAAAAAACTCTACGACTCTCAAATTCTAGGTTTTCTCTCCTCACTTTTCTTTTCATTTTTTTATTCTTTTCTATGGTTAAAACGAATAAGAAAGGGAAAAAAGTCGTATGAAGAGTTATGTAGTGGAAAGAGATTTTTATAATAAAATATATTAAGGATATAAATATAATGATGCCAATTGTTTAATTTTTACTATATAATTTTTATACATTCTTTTATATCTTAAAATTTGGGGATTAAAAAATTATGAAAAAAATATTCATAAAATAATCCAACATGTCTATAATGCTCTGGTGAAATCAGTTTGCAATGGACACCTAACGGTCCTAGAAAACTTACTTGTACCAACATGACATGTGTCAATTTCTTAAAGAATTGCAATTAAATAGGAAGCTTCTTGTTTTCATATCTACATTGCCTATTAAATTAGAAAAAATATTATTAGAATTAGAGCACATCATTATCTATCATATGACAAAGATTATTTGGAAATTGTACTTATAATGACTCTTGAATTATTATTTGACTATTGTAGGTCAAAACATGTCTTATATAAATTTAAGGGTCATTACATCACTATTGTCGGCCAGCACCCACTGCTGCAATTGTTTGCTGGCCAACGGTTACCGCCATTGTGAAGCTTTACACTACATTTATTTTACTTTAAACAAAAAAATAATCACTTGTATTTGTTTAACACTCATCCAAATAATTCAAAACTTTTCAAATACATTGCATTTATTTTTCAGCAAATCAAACAACCCTTAAGACTAATTCTTATCCTCGACTAAAGTGTTACTTTCACGCTTCTCTCTCTTAAAGAATTGATTTTTTTTTCTCCATGTACTATAAGTAAATATAGTTTACTTATTAGAAGTGTAAAAGCTTTGTTTATGAAATGCAGATAACCATATTGGAAGTATCAATGATCCTATAGAAGATGGTGAAACTGTTCTGCATTTGTGCTGCTTATATGGCTCCCTCTCTTGCGTCCAGGTAGGAATCTATGTCATTGTTTTTTTTTTGGGTCTTATTTTTAGTAACTTAAGTGTATGAGATGCTAATCAAATTTTGTTCCTAGCTGTTGGTGGAAAGAGGAGCTAACTCAGAAATCAAGGATGATGAAGGGGCAATCCCCCTTCATGATGCTTGTGCTGGAGGTAAAACTCCGTACTCCCTTTAGAAAAAATAATTTTGTGTTAAAGTGTTATGCACATAAAAATTGTCTATCAATAGCTAGACTCTTGGTGCGTGTATGAATATGTGATGTGATGCAGGGTGATTTTGGGTTAATAATTATGCGATATATGTTAATCATATAAGAGAATTTATGATTTGTTGATCTTAAAATGTCAAATAATTCAACAATTTATTTTCTTTATATGTAATTAGTAAACATGAGAAAGAGAACCCAAACAATAATGTAACAATTGAGTAAATCCAAAGAAATTAGCAAGAAATTTGAAACATTTACAATCAACGGGCAGTTGTAATTTAATCGTCACAAATAGAATCTCAATTGTGCCAAATTTGAACAAAATTAAAAGCACTATCAAGCCAATAAAAATTATTTAGAAAAAAAAATTAGATCTAGGAAATAGTTCACCAAAGAAAAAATCCAGATCTAATGAATGTACAAGGAGATGACTTCCTAAGATCACAATAGTCACACTTGCATTGCACTCAAAGGAATCTCACATCTTACTTCCTACACAAGATTGAAACTAGAATAACAAATTTTAATGTAATGAAAAATAATAATTTTTATGCCTCAAAACATCTATTTATAGCCTTCTCATTTATTGGTTAGTAGATATGATTGGCATAAGATCAATGAAATTTAAGTTTAAACCTAAAAGAGAAGTATTAACTTCAACTGTAAAAAAAAAAAAAAAAAAAAAGTATTAACTTCAACTGTGAAATCTTGTGAGCTTTATCTGAAACATCACACTCTTCCTTATAAGCCAAACTTGTAAAAAGCTTAGATGAAAATCACTTGTGAAAAGCCTTGATGAAAATGTTACGCTGACCCCTCCTGGGTCTGGCTGGACCGGTCCATCCGGGACCGGTTCGGTACTACACCAGGGTGGGCCCATGCTTGAGTAAAAATTAGTTTGGGAGGGAAATTTTGAATGAAAAGCGCTGTTTTGGTATTTTGTATGTCTCCTTTATGGTTAATTAGGTGCTTAGGATGGAATTATGGATTATCTTGAATTTGATTGCAATTTGAGATCTAGGGTTCTTTTGCTTTGGGCTCTTGGCGTTGCCGGAGATTTGGAGAGTTGTTCTTCCACTCGAATTGAAGAACGATTGTATCTTTGCTATTTTATTCATCGTCTAGTGGAATACAAGTCTTGCTTTGAGTTCTCTTTCAGTTTTCCTCTGAAATTCTGCTGTTTTACTGCTGTAAACAGCAGTTTGCTGTGTTTTCCTGCTGTGGACAGCAATCCAGTCGCTGTTTGTTCTCCAATTTGGGTTAGGCTTGCTTGCGAACTCAAGTATTACCTTAGGGTTACTTGCGAACTCAAGTATTTCCTATCAGAAAATCAATTCAATTTAAGTTTAAACCTAAAAAATAAGTATTAACACTAGTTGAGAAATCTCATAAGTTTTATTCAAATACATCGCACTCTTCCTTATAAGCCAAACTTGTAAAAAGCTTAAATGAACAATTCATTACACTCCTATAGCACCTTATTTATAAGTAAGGTGTAAGTGCAACAAAAATGTACGAATAGCATAGCAAACATTGTGTTGGGTTCAGAAACATTGCGTAAGCATGCTAATTTTTTTTATAGTGGTTGATCGTTGTTCAAGTTTGGCTTAGATGAGAACCCAACACAATGCTTACTCAATTTTTAGTTAAAGCTGAAAGATAAGCATCAATTTAAGCTGAGAAATCTGATAGGAAACACTTGAAGATTTCAAGTAAACCCTATCAATTTTGAATAAACAGTGAGAAATTTCCTCCAAACTCCAATGAAAACCAGAAAAATAATAATTTTATTCATTTATTGGAAGAATCAAGTAGAACGGAAAGAAAATATCAAGATAGAGTTGATCCTCAATTCGAGAGGAGGATCTATCTCTCCCACAAAAAAAACATGAAACTCGTACCCTATCTGATTGCCACTTTGCTAAAAACATGTAACACCTTATCCAGAAATCAGTTGTAAGAGCAACCAAAATGGAAGAATAGCACAGTAGCAAACAAAAAATGCAAGTACTGTGAAAGCTACATTACTGGGAATAGAGGCTACATTCTCCTGTCAGCATGAATACATGCTCATTATCACACTTGGATCTTTTTTGACGTTGATAACCTTTTGCAGGCTATGCTGAGATTGTTGAACTTCTAATCAACTCTGCCGGTAACTCTAGTCTTGTGCAGCGCATGCTGGCAACAACTGATGCTGAAGGCGATACGGTCTCTGATTATTCTTTGTGCATTTGGTTGTATGCTTTATGATAACTGAACTTATTTTCAATATTATCAGCCTCTCCATTATGCTGCCAGAGGAGAACATTTGAATGTCGTTCAGTTACTGCTTTCAATGGGGGCATCCCCAGAGGAAACGAATGCATATGGAAAGGTGCTTTATTATCTAATTTTACCACTAGTTTCTAAACATTTAGCTAATTAGCTTCAGTTCAACATTTCTTTTGCTTATCATCTTCAAACTTTAACAGACTCCAGCCGAGCTCGCAGATCCAGGGACGGAGGTTAGGAGGATTTTAGAGCAAGCTGTTGGCATTTAATCAATAGCCTCACAACAGTTATTGACATAATTAAGCTAGAAACGGCTGCAATCCCATTGTTAAGTGGTGATTGACGTTTTATTAGCACACCACAGTTTGGAATATTAAATTTTGGGTGGATTGAAATTAATCTGAAGTTATGGTTGAACTAGTTTACTAAAGTACAGTTTCTTGTCATTTAGTATTTTAGACAGAAAAATTATTCCTTTCTTGGTCAAAACATTTTTTTTTCTTTCATTTTACATTTAAAGTATCTTCCTTCCATCAGTATTCGACAATGGTCCATAGATAATAGCATAGTAGAAGATTCATCTTTATGATAATTTTTGTAGCGGATATAAGAATGTAATTTGAATGATGTTGTAGCAAGAAAGATGACATTCCAAATCATGCGTAGGAGAATAAAGGTGAATTTTATAACCATGCTTAAGCAAGCCCGTGTGGACAACTTAAGAGGTGCACATTTTGATAGTTAATATGAATATGGACTATATATTTGTGCGTTAACCAATATTTACCTTTTTTAACTATGTGCCTTCTCTTACTTTTGATAAGTTCGCATTGTGATTGGTCTTTGCAAGGCCTCCTTGATCTGGCACACAACATGCCACTTCTATTTTGGATAAAGGCCATGGAACAATTTATTATTCATCCTTACTTAGAGCATGATTATTTAACAACTGCCATAAAAAATTTATGCTTTTTTATCTTTTAAATGGGGTTTCATTAAAATCTTTGCTGGAGTGCTTTAAGGTGAAGACTTGGAATTTTTTGTAAAAGGAATTTCTGGCAGCTTATAACACTTCAAAACAATGGTTCTATGTTTTAAAGCTTAACACACTTAAAAATGCCTATTTGATTTCGCTATCTTTGTTGTCCACTTGAACATGATCATTTGAATTGCATATCTTGATCAAGGCTGAGATTTTGATTGGTAGTTTAGGAGCTTTTTCTTTCCATACTGATTTGGTGCGGGCAGACAAAAAAGGCTTCCTGGTAGTATGTTTAAGAGAGATTTAGTAGACCCTTCGGACATAATTTAGTTTTGTAGCCCTTATTCTTGATTTGTATTTAGTTAATTCTTATGATAATTTCCCATGTTTGGTACACTCACGTTTGTTCTCATCTCTAAGTTCCTGCTGGAATTCAATGCACAATAGATGAATTCTTTATAGAGAAAGTTCTGGTTATTTTATTTGCATTTTTTTTTCAATTTAGCTTACTTATATTTTCCAAATCTTAATTAGTTATTTTGTACTAAACCTTCCAAAAAATCTTTTTTCGCGTAGCAGGCAGTTACTCAAATTGAAATTATTATATTCTGGAGTTCAAACACTTTTTGCGCTCATTTCTAAACTTTTCTGAGTTCGTATGGAATCAACTTATTGATGCTGAATTCTGCTGTCCAGTCCACAATTAAGGTCTATTATCTTAAGCTTACCAAGAACCTCTTTGCGCTTGAAGGCATAGCTCTTGTAATCGTTGATCGTATGTATCCGTCTTTGTGATCTGTTTTTTTAGGTTTCCTTGGAATTTTGAAATTGGTGTACAGGAAACTTCAAGGAAATTGCAAATGTTCTTTGGATTTTTTTTTTTTTTTTTTTTTTTTTTAATGTTCTTCGGAATTTGGATGTGCATAAGACGGTATTTATGAAAAATTAATTAAAATTTTCGAACCTCATCAATCATTTTTCTTTACTTCAAGCGAAACTCTTCTCCATCATAAAAGTTGTCACAATATTTCACTTTGATTTATTGAATATTCTAAAATAAAAGAATAATGGTGGTAAATGTAACATCGAATCAGTCGATGAAAAAAAAATATGAGTTAGGATATTTTTATAGGATCTATCTCATACTCACTGTATTTCTTCTAAGATGAGTGTAATATAAGAACTTTAAAATAAAACTAATGTCTTTGGCATTCGTCTCTTTTAAAGATTTGTTTAGGATATCATGATTTTTTTTTTCATCACTTGATGCTGTCATCCAAAATTTGGTTGGGAGGCATGTCTTATTTCTTGTTTCTTATGGTCCATAATTTCTTTTATAGGTTCATAATCAAATTATTTGCATGGCTGACATACTCTTATTTTTAGATATTTGGTTTGGTGGTATTCCTGCGCTGCCATCTTGTTCTTTCAACATGGCTGCAACTGTTTTCTTGTGAAGTTCCTGCTTTTTTTATTGTAGTACTAAAAAGAGACGCTGATGATGATATTAATGTTGATGAAAAATGATCTGTCTTGAGATTTTATTGGCCACAATCTCCATTTAATTTCTATACAAATTCTTGTTGACTTGTCGTTATAATCCAGCGGTGCAGACTATGTTGTAGAAAGCCACAGCAGTGGGCACTGTGAAGGTTGGATGTAGGATGGCGGCCACTCTTAACATGGAAAGTGGGAGTTGGTAAGAGGTTACTATCATTCAATTTTTCATAAAATATCTATATTCCTTCTTTCCTTATCTGTCATCAGGTTAAACAGCAAGCAGGATTAGGCTTTGTTAAAAATTTTGAACTAGAAAGATTCTTTAAAAAAGCAGTAAAAAAAACCGTCCCAAACGAAACCTTAGTTTTATCTTCCGACTAGTTCATAGCATTCATACTTGTAGCAGCAGCAACTGCATCTTTCAGCTATTTTTTTCCCCGTTTTCTCTACTTAATAGAAATCCAATTTCATCAACCGGTAAAAAAGTAGTTCCCTGCATTTGAATAGTTTTGAAAGTGAGTTCTTTTTCACCTCTTTTGTTTCCATATCATGCTACTTTGCTCGCTACAGAGGCCATGATCATCATCGTCATCATCTAAAGCCTATCCTGAATTTAGTGTTGTTTGATGTGGAAATGGGTTTTATTGGAATATCTTTCTTAACTTTTGTCTTCATCATCTTTTTTTTTTTTTCCCCTTAAGATCTTCCAGCCCTTTTACATTAATTTTATTCACTTTGTATTCATGTGACCTACAAATCTGAGATTTGTTTCTGATGTCTGCTCAATGCGGTCTAAAGCAGTTACTTTAATTTTACTGATATTTTCTGCAAATTTACATGCAATGCTTTATTGAAGAGAACGTTGGCCATGAAAAGAGAAACATAAAATTAAGATAGATAAGTGTTGTGGAGATGAAAATGCTAAGGTGAATGAGTTGTTTTACACTTAGGGTTAGAAAGCGAAATGAATATATATGTGAAAATGTTAGTGTAGCTCCAATGACAGATAATTAAAGAGAGTCATCTTAGATGATTTGGTCGCATTAAATGTTCGCTTTCTATTGACTCGATTAGAAGAGTAGATGTATTAGAGTCGGTCTATGTTAAGAAAGAATAAGGTAGACATAAAAAGGCTGGCGTAGAAAGTATTAGAAATTATATTTTTTTGTTAGATTTTAATAAAAAATTGACTTTTAATAGTACACAATAAAAAAAATTCACATAGTGGGACAAATATTTGTTAGTTGTTGTTGTTCTTGCAAATATAGGAGTCACAGGTTAATGAGCCTTAGCTAGGATTATTGGGCAACTTACTAAGAATCATGAGCTACCTTGGAATAAATAGTCATGAAAATTATTATTTTATTTTAAAGAAAATTCACTAAAATTATTCTAATTCTTTATGTGGGAAGTGCGTATTGTAATAAATTTTAGTCTTGTCTTTCACCTTTTATGATAATTTTGCTGATTAGGATCTAAAATAACTAATGATCATTGATATCATTTGTTAGATAGTTTCTTGCACTCCAAAGTCCTGTTCTAAAAGATTTGGAGGAAAATTAAATGATATTTTGAACTTTCACCTTTTGGACATTCAAAATCCAAAAAATGCGCTGTAAGGATCTTTAATTTAATGATAAACCAAATGAGTAGCTAATGCTTTAATTCTAATTGTCGGAGCTGTTTGAACTTGCCATTTAGGGAGAGGTGATTTAAGTAATGAGAAGAGAATGTATTAGACTTGCGATTTTAAGAGCCCTCATTACATAGTTCCGATGGTTTGTTTGGGACGGCTTTTTTACTGCTTCTTAAAGTAACTTTTTAATATAAAAATTAAAAATTTTGTACTAAAAAATTACTTTAAGAATTAATAAAAAAAAGCTGTCCGAAACTTAAGTCTTTTAAATTTGTAGTTGGGGATTAGATATTAAGATAAGGCATTTGAATATTAAATCACATTAAAAAAAGTCTATTATTTTAGAATTTTACTCTAAATATTTCTTAAACAATCATTGTGTTTGTGAGACATTTATGATGTTGGGGTTTAATAATTTAATTGTCTTAGATATTATATTTGAATATTTCATTTTTATTGAATTTCATCGTAATCTAAATCCAAGTCTTGCAAGTTGCGAGCAAAGTAGCATGTACATCCTCTTATCTCGTTCCACTACATCCAATAAACAAAAGCTTAAACCCACTTTCACCGATACAATAGCAGCGATCCTTATTTTTAAAGTTCGCACCTTTTTCCGATACAACAAATCCCCGCCCCATTTGGCTTCACCAAATCACTCCACACCCAAAACCCTACTTCTCGGCCACCGCCGGCAAAATGCTCCGCCTCCGGAGCAGTCTACTTATCCAGTTCGTCCACATTCTTCTCCTCCCATTCGCCCATCCCCTCCCCAACCCCAACTCCTCCCACCCCTACCCCGAATCAGTCGCCGGCGACGTCCTTCGCCACATCGAGCTCTCCCGCCGACGCGCCCTCTCCAGCCAACTGCAATGCCTCACTGGAAACCCCATTGACGACTGCTGGCGCTGCTCTACCACCGACTGGCGATCCGATCGCCAGCGCCTTGCAGACTGCGGCATTGGCTTTGGCCGCGACGCGCTTGGCGGGAAGGGAGGCCGGATCTACGTCGTCACTGACTCGTCGGACCGCGACCCAGTAAACCCCACCCCTGGTACGCTCCGCCACGCCGCCATCCAGGACGACCCCCTTTGGATCGTCTTCTCCGCCGACATGAACATCCGTCTCGCCGAAGAGCTCCTCGTTAACAGCTTCAAGACTCTCGATGGCCGCGGCGCTGACGTCCACATCTCCGGCGGCGCCTGCATCACCCTCCAATACGTCTCTAACGTCATCATCCACAACCTCCACATCCACGACTGCGTCCCCGCCGGGAAACGCCAACGTTCGCTCCTCTCCGACCCACACCGGCTTCCGCAGCCGATCCGACGGCGACGGCATCTCCATCTTCGGCGCTCGCAAGATCTGGATCGACCATTGCTCCCTCTCCAACTGCGCGGACGGCCTTATCGACGCCATCATGGGATCCACCGGCATCACCATTTCGAACAACTACTTCTCCCGACACAACGAGGTGATGCTTCTCGGCCACAGCGACAACTACTCGCCGGATTTAGGCATGCAGGTCACCATCGCCTTCAACCGCTTCGGGGAGAAGCTCATCCAGCGAATGCCGCGATGTCGCCTCGGCTACTTCCATATCGTTAACAACGATTTCACGGAGTGGGAAATGTACGCCATCGGCGGAAGCGGTAATCCGACTGTGAATAGTCAGGGGAACCGCTACATTGCTCCGCCTGATCCGAACGCCAAGGAGGTAAGAGAATTATCAGCTCGTCGGTATAATTTGACAATTTGATTTAGGGTTTAGAATGGGTGGATTAATGGCTGGCTGCAGGTGACCAAGAGAGTGGACAGTGATGACAAGGATTGGAGCGGGTGGAATTGGAGATCAGAGGGGGATATCATGGTTAACGGGGCTTTCTTTATTCCGTCGGGAGATGGCTTGGAGACGATCTATTCGAAGGCTTCCAGCGTTTCGCCGAAGCCCGTCGGGCTCATCGACCAGCTCACTCTCAACGCCGGCGTTCTCGGCGATTCGAGGTACTTTCACCGCCCTCGCTTCTCATTTTTGGATTGAGCGCGTAAAATTGACTTAATTCGGGGTGAGGATAGCGGTGTTATATAATTGGATTGGGACCTTTGTGGTCTCGGTAGTCAAAGCATATCGTGGGCGAATGGGTAATGCTGTCGCAGAGAACTGACAGGCTTTTGCTCCTGGGAATCTTCGACAGATAAATAATATCAGGATATCTAATTCCACTTAAATAAGCCGATTTTTCAAAAATAAATAAATAATGATTTAAATAAGCTGATGTGCAATGGGAGCTAGTTTTACCGTTTAGGCCTAGTTTGAGTTGGCTTCTAACTTTTTTAGTATAATAATTTTAATTTTTTACTTAAAAATTGTTTTAAAAAATATTTTTTGTATTTTTTAAAGTAATTTTTTTTATTAAAAAATTATTTTAAGAAACAATAAGAAAGTCGAAGCCTTGCCAACAGCGCTTTCATTTCTTTTTAAAAATTTTTTTACACAACGGCAAGAAAAGTGTCAGAAATGAATCCTAAGTTAAAGGGTAAATTATTCGAGTCGGTTCAGTTTAGGCTACTCTCAATTGAATTTTGTGCTTCACTAATTACATGTGTTTGAGCTGGAGCATAATTGTTTTTTAATCAATTTGAGATGGCTTATTTATTTAAAAAAAGAAGAAAATTCTGATTCAAATTGTTGTTCTAATAAAATGATTAAAAATTTGAACATTGGATATAAAATATTAATAAATCAAATGTGGTATAAAAGAAAATTTTAAATACTTTCCCAAAAAAAAAAAAAATTTAAATACTTGAATGATTTCATTTTTAAGTTATTAAATATATTTTATATATTTAAGTTATTAAATATATTTTATATTAATATTTATAAATTGAGTAGAAGCTAGTTCGAATTTAATTCATTGCCCATCAAATCTAGCCTTGTAGCCATTTTAAATCAGACCTGAGTCAGCTTTAAAGCTGGCTTGACTCATTGATTCATTATACCCATAAGAGTAAACTGACGAATGGCACAGAGCGATGTCTCCCACCAAATTGTGTCTGGTAAAATTAAAGTTTATCCCATCAAATCTCAGGATTTATTTGGACGCTCGGAATTTCTATTAAATAGTATAGCTGAGACATTAAGAGTGCTCGGTCATTGAGGCGGTTATAAAGAGCTTTTTTCTACTGACTGGCGAGCAGAAATTAATTTTTGCGGATACTGGATGGTCCGGATATTAGTCCGAATGCGTAATTTATCTGGTACTAAGCTATACCTAGTGTCGGCGCCGAGTTAAAAAAAAATGATGTGGCATATTTTGATTGGTCTTCAGACGCCGTCCCGGGTCTGCGAGTGACAACTCAGCTTCACCTACTGATGCTCCCAATCTTCTCGCTTGCATCTACAGTGCCTTTCTGTGATCTTATATGATGTGAAATATTTGGCGTAAGTAATTGTGCGAGCTCGAACAGAGTGGTATTACTCTGTTAAGAGGAGGAGTGGGTGTAGATAGCACATTAACGGGGTGTATTTATCGCTTTCTAATAAATGGCTATCGTCCGTTTCGCGTTGAAACCAACCCGCACAGACATTTTCGGTGAGCCCCATTGCCCAACGTTTTATTCTGAAATGGTGGGACAGGCTTACACAAATAGTCAATTTGAGGGTAACATGATTTTTGTACGGATTATAGCTGGGACTGAGGGCAAATTATTGCATCCGGTCACCCGACGCGAGATAGGTCCAAATATTAATAAAATATTATTTTAAATTAAGCGCATCAAAAGCGCAGGTAAAGGCAGTCAAAGCGCACCTAAAGCGCAAGTAAGAGCAAAAAAGTGTAGTCAAAAGCGTAGGTGACGTGGCAAATTTTTATTGGATGTCTGAACCTATTTTCCGCGTCCGGTGACCTGATGCAATAATTTGCCGGGACTGAGAGCCCAATTGTTTTTCAAGTTCTGTAGTAGTTAAAGTTTTATAGCGACTTTCCCGAATGAAAAAAAAAAAGTTCTAGCGATGCTGCGCTTTAGTCCCATTTAAATCATTAATGCGTTGGAGAGATTATTATGTCCTGATATCGAACATAGAGAATCATCCAGTTTTATCTCTGTGAATAGTAAAAAACAGCAGCGATGAACAGTAAAATTGTGGTAATGAACAATAAGTGTTTTTACTGTTCATAGAGATAAAATCGGATGATTTTCTATGTTCGATCTCCACACGAAATAATCTCTCAATTGGCCAATTACAACATAGTTAGTCATTCAGAAAGAGATTTGAGTACATCTGAACAATACCGTTCGGGCTGATCTTTGCTTGAAGAACCTCTTTAATTAGACTCTATATAGCATAATCTCGATCCTTAATTATGAATCTTCTAACTCTTGCTCAGTAATCTTTTCCTTATTTTTGCAACTGATTATCTCACTCAAACAAGCTTTGTATAACAAACTCAAAACACCTATTAATCTCAATCATTTCAGCTGTTATGTTGCCCTGTGATCGATCAAAAACAAAGATGAAAAACATCAAAGTTCTTTCAGCAAAAGTAAGATTAAAAGTTATTTGTGAAAGTTGTTCTGGTTGTACTGCGATACTCCTCCTTTCATACTTAACTTCTTTAAGCGTCATTTTTGAACTTCTTAAACTCTGAATTAACCAACTTATGTTGTCAAAATCTTCTCTATCAGCCTCAAGCAATGATATACTAACTTATGCCTTTAAATTTCAGTTCTGTTGCTAATATTACTGTAAAATGGCAGGGATAATGGAGGGCAGAGCGGAGGTAATGGCGGAGCTAATTACGATGGTGGTGATGGTGGTGGTGGTGGGGGCGGCGGAGGTGTAGCAATGGGCGGCCGTGGCAGTGGGCTTACGGGATATCTGGCCATGGCGTTTGGGAGTGGCGTGGCACCACCTATTTCTCAACCTGGGCCGTATTTGTACTTGCCAATTATTTTTCTCTTCTTTCTCCAATTGTAACGGTTATGTTGGTGCAGGCTCTATTTATTCGATGGCATGATATTAGAAAAACACATTACATAGATTACTGTAAGGCTTATTGGTTGCTATATTTTAAAAAAAAAATCATGTTTTTTATGTTCTCGTAGTGTAGAGAATTCAAATAAATTATTAAATAGTATTTTTTGTCTTCTTTTCCCCAATGGTTATGAGTATTTTGATAAAGTTTTGCTTATAAAGAAAAATCAAAATAATTTGATTTTTTTTTAGATGACAGGTATATAAATTATGATTACCTTAAGGAGCAGCTTAATAAAAAAAAATTTAAATAAGCAAATCCGGAATGTAATTATTGGAGTTCTATTGAAAATAAAATTTAATTATCTTGTTTCCACTTTGATTAAAATTTCAAAAGAAATTGAATCATTAAATTACGGTTTCTTTAAAAACCAGTACTTCTTAATCTGGTTTTTCAAAAAATCTAATTTATATTTTATAAATGGTTATAAAACTATTATTATTTTTATTTTATATTAAAATAAACGCTACCTCATCCCCAGTCTCTCTTTTTTTTAAACTTTTATATAAGTTATAAATTAATCATTTAATAATAATAATTTATTTGAAAACGGAAAATTGTTTTCCGGTTTCCACTGGTTTCTAATAACATGAATTTTTTTAAGAATTTAATATTTTATTAAAATCACTTTTATTTTAATATTGTATATAATAATAAATACTGTAAATAAAAAATAAGTATGAAGTATAAATTTTTAGTTTAACTAAAAATTTAATGTTAAAATAATTTGATTATTAAATGTCACTTATTAAATAATTTGATTATTAAAATTTTTTATATTTAACTAAAAAATTTAGTGTTACTTATAATACAAAAAAAAATTATATTTAATTAAAAAAAATTGTACTTTATAATTTATATACTTTATACTAAATTTTAATTCCGGTTATTATAAAACATAATTAGAAATAAATTATATTTTCTTATTAAAATTATTAAATTATTAATTTATATCTTTATATAAAATTTAAAAAAGTTTTTTAATATAAAATTATAACAGTTTATAACTTATAACAATTTATAAAATATAAAAGAAACCGGATTAAGGAAATTCTGGTTTCTTAAGAAATCATAATTTTAATATTTCGGTTTCTTTCACACATTAGAATTCTTTCTCAATATAGAAAACGGTTATGTTTTTTTTTTTTTTTTTTTAGTGAAATTTCAAAAAAAAAAAATTTTTTTTCGTTTCATATTTGCTGCTTTTAAAGTTTTTTAATTAATCGCCATTAAATTGTGCGAGATGAAGCCTTAAATTTTACGTTGATGGATTTTACAATAATTAATCATTAATTCTTAATTAATTAGTTGCATATTATATACATCTTCAAAAATAGGGAATAGTTTTTAAGTTAGGTATGTAAAAATCCCATAAATTTAATGACTATATTTTTTCTAAATTTTCTCCAATTATTTACTTTATTTCTTAATAATTTTGTGCATTATCATATAAAGAAAAAAATTGTAATCCCATCAAACAGCTAAGCATTGAAAGCAGTCTAATGTGTGAAAAGAAACCTTGATAAGGGACCACTCATATTAATTAAATCATAGGGAGAGAGCCTATGGATATCTAATTTTTTTTATCATTTCTTTTATATAAATGTTCCCTTTCTCCTTAAACATCATTATCTAGAGGTTGGAGATCTCTAACTTAATTCTTTGATCTTTTTTAACTAAATGTTTATAAAATGAAAAATTATATGCGGAATTATCAATGTAGGCTTCATTTTGGGATAGCTTTATGTCTGTATTTTCATAGCTATCAAAACCTTTTAGTTGTTAATTTATCGCTGCTCGCCGGCTTATCTACCCGGATCGGGTCCGGGTTCGGATTTCCGACCCGTTTATCTACCCGGGTCGGGTTATGGTCAACCCGTTTGAGCCCGGGTCAGTTCGGGTTAGACCCGAACCCGACCCGTGACCCGAAATTGATACCCCTACCATCTCCTATGTGAAGATATATTTTGATCATCTTTAATTCATTTAATAAATTTAAAAAAAATATTAAAGTTATAATTCTTAGCAGAGTTGTATACTTAAAAAAAAAAAAATATAGAAATGTAATATGAGAGTACTTTTATTTTTAGTAAATTTCTTTCATGTTGATAATATTTTTTAAATAAATTCAATATGTGTAAGTAAAACTTAGGTTTCCTTGTAGTTTTCTAGTACAAAAATATATAGTTTAAGATTTTTTATTCTAGAAAGAAGCTGCTTTAAAAAGAAGTAATAATGCTGCACCAAAAACGAAGTTGTTTTGGGGACGGTTTTCTTACTGCTTCTTAAAACATCTTTTTAGCATACATTTTTTTAAAACTAAAGGACTATTTTAAGAAGTAATAAAAAAATCGTTTACTAAATTTGTACTTTAATCTTCTCCAAAAATATTAATTTTAAATAAAATGACTATTTATTTTATCACGAAATTTTTTATCAAACATATTTGGCCGCATATATCCTCCTAAACGTCGTTTATTGATCATTATTTGTGGATTAATTATTTTTTGCAACTCATAATAATGCGTCGGATGAGCTGTCGTTTTCTAAGAAAAAAGCGGAAAAAGAAATAATAAATAATAAGGTTGTCTTTATAAAAAAAAAAAATCACAAAAAGTTATTTTTCACAAAAATTTTGAATAAGTGTAAATAGGGCATGCTTGAGCTCCTAATGGGCTTTACGATGGTGTAAATAGGGCTGGCTTGAGCTCTTAATGGGCTTTTTGATGGTGTAAATAGGGAAGGCTTGAACTCCTAATGGGCTTTATGTGAAAAAAGAGTTTTGATAAACATGATATGCATTGATGTAATAATAAATTATATAAGCTTAGATGAGCTCCACCTCACTATTAAGGATTAATAGGGTATCCCTCATGATTTTGTTGGCCATTGTTTGTTAAGAAAGCATAACAATTTTATTTTTTATTAAGAAAGTTTTTAATGAAAATATTAGTTAGTGATGTGTCATCAAAAATTTCATAGCCCATTGTCCTATGGATTGAGATTGGGCCCTTCCGGTTTCTTGAAGCCCAATCAAACAAAAAAGGCCCACCCCGCTAATAAGCACAGAGCTGATAGAAATAAATGTACCTAACTTCTATTTGTGTTTTATTTTTATTTTTTTAATTTTTTTTTCTATTTGAGTTTTATTAGATGCTTTTTAATCTTTGGGGACAAAATCACTGTTACTTTAATATTTCTATCATATAGAAATTTTTAAAATACAAATTTACTTAAATATATTACAAAAACTTTCAAAAATGATTAATTTAACTAATTAAATTGCAAACAACCCCTCTTTCTTATTTAGTTAGATATTAAGAATCAGTGAGAATAAATAATATATCATAGCTTTGAATTGATTTATTATAATTTTGGGTTGGTTTTAATTTTTTATAAATGTGATTATAAAATTATTATAGAGAAAGTATTTTTTTTTGAATCAATTGCAGAAAGCAGTTTTCAAATATAATTTTTTTTTTTAAAAAAAAATCAACTAGTAAAAAAGCCTTACATTCGAAAAACTACGTAAGTTGTTTGGGTTGCGATCAAATTTATCTTTACGAATAAATGTTAAGGCTTCATTTGAGACGGCTTTCTTACTGCTTTTAAAGCTCTTTTCTAGTAATTGGTATTAAAAAGCTGCTTTAAGGAGTAAGAAAATCGTCCTAAACAAAGCCTAAAACTCTTAGCAAAATATATTTCTAGTTTATTTTGTATTTTGCCTAACTTGCTCTATTAATATTCAAAATAAATAATTTATTGACAGTTCACGAGTAGTCTATTTGAATGGCTTCATTTCTCCTACTCCTATGCGTGCATCCAAGTTTGAAGTTGATACGTATTGTGTATTGAACTTTTAAGGCTGTCCATTCTTTAAATAAAATAAGCCTGTTATACGTACGACATAATAAATATAATTTGTATTCTATGTTAAAGAAAAGTTCTTACATTCCTCAAACTACAACACAAATAAAATATACTTAACTTTTTCTCTTTTTTTTTTTTCTTCTTGATGAAATTGTTTTTTTTTAATGAACATTGATACGTCTAAAAAATTCATTTTGATTAGGCACAAATCTTGATGTATATATAAGTTGGAGGTTTCAAAAATTAAAATCAGGATCATCCAAACTCAGATTTTAGCAAGCATATAATCAAATTGAATATCTCGTGGAGATGAACCCAACGACACAAAATTTGGTCCAACCTAAGCCCAAATGAGTCCAATTCAAAGAATAAATCTTGCTTGAAAGATTCAAAGCATTAATTGGATGACCAAATGACATTCAAATATAACAGCTTATAATCAAATCGAGTGGCTTGACAAGATGTATCCAACGATCTCATGATCATAGATTGCTTGATCCACAATCTCTCATATATATAGTGCGTTGTTGATGACAAAGAGGCAAATAGATATAATGTTTTTGAGCCTCAGAAAGGAAAGTACCAGAGTCACGAAAAAGGATAATAATTGACTTGCCAAACTTGTTTTAACACCCTATGAATACAAATGAAAAGCTAGTTCAAATAATGTACTACTAAAGCTATTGAGAGGGTATTTAAAGAAATTGTGGATGGTCTTAGGTACTTTGACATAATACAATTCTGATATTTAGTATTAGGGTAAATCTTATTTCAATGCATGCATTATTCTGCGGCTCCGTATCGGGGGAGATGCCAAATGTATTCATCACTATATTTGGGAAGCCAAGCAATTAGAGATTTAGTTTAAATCAGGTTGAAACGTTAATGTAGTGTGGTTGGGATTATTATGGAGCAGGTTCTAATAAGAGAGAATAATACAAGTGGAGTTATATGCATCAATTTTTGGTCTGGGTAAGTTCCTTAAAGAAAGAAAATAAATTAGTAATGCATTATCTTTTGCTGAATTTAAGAGATTGCACTCTTCTGCTTCAGGCCCAAATATCAAGAGTAGAAAAGAGATAAGATTTTCAACTCTTTCTAGCCCTCACCCC